>CM077078.1:259200354-260400354 GCA_039513925.1 Platanthera zijinensis
CCTTAAGTTGCTGCATTGACAAGAACTCGACGAAACCAGCGTCGACTTCTTTTGCGTCGGTTTCTCCTTTGTTAAAAATCAACCGGCATGCGTAGACTTATCCGCCATATTAACGTTATGTTCTTTGGTTTACGCATTTTACGTCATTAATATTTTACGTTGGAAATCCAACATTTCTCTGCTCGATTAAAATCTATCAATTATAACAATTTTAATTTATTACGTGATTAGTTTTTTACCGTTTTGTGATCCTATTTATGAGAATTTTCAGATTCATTTTAGATAGGCTCTCTACGAAAACTGTTTTGGCACTTTCTCGCTCTTTAGACGATCTTCTTTGTGATTTCCTTTTCATGGTCTTTGCTTCTTCAAGCGGGAGTTTGAGTGTTATGTGCTTCTTCGGTGTGCGCGCACATCAGAGTTTTGAGATCTAGCGTGGTTTTGTACCTTGGAGGAGTGAGTATAGGTTGATAGCCCTGTCGGAGGATAGTGCAACTTCTTTAGGGCAATAATCACACATTACCTAGACTCGATTATATATATATATATGGGCTTGGAGAGTATACACTCGCGCTAATATGGAAAAAGTTAGCGCGAATTTGGTATTTTAAAATTTTGACCCTCAAATTGGCGTCATTTTAAAAAGTGATCAACATGAAAGTTGTAGATCTCGATGAGATCTACATTTTTATGTTGATCACTTTTCAAATGAAGCCGTTTAGACCTCCAATTTGGGGTCCGAAAAAAGTTACGTTCGTAGCGAGTCGTCCGTACAAGTTGCGGACGTGACTTTTTTCGGACCCCAAATCAGAGGTCTAAACAGCTTCATTTGAAAAAGTGATCAACATGAACAACCTCATCGAGATCTACAACTTTCATATTGATCACTTTTTCAAATGAGAAATATTTGGGTGACCAAATCCCAAAAAAGCCCATTCGTGCTATAATTTTGTAACTTAGCTCGAGTGTACACGCCTCTCTCTCTCTCTCTCTCTCTCTCTCTCTCTCTCTCTCTCTCTCTCTCTCTCTCTCTCTCTCTCTCTCTCTCTCTCTCTCTCTCTCTCTCTCTCTCTCTCTCTCTCTCTCCTCTCTCTCTCTCTCTCTCTCTCTCTCTCTCTCTCTCTCTCTCTAACCTACGTACGTCGAAATGTATTCGACACAAATCGAATACTACTCGACACAAGTCAATCTGAGGAGCATGTACTTTCCAAAGCTGCAAAACTATATTGTTCAAAAAAATACATTTCAATTATTCTCCAAATTCAAAATCCGGATCCGGTGCGCGCACGCGGTCCATGAATTTCCCTTATGTTTCTTTAAAAAGTGGATTTGTTTATATACTCATTACTTAGATGTATAAAAAAAAACTTCGTAAGCTTCTTTCCAATCGCTCTTGTATTTACTGAAATACTGCTGCAGTTCCTTAAGTGGTGGTGTAAAAGATGGGGTTCTATTGATTTTGAATTTGATTGATGTTGAGGAACTGTAGTGGTAACTGGATCAGCAACACTATTCTGTAGAGGTTGTTTAATATGTTCCCATTAAATTCCTAGACTTTGGTTGACACCAAGAAGAGCATATCTTATTTTCTTCTTGGATAGAAATGACAACTATCTTTTTTTCTTGTTGGATAAAAAGGGGGATTTTAGAATGAGATTTAAATATTATTGGTGTGCAGATAGTTTTTTTAGTTTGCTGTTAATATACAATTAACAGGATAAAAGATTTGGATGGTAGGTGAATTCTGACCACACCAAATTAATCAAAGATATACAATATTATATTTTTAAATTTTTTGAAAATGTTAATAATTTAAAGTAATTTAATAATTTATAATGCAAAATTCTGATTCATGTCTTGCTCTACATTTTCTTTTATAAACTGCTCTTAAGCCTATTTGAAGAATAACTAGAGCTCCTCTTGGATATGCAATCAGGGTTTATGCTTTGCTCTTGAATATAATCCCAAAAGTTAATACAAAATGTGGGCAGAAGCCACATATAACAAACCAGATTACATATCCAAATGGTATCTTAGTATATGATTAGCTTCAATCCTCTAAAGTTGCATATTCACATACAAACAGGCTCTAAAATAGTCTCCACTGCGTGACAAACAGCCAGTTTACACGAGTTGAGCGCATTATTCTGCGGTTGCATGATGATCAACATCGCCATGGTTATCTTGCTTCTTGATAGGTTGATTGGGCGGCGATGGCGATTCCAAAAACTGCAGCGGCAGGCAGCGTTTCGTGAAAAACTTGGCAATACCTTTCTCCTTTCGGCATTTGTCTGTGGAAGTGCAATAACCAAATATCAGTTGAATAGTCATATTGTCGTATTTTTAGCATTATTAGGTACATGTGACTGAGGTGCCATACTTGTGGAGGGCGATAAACCAAGGCGATCCAAAACCTCTTTCTTCACCTAAGAGAAAGACAAGTATCATGAGATGAATATTCACAATTTAAAGAGAATCGTAGGTACGACAAGCTCATGATCAGTGTGCAATTTTAGAGTCGCGGAGAAAACCAAGTGCATAGAATCTTTTAAGATTTGTAAATACATCTAGTGTACATATCAAAACTTCTATAGAGATATACTATTTAGGGGGAAAGGGCCAAAAGGCTCTGGAAATCATAAAAGAGGGAACCCTCCTATTTTTAACATCCAAGTACCCATTACAAGTACAGTTAAGTACCAAATTCTGAGAACTGGATATGTGTTCTTGTTCTTCCAGTTCCCTCATATTCTTATGAGTTGATAGAATGAAGATTGGGTTAGGAGCAAATCATATTAGGCTCACGGATGGTCCATAACCTCATGTATACTACTTAAAAGCTCTGCCATGGACTCAATGAATTATTCATCAAAGGCAACGTTTTTAAAACCGGACCGGACCGGCCGGTTCAACCGGTTGGACCGCCAACCGGTTTCCCGGACGGTCCGGTCAGGTTCTTAAAACCGCCCCCGCCGAAAACCGGCCTAGAACCGGTTAACCGGGCGGTTGAACCGGTTAACCGGAAACCGGGCCGGTTTCCAGGCGACCGCCCGATTCCGAAATCCTGCCCATTTATCCTTTTCACCGTTGATATCTAATCAGGCGGTTTAAAATGATTTTTACGTTTTAACTTTTAAGGCTTTAGCCTTTAGGTTTAATTTAGGGTATTGAGATTTGAGTCGTCATTTCATTCAGACGGCGAGGTGAGCGTTCTTCTTCCAGGCTCCAGCTTCTTCTTCCTCACGCCGATCCGCGGCTTCGACGGGGAGGTGAGCCGTGAGCGTTTTCTTCCTCACGTAGACAAGAAGCTTCGAAGGCGAGGCGAGCAGGCGAGCATCTTCTTTTGGATCGTCTTCCTTCATCGCGGCGGCTAGCTTTTTTTTGGGGTATCATCTTGTTTTTTTCTTCGCTGGTTTTTTTTTGCGTTATATTTTGATTTTGGGTGCTCTTTGGAAGAACCGAAGAACAAAAGATATTTATTGCTATAATTAATTAATTATTTTAGTTTTTCACCAAATGTCAAGTGATATTTGGATAAGAATCTTGATCCAGAAGAGAGTTACCTGGAAGAAATTAGAATGATTCAAAATTGAGGAAAAAAAGTAAGTTTGATTTGAATTCATGATCAAAAAATCAATCATTTGAACCTGCTTCAATACCTTGGTTGATTCAAGTTGAATACCATTATTGACATCATAATGTTCGGGCTCGTGAATATATTTTACTATTTTAGTCACTTCTAATAGCCCAGATTCAAGATTGTTTTATGGGTCTTACTCTTACACGAGAAAATGTTGATATTGATCGTCTAACTTTCAAAATTGGAATCTTTGTTTTTGCCCTTCATCTTGCTAACTCAGGGCTTTGTGTTCACTGATATTGCCGTGTTAATGCAATTTTAGCGTAGCGCTTCTGAATTCCAATTTCTTCATCTTCACTCCAGCCCCCATTTAATTGCAATGTCAAACGATTAACAATGGAGAGGAGTCGATGACACGTACACGTACATAAGGTTTCCATGACATTTGCTAACATTAATGTGCAGTTTGGGTGAAGTGTTTGCTGTTATGACTTATGAACTCTTAGCATTTTTGGGCCTGGTGATCAGCTTTGGTTCCTTCACTTGTGACCAATATAAATCATTTGTTTCTCATTTTGTTTGTTTTCAACTTTTCAATTCATTGATAATTTTTACTCTGTATAGCTTACAAATTAGGCAACTCTACAAATATTAAATGTTGGACAACTCTTTAAATCATTTGTTGATCTTGCATTACATGTTGGATGTTGTCAAGTAAAGTAATATTGTAGAGTGATGGACATGAGTACAAGGTTCACTAATATATTGTTCAAGTACTTCTGAATATTTTTTCAATGAACTTTACACTTATATATTGTTATGTACTTATGTAATTATATTTCATATTTATATGATATCAGAAAATGGAAGCTCCTTCCGAGCCATCTGATTCTAATGTCTCTTTGCAAGCTGTTCGTGAGAAAAATGATCCCGCTTGGAATCATTTTACTCTCATCCAGAGTGTCGATGGAAAAAAAGTTAAGCATTATAAATGTTTACATTGTGGTGTGATTTATAAGGGGGGAGGAATTAATAGAATGAAACAACATCTAGCTGGAGTGAAGGGGAATATTGCAGCTTGTAAGAAGATTTCACATGACATTAGGAATCAAATGCAAGAGAACCTAAAAGAGATTAGCACCAAGAAGCAAGTAGCCCAAGAATCACTAGATAGTGTGAATCCATATGGAGATAATGTGAGTGATGATCGAACATCTTCTTTTCCTAAGTCCCAACATTCTGAGACACAGGAGAAAGGAAAAAGAAAGATTGATCAAGTTGATAACTACTTCGCTTCTAGAACATCTGTAGGCTCACAACCATCTATAAAGAGCATTTTGGCCTCAAAAGAGGCGGTACACCGTGCTGACATGAATCTATAGCTAGATGGTTCTTTGATAGTTGCATACCCTTTAATGCTGTAAATTCTGTTTTTGCACAAAAAGCAATTGATGCAATAGCTGCTATTGGTCTGGTTATAAGCTTCCTTCATATCATATGATAAGAACTAATTTATTGAGAGATTGCAAGGAGGAATGTAGGCTTCTTATAGACTCTTATAGAGAGAGTTGGAAAGGAACCGATGTACATTAATGGCGGATGGTTGACGGATAAAAGGAGCAGAACTTGATTAATTTCTTAGTTTATTCGCCACGCGGTGTCTCATTTTACAAGTCAGTAGATGCATCTGATGTTACAAAAGATGCTACAACTCTTTGCATGTTATTTCAGAGGTGGTGGAGTGGATATGCCCATCAAGTGTTGTTGTGCAAGTTGTTACTGATAACGCGGCAAACTACAAAAAGGCAGGGCAGTTACTACATGAAAAATACGGCAACATTTATTGGTCTCCATGTGCAGCGCATTGTTTAAATTTAATTTTAAAGGATTTTGGGAACATAAGTCATGTTAGTGAAATTACCAAAAAAGCGTCAAAGGTAACAATTTTGGTTTATAATCATATATTCCTTCTATCTTGGTTGAGGAAAAGGGAAGGCTGGAAGGAAATTGTTCGTCCAGGAGCGACACGGTTTGCTACTACATTTATTACTTTAAAAAGTATATATGAACACAAACATGATTTGCAAGCTTTAGTAACTAGCAAGTATTATACCGACTCAAAGCTTGCAAAATCAAGCAAAGGAAAGGATGTTGTGAATATCATTTTAGATAATCAATTCTGGAATATGTGTTTGGTAATGACAAAGATAGCAGGCCCACTAATAAGGTTACTACGAATTGTTGATTCTGATGAGAAGCCATCACTTGGCTATGTGTATGATGGCATGTATCGAGCAAGAAAGGCAATTAAATACATATTCAAAAATGTCAAAAGATTGTATAAGCCATATACAATAATTATCAAAGAAAGGTGGGATCGCCAGCTTCGCCAAAGACTTCATTCTGCAGCGTATTTTTGAACCCGGCATTCCAATATGATCAAGTTAATTATTGTAATAAGCCTGAAGTTGTGCAAGGCTTATTGAGCTTATTGGAAATAAAGACATTTGTAGTAAGCATCAATTGCGATGAATGAAGTAAGGATATATCGGGACCAATTAGAAAGCTTTGAAAGCCGCTCGCAATCAAAATGGCAAAAGAAATGCAACCCGGTGAGCATATGTACAAAGTTAATTTTTAACTTTTTAACTTTTTTTCATAACTCATATTGTTTATTTTAATTTAAACCGTTTTTTCATCTTCAAGATGAATGGTGGAGAATATTTGGTTCAAGTGCTCCTCAACTACAGAAATTGCTATTCGCATTCTTAGTCAGACTTCTTCGTCATCTGGTTGTGAAAGAAACTGGAGCGTCTTTGAGCAAATACATACAAATCGAAGAAATCATCTTGAGCATCAAAGACTCAATGATTTGGTTTATGTTCGTTACAATCTTAATATGAGGGATAGGTATGAAAATTTAATCATTACTTACGATATTCTATTATGTTTTTGACATTTTCTTGTACTTTATAATATTTTAGTTGACAACTTGACAAAACATTATTGATTTTCATTTACGTAGGGTATACTTCAAGAAAAAAAATATGATCCTCTGGATTATGCAAGTATTGATTCAATGGATTTCTGGGTAGTTGAGGAAGAGCCGACCCCAGAACTTAATTACAATGAATTGGAAAATGAAATATATGAGGAATGTGCTATACCGGTTGATGGAGAAGCTCAACCTAGTTGCCAACAAAATGATCAAATAAATGGTAAGTTTGTATATGTTACTAATTTGTGATCATAATTATGAATTAATATGTATGATATAATCGTATAATTATTATTTTTTGTAGATGATGAGTGTGCTCCGAATACTCTTGAAGATGCGGACCTTGAAGCCTTTGGAGGGGAAGCTTTTAGTGGATATGATTTGGATGATCTATTGATGTAAAATGACTCCACTTTGATATGTTTTGAATTAAGTATTAACAAGACATGTTATAAATTGATATGTTTTGTAAGAAATGTTTTTTTGTTACATTTCAGTGAGTGGTATAAGAAATGTCTTATTCTCAACTTAACATTGTATATGTTCATGATAAAAATAGTTGCATTTAAACTATGATCATAGATGCTTTGCTCCCAAACCCACCAACATATTATCAGTGTTTTTTTGTTTTCTATTTTATATTCAATTTTGAGCTTATCCAACCCCGGCTCAATATTAGTTCGAAATCGTTCGATCCGATCTCGAGTGGAGCCATCTATAGTTATAGGCTAGATCATTCTAATCTTGATTTGGCTGTGTAGTTTGTTGATTTTATTTGTGCAAAATTTGTTAATTTGATCCTTTGAGTAGTTTTTGACATTTTGTAGTTCAACATATATGCGTAACTTGTTTAATTTGTATATTCAGATGATGATAAGTTATAATTCTAGTTACTAATGTCAAAACGATTCAACCCCGGTTCAACCGGTCAAACCGATTGAACCTGGGACCTCTCTCAAGACCGGTTCTATGTCCGGTCCGGTTCTCAAAACCTTGATCAAAGGACCAAAAAATAAAATAATAATAATAATAATTGACATAAATTTGAACTCAGTCTCTTTCAAACATAAACAAACTCTAACAATTGGGTCAGCTAATCTTTGCTTATATTATGTGTTAAAATGTATATATATATATATATATATATATATATATATATATATATATATATTATATATATAGGGTCATTTACCGGGACCTCCCCTCTAACTTTGCTAAATTACTGACAGCACCCCTCTTATTTTCGAAATTACAAAAACTTCCCTAAAGTTTTCATTTCATTACAAAAACCTCCCCTGAAGTTTTAATTTCATAACATCCATGCACAAAAACACCCTCCTGGATGAACAGTGTCAGGGGGTATTTTTCTTCATGGATGCAATGAAATGAAAAGACCAGGTGAGGTTTTGGTAATGAAATGAAAACTTAAGGGGAGTTTTTTGTAATTTCGAAAATAAGAGGGGTGCTCTCACTAATTATGCTAGTTTACAGGGGAGGTTTGGGTAATTATTTCTATATATATATATAAAATTACTTCTAGTAACTCATAAGTTTTCCCAAGCCATGAGAAACACCTGGAATTATAAATTTCTCTGAATCTTGTCCCTCTTGTTCAAATTCAAGTAAACAGTTCTTAATATGATAGAATAAATGATTCATCTTAAGCATCCATCCTATTTATTCCTCTACTTTTGTTGGAGGAGGGGGTAACACATCAGTTCGATTAATATCTTTCTATGATCACCAGCTCTCACTTAGATTTCACTTTTACAGACTTGGTTTATTCTTTAGCTTCATGAACTTCCTTCCTGAAGTGTATTCAATAAAGCTTCCATTCCAACTCAGCATTAGCCTGCTTAATAGGCTCTGCAAGACCTTCAAGCCTTTTCGAGAGGGGGACCCATGCTCAGTCGTTAAGATTCTGTTCAGCTTTGCCCATTCATGACCCTCTTATGATAGCTTTATTGCTCACTTCTACTCTTTGGAGTTGGCAAGGGCACTGGGGAAGAGATTCATCTTCGCTGCGCGCCTTCAAACTTTTGCAATTCTCAGACATTTCTCTTATCAAATAAGCACCCCAATCACACCTAACAGATCCCGTTTCTGTGGAACCAAAAAGTTTCTTCCAAAAAACAGAAAATGTCTTATTTCCAATGAGTTTCTATTTCATTCGTGGAGCAAAGAAAGCGGGCTTTGCTCGAGGCTTAAATGCAATTTAATGTGACAAAAATCAAGCAAACTTCTTCATTCATTCAGGGAGAAAAACATATAATTTAAAGTCCTAAATAAGTTTTTAATCAGCAGCCAGTAAATTTTCTACACTGAGACAGAAAGCAGCACGATAACAAAAATACCTGCCATCGATGATCAGAAAATTCTGAAATCTCCCGAACTTTAATCTTTATTTGAGATTTAGAAATGCTAGAGAACTTGAGTTGAATTGATTCTACAACTTTGTTGATATTCTGTGGAGATGATTGGATAATTCGAACCTGTGGAAGATTAAAGATAAAAATAAATCAAGTTTAATAATAAAAAAGGATGGGATACAGAGAAACGGCAGATCAAATTTAAAATAGAAATATAATTTTCAATATCAGCTTACAAATTCTGGCAATTCTGAATCTGGAATAACAGCTGCAGCAGCTGGAGAAGTGCTTACATTATTAGTCTGTGAAAGATGGTTTTCTTGATCTTTACTTGGTAGTTGATCAGTTGGTACAATATCGAAAGCTGGAACTCCAGGGCAAGCCCTAATGCATAGGACCTGCAAGCAGATCTGCTCCAGCCTTGCAGTTCCATCAAGAATATCAGTAGTCAGTGATGCTGTTTTTTCATGGAAGAAATTTGTAATTATTAGCGGATGGCATTTCCGAAGAGCCTGTTCTGTCAGATTGTTAAGATACTTTTGTTGTTGAAAAAATGTTTTAAACTCCTCATTTTCAGTTTCTATCTGAGAGCATGTTATGCTCCTGGACTCTTCCTCCATTGCATCTGTTTTTTTGTCAACTAGAACCCCCTTTTCAATAACCAACAAAATATAAAAAAATGTTATTTTTAGTACAAGTGAAATTTGATCTAAATTGTAGATCAAGAGAACTCTAAAATGAAAAAAGGTAAAATACCTCATTCTCCGATAGATATCCATCTGGCACAACAAAACCATCTCCACTTTCATCATCACTGGCCTCCTTTTGGTCTTCTTCATCTAAAAGTACATCCTCTTTGTCCTCACAATCTGATAGGATTTCGCCTGGTTCTTCCTGCATAACAAAAAAATTGTAAAAACAAAGTAGTTTTGAGTAATCATTCCAGAAGTGAAGAAGAGCACAGAATCACCTCCTCCCATTCCTCATCGCTGTCAACTTCATAATCCAACTCTGGATCTTTCTTATAAGGATTTCGAGGCCCAACAGCACCACTGAATCATGAGAAGATACTATCAGCATTTCTAATTAATAAAATTTCAGTGATAAGTAGTTTAGATAGAGTTAAATACCACCTTTTCCTTCTCCAGGTACCATAATATGCTGGCCTGTTACTCTTGTCAAACTGCAGAAGCTTTTTAACTAAACAAGAAACCAGGTGAATTTCGTTGTTATTAGGATATTCGTTGCAATCTGCAAAAATTTCAACACATTCACCCAATTGCGTGTCTAACAGTTGTTCTCTCGCAGATTGAAGTTTCTTGTCCACGAGATCTTTTTCCAAAAGTGTGAATTTATCAAGAGGGCCAATTTCAGGTGATGATCCTAGTAATTTCAAGTCTTGGACCAAGTTAACTTTTGGCTTGGATCTTACCCACCATCTCCTCGATCTGTTTGAATGGGAAGCTTTATGCCATCTAGCTATATGCATTCTGCAATTCATGCGAAAAATATTTACTAATACTGAGTCATATGCAAACCAATGATCAACTAATGTATCAATTATCAAGTAATTGCAACAAAGGTGGGCCGCAATGGCAGCTCCATTTGTAAAATTTGACGATCAAAATATCTTTTTCACCCGTACTACTTTCAACAGTTTCCTATTCCAGCAACCTTAGGCTCCATTTGGCGGGTGGGAAATCCCATGGCACGGATCAGGCGGAACACCACGGCGGCTTTGCAGCCATTAGGCTGCGCCATGCTCGACCATTCCGCCGTCCGCGCCTGAATGAAGTATGGGAATTCTGTGGTTTTCAATAGCCGGCACTGTATCCACAGTTTTCAAATGAGTCCTTAGTGAAAGTGGCATACCCCATGCATAAAGCTAACGCTGAAACGACGCTCAGTCAAGTATGGTAAGGTTCTTATCTATACAATAATAAAAAGAAAAACTTGAGTTGGTCATGGTCCTGAAATAGGACCGTCAAATGAAATCTAAGCTCTTTGATTTCAATACCATTGATCTAACGGAATACGTGATTTTTTTTAATACATAAGGCTAGCATAAAATCAGAAAATTTGTATGTTCCTTATAGATATTGGCGCTTATGTATCCCTCTGCCAAGTGTGATGGGTCAATAGCACTCAGCCTTCATTTCAGTAATGGTCAAATATTGTCGCAATCGCACTTACATTCAGGGGGACCCCCTGCACAACCACAGTGAGCTCAAAATATATAATGCATGGAAGCAAAAGGAAAAAAAGTAAAAGCATGTGAACAGTGTGCTAGAAATAACCTGCGTAGGTCCTCTAATGCATGGCTTTCATGCAGTAGTAGAGCATGATCCATCAAGGATAAAGTTGTGCTAACTATACTCTCACTTTTACAGGTTGCAACAGACACCAAAGGTTCTCTTGACGGCATTGACTCAAAAGTATCATTCACCTTTGTACGCTTGAGAAACCGTTCCATAAGTGTTGCCTGCTTTTGTAATTTAAGTTGTTTTTTGAGTTCAGCTGATTCTTTCTCTTGTCGTTGTTGATCCTTTTTAGCTTGCATTTCTTGCTTCTTAAGTTGTTTTATTTGTTCAGCCTTCTCCTTTTCAAGACGTTTTTCCTCCAATGCAATTTCTCCATGGATCCTTTTAAGCTCATTTTCCTTTAAAGGAAAGAAAAAAAACACCAATTTTGCTTCAGAAAAAATTCTAAACCAAAACTTTTGGTGCTTTACAAACAAAAGGACTTTTTCTACTAGTCCCAATCATAGAGAGCATCCAGCAACATGTGTGCATGTCAATTTGAAATATAGAGAGGTGATTTCTCTATTTACCGTGTTTTGTTTCTCCTTCAGCTTCTCTTGATCAATTCTTTTCTTCGCCATCTCAGCATTCTGTCTATTTTTCTCAAGTTCTTTGATAAGTACTTTTTCTTTTAGCTTTGATTCTTTCTCAGCCCTATAATTATTGTAGAATAGTTTCCATCAGTAATAAATCCTGAATGAGATTATTGAAGATAAGAGAATTAGGAGACCATTCATTCATACATACATCTCCACACTACTCTTTTCCTTCAATTTTTCAACCAAAAGAGTTATTTTTGAAAGATTCAGCCCTTTTTGAAGCTTCTGATAAGATTTCATCAAATCATCATGTTGATTTTCATGAGCCGGCTTTGACAATACTGAAATTGCAGCTGCATTAAGCAAGAAAAAATAACAAATCAGTACAAAAGCTAGTTAAGACGCCAATTTTTGAGCTCTCCAAAGACAATACATGCAGTAAAAAAGAGTAACAATGCAAATCTTACAATAATATAAATTTTGGGTATTGTTATTCATACCCCTTATTTGGATATTCATACCCAAAATAAGTTAATTCTTTGCGTTTTTTATTTCATCTCCCCCGCCCGATATTTGTACCCAGTCGCAACCCTAATCCCCCACACCCGAAGTCACCTTCTCCCCACTCTCCTCGCTTTCTCTCGCCGCAGTCCGGACGCAGACATCGACGGCCCCGCAGCCCTAATCGGCCACACCGGAAGACGCAGCACCTCCCGCACGGAGACATCGCCGGCTGTTTTGTTTTCCCGCTGTAGCACCCACCGGACGGAGACATCGCCGGCTCTCTGTAAATGTAGGTTCCTGCAAATTTTTCTGCTAAACAAATTTCTTATTACAATCAGCTAAACAAAGGTCAAGCGATTGTCTCTGCTTGAAATCAGAACAAGCTCATTTTTGTCCAGATTTTTGTCGCCAAACAGTTGGGATTGACAATACTTTGCAAGCTCATCAGAACAAGCTCATCAGACCCTTGTTCTGATGAGCTTTGTTTAGCTAAACAAAGGACGCAAACATGGACAGAAATTTGTTTAGTTGATTGTCGCCGACCTTTGTTCTGATGAGCTTGTTCATTTTTGTCCAGAACATCTTGCGGGAGAGCTTGTTCCGAGCCCTATTGTCCAAATACTTGGATCTCCCGCAAGATCTTGCAAATTTTTTATTTACAGCGGGATATCTTGCAAAGTATGACATTTTTCTGCTAAACAAAACAGCTCTCCCGCAGTATTTTTTGCTTACATTCACTCTTCTCTGATTTCTTATTGTTTTTTGCAGATTTTCCGCAGGGGCAGTCTTGAAGTTGGAACTAGCTAGAGAAGGGTCTTGAAGTCCTGATTTTTTGGTTCCCTATCAGATGACCTTTGTGCTCTGTTTTCATGTTGGTTAATTAGTGGGTGTTTTGGCACATCCAACCATTTAGTGCATGTTGTTAGAGCTTTCTCCTATTTTTTATGATTGTCTTTAGGGGTCACGTAATCATGAGCTCAAAGGAATTGATTTTGTTTGAGAATGTTCAATCTTTCCAAAATGTTGGAATACACTTTTGCACATTGTTACGCCCCCGCTACGCTTTACGGGGCGTCATTATGTTCGGCGGTGCAAGGGAGCGGCAACCAACAGGGCTGAACCAACCGGTTCAGCCCCCAACCAGTGAACCGGCCGGCCGGGGCTGAACCAATTGGGTTCAGCCCCAACTGGAGGGGCCGGCCGGCCCCTCTATGGCCCGAGTATAATTACCCGGGGCTGCTCTCATGGATGGATTATGCAATTGATTATCAAGGTATTCTCTCCCTCCTCTTCTAACCCTAATTTTTCTTAGCCTTCTTCTCTCTAGATCCCCTTCCCCCTTCCTCCTTCCTATCATTTGGTATCAGAGGTTTGGTTCTCCGACGATGATGACCACGCAGACACAAGAAGAGCTTTCCCGTTTGGAAACCTTAGAGAAAAACTACGGCGGTTTGGCGGATTCGGTAGCCGCGATCGAGGAAGAGATGCGCGCGTCTTCGCAGCGGCTGTAGGAGCATCTGGACGCCCATATGGAGGAACTCAAGGCATTATTGAAAGGTAAAGACACGTGGGATGAAGGATCGAGCGGCGGAAGACCGGATCGGTCCGCCGATTTGTCGGGCACGGCCGATCCGGGTCGTGCGGGCACCAGAGCGGCAGCGGCGGCCGGTGGGGTTGGCGTGGGGTCATCCCGAACCTGCGGGTCGTCCGGCGACTGCGTCCAGGCGGGGGGTCCGGCGGGAGCAGGAACGGCGGCAGCGAAAGGATTTCCGCCTGGTTCGGCCGCGCAGGGAGAAGGCGCACCCTCCTGGCGTCCAGGCGGGGGTTCCAGCAGGCCTGTTCTTGGGGATTGGGGCCGACAGCTGTGGCAGCGGGCTGATGGGGGCCGGGAGCAGCTATGAGGGCTCTAGGAGGTACGGGAGGCCTTCTTCCTAACCCGCGAGGCGGCGTTCCTCCCGTTGGGTACGGAGGCCACGTTTCGTGGGTCGGTCAACACGTTCCTCATCCAGTTCAGCCACCTCGGGGCCACCCAGGAGCGTACGAGGGTCATATGGGTCCGGGACGTCAGGCATGGCACGGGCAGGGCTGGCAAGGGCAAGCGGGGCCTCGAGCATACATGCCACCCAAGTTGACACGAATGAACTTCCCAAGTTCAAAGGGGGGATGCTTTGGAATGGGTTCAGAAGGTGGAATTGTTCTTCAGTTACCAGAAGGTCTCGGAGGCGCAGTGGGTGCGATTAGCGTCGTTCCATCTGGAGGACGACGCATTTCAGTGGACTCAGTGGTTCCTAAGAGGTAGAGATTATGTGCCATGGACTGATTTTGTGGAAGGGTTCACCGCCCGGTTCGGGCCCCCGAAGTACGAAGATTTTGAGGCGCTACTGTAGAAATTGCGACAGAAGAGGACAGTAACTGAATACCGGACAGAGTTTGAGAAGTTGGCCAACCGGGTGCATTGGGAGGAGAGGACACTGCTGAGTTGTTTTGTGTCGGGGCTGAAGGAGCAATTGCGCGATGAGGTTCATGTTTATATGCCACGCAGCTTGAACCACGCCATCAGTTTAGCTCGCATTCAGGAGGAGCGGTTCAACAGGCAGAGAACCCGGGCACCGGGGAAGCCGTCGGCGACCACAGCAGCAGTAGCACGACGGGATCCACCAACGGGTAGCAAGCCAACAGTGACACGACTTTCGTGGAGTGAGTTGGCCGCTCGGAATGAAAAGGGGTTATGTTTTAACTGCGATGAGAAATTCGTGTCGGGCCACAAGTGCGAAAAGATACAAGTTTTTATGTTGCATGAGGATGTGGAAGACGAGCCAGCTCCGGACGAGGAGTTGGAGGTGGACTTGGCCTTGACCGAGTTCGGAGTTTCCATACACGCTCTCGAGGGGTGCGCCCCTCCTCCGCTTACTATGCGGCTCGCGGGACAGATCGCCCGTGAGAAGGTGACTGTTTTGGTGGACAGTGGGAGCACCCACAATTTTATTCATCCAGAGGTGGCACAACGAGTGGGTCATGTGATCGATAAGGGGGTTGCCTTCCATGTTATGGTGGCGGATGGCAGCAAGCTGCAATGCGAAGGGGTGCTGAAGGGTGTCGAGCTACGGATGCAGGTCTATAGCGGGTGTACCGACGTCTACCTGTTACCCATCCGGGGATCGGATATGATCTTGGGAGTACAGTGGCTACGTCAGTTGCGGAGGGTCACGTTCGACTGGGAGCACATGACTATAGAGTTCCTCCACGGGAGAAAGCAGTTCTGTTTGAAGGGTATCATCTCTTCGCCAGTGAAAGAGATTTCTCTTCGGAGCATGCAGCGCTTGGGAGAGGAAGGGAGGGTGATGGCCGTCCTTAGGGAAGTCCCAACGGCCGACACGACACATTCAGAGGTACCAATTCAGTTACAGTCTCTTCTGATGGAGTATTCTGATGTTTTCCAAGAACCGCGCACATTACCACCACCTCGCTTCAGAGATCATCATATTCAACTTAAGGCGGGCGCCGAGCCCCCTAATATTCGGCCATATCGCTACCCACATATTCAGAAGGCAGAGATTGAGCGTAGCGTCTGCGAGATGCTAGAGGCGGGCATCATTCGGCCGAGTACGAGTTCATTTTCAGCCCCCGTCATCTTGGTAAAGAAGAAAGATGGGTCATGGAGATTTTGTGTGGATTACCGGGCCCTGAACAGCGCCACGGTAAAGGACAGTTTTCCGATTCCTGTGGTGGAAGAGTTACTAGATGAGCTACATGGCGCACGACGGTTCACCAAGCTCGATCTACATTCAGGTTATTATCAGATACTGATGGCACAGGAGGACATCCATAAGACGGCCTTTCGGACTCATGATGGTCATTACGAGTTCTTAATCATGGCCAATGGGCTGACGGGCGGTCCCGCCACTTTTCAGGCGAACATGAATGAGACCTTCCGCGAGCTCCTGCGGAAATTCGTGCTGATCTTCTTTGATGACATTCTGATCTACAACGCCAATTGGGAGGACCATGTGGGTCATGTTGAGCAGGTTTTGGCCATACTGCGTCGTCACCGGCTTTACGTCAACCGTTCCAAATGCTCCTTCGGTCAGGAGGAGGTGGAGTACTTGGGACATTTAGTCTCCGGCCAAGGCGTCAGGGTCGACCCAAGGAAGATCCAGAGTATGCAATCATGGCCGCGGCCCGTCACAGCCCGTGCTTTGCGGGGATTTCTGGGGCTTACAGGGTACTACAGGCGATTCGTACGAGATTATGGGAAGATAGCTCGTCCTTTGACTCAGCTGCTGCAGAAGGATTCCTTTTCTTGGACTGAGGAAGCGGAGGTAGCTTTTCAGGCTCTTAAGCAGACCATGACCACCACTCCGGTTCTTGCACTACCGGATTTCACGAAGACATTTGTGTTGGAGACGGATGCCTCTGGTGTTGGCCTAGGGGCAGTTCTGATGCAGTAGGGGCGGCCGCTAGCTTTCTACAGCAAGGCGTTGGCCCCCCGCACCTTGGGTCTTTCCGCCTATGAGAAGGAGATGTTGGCTATCATTCATGTTGTGGCGATGTGGCGGCCATATTTATTGGGTCGGCATTTTAAGATCCGCACCGACCACCAAAACTTGAAACATTTCCTGGACCAAAGGGTCTCTTCTCCTCTGCAGCAGAAGTGGGTTACTAAGCTTCTCGGCTATGATTACGAGATTGAGTATCGAAGGGGTAAGGATAACGTGGTAGCGGATGCCCTTTCTCGCCTGCCGGAGGGTAATCTCACTCACATTTCTAAACCGTTGGTGGATTCATTAGAGGATATTCATGAGGTCATGCGTACGGCTACCTTACGTCCCTTGGTGGAGGCTTTGCAGCGGGGAGAGACGGTGGCTCCCGGTTATCATCTTCAGAATGGCCAGCTGTACTATGAGGGCAGAGTGGTTGTGCCCCCCGACTCAGCATGAAAAACAGTTATGATGCACAAGTTTCACTCTTCCCCGATGGGTGGCCATGCGGGGGTGCTCCGGACCCTTCAGAGGGCGCGAGCGAATGTCTTTTGGGTCGGCATGCACCGGGACATACAGCAGTTCGTGCGGCAGTGTGAGATCTGCCAGCGTCAGAAGTACGAGACTGCATCCCCGGCCGGGCTATTGTTTCCTCTGGCGATTCCACAACAGATTTGGGACACAGTTTCCATGGACTTCATTGACGGGGGGCCTAAGTCCAAAGGGAAATCAGTGATTTTTGTGGTGGTGGATAAACTATCCAAGTACGGGCATTTCCTGGCTCTCAGTCATTCGTGCACGGGCGAGTCGGTCGCCGCACTTTTTGCTCGGGAGATTGTCCGCTTACATGGTCTTCCTCGTGCCATTATTTCTGACCGAGATCCTACTTTTGTGAGCAGTTTCTGGCGGAAACTTTTCCGGTTACAGGGTACATGTTTACAGTTCAGCACGGCACATCACCCTCAATCGGATGGTCAGACGGAGGTTCTCAACAGGGGTGTCGAGACATTTACGCTGTTTTGTTATGGATGAGCCTCGGACTTGGCCGGAGTGGTTACATTGGGCCGAATATTGCTACAACACCTCATATCACTCTGCCAGCCGGATGGCGCCGTTTGAGATTGTTTATGGGCGCCTTCCCCCGACCTTGGGTAGCTATGAGCCAGGCAGCACCGCCCTGCCGGCGGTCGACCGCGCTCTTCGTGATCGGGATAGTATGTTGGCAACCCTCCGAGAGAACCTCGGCCTAGCTCAGGACCGTATGAAGATGCAGGCAGACAAACACCGCAAGGAACGGGAGTTCGCGGTGGGAGATGAAGTTTTCCTCAAGCTCCAGCCTTACAGACAGTTATCAGTTGCTCGTCGGGGTAATCAGAAGCTTTCTCCTCGATATTACGGCCCCTTTCGTATACTCAGCAGGGTGGGGCCGGTGGCTTACAAGTTAGCTTTGTCGGAGGGATCCCGCATTCACCCAACCTTTCATGTGTCTTTGCTCAAGCGGAAAGTGGGTGCCAATGTACAACCGAGTACTCTTCTGCCTGAGGTTACTGCTGCGGGCGAACTGCGCCCACTGTCGGAGGATGTGTTAATGGTTAAATGGAAGAATCGGGGCACGGAGTATCGGCCGGAACTCTTAGTCAAGTGAAAGAATTTGTCGACGACGCACAATTCTTGGGTGGATTTCTTGGACTTCAAGGAGCTCCACCCCGTCTACCACCTTGAGGACAAGCTGGTCCTTGATGGGTAGGGGAATGTTACGCCTCCGCTACGCTTCACGGGGCGTCATTATGTTCGGCGGTGCAAGGGAGCGGCGACCAACGGGGCTGAACCAACCGGTTCAGTCCCCAACCAGTGAACCGGACGGCCGGGGCTGAACCAATTGGGTTCAGCCCCAACTGGAGGGGCCGGCCGGCCCCTCTTTGGCCCAGGTATATTTACTCGGGGCTGCTCTCATGGATGGATTATGCAATTGATTATCAAGGTATTCTCTCCCTCCTCTTCTAACCCTAAATCCCCTTAGTCTTCTTCTCTCTAGATCTCCCTCTCTCTTCCTCCTTCCTATCACACATCCATTAGTTTTGAAAGCAAAGAAGATCTAATTGAGTGGGCTAGGAATGTCGCCAAACAGTTGGGATTTGTCATTATTATAAGAAGGGCAAATAAGCTCAGTGATAGAGCTACACCCAGAGTTATTTTGGGTTGTGATAGGGGTGGGTTACCTCCAGATACTCAGAATAAGAAGGGGTACGTTAAGAGAAATATCAGGAAATCCAGTTCCAAGCGATGTGGGTGTAAATTTGCACTTAAAGGACAAAAAAATGAGTACAATGAATGGAAAATCGAAGTTACACATGGTAAACACAATCATGAATTTGTTCACCTAGAAGCACACCCATATGCCGGTAGGCTAGATGTGAATGGACATAAGATTGTCGAGGAGATGTACAATGCTGGATGTAAGCCTCGCAAAATTTTGGCAATGCTAAAGAAGAGAAATCCGGGTAACACTACCACCATCAGAACAATCTAAAATGAGAAGGCTAAGTTATATCGAGCACAATTAGACGGTGACACTCCAATCCAACACTTGTTTAAATGCATTAGTGATTCCGGCTACATTAGTTTCACTCAAGTGAATGAGAGCTCAGTTCAACTAGAAAGTATATTTTTTGCACATCCAACTGTTGTTCGCCTAAGTAATATGTTTTCAAATGTCTTTATGGTAGATTGCACGTATAAGACCAACCGTTATCGTTTGCCACTGCTTTCAATAGTTGGTGTTACCTCGACCAACCAATCATTTTTTTCCTCATTTGGCTTTATGTCTAACGAGAATGAAGCCAGTTATAAGTGGGCCCTTGAATGTTTCAAGCTTACCTTCGATAAGAATGTGCATCCTAATGTCTTTGTGACGGACAGGAGCTTGCATTGATGAATGCAATAGAAGTTGTTTTCCCGCAGACAAAAAATATTTTATGTCAAGTGCATGTACACCATAATGTTTTGGCAAATTGCAAAAAGTTTTTCACGCAGGGAAAAAAATGTGATGTCTTCTTGGGTGTTTGGCAGCTAATAGTAAATGCATGTACTGAAAATGAGTTTCAAGTGCGATTTAATGAATTGTTAACTGATTATTCTCCGAAATATCCTGATGTTATTGGTTACGTTACAAAAACCTAGTTAGATCCATACAAGGAAATGTTTGTTTCAGCATGGGTTGACAAGTTTTTAAATTTATGCAACACTTCTACAAACCGTGTAGAGGGGGGTCATAGCCAACTTAAGAAGTTCCTTGAAGTATCAATTGGAAATCTAACAACCGTATGGAAAACTTTTGATAACATGATTAATTTACAACATACGAAAATTAAGCGACTATTTGGGCAAAGTAAAATTCAGGTTTTTCCAGGTTTCAAAAGTGTATTGTACGCAAATCTTATTGGTAGTGTCTCTGTTGCTGCTTTAGCGATAATCAAAAAAGAGGAAGAGTCCATAAAATCCGGGTTTGTACCGGTTGGGAAGTGCACACATAAGAACAGATACACACTTGGATTACCTTGTGCGCATGAGCTTGTTCCATACATTAAAGGGTGCAATTCATTACCGTTATGGATGGTACACAAACAATGGAGACAATTAACATTGAATGAGAATCCTGATTTTAACATAAATGAGGAACAAAAAGAATCAGTGGACATAGAGAATGACGTGGAGGGGATATTAAAAAAATATAGTAGTATAAGTGATCTCCAAAGAAAGGAAATTAAAAGGAAATTGCGTGAAATCGTCAACCCAGATGGTAGTCAAACAAAGGAGTCTAAATTACCTACAAAATTAAAGGGCCGTCCAAGGGGAAGTTTGAAGAAGTTCATGGACGATTACAAGTCCACCAAAAGAGAGCCATCATATTTCGAGCATGTTTTGAGCGAAAAACGAGAGACATTGAAGATTAAAACTACAAAGTTGACAAAGAAATTTAGAAGCACAAGGAGTGAGTTTCTTGATAATGTGTGCAATCAAATGCCACCTAGTGCGCAATCACATCTCTTTGACGTTGTTGATGTTATGGGTGATGGACATTGCGGATATAGAGTAATTTGTGTTGCTCTAAATATGGGGGATAATTTGATGCAAGTGAGACATGATCTTGCGGGAGAGCTTCATGAAAATAATGTGTTATACACTGAAATTTTTGGAGCTTCAGGGAGATTGAAATTATTACAATTGCTTGACTGTTGGGTGTTGCCGGCCCCGCTTGATAGATGGATGACAATGCCCGACATGGATTTAGTTGTTGCATCATGCTACAACATATAACTTGTTCATTTTTCAAGCAAACAATCATTCACCTTTCTACCGCTGCATTCAACTCAAACGATTCGAAGGACAATTCATATGGGATTTATAAATGAAAACCACTTCATTTTATTGAGGATGAAAGAAGAATGCCCACTACCTCCTATATTTCCGGTGTGGCGAACATTTCATGAACAAGTAGCAGAAGAATGGGGCATTCCGTATGTTACACGGCTAGTTTAAGTGGTCAGGTATGTAAATTTAAATAAACTCATTGTACAAAATATATTTATTGTTTTACATTTATAATGCTAATTTAAATCATTTGTTCTTGTAGGTGGAGTTCATTTTGACAGAAAATGATATTTTGATGCTGAGAAAAATTTGATGCCACTTCAAATTTTGCTTATGAAGATACTAACATGTTCTATGCAATATTCATTTTCATAGTTTTTGTCTTTTAAATTGCATGAAAACATTAGATTTTTTTGGGAGTTGAATGAATGTGTTGTCCATTTATAAAAATATGGCATCGAAAATTAATTTTCTTAAGATTTTATGTATGGGTATAAATATCAATTATGGGTACAATTATCTTTTTTGGGTACAACTATCAATGGGTTATAAATATCCATTTATGGGGTACCAATAACAACACCCTAAATTTTTAAACCATTAGGAAACAAGAGAAGAAGTAAATTGCTATTATCTTACTCAAAAAACAAAAACTTGAACCTCCAAAAATATAATTTTAGCGCCATCACAAAACAACAACATTCAAGCCTTTATCCCACTATAGTGGGGTCGACTATATGGATCCTGTGTTGCCATTGTTCCCTATCTTTTGTCATAATCTCACTAATGTCTAGGTACATCATGTCTTTCCTTACAGTTTCATTCCAAGTCTTTATTGGTCTACCCCTCCTTCATTTAACATGCCTAGTGACTAGACTCTCACAACGCCTAACAGGTGCCTCTAATGGTCTCCTTTGTACGTGTCCAAACCATCTTAGGCGAGCTTCTCGCATCTTCTCTGCACTATATGGATCCTTTGTCGCCATTGTGCCCTATCTATGTCATAATCTCACTAATGCCTAGGTACATCATGTCTTTCCTTACAGTTTCATTCCAAGTCTTTATTGGTCTACCCCTCCTTCGTTTAACATGCCTAGTGGCTAGACTCTCACAACACCTAACAGGTGCCTCTAATGGTCTCATTTGTACGTGTCCAAACCATCTTAGGCGAGCTTCTCGCATCTTCTCTGCAATTGGTGCTACTTCTGTCTTATCCCTGATACTTTCATTCCTAATTTTATCCAATCGTGTGTGCCCACACATCCACCTAAGCATTCTCATCTCCACAACTCTCATTTTTTGCGCATGGACACAATTCACTGCCCAACACTCATAATCATAAAGCATCGCGGGTCTAATTGCAGTACGGTAAAACTTGCCATTAAGTTTTAGTGGCACTTTACGATCACATAAGATCCCTGACACGCCTCTCCACTTCAACCAACCACTTGGATTCTGTGTCACATCTTTATCAATACCTCCGTCTTTTTGAACTATCGATCCAAGATATTTAAAACACTCACTACGGGAAATATCTTGATCACTCCAACTTAATAACGAAGTCACTTGTCCTTCTTATATTGCTAAAATTAAGCTCCATATACTCTGTCTTTGCCCTGCTCAACCTAAACCCCTTCTTTTCTAAAGTATCTCGGCAAGATTCAAGTTTTGCGTTTACACCCTCGCACGTCTCATCAACCAAAACGATATCATCCGCAAACAATAAACACTAAGGTATTGTTTGTTGGATATGTCTGGTGAGCTCATCTAAGATAAGGGTAAAGAGATAAGGACTTAAAGCTGAACCTTGATGTAAGCCAACAGTGATAGGGAATTCCTGTGTTAATCCTCCAGATGTCTTCACCCTTGTCACTGAATTTGTATACATATCTTTGATTGTGTCAATATATGATATATTTACACCTTTCTTTTTCTAAGACTCTCCATAAGATCACTCTTGAAACTCTATCATAAGCCTTCTCAAGATCAATAAACAACATATGCAAATTTTGTTTTCTTTCTCGATAGTAATGAGTTTCCTCAAGAGATGTATAGCTTCCATGGTCGACCTCCCTAGCATTAATCCAAATTGATTCTCCGAGATGTTAGTATCATGTCTTGATCTTCTTTCTATAACTCGTTCCCATAGTTTCATAGTATGACTCATCAATTTAATTCCTCTGTAATTAACACAATTTTGTATATCCTCTTTATTCTTATACAAAGGTACCAAGATATTTTCTCTCCATTGGTCTGACATCCTCTTTTTGACTTCAGTATCTTATTAAAAAAATATGTAAGGTACAAAATTCCTTCATTTTCTAAACATTTCCATATTTCGATGGGTATATCGTCTGGCTCAACCGACTTTCCATTTTTTATTTTATTTAGACCATCTTTTATATCTGATACTTGAATTTTACGATAAAATGTTATGTTCTTATACTTCTCTGATTTACTTAACTCTTTCAAGTTCAATTCATTGTCATTTATTTCATTATAGAGTTGATAAAAATATCTTTTTCATCGCTCTTTAATATCCATATCAACCGTCAAAATTGTATCTATCTCATCCTTTATGCATTTTACTTGACTTAAATCTCTTATCTTTCTTTCTCTAGTTCGAGCAATTTTATATATGTCACGCTCTCCATCTTTGATATCTAGTCGCTTATAAAAATTTTCATAAGCTTAACTTCTTTCTTTACTTACTGCTTGTTTAGCTTCTTTTTTGGCGACTTTATATCTGGCTAAGTTTTCATCATTCCTACAAGCATAGAGTGATTTATAGTTGTCTCTCTTTGCCCTCACTTTGTCTTGCAATTCCTCTTTCCACCACTAAGATTCTTTATTTGGGGGTGTACGACCTTTTGATATTTCTAGTACGTTCTTTCCACTTATCTTTAAATGTGAAGACATAACTTCTCATGAGACATTAGGATCAACATAAGGGTTATCAACTAGAATTTAATTTTTCCCCGATGATAAACAAAAGGCAAATCGAAATTTTTTTCAAATAATTTTCAAGTTTTTCCATTTCATTATATTTGTTAAATTGGCTTCAATTTCTGTTTGTGGGTGTCCATAGCCAAAACATTATAAATTTTTATGTGGGCTTGAATATATTGAGTTGTGGGTTGTCTTTAGAGGTGGGTTGGGTGATGTTACTGGGCTGGCTGTCTTACGATCAGGATAAAAATTAATTTAAAACTCTGCATGGCGTACAATTTCGCCCTTCGGGGGTGTGGCCAATTCAAGTTTGCATACATGAGCATTTCCTATTTTATGTAACTAAAATTAAGGGGTACTTAAGGGTCAGTATTGAGAATAAATGAAATAACGGTTTTATTGTAATGTATGCATATTGTTATCTTCCTTTGTTTGCATGTATAACTATTCACGAAATACTTTTCTCGCATAGTCATATTTTTATGGCTAACCCTTCATGGATTTATTTTTTAGGCAACAGGAACCACTCTCAGTGCACCAAAGAGAGTTCCGCCGGAAGAATTGGCGAAGGTATGGCTGAAGATATTTTTAGGCATTGGTGAAGCCCAGGAAAAGCAAAAAGCCTCTTGTCGAGATCGTTATTGTGACTTCTGTCTTGAGTATAAATAAATACTTATAATTTCCTTATCGAAGAATGTAAATAAATGGATGAATAAAAAATGCTGATGTTTATGACCTTTGTATTGTGTTTTTAATGTTGCGACTCTGTTTATTGAAATAATATTCGATTCTCGAAATCATTTGAGAAGCCCGGGAATTTGGGTCTTCACGCGTTGGGATGACGGTGATTTCTCACAGGGGTTGGACCCTGTCGATACTCACAAGCTTGATGGGGAGAACATGTGTCCAAGTACTCAATAATAAAAAACAGTAATTCCATATAATTATTTACGCATGAGTTACGCCTCCGGACGAGGCTCGGCTATTTGGCCGGCAAATAAAGGCGGCGGCTGAGGCGTGACGGAAACGACAACGGGGCTGAAACAAGTTGGTTCAGCCCCCTCTTCATAAGTTTCGGCCCAAGGGGGGCTGAACCAAGTTGGTTCAGCCCCCATTGGGGTCGGCCGGCCCCCTTGACCGGTTATAAATATACCAGACCCCCTCTTTGGATGGATATGAAAAGTATTATTCAGGTATTTCCCCCTTCCCTCCTCCTTCAACCCTAATTTCTCTAGTCACCTTAGATTCCCTCTCTCTTCTCCTTCTTCTCCCTAACATTTGGTATCAGAGGCTCTTTTCTCCACCATAGTAACGACTCGCACGCAAGAGGAAGTCGGCCGTTTGGAAACCTTAGAGGACAAACTCGTAGGGTTGACGGATTCGGTGTCCGCAATTGAGGAAAACGTGAAAACTTCCACCAAAAGGCTCGAAGAACGGATCGACACCCGAATGGAGGAGATCATGGCATTTTTGGCGCAAAAATTGAAGGGTAAGGCTGTGATGGAGGAGGATCTGGGCGGATCTCCCGCTACAAAACCCGATCCGTACCATATCGGCCAGGCGGGCTCGGCAAGGGCTGTCGGCACCACGCAGGGGGCCGGATTGGGCACGGGGGCATCGGCCAGGTCGGAGCAGGCGGGGGTGGCCCCGGCGGGGTCGGATCAGGCATGGCTCCGGCGGGATCGGATCGGCCGGATTTGGCTCTGGCGGGTACGGCGCAGGCGGCGGCGGACCCGGTGGGTTCAGCACAGCCGGTTTCGGCGATTTGGGCGCTAGAGAGGGTGGGTGGTCGGTCCCCTCATATGGAGGAGGGGAGGGCCTGCTACCTCATCCAGCAAGAGGAGGCATGCAGTGGGGTGGTGCTCCGGCGGCAGGGCAGTTTCGTCGTGGCTTCTCGAGCGTGCCTTTTGAACACGAAGAACCAAGGAGACCGTCGGGATTTGTATAGGAGGCGGGGTAGCGAGGACAGGCCGGTCAGCGGCCGTACATGCCGCCGAAACTGACACGCATGAATTTCCCTCGATATGTCGGAGGGGATGCCTTAAAATGGGTACAGAAGGCGGAGTTGTTTTTCAGCTATCAAGAGGTACCCGAGGCGCAGTGGGTGCAACTGGCGTCCTTCCACTTGGAGGACGATGCTTTTCAGTGGACGCAGTGGTTCCTGCGGGGGCGGGATTATGTGTCGTGGCCAGAGTTTGTTGATGGGTTTACCGCTCGGTTCGGGACCCTGGAGTTTGAGGACTTTGAGGCTCTCTTGCAAAAATTACGTCAGAAGGGCACCGTGATGGAATACAGGACAGAGTTCGAAAAGTTGGCAAATAGGATGCACTGGGAGGAGAGGACGCTCCTCAGTTGTTTTGTCTCTGGGTTGAAGGACCACTTAAAAGATGAGGTTCAGGCATACATGCTCCGTAGTTTGAATCACGCCATCAGTATGGCCCGTATTCAGGAAGAGCGGTTCAACAGGCAGCGGTCTCGCACTACGGTGAGGCCCACTACTACTACACCGGCTACTGCCAGGAAGGACCCGTCGGTAGCAGGACGGACGACGGTGACACGGTTGTCCTGGAGCGAGTTACAAGCACGAAAGGAAAAAGGACTCAGTTTCAACTATGATGAGAAGTTTACGGCAGGACACAAATGCCAGAAGGTCCAGTCTTTATGTTACAACAGGAGGTGGAGGACGAGTTGAGTCCAGAGGAGCTGGATTTCGGAGGCGACTTGTAACTGACCGAGCTCGGGGTCTCTCTGCATGCCATGGAGGGGTGTAACCCCCTCCGCTTACTATGCGGCTTGCGGGGCGGGTCCGAAAGGAGGTGACCATCCTGGTGGACAGCGGGAGTACGCACAATTTCATCCATCCGGATGTGGCACAGAAGGTTGGGCATTTGATTGACACTGAGGCTGCCTTCCAGGTCATGGTGGTCGATGGCAGCAAATTGCAGTGCCAGGGTGTACTGAAGAGAGTAGAGGTTCGGATGCAAGGGTACGTCGGACGCACAGATGTCTATCTTTTACCCATTCGGGGCTCGGACATGGTGCTGGGAGTTCAGTGGCTGCAGCATTTGAGGAGGGTCACCTTCGATTGGGACCAGATGACAATGAAGTTCTTGCAAAGTGGGAAGCAGTTCTGTTTGCGGGGTCTCACTTCTTCGCCGATCAAGGAAATTTCTCTACACAGTCTCCAACAGCTCGAGGAGGCGGGAAGTTTGATGGCGGTACTTTTGGGGTGCAGACGGATGAGGTAGAGTCAGTTGAGGTGCCTATGCAGATGCAGGCTTTGGTAGAGCAATACGCGGACATTTTGCAAGAACCACGTACACTTTCGCCTTCACGGTTTCGGGATCATCAGATTGTACTCAAGACAGGGACGGAGCCTCCCAATATCCGACCCTACAGGTACCCGCACATGCAGAAGGACGAGATTGAGCGCAGCGTACGAGAGATGCTCGATGCAGGCATCATAAGGCCGAGCACGAGTTCCTTCTCGGCTCCGATCATTCTCGTCAAAAAAAAGGATGGGTCTTGGCGGTTGTGTAGATTGTCGTGCCCTGAACAGTGCCACGCTGAAGGATAAGTTTTTGATTCCGTTGATTGAGGAGCTGTTAGACGAGTTACATGGGGCGACACGGTTCACCAAGCTTGATCTATGGTCTGGATATTATCAAATTCTCATTAAGGAGGAAGACATCCACAAGATAGCATTCGGCACTCATGACGGTCATTATGAATTCTTGGTGATGGCCAACGGGTTGACGAGTGTCCGTCCACCTTCCAGGCGAATATGAACGAGATCTTCCGGGACCTTCTTCATCACTTCGTTCTCATTTTCTTCGATGATATCCTTATTTACAGTGCTACTTAGGAGGACCACTTGCGTCATGTTGACCAGGTATTCTCCATTTTACGCCAGCACAAGTTGTATGCTAAGAGATCGAAGTGTTCGTTCGGTCAAGAGGAAGTGGAGTATCTGAGGCACTTGGTCTCGGCCGCAGGGGTGAAAGCCGATCCTCGGAAGATTGAGAGCATGGTCTCTTGGCCACGGCCCCAGACCCTTAGGGCTCTGCGGGGATTCTTGGGCCTTACTGGCTACTACTGGCGGTTCATGCGTGATTACGGGAAGATTGTCAGGCCACTGACACAACTGTTACAGAAGGACGCCTTTTCTTGGCAGGATGAGGCTGAGGTTGCTTTTCAGGCACTCAAGCGGGCTATGACGACGAATCCAGTCTTGGCACTCCCGATTTCACCAAGAAGTTCGTCGTGGAGACGGACGCCTCCAGGGTGGGATTGGGTGTTGTGTTGATGCAGGAAGGGCGGTCGATTGCCTTTTACAGCAAGGCATTGGCTCCAAGGACGTTGGGATTATCGGCTTATGAGAAAGAGATGTTGGCTGTCATCCATGTCGTGGGCCTCTGGCGACCGTACCTGTTGAGCCGTCATTTCAAGATTCGGACAGATCATCAGAGTTTGAAGAACTTCTTGGACCAGCGGGTTTCCTCCCCCCTCCAACAGAAGTGGGTCACCAAGCTTTTGGGGTACGACTACGAGATTGTTTACCGACAAGGGAAGGACAATCGGGTTGTTGATGCCTTGTCTCGCTTGCCGGAGGGCACTCTAGCCAACATTTCTACGCCCCAGTTGGATGCTATTAATGAGATTCAGGAGGAGGTCCAGCGGGACCCCGATCTGCAGGCTATTGTGAAAGATCTACGGCAGGCGCGTAAGACAGCTCCAGTCTATCATCTACAAAATGACCAGCTATATTATCGAGGTCGGGTGGTCATACCCTCCCAGTCGGCTTGGAGGACGGTCATGATGCACGAGTTCCACTCGTCCCCGACGGGAGGTCACGCCGGTGTTCTCCGCACTCTACAGCGGGCACGGGCCAATGTGTTTTGAAAGGGAATGCGACGGGATATTCAATTATTTGTCCAACAGTGTGACGTGTGCCAGCGGCAGAAGTACGGACCACCTCCCCGACTGGGCTACTTACGCCCTTGGAGATTCCGCACCAGATTTGGGATACAGTGTCCACGGATTTCATTGATGGCTTGCCTCGGTCTAAGGGCAAGACGGTCATTTTGGTGGTGGTTGATAAGTTGTCCAAATACGGACATTTCCTCGCCTTGAGCCATCCCTATACCGGCGAGTCCGTTGCTGCTCTTTTCGCTCGCGAGATTGTTTGGCTTCATGGCATCCCTCGGGCGATCATCTCGGATCGCGATCCCACTTTTGTTGGCAATTTTTGGCGGGAACTCTTTCGTTTACAAGGGACCACCATGCGCTTCAGCACGGCTCACCATCCGCAAACAGACGGTCAGACTGAGGTCTTGAATCGGGGCATAGAGACCTACCTCCGCTGCTTCGTCATGGACGAGCCGCGCACGTGGACGAGTTGGTTGCATTGGGTTGAATACTGCTTCAACACTTCTTATCATTCAGCCAGCAAGCTGACTCCCTTTGAGGTGGTCTATGGGCGTCCGCCTCCTTCTCTGAGCAGTTATAAGCCGGGTGGTACGGCAGTGGCAGCAGTTGACCGAGCACTCCGTGACCGTGACCGCACACTCGCTACATTGCGCAAGAATCTCCGGACGGCACAGGATCGTATGAAGGCACGGGCGGACAAACATCGCACCGAGCAAGAATTTCAGGTGGGGGACGAGGTTTTTCTCAAGCTCCGCCCCTATCGGCAGTTGTCCATTGCACAGCGGACGAATCAGAAGTTGGTACCCCGTTATTATGGTCCATTTCGGATCACCCGGTGGGTGGGACCAGTTGCTTATACACTGGTGATGCCTAAGGGGTCCAGGATACATCCCACTTTTCACGTCTCCATGTTGAAGCAGAAGATTGGCGACACTGTCGAGGTCAGCCCTTGTTTGCCAGACGCTATTACCGGGGGCGAGCTACGCCCAACACCTAACGACGTACTTTTGATCAAGTGGAAACGTCGCGGCACGGCGTACTGTCCTGAGCTACTGGTCAAGTGGAAGGGTCTCGGCGCAGAGCACAACACCTGGGTGGATTTGCTTGAGTTTCGAGAGCTCTACCCTGATTACCACCTTGGGGACAAGCTGGTTTTTTATGGGGAGGGGAATGTTATGCCCCCGGACGAGGCTCGGCTATTTGGCCAGCAATACAGGCGGCGGCTGAGGCGTGACGGGGGCGACAACGGGGCTGAACCAATTGGTTCAGCCCCCTCTTCATAAGTTTCGGCCCAAGGGAGGCTGAACCAAGTTGGTTCAGCCCCCATTGGGGCCGACCGGCCCCCTTGACCGGCCGGCCCTGGGTCCGGGTATAAATATACCGGACCCCCTCTTTGGATGGATATGAAAAGTATTATTCAGGTATTTCCCTCTTCGCTCCTTCAACCCTAATTTCTCTAGTCACCTTAGATTCCCTCTCTCTTCTCCTTCTTCTCCCTAACAGCATGCAAGTGACGGCGGAGCAGGGTAAGGAAATCCAAGGTGGTTGGCTCCATTTAGGGTTGCAAGCGGTCGGAGAGTAGTGAGGTGGGACTTGAGAAGAGGGATGTGGAGTACTCGGCAGTGGAAGTCAACAGGAAGGGCGGATTGCAGGCTGTGAGGGGTCGAGCTATGGGAATCGACAGGAATGGAAAGGGCGTTGGTTGTAGGGAATCAATTGAAAGGAAAGGGAGGGTTGCGACAATGGAGATGGAAAGGAACAGGGGGGGTTGTGACTGTGGGGATCGAAACTGAGGGTTGATGTCGAGAACAGGGCAACATGGAGAATCGTGGAAGGAGGTCGGCGGGTTGCAATGGCATAAATGGAAGGGTGAGTGATTAGCGGGGAAGTAGCGGGTAAGGTTTACGGAATAGTCAAGGGGTGCCGATGAAAGGGGGAACTGGGAAAGGTAAACCCGGAGTCTCACCAGGGAAGTACTCTCGGCGTCGCACCATGATGGAAGAACTGACAATTACCAAATCTAAAATAAATCATTGATCCCTGTCACCGCCTCATGCATGCGTATAAAATATTAAAACTAGAATAGAACACCCGAATCGGATGACGCGTAACGTCTAATTCGATCAGGTGTCAAATACAACTCAAAATAAATAAAGTAATATATAAAAATAACTCAGAATGACTGTCTGGATGCATCTTGGACTCGAATCGCCCAAACGGGTAGCAGTTTATTGCCTCCTGTGGGAATATACGTGTGTGGATCGGCGATCCCCATCAACAACAAAACAATTTAGTATGTGATAACGAGATGTTGCTTTATTCCAAGTAGTAAAGCATTGAGGTCCTTATCAGTTGCTATTTAAGGAAAGAGCATAGATCACCGCCCACTACAATACCGTCAAACAATCAGGGCTATAATAAGCATAGTATGTGAAGTTGATGGCCTGCCTATAGAAATAATATATGGTGATCAACAGATAACATGAAAGAAAATGGTATATAACAAAATGGTTGATGTGCTCTCTTGGCTACTCTTAACTTGTTGTTTGAGTACTTTTCTGTACGCTCGGCCATGGATCTAATTGTACAAGGAGTTGTAACCACGAGACCCTTTCTCAACCAAAAAAACTTAGGGATCCGCACGAAGATCCTGCAGAAAATTACATTTGGAAGGATGATCCCTCTATAAGGAGAATTGTTATGTTGACAATTGTTGCAATGCAAAGATGTTGATTCTATACCAACAAGTAAAACATTGGCTTCATTATTAGTCAAAAAGGAGACAAAAGTGCATGCAGATCACCACCCACTGCAATACCAACATAATTATAGCTATAACATACATGACATGTAAATTTGATGGCATACCTACAACAGTACAAAAATGGTAATCAAGTATAGAAAAAGGGAAATTAACAAAATAGTCTATATGATCTCTTGGCCTTCGCTTCTTGTTTGATATCATTTTGCTTATTAGTCAGTCCATGGATCCAAAAGTACATTCATCAAAAAATATCAGGAGGGATTCACACAAGGGGCCTCCATCCGGTTACACTTGGAAAGATTACCTCCTTTATAAAAATAAAAGTTATATACCTAAGATGTTACAGACTGCATTAAATGTGTGAAGCACACCTGACAGTTAGAGTATGAAAAGATCCTATTGAACTTGCAACGATGTGTTTAATGTGAAAACATGCATCAAGATGTCAGTTAAGTTTATCAAGAAATATTTATTGCACGATACTTCAAATCCTGCAAACCAAACACATGATACTTGCAAATAGACTTAGGGAGTGTTGAGAATGTTCTAAGAATATCCAATGTGGTGTGTTCTAGAATTAGCCATTATTTGGGGGCAAAATATTGGATGTCTATAAAGGGAAAATCCCCTCTCATTGTAATCATTCAAGTTGCATTCAAGTTTCACCAAGGTCATAATTAAAGTATACAGCATTCAAATAATTCTCGAGAATTATCCTCATCTCTCCGTGTTGGAGTATTCTGATAAGCGTGTTTGAAGCCTAACTAAGGAGAGAGGATCCAAATTCCGTATGGATATGAGCATGAGAAACTTCAAACCCCATGAAACTTGTACAAGTGCACACATGCTCAAAAAACACACATGAATTTTAGCAAAAAAATTATGATTGTTCTTGATTAGACACCCAGCCTCAACCATTCTCATCCAATCTTGTACTTAAATATAATGATTTTGTAAGCTAGAAATATGCATACATGTTTTTCCCAATTTGGACAAAATCAATCAGTGAAGAAAAGAACAAAGTTGATTTTAATAAAATATACTATGCAACTAGTATGAATCAAAGTAGAAAACAACTATTATGAATCAAAGTAGAAAACAAATAGTTTCTAAAAGAATGTAAAACTAGCACACCAAAAAATCTTCAAATATCTGCATCCTTACAGCACATGATAATTGCTACTAAAGCTGACCAGCTAAGGGGAAATGGATAAAAGCCGTGAAGAAAGTGATGGTCGAACAAGTCAACACCTTCAAATGAAGGTAATAATTTATTTTGGAATGTGCTAACTTCAATTATGGGGCATAAGTCAACCAGTTAAAGCAGGAACATAGTTAATTCTTCCGTGGCGTTACAAGAATTGTGTGGCACAAAGTAGAAAACAGCATAATATATTTACTATGAGCAATAAATTCCTAAAATCCTCTATTAATTATCAGTCCTTTTGCTAGCACTTGATTCTTCCCGTTGGAACTGACCAAATAAAGGATAATGAAAAATAAGACCGGAGATTGTGACAATGAAACAACGATAGAAACTCTTTTGGGGCGCCTAGATGCTAATTACAGGTAGCAGCATTTTCAGAATATGAAGACAAAACAATTTTGTAGGGGATGATTACCTGAAAGTACTGAAATCCTCTCATGAATCTTTTTTCGACATGTACGGTGGATACTAAATAATCCACGTTGGACTTTGGGCAAAAGCTTCATATCCCTTGTCTGCAAAATCGAAAAATTCAGAGTTCAATATTAACAGATAATACACTTACAACACAAAAAAGAATAGCATTTTAAAAACCATTACCTCCCAGCACCAGAGGCACTTCTCAGATTCATCCTCCAGCACATCAACATCCTCATTCACTATGCCATACATCATTCTCTGGCCAACAAAAAGAACAGCACTTCGAACAGAGGCCAAAGTGACACCTGGACTTCCATCTTTTGCTTTCATCTTGTTATAGATCTCATCCACCAATGCAGAGAAAGAAAGTCTACTCTCCTCCAACATGCATGCAACCGCTGAATTCATAGAAGGAAATTCCCCCTCAAGATGTAGTTTGTAGGAAGATACCTCTTTGTAGAATTCAAAAAGTCCATCAAGCTCGTTTTGGCATTCCTTTATAAGAGACTGTTTATCATCGCCATTAAAATTTCGATCAATACAAGCCCTTTTTCTCTTCTTCTGACTAGTTTGATTTGGGGTGACATTTCCATCCAAGTCAAGTGCTTTACATATTCCTACCGGAGATGTGTTAAGATTCATTGTGTTACTACAAAATGGCAGCATTCTGCGGCCTTCCACTACACCTTCCATAGATTGTTCTGACATTTGCAACCCTCGTAATTGACAATGTAGCTGGCTCAAACAACTAGTACTTTTGAAACTCCTAAGCAGAATTATACAAAAATAAGTCACAGTTTCAAGGGTTTGGGGGCTCACCACAGGTCCTCTTACAGGAATCAGCTTCCTTAAGATCGAAACTTACCTGCACTAATGTACTAATTAAAACCAAAAAATATATATGGAGCGAACAAAACATAACTACAAACCAACGAACATTTGCATTTTAGATGCCTTTTACTAAGCGTAACTATCAATTAAAGCTGCCAAAAAAGCTAAAAAGAAAATGGCGAATGTAATTCAGGCCTAAGAAGGCAGAGTGAAGTAGCTTCAGGCGCACATTAATTGCATCAGTCAAGAAGCTAATAATCGGTACAATCAAAGAATGAAAAACCATGCCCCGTTCGTTTCTCAAGAATTGGAAGAAAAGAATTGGTTTTGGCCAAAAACCTTCGATGCGTGAGTTTTGGAATTGGGCCAAAATCAATTCTTATGTTCGTTTGCAGGAAGGTTTTCAGACACAAACATTGAATCAATCAATTTTTTTGTTCGGTAGCAGAATGGATTTTGTTAGATTATATAATTTCTATTTATGTTTTATTAATTGTATTAATTGTAACACCTCTATATATAGAGGTCTCCTTGTATTGCAATAGAATTTAATCCTTTTTCTCTCGACAACATGGTATCAGAGGCACCCGTGCCCTAATTCGCTCCCGCAGCCGCTCGCCGCTCTTCCGTCGCAAGTCGTCCTCGCCTCGATCCGTCGCCATTCGCGCCTCCCGCGCCCGCTCCGCAAGCCGCTGCCGCTCCTCCGTCGCCCGTCGCACCCCTCTCGCTCCTCCGTCGCCCGTCGCTCCGCAAGCCGCGTCTCCGTCGCGCCCCTCTCGTTCCCGACCGGTCTTCCTTTTTCTTCTTCTGGCGCCGGAATGATCCTGCAGTGAGTTTCTGCTTCTTCCGACGCCGTTTTCTTCTCGTAATGGCTTCTTTGGTGAAACAGAACCCACAAGGAATTATTGAAAGATGTAAGGCGAGATTGGTTGCAAGAGGTTATACTCAAACCCACGGCATTGATTATCAGGAGACGTTCGCCCCGGTGGCCAAAATGAATACTATCAGGGTCTTACTTTCCGTTGCTGCTTGCAAACATTGGGACCTATTTCAGCTGGATGTGAAGAATGCCTTCCTCCACGGTGACTTGGAGGAGGAGGTCTATATGTCGATTCCCCCGGGTCTTGCGCCTGTTGGTTCTATTGGAAAAGTGTGCAGACTATTGAAGGCTCTCTATGGGTTGAAGCAGTCCCCAAGAGCTTGGTTTGGCCGGTTCCACAAGGCCATGATGTCATTTGGGTACTATCAGAGCAATGCTGACCACACATTATTCATTAAACGTAGATTTGGAAAACTTACTGCTCTCATTGTGTATGTTGATGATATTGTCATAACTGGTAATGATATGGAAGAAATTCAGAGCTTGAAACAAAAGCTAGCTGGAGAGTTTGAGGTCAAGGATCTGGGAAAACTCAGATATTTCTTGGGAATAGAAGTTGCCAGATCTAAGCGGGGGATCTTCATCTCTCAACAAAAGTATACGTTAGATCTCCTTGAGAAGATGGGAATGAGTGGATGCAGACCGGCCGACACTCCAATTGAAGCAAATCACCGTCTATCGCGGGATGATGGTGTGGACATCGAAGATGTCTCAGGGTTCCAAAGATTAGTAGGGAGGTTGATATACCTGTCCCATACTCGCCCAGACATTTCCTATGCTGTGAGTGTTGTGAGCCAGTACATGCATGCTCCCAAGACCCGACACGTGGATGCTGCTCACAGAATTTTACGGTATCTCAAGTCTTCACCAGGAAGGGGTATTCTGTTTGCCCCAAACACCGGCCTAAAGGTTGAAGTCTACACTGATGCTGATTGGGCAGGATCTGTTGATGATAGACGTTCAACTTCGGGATATTGTTCTCTTGTTGGAGGCAATCTTGTTACTTGGAGGAGCAAGAAGCAGCAAGTTGTGGCACGCTCTAGTGCTGAGGCCGAGTTCAGAGCTATGGCTCAAGGGGTCTGTGAAGGCTTATGGCTTCGTGCCTTAATGCGTGATCTTGGTTTCGAAGAAGAAGGACCCATCCTTCTGTACTGTGACAACAAGTCGGCCATCAGTATCGCTCACAATCCCGTGCAACATGACCGAACGAAACACATCGAGGTGGATCGACACTTCATCAAGGAGAATATTGAGCGAGGGATTGTGTGTACTCCCTTCGTGCCCTCCAACAGGCAGCTAGCAGATATTCTCACGAAAGGATTAAGTAGGAACACATTTAGCAAGATTGTGGACAAGTTGGGCATGATCAACATCACTTGCCCAACTTGAGGGGGAGTGTTAGATTATATAATTTCTATTTATGTTTTATTAATTGTATTAATTGTAACACCTCTATATATAGAGGTCTCCTTGTATTGCAATAGAATTTAATCCTTTTTCTCTCGACAACAGATTTCAAACATAGAAATTGATATTTTACAAAGCTGTCATTCCCCGTTTGCACTGCCAATGTATTTAACAAGGCTTGATGGAGAGAAAACAAAAAAGGTTACCCTTTTGAATAAAGTTCGGAATTTTTAAGAACGATTAGAGTAGTACAAAATGGCAAGTTTTATTGGAGTTCTTAAGTCAAAATGTATGCCTTCATGCCTTGGAAAGAAAAGATTGAGATAATCCACAGAACAACCAAAAATCATTATCAGAAACCACATGTTTTTCATTGGAAAGTATAGAATGATCTAGAGTAACCACTGAAACTAACATAAAATAAGGTGGGCTAAAATCAATTGGCATCATTAATAACACCGGAATAACACTGGAAGGTGGGTGAAAGCAAAAAGCTAATCAAGCAAGCACATTTTATAAGAGTCGGGTTTATCCCATTGCTTTTCGGATCAATATAAAGCGCAAGTTATAAGCACATAGGCCGGAGAGCATGTCTATTAATGAGGGAGGAAAGCATCCAGCGAGAGCTTCTCAGTGATCTTATGAGGACAGAAGAAATGTTGGAAGATGTTGTGCCCTTGATGATAAATAAGCCTTTAAATAAGAGTTTTTCAGAAGAAAACTGACACGGAGTACATGAATTCACATATGGGTCTTCCTAACTTCCTATAGAATGTATAATGCTTAATCAGTGGCATCCAATATAAATTCACATATGGGCCCAGTAAAGAGACTTGGACTTTTGAACCCAATATATAGAAGAATTTCCTCCAAAATGATACAAGATAATATACAAAATGATAGCTAATAGAAATGAGTTCACTCAAACATATTTGTTTGTAGAGCTTGATACTCATTATACATTGTTATAGCTATCTTATTTCTAAATGTGGTCAGTTCATTTGTCAATTGAATGGGTTCAACAGTATTCGCATACTCGAAACTATCCCTGCTACTATGTTGTGTTTGAGAACACACAAAGAGAAGAAAACTTGGTTTGAACAAAAACAGTAACACACACAGACATACAACACACATAACCATACGTATACCCACACAAATACAAAATACACAATCATATACAACCATGCATACACATGCACACATAGACACGCACACATACATACATAATACACAAAATCATACACACAAACGCTAACCCTCATAATCATAAACACATATATAACACAAACACTAACACACACACATAACATACAATTACACTCAATACACATACAATACACAATAAACACACATGCACACATATAAACATGAACACACACATACAAAAACATTCACACGCGTACAAACACGCACATACACAAACATTCAAACACACGCACGCACGCACAGACACAAACACACACACACACAAAGACACAAACACATACACACACACACAAACACACAGATAACAACACACATACACAAACAAATACAAAATACATACACATACACATAGACACACAAACACATGCATACACACATAATAATGCATACATACATAATAATGCATACATACATAATAATGCACACATACATAAACATGCATACAAACATATAAACACAAACACACACACACACACATACACAAAATTCACACGCAAGACACGGGCATATAAACACACACAAACATACACACTTACACACATACACACATGCACACATACACAAATACAAAATACACACACATTTACATATATAAAATCCAAAAAAAAAATATAAACCATATATTGCACAATAATCTAAACCATCTACATATATAAAGCAAATATCTTTTCAAAACTTCAACAAGAGCTTCACAAGAATGCTACCACGAAAATAAAATCACATATCCATGCTACCAGTATCTTTTTAAAACTTTAAGAGTTTCACAAGAATATCAAAGAATGCTATCAAAAAAAAAGAAAATTGGTATACCTAACCGGAAGAAGGAGGTGGGCCGAAGAGAAGGAAGAAGGAGCGGCACTAGGCCCGATTAGGTCGCCCAATGCGGTGCTCGGCCAAAAGTAAGAGCTTGAAAACGGGAGAAGAGGAGGACCACCTTACACACGCTTGAGGAGGAGGAGGAGGAGAAGCTGAACTCCGTCGCCGGAGACAAGAAGGGAGAAGCAGTCGCAAGTAGCCAATGGGCAAGCGATTTCTCGCTGTCGAGGGCTCCCCTAAACCGACCACAGAGATGTGAACGGCCGCAAATAAAAAAAATGGCGGGAACCCCCTGCCGTTTGGAGCTGAGAATGGAGCGCGCAGGTGCTAGGTGCTACCGAGAAAGGCCGCTCGATCGCTTCGTCCGGCGAGCAGACATCGCAACTCGAGCGGGACTGCTCTCTCTGGACTCGAGAGAAACCAAAGTGAAATTTGTGGTTAGTGGGAAAGGGGCGGGTGGGAATGAAATTTTCCCTCCATTTATATTTTGTTTTAGAAATTAAATATTTATTTTATTAGTAGTGCACAAAAATCCCGGGACCGGAAAGCGCGCCCAGGCCCGGCTCGAAAAAAGCCCGGTTATGTCCGGCCCGGACCAAGGTTGGGCTTGGGGCCTTACCGGGCCCCCATATTGCCGGTTCCTAGGCCTGGTGTCCGGGTCGGGTCGGGCAAAGCCTAGGCGTCCGGCCTAGCCTGGGCCCAACACCAAGGCCGACGGGAAATCCCACCACCCGGCGGGATTTCCTATTGAAATCCCGCCTAATCCATGCAGGATTTTAATCCTGCCTAATCCAGACGAGATTAAAATCTCGCCTTCCCGCCAGCCTGGAGGGCCTTATAAGGCCCCCACTTTGAGAGGGAGGTCGAGCCCGGCCCGGGCCGAACCCGGTTGGCAAAAACCTGGGCCCGACTGGCCCAGTCAAAGCCAGCCCGATCGGGCTTTTGTGCACGACTAATTTTATTCAACTATAAATGTTTTTTTAAGAAAAATTTTAGAGAGAAAATCAGTTTTCTATATAAGCTCAATAAATTGCAATCATAGTCATCTCATCCCATCAGACAATTCAAGATTGTGGTACGATGAGCTCGGGCGGCTATGGTTGTGATTTTTTGAGCTTATATAAAAAAACTGATTTTCTCTCTAAAATTCCGCATTTTTTCAATTAATAACATTTAAGTTTTAAGTATTATGCTCATGTACGATGTTCCACTAGAAGGAAAAATAGGGATTTTCTGCCTTGGCTCACGTAATTTCCTCTTTTGAAATCGAAAATTTAACTTTGTCGAATCTCGCGTCCTAGTCGTTCGTAATCTCTTCCCGATCCTCTCCCAATCGACAACCGTTGAAGTGAAGGTGAAAATATCAGAAAAGCTTGACTGTAATCTTAGTGTTGCTCTTTTGTGCATAACTCCTGCACCGTCCGCTGAATCTCTCGTTCACAACCCCTTCGCGTTCCTAATCTCATTGTCGACTATCGCTTAAGAGGAAGGTGTAAACATCAGAGAATTGGTGTGGATAACCGTAGAGAAGTAGGGGACTTACCTTTTATTCCAGTTCCAATACCTACTGATACAAGTTAGTTTTTGTGATTCCATTTTCAGTCAGTTTCTCTAGTGATTCTCGGTCATTTTCAGTCGGTTTCTCTAATGTTTTGTTCAATTCGATTGAATATTTTTTTTGTTTACACACTTGTCTTTTAAATGATGTAGTATGCATTTTTCATTTGTGTTGAAACCGAAAACTCGGTCTCTGTGGAGTTCACCCTTAGGGAAGGGGTGACCGCACACTTACTTCTCTCTAGCGAGCTAAACGATCGAAGACTTAGGACAGGGAACAGACCCAAGACTCCAGTACGGAGGTCCCACCACACACCCAGAAGATCTTAGAGCGCTTCCCCTCCTTAGCCAAGTGCTGGAGCTAAGGATACCTCAGAAAGCGCAAGAAGACCAGGGGGCTAGTGAGCAAAAGTGGGGAAGCAATAGCACTAGTAAGCCTGCCTTCTGAGGTACCTCTTGCGTCTTTTTTTATAGTTTTCTGAAAATGACCTGCAAATAGTCAACCTTCGCTATTCTGAACAGTTATGTGCAGCCCACCTGGGTCTACCAATAGCGTAACTCCGCTTTTCCAACTGGCTATAGACAGGCCAGCGAGGGTAAAATAGTAAAAACACATCACAAGAAGCTGGGCGAGCGGCCCTCTAAAACCAGAGAGCGGCCCTCTAAAACCTCCACTCGCCTGGGGCGGCGAGTGCTCGATGGAGCTGGCACTCACCGCCTCTTCTCGGCCCTGGGCGAGTGCGGGTCAGACCTGCCTCACTTGCCCTCTACTCGTCAAGCCCCTGGGGCGAGTGCGAGCCGACTTGCTCCACTTGCCCCTCATTTGCTCCACTTGACCGGTCTGGCTCCTGTCGACCACAACTCGCCGGATATGGGGTTGTACACAATCCCCGCTCTTTGCGAGGTTGGCCCAAGCTCGGAAAGAAACATCCAACCCCGCAATATGCGGCGAGTGCGACAAGGGCCAGGGAATATTTTGGTGGGCTCCACCAGCAGCTATATATATATAGGTCCGCGTACCTGGGAGACCTTAGTCATTCCTTCTTACTTGAGCCTTGCCAAGATGCCTATCCCCAAAGAGATCCAGGAGAGGCTTGCCCAAACTCGCGAGGTTTGCTCTGCTCGCGTCGCCAACCTGACCGACATATCCCCCATTACCCTGCCGAACAACCTAACTAAATCCGACCCCGCCAACAAGGCAAAACCGCTTCCCAAGGCGGCCGAAACCATCTTCCAAGATCTGAAATCCACCCTGGACAACGGGGTTGGCTCCTTTACTCGGCTCCCCCCTAAGCCGAATGATAAAGAGGTCATAGATGTCTCCGCCGACCAGGACAGCCAACAGAATGACGGCGAGTACCTCTCGTCGCGAGTAAATACTCCTCATGACAACTCGCGGCCTCGAACTATAAACACTCGCCTGCGAGACCCATCGCCTCCCTTTGGGACCTTGGGGTTGGATTTGCAAAAGCCGAGTCGCCGGCTCGCACCCCTTCTCGGCAACCTTCTCCCGCTCCTGAACTTGAGGGGGGAATCGCAAGAACCATCCCGGTCCCGGGCTTCGACCTCCTCTCCTCAAAAACTCATCGCCCTGGTCGTGACAAGGAAATGGGCCTGCCTCCTCACCACACATCTATAGGGGTGTCGAGCTCGTAAGGTAGGTCTTGTACTTCCATTAATCTGTCCCGCCTAGTTCACTTGTAGCACTCGTCTTTCGCGTTTGATGCTGACTAATCGCCTTTGCAGATCTTCCCAGTCAGTCTGAAGCTGACGGATCTTCAGAGCATGCTCGCTACTCGCCCCTTCCTTCCCCCAGCTCTCTAGACTCCTTCCTGGGCCCCTTGCTAGAGAACGACGAGTTGACGAAGCGAGGAATCTGGATTTTCAAGAAACGGGTGCACGGGCTGCGTAAGGTTCAGGAAGACAATGAGGCGCTGCAGCAAGATTACGTCCTGCTTGCGGACGAGGTGAGGGGTAGCCCGGCAGGCGAGGTGGTGTCCCCTTCTCCGCTCATGGACGAGATCGACGAGAACCTCCAGGCTGCCCAAAAGAACTTGGGGCGGATCTGTGAGCTCCACAATTCGCGCTGATCTGCGGGGGGAGGGAAGCGAGGCCGGGGTAGGTGGAAATGGCTCCCTTACTAAGCCTACCAGCATTCGCCCCCAATCCCCTCAGCTCGCGCGCACGGAAATAATTTGAACATTTTTCCTTTGAACTTTCTTTCCTGCGCTTTCTTTTTTTTGAACTGTGATTCCCCCTGCTCTTAATAACTTAGAACATTTTTTAGATTTCAATATTTGTTGATTGTATGGTGTATTGTTCTTTAGTCTCATCTCACCATATGTTAGGACAAGGCGTAGGGGTCAGCGAGCTGAGGTTGACGAGCTATGGCCGGCGAGCCGGACTGCCCCGTCGGCTCGACCATAAATTCTTTTTTCTATAAATAGGCCCCCTCACCAACCCCAACCCATCTCCTCTATTGCATTCATACCCCCTGCTTCTTGTTCTTCTCGCAACCCATGCTTGCGTTTGAACTCGCAAAACCATGGGCAAGACTCACCCTGACGCCGACGGTCGGTCTAAGTGCGCTCAGCATTTCGTCGAGTACTATTTCTTTGAAGGGAATACCGGCGTGGAGGAGCTCGTGGAGTTCATAACTGACTTCGTGCCCCCAGGCTTTGTAGCGCGCTGACCGGTGGAGAATGAATCCATCAACACTTTCTACAAAGACGAACTTGCCTTCCCCATCTCGCACTTTGAGGTGGGGTTGTGCTTACCCCTCTGGCCGGAGATTTGCCAGATCCTCAAGTACTTCGGCGCAGTGCCCGCGCAGCTGAATTCGAATGTCATCGCTATGATGGTCGGGTTCGCCTGCTTCCTCTGCCGAGAGCGGATAGAGTTCAACTTGACCGTCTTCAGGAAACTCTTCACTTATAAGGCAACTAGCGATGGAGTCGCCTTACTTATGGGTTCGTTCATCAAGGTTCGCGAGATCGCGAACAAGAACACCAATTGGGTCTCCAAGATCGTCTTCATCAAGGGCAATCTCGGCAATGTACCCTACTCGCCTCTGCAGAAGAGCGAGGAGGTGCACCGACCCCCGTCGGTATCGGGCAATGATGTCGAGCTGCACAAATTCTTTCTCCACAAGGACTTCGAGGTCGCCTTCCTTCGAAGGGGCCTCGACTCGCTCCCCCCGGTTCTGCCCAGCGAAGGTACAACCCTTTCTTTTTCTTCTTTTACTGGGCTTGCCAGCATAGATAGATTTTTTAAACAAGTTTTTTTCATGCAGGGGAGGGTTTGATTCCCGTGAACCTGCCCTTTGCAGATTCGTGACTCCACCCGGGCCCGCTCAGGCGCGAGCGGGCAGCCGCGGAAGCCTGTCGAGACGAGCTGGCGTCGTCCAAGCCCTCCTCCAGCAAGAGGCAACCTGATCTTGTGGGATCCAACTCGCCTCATCCCCTGCCGAAAAATATGAGGACGACGGTGGTCTCCAAGGGGAAGCAACGGCAGCCAGAGCAGAGAATCAAGTTCATGAGCTCGCCGGAGACCACACCGAAAAAGTCACCGGAGAGCTCGCAGAAGGACTCGCCAGAGAAAGTCCATGGGGGAGGCGAGAACCCCAACTCACCGGTCGCCGAGGCATATCTGCTGTGCGAGTCGGGCTTGCCGAAGAGTCACCCACTCTTCGGTTTAGGGGAAAGGCGAAGGACCAGGTCGGCGAGCTGATGGTCCGGTGGGATGAGCAGACCCACCGGGTCTCCGTCTCATCCCCTCACCCTTCTTGTTCGGAGAGCCAACCACCCTCCAACCATGCCTTCATGCTCGGCTACAGCCTTTATGGGTACGAGGACGCCAAGGCCTATCATGGCAAGTCCCTCCGAGAACTTGGCCACGAGAGCTCGCAAGCCATGATGCGGGCACTGGAGATGCAACATATGACTGTCTGTCGCAGCTTCAAACTCATCCACCATCTGAGGAAGGCCGAGCAGGAGCGGGCCGTCGCCAAGGATAACGTCGCCGACCTAGAGAGGCGGCTCGGCATTGCCGAGAACTTACTCACCAAAGCTGTCGGGGGGATGGTAAGCACCGACAACCCCACTCTCCTTTTGCTTTGGATTTCCACAATGGATTTGCTTACCCTTTTGCTTCACAGGATGCCGAGGCCGCGAGCGAGCTACTGGCCCACGCCATCGGGTTGGAGGAAGAGAACAACCAGCTGCGCGCTCGCGCTGCCGAGCTGCAGGAGGACAATGAAAACCTGGTGTCTCGCGTCGTCGGGCTAGAGGCGGACAACGGAAAGCTAAAGGATCCGATCAAAGGACTCCACAGCGAGATCATCCGCCAGGTGGACGTCTTCCTTCCCCCGGGCGGCAGCGACCCCCCTTCCCGTTTAAGAGGCCGAGGATCTTCGGCGAGCCTGAGGTTACAAAGTGACTGCAGATCAACTCCATCAAATCCGCCGAATGCACCCTGCAGATCATGAAGGAGACGCAGGTACTGGTGGAGGGCTATGAGGAGATCACAGCTCGGGACCTCATGTCGAGCCTGTTCCAGCCTACTCTGCCCAGTGAGGACAGCTTCGGCTCGCTCCTCAGGACTGCGAAGGACTACAAATATGAACATCAGTTCTGAGGGGAGGGCGAGGAAGACCGCCAGTCTGGGGAGGAAAATGAGAGCTAACTCGCACCCCCTTCTTCTTCTTTTTCCTTTGTTTTTTTGTAATTCTCTCTCCCCTCTTTTTGTAATCTCGCTGAGGTGAGCTCCCCATTTTTGCAACATGAATATAGATTTTTAATGAAAAAGTACTTTCTACCTCTTACCTTCTGTCGTGTGATCTCGCTAGAGTAGTATTCGCTGTTTAGAATGTATTTGAGTTAGGATTCATTCCTGCGAGTAGACCTTAAGAGTTCGCCAGCTCTAGGCAATCCGGAGGCGGACCACTCGCCGCGCTAGGCTTGCCTCGACCCAGCTCGCCCGCGAGCTGCCTTCTTTCTTGTCGATGTTGAACTGGAATTGTTAAAAATTCACAAGTAAAATCTGAAGGGGGTGAAATGCACCGCCGAGGATCGCCTCATCTCGCATTCCTCAGTAGATGCCGAATACTAAGGTCGCCATCCTTTTACCCCGCCTCGCTTAGATAATGTCACCTCACTGTAATAGGTCCTAGCTACTTGCCGAGCTGAACCCGCGAGTCCCAACTCGCCTGAGAGGGTTCTTGTTGGGTATTGTATCCACAATATACCTGATTTGAAGAAGCCCCTGGACCAGCTAAGGTGAATTGACATTGTATTTGATCATTTGTTTTCAAGTTGTGCTTGCAGTTATTCCACGCTAAGTACACACCAATGTCAGGGTGCAGTGGGTCAATATACACGGGTCTGCGCAACATAATCCCTCATTGAGCAGATCAGTGTGTTGGCCTACGTGTACTCTCTCTATTGGAGTGTACTTACTTTCAAGTACAGGGCTGAGAAAGATCAAGAGCAGACAAGGAGCAAGGATGGGCCAAAGAGCAGCTCACGGGTGGAAAGATGAAAAATCGTCAAAGTAGAAATCGTCGAGAATCACTAAGTGATTCTCGCCGATTCGACGAGTGATTCTCGCCGAATCGTCGAGAATCACACGCTGATTCTTGCCGATTGCAGCCGGCTGTCTCAACGCCGTCTTGATTTCTGCTTAAGGCAAAATCATCGAGAATCACTAGTTGATTCTCGCCGAATCGACGAGAATGACTTTGCATTCTCGCCGATCCGTCGAGAATGAATATTGATTCTTGACGATTCTCTCCGGTTGGCTAGATCTTCAGCCAAAATTCTGCCAAGTAGAATTCGGCGAGAATCATAAGTGATTCTCGCCGATTCGTCGAGAATCACCTATGATTCTCGCCGAATTTGCCTTAGGCGAATTTCTGGTACTCGTTGGACCGGACCAAGTTTCAGGCGCTGTTTTGAACCGGAGCTAGGGTTTCTTTTGGTGGGGCCCACAACGGTCATAATGTATGACCTACAGTATAAATACTGTTGTATTTCGATCTTTAAAAACACCGAATACAATGAATACAGAAACAATAAAATCGAGTCGCCGACGTGACCTAGATCGTGGATTTCTCTTCCGCCGCCACCGTCGTCACTCGGGAAGATAGTCGCCGCCTGTGATCGTGGATACCTCCTGATCTCCCGACGACATAAGCTCAGCCAAGCTACGCGTCTCACGTGTCTATCCAGAGATCCTTTGTCTCTTGGTTCGTTGATCGGGAATACCTTCCCTTTCCGAATCGATCGAGAAGATCGATCCTAGTGTGACCGTTAGTAGACCTTGCTAGCTTTGCTACGAAGGTTGGATCTCTAAAGCTCAGCCGTCGCACTTCTTGCCGCCGCCGATCCCGAACGCCAAGCCTCCGCTCTTCTTGCCGCTACCGGTTTCGTGGAGATTCATTCTAAGTGAGAGCTAAGGTCGTGGACTGTTCGTCTTCATCAAGAACGCGTCATCGAACGAAGAGGGACACCTAGCCTCCATAAGAAATTTGTATATTTTATACATTCCATTTTAATTTTGTTGTAAAGGAATGTAGGTTCCTCGTTGTAAGGGTTGGGTGCAACCCGTGGTGGAGGAGTGGTGACTCCTTCGCTTGGAAGGGTTCCTTCCGTTAGTGTGTGGATTGGATTTCAATCCGGTTGGTGAAGTGACCGAGTCGTCCCTTGTTGGGAGATAGGTCGAAGGGGGAAAGTGGACGTACCCAAATCGGGGAACTACTATAAATTGCCTGTGTCTTTCTGTGCTGTATTGTTTTGTTTATTTGTGCAGGTATAGTTTTAATTCCGCAAAAACGCTGCAAGACACCTATCTCCCCCCCCCCCATAGGTGAAGGTAGTTGGCACTAGGTGGATTTTTAAGTGGTATCAGAGGGAGGTTGCTCATCAAAGGGGTTAACACCTCGAGTAAGTTCCTGCCACTAGTGTCAAGAAGAAGGCAGATATCTACTATGGACGGACTCAAGTACTCAGGCAAGATTCCAATGTGCACCGGGCTAAACTTTCCTATCTAGAAGGAAAGGATTAGATTTTACATGGAAGCAGTCGACCCTCGACTCTTCATGGTCGTGGAGGAGGGACCTTATATTCCCACTAAGGCCTTCACCATTGATCCTACCAAAAAGGTGCCAAAGAAGCTTTCTGAAATGGACAAGGACGAGATGGTGCTGGTCGGACTTGACAAGAAGGCACAGAACATACTAATCAGCGCAGTCGATGACTCCATGATGCAGAACTTCTGCAACTACAGGACAACCAAGGATATCTGGCACAGCTTGATTATCTTGATGGAGGGCACAGACGAAGTGAGGGATGATTGGAGATCCCTCCTGAACCAGAAATATGAGGCCTTCAGGCAGGGGCCCAAGGAAGAGATCGGAGTTACCTTCGAGAACTTCCTCAAGATCGTCAATGCTCTTAAGGGATATGGAAGAGTGTTCACTGATGGTGAACTTAATGATAAATTCCTTAGGTCCCTTACTAAGGAATGGGACACGAAGATCTACGCCATCCGAGAGTTTGGCAGATTAGCTGAAACTGATCCTCAGATACTCTTTGGGAAGCTCATGTCCTATGAGCTCCAGTTGAACACGAGGAAAGCTGAAGAAGAAGCAGAGAAGGCCGCAGCCAAGGAAAAGACTGTGGCCCTAAAAGCCATTCACTCCAGGAAGGGCAAGGGTGCGGCTTCATCCCGTACGGGGAAAAAGGATGAGGAGGAAGACTCCGAGCCATGCTCCTCTGGCTCAGAGTTGTCTGAAGAAGACTTCTCCCTCATCACCCGAGAATTCAAGAAGTTCCTCAAGATGAGGAATCAAAGAAAGAGAGACGGCTCCTCCAGAAATCAGAAGAAGAATTATTCTTCTGACAGGTATGAATCAAAACTGAACAAACATCGTCATACCGACATCATTTGTTTTGGGTGCAATAAGCCAGGACACGCCGTGGCCGACTGCCATCAAGACAAGAAAGAGAAGGGAAAGGGAGAAGAGCACAGAACCTCTAGAGATAAAAAGAAGGAGAGGAGCTACATCGCCAAAAAGTCAAAGACACTAAGTGAGTCTGATTCCTCAGACTCCAGTGATGATGAGGAAGCCTACTTCGGGCTGGTGGGTCGCTCTGACTTAGAAACAGAATGCCCCCCATTCACTGGGAAGGTAAAAGCTCGTACCCCCCTCTCCGACTCTGACTATGAGTCTCCTGATGATGATCTCGAGGACAAATTCCTTAAGGTCCTTCGAGGAATGCCGCAAGAGATTGAGGGCTCAGAAAAAGGAAGTCAAATTCCTTAAGGTCGAGGGTGTCTCCCTAAGGGAAGAGATCACTAGCTTGATTTCTCTCCGACAGGAGCACCTGGACCTGATCTCTAAGCACTCAGAGTCTCTAAGTCTCCTTGACCTTAAACAGGAAGAAATCAATAAGTTGGAAGAATAACTTACGACAGAAAAGAAGATTGTCCAAAGCTTCTCTATGCCAAAGACTGTTCTTCCACTGGTTGATACCTTCTCTGCTCAGGCTAAGGGAGCTGGCTTGGGGCATGTGGGTGTGCCTGGTAAATTATCCAGGAGAAACAAAAAGCAGAGGAGAAATAAGGCTGCTAAGAAGGCCTCTACTGCAGAAAAGGGAAAGGCCCCACTCAACCCTGTTGTATTCAAGAAGCCTGGCTATCCCTGCAATGAACAGGACTTTGAGTCAACCTATGGCCACTTCTTCCGGCCCTCGGTTGAAAAGCCCAAGAGCCGGTATGAGGGGTGGGCCTTCCCCCGCAACTTTGGCGAGAGTGTCTTCAAGGCACCTTATGAGGAAGTTCAAATGGAGGATTATGGCCACTTCTCTAGCGGCCATAATAGGAAGCAGGCACCCAAGGCCAAGCCTGTTACACTGAGAAACCAGGAGGTGAAGAAATCATGCGACGGTTGTCATTATGATGCCTCCACCTCCAGGTCCGAGGCCCCGGCTGAACCTTCCGTTCCAAGGGTGAAGCAGGTGCCTAGGAGAAAGTATAACAGATTTGACTGCTGGTGCTGTGGCAAAGTTGGTCACTTTGTCGTGGATTGCTGGTTTAATCCGAGGAATAACGAGACTCCTCATGTTGGCAATACGAGGCAGACCACTCGTAGGGCTAACCATCCGAGGGGGAGCATGCTAACGAGGAATCTAGGACCCAAGTTCGATTGGGTTCCTAAGGGAAATTAATTCTGTTTTGCAGGAATGTCCAAAGGCCACCAAAACTTTCATATGGTACTTGGACAGTGGATGCTCCTGGCATATGACTGGGACAAGAAGCCTGCTGCGTGATTACTCTCCAGTCGAGAATGGACTCAAAGTCATCTTTGGGGGATCAGATCGAGGAGTAACCAGGGGTTACGGTATGATTTCCAACGGTATAATTTCTATCACCAATGTGGCTTATGTTGAAGGGTTAAATCATAACCTGATCAGTGTAAGTCAGTTATGTGATAAAGGTTATGACGTTAAGTTCTGCAAGGATAAATGCCTGATAATATCGTGTGCCTCTTCGGAGACGGTATTAACAGACATTAGGAGCAGAAATATCTTCTGCTTAGATTTTCTTAGTTTAGATTCATCTACCCCCGTATGCCTAGTAGCAGCAGGCAGTGCATCTCTTTGTGAACAATGACACAAGAGATTGACACATATTAATTTCAAGACAATTAGTATGCTGTTTTCTAAAAACTTAGTAAGGGATGCTCCCATCATTAAGTGCATAAAAGATAGCCCCTGTCCTGCATGCCAGAAGGGCAAACAGACTCGGTCTATCTTTAAGGGCATCGTTGACAAAGACTCCTCCAGATGTCTTTATCTTCTGCATATGGACTTGTTTGGTCCAATGCAAGTTCATAGCTTGGGAGGCAAGTCTTATACGCTAGTGATTGTTGATGATCACTCCCGGTTTACTTGGGTGTTCTTCTTAAAACGCAAGTCTGATACGTTTGACATCTTCACCAGTTTTGTCAGGCAGATTCAGAACGAACTTTACTGCTCGGTGGTCAAAATCAGAAGTGACCATGGAACAGAGTTCGAGTCTGGTGCTATGACAGAGTTCTGTGAAGAACTTGGTATCTTTCATGAGTTTTCCTCCCCGCGCACTCCTCAGCAGAATGGAGTTGCGGAGAGGAGAAATAGAATGCTCATTGAAGCCTGCAGGACAATGTTGAATGACGCTTCTCTCCCAGAATATTTCTGGGCAGAGGCTGTCAATACGGCGTGTCATGTACAAAACCGGGTCTTGATCAACAAGAATCATCATAAGACGCCTTATGAGCTACTGAAAGGTAGGAAGCCAACCATGTCCTATTTTAGGATCTTTGGCTGCAGATGTTATGTACTGAATAACGGGAAGTACCCGCGTACTAAGTTTGGTGAAAAATGCTTTGAAGGCATATTCATGGGCTATAGAAGCCATAGCCGAGCTTATAGGGTTTTCAATAAAAAAACCCTAATGGTAGAGGAATCAATAAATGTTGTGAAAGTGAGGATAGATACAACTCTAGAGGGGGGTGAATAGAGTATTCAAAAATTATGACATCCTACTCAACTCCCTTAGAGTTAATTTGCGGAATGAGTTTATAGATATTTGAAACCCTAGAGCCTAACACAAAGTGAAGTGCACTAGAGAAAGCTAACTGTAATTACAGTTGAGCTTTGGTCCTATCACAGCAACTAGCAATCCTAGTTATTTCTACTCACAGCCACAGTGCAATAATTAAATGAAGCAACACAGACGACACAAGAAGTTATAGTGGTTCCCTCTAAATAGGTACGTCCACTCTTCTACCACCCTGGTAGGAATCCACTATAGGTTTTTGTTCAGGTGCCCTGCCACCAACTGATCTGCTTCAGGTAGATCAAGTAGACCCTTTGAGCTTTTGATCAGGAGCTCAAAATCCAACACAGGTTTTTGATCAGGTGCCCTGCCACCAAGGTTCACTTTTGAAGGGAGTAATAACCCTTTATACAGGAGGTTGAGAGAGTTAAAGTTTCTTCTATATTATTAAAACAGATTAGAGAAGCTAGTGGATTGCACAGAGCTAGAAAGCTCTAAAGAATCAAGGCTCCCCCTGGCTTAGAGAATATCCAGGAAGAAGTCTTGCTTCAGGGTGCAGGAACTCTTCTGAATTCTTGACAGAGAACTGTCTTGAAATTCTAAAGGAGAAGCTTGAAGAAGACTCTTGATTTGTAATAGGTTGTTCTTCTTTAATCAGCTTCCTTTCTTCTTCTTCTTCTTCTTCTAGGCACTGAGTAAATGTTTCTGTAAGCAGGATGGACTCAGGGTTGAAGAAGAATGTTGAAGAGAGTAAATCTTCTCAGTTGAATGTGAATTTCTAAGAGCTGTAGATCTTTCTTGTTTTCAATCTCTATGCCAACTTATTATCTCTCTGTATGTTGCTGTGTATATCTCTCTCTTTAGAAAGCACTTTATATATGGGCCTTTGTAACGGCTCTAATCTTTGTTTGAACTTTGTCTTCTTCTGAGATCTGCAATCTGGGCTGCAAATAGCATAAAGCAAAACATATCCTGCAAACAGATATCCTATAAAGGGATAAAGTTGTCTAAGAAGCTGCAAATCCAATCTGATAAAAGGAGTACTAGAGAAAGTCACATCAGAAAAAACTTTTTATGGCCAGAGAAGACTTTTGAGTCTAACGACTATAAAAGACAGCATGGCAGATAAAGCAGAAAAGATATTTCAACTAATAAGACAAACAACTTTGTCAGAGAAAAGCTTGACTTATGCATAAAGAAAGAAGCAATTATTGCTTAGAAATGATAGCAAAAAATCACTGAAATAATCTTTTATAAAATATGTCAATCAGATAGGAAATAAAACTCAGAAGAGAAAGAATACAAAATTACTAAAGGCAGATAAAAGATCGTCGAACAATCCTCAAATATCATCGAACGAACTAAGGAAATCGTCGAACTATCAGAGCAGATAGTCGAACGACCAGATAGTAGAACTATCAGAACAGATAGTTGAACTATCACACAGATAGTCGAACTATCACACAGATAGTCGAACTATCAAGGAAGATAGTCGAGCTATCAAAAACAGATAGTCGAATTATCAAAAAGCAGACAGATAGTTGAACTATCAACACAGATAGTTGAACTATCAGAAAGATAGTCGAACTATCAACAAGATAGTCGAACTACCGAACAGAGCAGACAGCTAAACTACCAACAAGATAGTCGAGCTATCAGATAGTTGAACTATCAAGGAAGATAGTCGAACTATCAAGAAGTCTGTCTTAACAAAAGAAGTCGAGCAGGGTTCGATGATCGTCGAGGCAGATACCGCAGATCGTCGAGCTAACATGAGTTGAACTAACTCAGAGTTAGGTGATCTGCTGACAGACAAACGCCGACCAACTGATAGACGATCGTCGACCAGTCGATAGACGATAGTCGAGCGGCGTTCGACTATAGTCGAACCAAAAAAGGACTTAACCAAATTTACATTTGGATAAGCAGTTCATTACACAACTAGCTCATTCTAACCTAACACTAAACTTTGACCATAGATAAATCTTGGGTCAAGAAACTAAATGAGAGGACTTAACACAAATCCAAACTAGGGTACCAACAATCTCCCCCTATTTGGGTTAAGTCTCTCAAAAACAAAACTACTGGAAATAAATAAATAAACTAAGCAACAGATTGCATCAATCAAGCAGTTAAATAAACAGACTGTCAAGCAATTAATAAAAAAAACTCAAACAACATCAGAGTCTGGTTTAGAAATAGAAGAACCAGGAAAGAAGGAGATTTTCCTATATGGATCTGGAGCATCTTTCTTTGATGTTTTCAAATCTTGTTCTCCAATAATTTTGGTTTCTCCTGCTCTTGGAACAACTGCTTCTGGATGTTTTTCCATATATTTAGTAGCATCAAAAACTTCAGGTCTTACCTGGAATCTATCTAATTCTTTCTTTCTGAACTTGGACATAGTAGTTAAGCCTGTAACATCTTTACCTTCGGCTCTGGCTTGCCTGATTTTTGCTGAACCAACCAACTCAAGGAATCTGGCCATCCTGAAGTCAGGATTAAGCTCTAGGCTTTCATATTCATTTTCATCAGCTGGATTCAGTGGATTTACAGTTCTGAATTTTGTAGATAGTTCTAACATACTTGCAGCTGGCTCTTTCTTTTCCTGAATAACTAAAGAGGATGGAGGAGCAAATTCAACATATTTCTTACTTGATTTCTCAGAATATACAACTCTTTTGCCTTTTGCATCTGTTTTCCTTTTCTAAGCAGGTTCTATGGAAGATATATTCTTGCTTTCTTTAACAGGTGATGCCTTTCTCTTGGGTGAAGGAGGAGGAGAAAAAGTTAGCTTTTGGTAAACTATCTTCTTCACTTGTTCTTGAGTATCAGCTTCTTGTCTTTGTTGTCCAGATTTAAACCTGCCTTGGTAGCTTTGATTTCCTCTTTTCTGATAGGATTGAGAAGATGTGAATCTAGAAGGAGGAGCAGAGGGACTGACAGAAACATTTCCAGATGCTCCTGCACTAGGAGGAGGAGGAGGAGGTCCTTTAGGATTCCACTTAGGTGCTGGACTATCATATCTTTTGGATTTCTTTCTTTGCTTTTGCTGATTCTTGGAAAATCCCATCCAGTGCTGATATTCTTTGGACTTGGGATCTATTCCTTTCAAGATATAATATGGGACATCATGATCAGGATTAGGTGGAGGAGGAGCAGCAGCTTTCCTTTTCCTTTTAGCAGATTTCTTTTTCTTGGTTCCTTCTGAATCATCAGTGTCATCTTCATCATCAGATTGAGATGATTGAGGTAGATCATATGGGTCAGAAACATCATGCTCAGCTTGATCTTTGGCTTTCAGGGCAGCCTTTTCTCTTTCTTCTTCTAGGGCATCTTGTGCTAGAAGAGTATCCAAATCAGGTCCTGGGGTGTCATCCCACAGGGTTGATTTCTCAATTTGTTCTTCAACAACTGTCTTGGAGACCAGTTCATCTTGCACAGCTAGCTGACCTGGAGAAGTAGGTACAGGTTCTTGAACAACAGGTTCTTGAACTGATTCTTGAGCAACTGCAGGTTCTTGAACATCAGCAGGTTCTTGAACATCAGCAGGTTCTTAAACAACTTGATCTTCTTGTTCTTCTAGCACTTGATCTGTAGCCAAAGGCAGACAAAGATGTTTTAAATGGACTTGGAATATACCTTCAAGATACTCACATGTTAACATATCAGTTAACAAGTCAGTAAATTGAGCAAGTGACATACCTTCAAAGCTTCCTACTTCCCATTAATCCTATAGATAGGAGGTAATAACTCCTTCCAGATAGAGGGCTATTACAGGAGTGGAGACTTCTTCAAGACAGAGTTTGAAGGCAAATTCAACTTCCATAATTATATCAGAAGGCCTTGGAGCTGGTACTGGAACTACTAGAACTACTGGAATATCAGCTGTGCTTGGGACAACAGCTAGAGCATCAGCTGGTTCTTGTTCTGGAGCTGCAGATAGAGAACTAGCCTCAGGGGGAGTCTTTTCTGTGGCTACTGCTTCTTCTGGAACTGTTAACTCTTCTTGAGTTTCTGTCTCTTCTGGAGTGATTTCTGCTGGAGGATCTACTGAATGGATGAGAAGGGGATCTGCTGGAGGAGAAGCTAGGGGAAGTTCTGAGGCATCTTCATGGAACATCTCCCCCTGCCTGATTTCAGTGGACACTGAAACCAGGCCCCTAGATGAAGAGGGCTCAGCAGATTTTGAGAGGGCTAGGATGGAAGCAGTCAGGGAAGAGATGGAAGATACAAGAGGAGCAATTGCTTCTTCAATCATGGTTTTGATTGAAGGAATAATTAACTCCAGGATAGTTGTAATGAGTGTAGGAGAAAGAACAGAAGATGTGGATGGGGGAATTACAGTAGATGGAATATCATCAGGGATGGTGGTCTCCTGATGAGATATGTTGTGAATTGGGGATTGATGAGTGGATGAGGGAAGATCAATATGATCTGGAGGTGTGGGTGGTGACTGAGGTGGAGTAGGAATTCTCTCAGATTCCAACAAATCAAAATTGGGAAAAGAAATCTCAGCTCGATGTGAGGGAGGTGGAGATGCTGGAGGTAAAGGATGGAGAATAGAGGAAGGGTCAAGAGGAAGAGAGGCAGTAGATGGTACTTCAATTGAAGTAGATGGAACTTCAATTGAAGTAGATGGTAAAGCAAAGGTGGATGGCAATGTGGAGGAAGATGGTAATACAGAGGAGGTGGATGGAATGGAGAGAATGGATGAGCTTACTTCATGTAGGTGGGGAGTGACTGAAACAGTCCTTGTGCTCTCAGACACAATTGGAGCTACCCATGCAGGAGAAGGCTTCTGAAAGCTCCTTTTTCACTTAACAAACAATGTTGGATCCATCTTCTTACTGGCATTGATGGATGTTGAGACTGTAACCAACAGTTGGGGATATTTCTCTCTTAGAAATATCCCAAGTACCCTACCCAGGGTTACTTCCTTTTTGCTATTCTTCTTTCTGATCAAGTCAAACATAATTCCTGCCCAATTTATCTGTTTCTTATTTACTATTGCACACATCAAGGCAAACTATTGCCTGGTGATGTTATCATGAGCAGAGTGCTTGCCCAGAAGCACTTTTCCAACTAGTTCAGCCAAGAACTTTATCCTTAACGGAAAATTAACCTTTAGCAATTTAGAAGGAATGCCTTCTGTATGTACTAATTCGATCAACATCCTCCCAAACTCTGGAGTATCTTGTTCATATTCCTCTTCACCATTCAGTAATCCGAAAATATCAGTTAATACGGCAGGAGTCAAGCTTACCTCTTCGCCGCCAATCGTCCCAGTCATAGATTCGTCACTAGAAGACGAAGTGAAGGCCCACTCTTTAATCTCTGGGATGTTTATCTTGATCCTTGTGGACATTAACCGTTCCAGTCCTTGTTCCTTGCAGAGCTGGAGGATTTCTACTATCTCAGAATCACAGGCGCTGAAGGAGTCAAAATCTACGCTGAAGCCGGTGTCGAACTTCATCACTGACAGAAGAGCTGGAGCAATCGCCATTGATTGGGTTGGAGAAGACGAGAGAGGCGACGAAAGCGAAACGGCAGAGAGCGCGAGGAAGAGCTCAAACAGAAAGACGGAATACAAAAAGACGAGCTCCGTCGACTACAAATAGAACGATCTATTAACCTAGGTCGACCATCGGTTTTATATTAAAACAGCAATCGTCGATCTATTTTAACAGATACTGGAGACGATGGTCAAACGGTCATTCGACGATCATTTCCTGAAGCAGAGTAGCCGATCAATCGTTCGACTATTTCTGTCTTCACAAACAAATAAGCTGTCGTCGCCCGTAGGTCGACGATAGGCTCGACCTGTTCGACTATCGTCGAACGTCGTTCGACGATCTTCAAACAGATTTCAACAAAGGCAGAAGTCACACTTAGTCTTTTCCATTAATCATGCCTAGTTGAAGCAAAAAGAACATATGCTTCTGTTCATCTAAGGATTTGGTGAAAATATCACCTCTCTGAAGGTCAGTGGATATGAACTCAAGGCTGATCTTGTTCTTTTCCCCACAATCTCTCAGGAAATAGTGTCTAATCTCAATGTGCTTGGTTCTCGAGTGGTGCACAGGATTTTGTGCAATGGAGATAGCACTGGTACTGTCACACATGATTTTTGTGTTCTTGTGTGTGTACCCATAATCCAAAAGCTGGTTTTGAATCCACAGGATCTGTGAACAATAACTAGCAGCTGCTATATATTCAGCCTCTGCAGTTGAAGTTGAGATATAAGCCTGTTTCTTACAGAACCAAGAGACCAATCTCTCTCCCAGAAACTGACAAGTTCCTGAGGTACTTTTCCTGTCAACTCTACAACCAGCATAGTCAGAATAAGAGTATCCCATTAACTCAAATTCTGATTCAGCTGGGTACCATAGTCCTAAATTTGGACAACCCTTCAGGTATCTCAAAATTCTCTTGAGAAGAATCAAATGAGATTCCTTGGGGTTGACCTGGAATCTAGCACATAGACATGTGGCAAATATTATATCTGGTCTACTTGCAGTTAAATACAACAGGGAACCAACAATGGCCCTATAGTTTTTCTGATCAACTGGCTTACCCTGATCATCAGAATCTATAACTACATTAGTAGCCATAGGTGTATACATTGTTGAAGCATCAGCCATCCCAAACTTCTTTACCAATTCCTTGACATATTTGGATTGGGAGATGAAGATGCCATCAATATCTTGCTTTACTTGGAGACCAAGAAAGTAAGACAGCTCACCCATACTACTCATCTCAAACTTAGAGTGCATCAGGTCAGAGAACCTTTTGCAAAGTTTGGGATCAGTGGAGCCAAAAATAATATCATCCACATACACTTAAACTAACAGGATTGTGTCCTTGTGGTGCTTAACGAAGAGGGTTCTATCAACTACTCCCCTAACAAAGTTGTGCTCTAACAGGAAACTAGCTAGAGTCTCATACCAGGCTCTGGGTACTTGTTTAAGTCCATAAAGAGCTTTTTGCAACTTGTACACAAATGAGGGTTGAGTTGAAGAGACATACCCAGGAGGTTGTTCAACAAACACCTCTTCCTTTAGCTCACTATTTAGGAAGGCACTCTTGACATCCATTTGAAATACCTTAAACTTCATATAGGCTGCATAGGCTAGAAAGATCCTTATTGCCTCTAGCCTTGCAACAGGGGCAAAGGTTTGGTCATAATCTATACCTTCCTCCTTTCTGTAGCCCTGAGCTACAAGCCTAGCTTTGTTCCTTATTATAATTCCATTTACATCCAACTTGTTTCTGAACACCCACTTGGTGCCTATGATTAGTTGGCCTTTTGGTCTTGGAACCAAAGTCCATACCTTACATCTTTCAAACTGATTGAGCTCCTCTTGCATAGCAATGATCCAGTGGGGATCTAGCTCAGCATATTTTATGGTGAGGGGCTCAACTTGTGAAAGGAAACAAGCATGCATCACATCCTGTCTTAATTGATGTCTTGTTTGTACACCAACTGATATGTCTCCAATCACTTGAGATGTAGGATGATCTCTAAGTGTGACAAGATCAGTAGGTTGGATGTGATCTTCAGCAACAGTTGGGATTAATTCCTCTTGAGGAATTTGATCAACTGTGGGTGGTACAACAACAACTTCTGCAAAGTCTTCATCACTGTCTGAGTTAGTGATATGAAGAGTTGATAGAGGGAGAATCTCTTGAATGATATCTTTATTAGATTCTGGTACCTGCAATGAACTTGAGGAAGGAGCAGTTTCCTTCTCCTTGTAATACATCTGAGATTCATCAAAAGAAACATGTACAGACTCCTCAATTTTAGAAGTTGATTTATTAAATACCCTATAAGCTTTGCTTACTTGGGAATATCCAAGAAAAATTCCCATTGAAGCTTTTGCTTCAAACTTTCTAAGGTATTCTTTGTTATTATTATGAATGTATACTACACAACCAAATACTCTCAAATAATTAATTTTAGGTTTCTTTCTTTTAAGCAACTCATAAGGAGTTTTACTCTTAAGCTTGTGTATAAGACTTCTGTTCAAGACATAATTAGCTGTGCTAACAGCTTCTGCCCAATAAGAGAGAGACATGTTAGCATCTGTCAATAATGTTCCAGCAGCTTCAATCAGGGTTCTATTCTTCCTTTCCACTACCCCATTTTGTTGGGGAGTTTTAGGAGCAGAGAAGCTATGTTTGATACCTTCTTTCTCACAGAATTCTTGCATGAGAAGAGAATCAAACTCAGTACCATGATCACTTCTGATCAAGGCAACATGAGTAGAATACTCAGTCTGCACACATAGCAGAAAATCTGTAAGAACTTTGAAGTTATCAGCCTTAGTTCTCAAAAAAAACACCCAAGTGAACCTAGAAAAGTCATCTACAACTACTAAAGTGTAAAACTTCCCTCCTAGACTCTGTATATTTATTGGGCCAAAAAGGTCCAAATGTAATAGATACAAGATTCTAGGTGAATCACTTTTATTTACAGATTTAAAGGAATTTTTGGTTTGCTTGCCTAATTGACAAGCCTTGCATAGGCTCTCCTTCTTGTAGGGGCAAGAAGGTAAACCTCTAACAAGGTTTTATTTAGATAACCTAGATATGTTCTTGAGGTTAACATGGTTAAGCCTCCTATGCCATAAGGTATTGTTATTTGTTACTTCATTAAATAAGCAGATTTCAGAATGAGTTGAGTTAAAATTTACTAAATAAATATTACCCTATCTAATACCTACTAACACAACATTACTATTTAAAGTAATATTACAGAGAGAGTTAGTGAAAGATACCTGATATCCTGCATCACATAACTGGCTTACTGAGATAAGGTTGTGCTTCAGTCCAGTTATATATGCAACCCTCTTGAAAGTTACTGCTCCAATGGTAATCCTACCATATCCTTCTGTTTGACCACAGCTAGAATCCCCAAAGATCACCTTTGGTCCAAGCTTGGCATTGAATCTTGACAGATTGTCTTTATTTCCTGTCATATGTTTGGAACAGCCACTATCCAAATACCATTTGTCTTTAGTATATGGAGGTCTTCACCTGCAGAATAGACAATTAGACATTGTGAACCCAGACAACCTTGGGTCCATTATTTTTCACATAATGAAAACTTGAAATAAAAGAATAAGTAGGTTGAGGTTTATATCCTAAAGGGTAAGATCTCCTAGGTGGGATACTCCAAGCAGTTAATGGGTCCACAAACCTAGTGTTTCTATTTATCTTAGGATTTCTATGGTTCTGGTTGTAATTTTGAAAATCAAATTGAAATCGTCGATCAGCGTTCGACGATTGATGCTCAGATCGTCGAGCATCGTTCGACCATTGAGCCTTCGATCGTCGAGCAGCGTTCGACGCTTTTTGTAGCTCTTTAAATATTTGTTTTCTTTTTTCTCTTTTAGCTTTATTTAAGGCTTGATTAACTTGTTTTACTTGCTCAGTGTTCTTTATTCCATCAGCTGAAATAAAGTTTACTGAAGTTGAAAGATGATTTTTAAGAACCAATGGGGGTTCACTTGATGAGGCCCCTAAGCCTAGCTTATTATTGCCTGACCTAGTGTTTGTCATGCTGGTGATTTCTAGCAGCTTAAGGCTTCTACCATTTAAAGATTCTTCTAATCTTTTGGACTTTGCTAGTTCATTTTTAAGAAACTTTATTTCTTCACTAGACTTAGTGAGTTCTGCTTCTAGCCTAGTGTTTTCATTAGAAATAGATTCTGATTCAGCTAACTTATTTCTAAGTTCCTTAATTTCTTTTTCTGAACTAATTAAATCTAAACAAAGAGATTTAAATTCAGCAGAAGAAAAATCATAAGAAGATAATACCTGATCTTTTGTAGGCATTTCTTCATCATCATCAGAACTCTCTGCAGCTGAGTGGTTGCTGCAGGCATCAATTGCCATTAGGCAAATTTCCTTTGCCTTCTTCTCTTCCTCATCTTCACTAGAGCTTGAGGAGGAAGATTCCTCATCTGTGTCACTCCAGGTCTCAGCAACAAATCCTTTCTCCTTCTTCTTGTTTTTGTAGGAGGAGGACTTGGAGTGTTTCTTGTGATGTTCTTTTTCCTTTCTCTTTTCTTTGTTCTTTTCCTCTGGACACTCAGGTAGAATGTGTCCAGGTTTCCTGCAGCCATAACAAATAATTTCTTTAGCAGGAGATCTGTCATACCTTGGTTTATCTTCATATCTTGAAGATTTCTTTCTAAACTCCTTTCTTCCCATCTTGAGAAACCTTTTGGCAAAGAGTGTCATCAGTTACTCATTGGATTGACTTCCTTCAGAAGTATCAACAGCTTTGAGAGCAAGAGTTTGCTCTTTCCTTGTTGAAGTTGGAGTCTTGGCTTCAGCCTCAGCTTCCCTGGTCTTAGAACTTGCTCAAAAGACTTGAGCTTGTCAAGGAGAGCTTCAGTTGAGATTTCAGTTGTACTTATGGCCTCCTTGATAGGCCAGATCCTGAGATCCCATGTGCTGGGGAAGCACATCAGTATCTTATCATTGACCTCTGTCAATGTAATCTCCTTATCAAGAGTTCTCAGCTCATTGATGATTGAGCTGAGCCTGGTGTACATGGCTTCAACTGATTCAGCTTCAGTCTTCTTGAAGTTTTCATACTGAGATATAAGGTTGGACCTTCTGTCCTTCCTTTCATCAACTGAACCAGCTACAATCTGGTTCAGTGAGTCCCACATGGCTTTTGTAGAGGTACAATCAGCCACTTTTTGGAAGATTTCATCAGACATAGTCTGAGCTAGAATGTTCATAGCTTTGACATCAGCTATCTTTGCCTTCTAGTAGGCAGCATTGTAGTCTGGAGGAGGCACTGCACTGAGATTTGTAGATGTTGTAGCAGTGGCTGTAGCAGGAGGTGTTGGAGGTCCTGTCAAAATAGAAGAAAAAATGTCATCATCAATAGAGTTCATATATAATTTGATTCTTGCCTTCCAGATGCTAAACTTAGCTATGTTGCAAGCTGGAGGTCTGGTGCTAAAGTAATCCTTGGACTGGGCCATGAAGTGAATATCTATAAGCTTGGTATCTATCTAGATCTTGTGACTCAGGTGTTAGCCTGTACAGTTAGTCAACCTCCCTCTGATACCAATTGAAAGTGAGGATAGATACAACTCTAGAGGGGGGGGGGGGATGAATAGAGTATTCAAAAATTATGACACCCTACTCAACTCCCTTAGAGTTAATTTGCAGAATGAGTTTATAGATATTTGAAACCCTAGAGCCTAACACAAGTGAAGTGCACTAGAGAAAGCTAACTGTAATTATAGTTGAGCTTTGGTCCTATCACAGCAACTAGCAATCCTAGTTATTTCTACTCACAACCACAGTGCAATAATTAAATGAAGCAACACAGACGACACAAGAAGTTTATAGTGGTTCCCTCTAAATAGGTACGTCCACTCTTCTACCACCCTGGTAGGAATCCACTACAGGTTTTTGTTCAGGTGCCCTGCAACCAACTGATCTGCTTCAGGTAGATCAAGTAGACCCTTTGAGCTTTTGATCAGGAGCTCAAAATCCAACACAGGTTTTTGATCAGGTGCCCTGCCACCAAGGTTCACTTTTGAAGGGAGTAATAACCCTTTATATAGGAGGTTGAGAGAGTTAAAGTTTCTTCTCTATTGTTAAAACAGATTAGAGAAGCTAGTGAATTGCACAGAGCTAGAAAGCTCTAAAGAATCAAGGCTCCCCCTGACTTAGAGAATATCCAGGAAGAAGTCTTGCTTCAGGGTGCAGGAACTCTTCTGAATTCTTGACAGAGAACTGTCTTGAAATTCTGAAGGAGAAGCTTGAAGAAGACTCTTGATTTGTAATAGGTTGTTCTTCTTTAATCAGCTTCCTTTCTTCTTCTTCTTCTTCTTCTTCTTCTTCTAGGCACTGAGTAAATATTCCTGTAAGCAGGATGGACTCAGGGTTGAAGAAGAATGTTGAAGAGAGTAAATCTTCTCAGTTGAATGTGAATTTCTGAGAGCTGTAGATCTTTCTTGTTTTCAATCTCTATGCCAACTTGTTATCTCTCTGTATGTTGCTGTGTATATCTCTCTCTTTAGAAAGCACTTTATATATGGGCCTTTGTAACGGCTCTAATTTTTGTTTGAACTTGTCTTCTTTTGAGATCTGCAATCTGGGCTGCAAATAGCATAAAACAAAACATATCCTGCAAACAGATATCCTATAAAGGGATAAAGCTTTCTAAGAAGCTGCAAATCCAATCTGATAAAAGGAGTACTAAAGAAAGTCACATCAGAACAAACTCTTTACGGCCAGAGAAGACTTTTGAGTCTAACGGCTATAAAGGACAGCATGACAGATAAAGCAGAAAAGATATTTCAACTAATAAGACAAACAACTTTGTCAGAGAAAAGCTTGACTTATGCATAAAGAAAGAAGTAAGTATTGCTTAGAAATGATAGCATAAAATCACTGAAATAATCTTTTATAAAAGATGTCAAGCAGATAGGAAATAAAACTCAGAAGAGAAAGAATACAAAATTACTAAAGGCAGACAAAAGATCATCGAATGATCCTCAAATATCATCGAACGAACTAAGGAGATCGTCGAACTATCAGAGCAGATAGTCGAACGACCAGATAGTAGAACTATCAGAACAGATAGTTGAACTATCACACAGATAGTCGAACTATCACACAGATAGTCGAACTATCAAGGAAGATAGTCGAGCTATCAAAAATAGATAGTCGAACTATCAAAAAGCAGACAGATAGTTGAACTATCAACACAGATAGTTGAACTATCAGAAAGATAGTCGAACTATCAACAAGATAGTCGAACTACCGAACAGAGCAGACAGCTAAACTACCAACAAGATAGTCGAGCTATCAGATAGTTGAACTATCAAGGAAGATAGTCGAACTATCAAGAAGTCTGTCTTAACAAAAGAAGTCGAGCAGGGTTCGACGATCGTCGAGGCAGATACCGCAGATCGTCGAGCTAACATGAGTTGAACTAACTCAGAGTTAGACGATCTGCTGACAGACAAACGTCGACCAACTGATAGACGATCGTCGACCAGTCGATAGATGATAGTCGAGCGGCGTTCGACTATAGTCAAACCAAAAAAGGACTTAACCAAATTTACATTTGGATAGCAGTTCATTACACAACTAGCTCATTCTAACCTAACACTAAACTTTGACCATAGATAAATCTTGGGTCAAGAAACTAAATGAGAGGACTTAACACAAATCCAAACTAGGGTACCAACATGTTGTATTTGATGAAGGAAGCTTACTTAATTGCAATTCTTCCAGTGGTTTTCTTGAAGATGCAGGTGCAAGAATCGAACAGCTACACCTGGATAAGCCCGATAAAGATGCAACTCCAAAGTACGTCAAGGTCTCTACCTCAACGCCGATCGGAGATGATGACGGTCAGGATGGAGTAGTCCTCCCTGAAGAGGAAGGAGCCCCAGAAAATGCTAGAGCTCCTGATGCACAACTACTAGAGCTCCGACACATGAGGGATCATCCCAGAAATCAAATCATCGGAGATCCTCGAGATGGTGTTAGAACTCGCCGAGGTACAATTAACGAGTTTCTGCATTTTAGCTTCCTATCGCAGGTTGAACCAAAGAAGTTCGACGAAGCAAACAAAGATGCGTCTTGGATATTGGCCATGCAAGATGAGCTGCATCAATTCGAACGATGTAACGTCTGAATGCTGGTTCCCAGACCAAAGACACAGAACGTGATTGGCACCAAGTGGATCTTCAGAAACAAGCTGGATGAACACGGGGTCATCATCAAGAATAAGGCCAGACCGGTGGCTCAAGGATACAGACAGGAGGAGGGGATCGACTTCGACCAAACGTTTGCGCCGGTTGCAAGGCTCGAGGCAATCAGACTGTTTCTAGCATATGCCTCTCACAAAGGATTCACAGTCTATCAGATGGACGTGAAATCGACATTCTTGAATGGAGACCTGAAAGAGGAAGTATACGTCGCTCAACCCCCAGGTTTTGTCAATCCTACTTATCCTAATCATGTATACTTTCTTAATAAAGCTCTATATGGCTTAAAACAAGCTCCACGAGCTTGGTATGAGACTCTGTCTAGTTTTCTTCTTGAGAACAAGTTCTCTAGAGGAAAAATAGATAAGACATTGTTTCTTAGGGAAGTCAAAGGCAAGATCTTGCTAGTGCAAATCTATGTTAATGACATTATATTCGGCTCAACGGATAACAATCTTTCCAAAAAGTTTTCTAAACTTATGCAAGGAAAGTTTGAAATGAGCAGTATGAGAGAGCTAAAGTATTTCTTGGGACTTCAAGTGAAACAGTCTGAGGATGGAATTTTCATTTCTTAGACGAAGTTCACAAATGAACTCCTCAAGAAATTCGGAATGAAGAATGCAACCTCTATGAGGACTCCAATGGGATCCACTATGTCTCTAGATAAGGATGAGAAAGGGAAACCTTTTGATGAAACCAAATACAGAAGCATTATTGGATCCCTGCTCTACCTTACTACAAGTAGACCGGATATTATGTTCTCCACACGTGTTTGTGCCAGATATCAGGTGAACACTAAGGAATCTTACTATGTCGCTGCAAAGCGAATTCTTAGATACCTTAAGGGTACACCTAATCTTGGATTGTGGTACCTGAGAAACAATGATGTCGAGCTAATAGGCTTTTCAGATGCTGACTTTGCAGGAAGCAGGGATGATCGGAAAAGCACTTCCGGGACGTGTCAATTCTTCGGAAGAAGGCTTATATCATGAAATAGTAAGAAGCAGAATTGTGTTGCAACCTCCACAACTGAATCTGAGTATATCTCAGCAGGCAGCTATTGCGCACAACTACTATGGATCAGAAACCAGTTAGCAGACTATGACCTTCAGTTCAAGGAAGTACCAATATACTGCGACTCCTCCAGTGCAATTGCTATTGCGAACAATCCGGTATCGCACAGCAGGACGAAGCATATTGAAGTGCGCTACCACTTCATTAGGGAGCACGTGAAAAACAAGGACATCTCTCTCTGCTATGTCCCCACGGATAAGCAGATTGCAGATATTTTCACAAAGCCCCTAGACGAGGCCAAGTTCAGCCTCTTCAAAACTGAACTGGGGATGCTAAACTATGAGGAATGAAGACTACAAAAACTCCAGGTTCGTGCATCTAGGGGGAGCATCCGCAAGAAACTCAAGTGTAAGCCCAAATGACAGAACTGAGGGGGAGCATTGTGGCAAGTGCTAAAGTCCCAGATTTGTAGAAGCCAAAAAGGGGGAGATTGCCATCTCGGCTAAGGTGCTAAGGGCTAAGGTGCTCTCACAAAGTATGCTCCAAATGCTCTAAAGATAATGGTATGGAAATTCTTTCTCAACTGATTATTCAGTTTATGTTTTTCTTCCATCCGTTATATTCACCTTAGCTTGTAGGGTTTAGGCTTCTTCAAATAGGGGGAGATTGTTGGGTATTGTATCCACAATGTACCTGATTTGAAGAAGCCCCTGGACCAGCTAAGGTGAATTGACATTGTATTTGATCATTTGTTTTCAAGTTGTGCTTGCAGTTATTCCACGCTAAGTACACACCAATGTCAGGGTGCAGTGGGTCAATATACAGTTATTCCACGCAACGTAATCCCTCGTTGAGCAGATCAGTGTGTTGGCCTACGTGTACTCTCTCTATTGGAGTGTACTTACTTTCAAGTACAGGGCTGAGAAAGATCAATAGCAGACAAGGAGCAGGGATGGGCCAAAGAGCAGCTCACGGGTGGAAAGACGAAAAATCGTCAAAGTAGAAATCGTCGAGAATCACTAAGTGATTCTCGCCGATTCAACGAGAATCACTAGTGATTCTCGCCGAATCGTCGAGAATCACTCGCTGATTCTTGCCGATTGCAGCCGGCTGTCTCAACGCTGTCTTGATTTCTGCTTAAGGCAGAATCATCGAGAATCACTAGTTGATTCTCGCCGAATCGACGAGAATGACTTTGCATTCTCGCCGATCCGTCGAGAATGAATATTGATTCTTGACGATTCTCTCCGGTTGGCTAGATCTTCAGCCAGAATTCTGCCAAGTAGAATTCGGCGAGAATCATAAGTGATTCTCGCCGATTCGTCGAGAATCACCTATGATTCTCGCCGAATTTGCCTTAGGCGAAATTCTGGTACTCGCTGGACCGGACCAAGTTTCAGGCGCTGTTTTGAACCAGAGCTAGGGTTTCTTTTGGTGGGGCCACAACGGTCATAATGTATGACCTACAGTATAAATACTGTTGTATTTAGATCTTTAAAAACACCGAATACAACGAATACAGAAACAAGAAAACCGAGCCGCCGATGTGATCTAGATCGCAGATTTCTCTTCCACCGCCGTCGTCGTCACTCGGGAAGAGTCGCCGCCTGTGATCGTGGATACCTCCTGATCTCCCGACGACAGAAGCTCAGCCAAGCTATGCGTCTCACGTGTCTATCCAGAGATCCTTTGTCTCTTGGTTCGTTGATCGGGAATACCTTCCCTTTCTGAATCGATCGAGACGATCGATCCTAGTGTGACCGTTGGTAGACCTTGCTAGCTTTGCTACGAAGGTTGGATCTCTAAAGCTCAGCCGCCGCACTTCTTGCCGCCGCCGATCCCGAACGCCAAGCCGCCGCTGTTCTTGCCGCCGCCGGTTTCGTGGAGATTCATTCTAAGTGAGAGCTAAGGTCGTGGACTCTTCATATTCATCAAGAACGCGTCATCGAATGAAGAGGGACACCTAGCCTCCATAAGAAGTTTGTATATTTTATACATTCCATTTTAATTTTGTTGTAAAAGAACGTAAGTTCCTCGTTGTAAGGGTTGGGTGCAACCCGTGGTGGAGGAGTTGTGACTCCTTCGCCCTGAAGGGTTCCTTCCGTTAGTGTGTGGATTGGATTTCAATCCGGTTGGTGAAGTGACCGAGTCGTCCCTTATTGGGAGATAGGTCGAAGGGGGAAGTGGACGTACCCAAATCGGGAAACCACTATAAATTGCATGTGTCTTTCTGTGCTGTGTTGTTTTGTTTATTTGTGCAGGTATAGTTTTAATTCGGCAAAAATGCTGCAAGACACCTATTCCCCCCCCATAGGTGAAGGTAGTTGGCACTAGGTGGAATTTCAGTTCTCCTCCCCGATTCTTGAAAAAAGTCCAAGAACTTCCCAAGTAAAATTTGGAGAGTATAGGACGTAGTTGTTGAGAGCAGCCTAGCAGCCTCGGCTCGCCCTCTTTGACCGTCCTGCTCGCCTATTGGCACTTTGCATGGCCAACCTCCGGGTGCTACCACTGGCCCAATAAGCTGAGTGAAAGCCTAACGGTGGGTGTTGAACATCCTCCAGACTCAACCTCAGGGTCATAACGATGTCCATCAAGGCCCTGACCCTGCCAGCTAGGTGTAAGCCTGACAGCGGGAGCATCCCGAGACCTAACCCCAGAGTGAGAATCTTACTTTCCATGGCCATCCTCCGGGTGCTACCACTGGCCTAATTAGCTAATTGAAAGCCAGACGGTGGGTGTTGAACATCCTCCAGACTCAACCCCAGGTCATAACGACATCCATCGAGGCCTCGACCCTGCCAGCTAGGTGGAGCCTGGCAGCGGGAGCATCCCGAGACCTAACCCTAGAGTGAGAATCTTACTTTCCACGGCCATCCTCCGGGTGCTACCACCGACCAATCAGCTAAGCTAAAGCCTGATGGCGGGTGTTGAACATCCTCCGGACTCAACCTCAGGGTCATAACAACATCCATCGAGTCCCTGACCCTGCCAGCTAGGTGGAAGCCTTACAGCGGGAGCATCCCGAGACCTAACCCCAGAGTGAAAACCTTACTTTCCACGGCCATCCTCCGGGTGCTACCACCGACCTAATCAGCTAAGTGAAAGCCTGACGACTGGTGTTGAACATTCTCCAGACTCAACCTCAGGGTCATAGCGACGTCCATCGAGGCTCTGGCCCTGCCAGCTAGGTGGAAACCTGATAGCGGGAGCATCCCGAGACCTAACCCCAGAGTAAGAAAAACTTTCCTTTGTCCAACCTCAGGCCTCGCCAGCTAGGTGGAAGCCTGACAGCTGGGGCGTTTCAAGACTTAGCTCGACAAACGCTATTTGCCACAAACTTGATTTGCAAAAAAGTCTGAACATAAAAGGATTTCATATTCATTAAAGGAACGGACATACATATTTTTACAGGTAGAAACGTTTCAAGTCATCACCACTCTAAGTGTGACTTAGGGTCTCGCCCTCCACATTCCAGAGACGGTACTCCCTGACCTTAGAGCTTCCTCGATAATGTATGGGCCTTCCCAGTTGGGGTTGAGCTTTCCCACTACGGCTGACCTCCCCGCTACATCCACCTTCTTTAGGACCAAAACCCCTTCCGCAAACTGTTTGAATCTGACGTGCTTGTCAAAGTACTTAGTCATTCTTCGCTTTACCTCTTCCTGTCGGATGACGGAGAGTTCACGCAACTCTTCCACCATATCAAGGGAGAGTCGCAGCTCCTCCTCGTTTTCAGCTCGCCATTCTTTCCCTCTTGCCTCTTCCTCGAGCACCCGAGACGTCCGGACCTTGAACTCTATTGGACGCACGACCTCGCACCCATGGGAGATCTTGAAGGGGGTATCCCCCGTGGCTGTGTTGGGAGTGGTTCTAAGGGCCCAAAGAACTGAAGGAAGCTGCTCCACCCAGCTACCCATCAAAATTTTCACCTTCTTCATGAGGAGGTTGACGATGATTTTGTTTGTCACCTCCACCTGTCCGTTGCTCCAGGGATGGTGGACTGACTCGAACCTAAGGTCGATCCCCAGTTGTTCGCAGAAATTGATGAACTTGGTACTGGCAAACTGAGGCTCATTGTCCATGACAATGGCCTGGGGTAGGCCGTACCGGCAGATGATCTCCCCCCAAACGAAGATACTGATTACTTGGGAGGTCACCTTGGCTAGCACCTACACTTCCAACCACTTAGAAAAATAATCAATCATTACCAGCAGGAACCTCCTCTGCCTGCTAGCCTGGGGGAAAGGCCCTACCAAATCCATTCCCCAAATGTCGAAGGGCCAGGGGGCTGTGATACTCCCGAGCTGCTGAGCTGGTTGGAGTTAGAGGGTGGCAAACAGCTGGCACTTGTGGAACTTCCTTGCGAACTCCGCAGCGTCCTGACTTAGGGTCGGCCAAAAGTACCCCTGTCAGAATATCCCTCCTTCCAAGGTTCTGCTCCCTGAGTAGCTCCCACACTCCCCTAAATGCACCTCCTCTAGAATCCTCTAGACCTCCCTCTCGGCCACGAAACGTGCCAACATCCCCGAGAGAGTCTTCCTATACAATTTCCCGTCGCGCATGATATAATATGCCGACTTGTGCTTGAACTTCTTCTTATCCGTACCTTCCGGTAACTCCCCTGTGAACAGGAATATTGTGAATGGATCCATCCATGAGGGGTGTTATTCCACCTCCATCAGCTCCCCCTCTTGGATGGACGGTCGAAACAGGTCAGTGATGGTACCACTCACCCGGGGACCATGCTTGGCTAGCTGATCAACCTGCTCATTCTCTTCCTGAGGCACATGCCGGATGGAGAAGGTCTGTAACATGCCGATGACCCCCTTCAACTTTGCTAATTGCAACTGGAGAGTGGGTTCCCTTACCTCAAACTCCTCATTAATCTGGGAGGCGACCACCATGGAGCTAGTGAGGACTTCCACATCATGCACCCCCAACTCCCTGGAGAGGCGCAATCCTGTTATCACGGCCTCGTACTCAGCCTGATTATTAGTGATGGGAAAATGCACCACCACCGTTTGCTCGATCCTCGTTCCCTGGGGGCTCTCCAAGATCACCCCCACCTCAAGGGAATGCCTTCCCGAAGCGCCGTCCACCATCACCTTCCAAGGGACTGGGCGAGTGAGTTCCGCCTCCGCCACCTCGACCACATAATCAGCAAGGAAATCGGCCATCGCCTGGGCCTTGATCGAGAGGCGGGGGACAAAGGAGATGTTGAATTCACTCAACTCTACCGACCACTTCACCAACCTTCCTGAATGCTCCACCCCCTCAAAAATATTGCGGAGGGGGTGGTTCGTCACCACCCGGATGAAGTGTGCCTTGAAATAGGGTCGGAGCCTCCGAGCCGAGATGACCAGAGTAAAGGTCAGCTTTTCCAAGATGGGATAACGAAGCTCTGCCTTCCTCGGGACCCTGCTCACGTAGTATATGGGAAGCTGCTTCCTCCCCTCTTCCCGAACTAGGACGGAACTCAAGGCCTCTGCTCCGACCTCGAGATATAAAGATAGGTCCTCCCCCTCCTTCGACTCTTGGAGTAGGGGGGGGGGGCCTGAGTTAACTGCCTATTAAAGGCCTAAAACGCCTTATCACATTCCTTAGTGCACTCAAACTTCTTACCTCCACTCACCGCTTTGAAGAAGGGAGAACACTTCTTCCCAGCCCGGGAAAGGAACCCGCTTAGCCCGACCAACTTCCCCATCAGCCATTATACCTCCTTAGCATTCCGAGGTGACCCTAACTCCATGATTGCCTTGACCTTGTCAAGATTCGGCTCTACGTACCCCTGTGGTGGTGAGAAGATGGCCCAAGAACTTACCCCTGCTGGCCCCGAAGATACACTTCAAGGGGTTCATCCTCATCTTATATCTCTGGAGGGTGCCGAAAGTCACCTCAAGATCCTGGAGGTGAGAGTCCACCTCTCTGCTTTTGATCATCAGATCATCCACATACACCTCCAGGTTCCTCCCCTTTTGCTCTTGGAAGACATGATCCATCATCTTTGAGTATGTCTCCGCTGCATTTTTCAAACCAAAGGGCATCATCTTGTAGCAATAACACCCATCCCTAGTGATGAAAGAGACATCTTTTACATCGGGGGGTGCATCCTGATCTGATGATAACCTGAAAAGGCATCTAAGAAACTCGTTACAGGAAAATCGATGGCTGAGTCAACCAACGCTTCCATTCGAGGCAAGGGGTAACAATCTTTAAGACATGATTTATTAAGCAAGGAGAAATCAACACAAATTCTCCACCGGCCGTCTTTTTTTTACCATTACTATATTGGAGACCCAGTTAGGGTATTGGATTTCGGATACAAAGCCAGCCTTCAGGAGCTTGTCCACCTCCTCCCTGATGGGCTCAGCCAGCTTGTCCGCGATGGACCTCTTCTTCTACTAGATGGGGTGAGCCTCTGGGTCCAGGTTTAGGCGGTGGCAGACAACGTCCGCATCTATCCCCGGCATCTCCGCAGCGCTCTAAGCAAAAATTTCCATGTTCTTCTGGATGCATGCCAGCATCCTCTCCTACTCCACTGGGGTCAGCCCCCTGCTGATGTGCACCTTCTCCACCTTGCCTCCTAGGGTGAGGACCTCCATCTCTACCACCTCTTATGCAGCCTCAAAACGAGACTGCTCTCCCCATTCTCCGACGTCCCCCTCTCTTGGGACAAGGACCTCCTCCTCAGCCTCCTCCTCAGCCTCCTCCACGGCCATTGCCTCGGCTAGCTCCTCTGGACTCCCTCCATCACCTCCATATGGGTGCGGCTCTCCACCTCCATCTCCTCGGCCCCCTCCTGCTAAGAAATGGAGTTCACCGCGGTGACGTAGCACTCCCTCGCCACCTTAGGGTCTCCTCGGACCTGGACCTGGATCCCCTCAGCGTTGAACTTCAAGCAATGGTGAAAGGATGAGGGGACACAACGGAAGGCGCTGATGAGGGGCTGCCCGAAGATAGCATTGTAGCTGTTGGGGGCGTCCACGATGATGAACCTACAAGTGCGAGATAGCCTCCCCCCAGAGAAACATGGAGTCTCACTCCTCCTTCGACTTCCTTCCTCTCCCCCGAGAATCCAAACAGGGGCCCATCCGAGGCCAACACCCTCTTGGCCTCCACTTTCATCGCATCGAATGCCTTCTTGAAGATGACGTTGAGCGAACTCCCATTATCGATGAGGATCCGAGAGACAGTGAAATTTTCGATGGCTGTCTGGATGACCAGGGCATCGCAAAAGGGATCCTCAAGATCCGACATGTCCTTCCTCGAGAAGGTTATTTTCTCCTCAGGGGTGGGGTCTGGGATGTGGAGCCAACGCTCCGGCGGTACATGGTGTGGAGACTTGCCTTCCGGGAAGCCTCAACTCCCCCCTCCCGTGGATCACTCTGATCCCTCCTCGAGCTCCGAAATCAGCCCTGTCCTCGCACCTATCCTCCTCTACACTAGGCAGGACCTCCTCAATCCGCACTTCCCGGCGTCCTTACTACTGCTGCTCCCTAGCTCACTCCCCTCCTGTCAAGGAGCTCGGGGCACATTGTAGTTGTGTGCCCCTCTTCTTGGTGGAACTCACAATAGGGGAGATCCACCCTGGCTTACTGCCTCCTCCTTCGTCAACCTCTCCTCCTCTCCCCCAGGGCTATAACCATAGCCTTATTTTGATCGGGGAGAGGGGGTCTCTGGACTTGCCTCCAACCTGGAGGGTGAAATTGACCCTGGCCCCCTAGCGGTTGTCTCCTCCATGGAAACCTCTCTGCGACCCCTGGTCTCGCCACTTCGGCCTCCAACCTAGTCGATGGTTTGGCTCCTAGCGTCCCCACTTGGGTTGCTGCTATTGTTGTTCCCTCTGCAAGGGTTTAGCTCTCCTCCCCTCCTGAACTCTGCCACCTCTTGGCTCCTTCTCATCCTCCGTGGCCCACCTGGCCAGCTTCTGGGCAAACTCCGGGTTTGACGCCTCCATGTCGATCTCCATTGCCGCTCTCTCCATTAGTGCCTCAAAAGACACTGGAGGCACCCTCTTCAGCTCCATTCCGAAGAACCCCGACTGAAGCCCAAGGGTGAAGGACACCATCATGGCATGTCCCATCATCTCATGTACCAGGAGAACTTCCTCCTGGAACCTGTCTAAGTAGCTCCCTAGGGTCTTGTTAACGCCCTACTTGACGCGAAATAGAGACTCAGACTCCTTCCTTTTCTTCGAAGTGGTGAATCTCAACATGAACCCCCGACGCAGGTCCTCAAAATAGTAGACGGAGCCGACCGGAAGATGGTGGAACCAATCTCTTGCCTTCTCCTTGATGGTGATGGCAAAGAGTCTGCATTTGAACCCATCCGACATCTGTCGGATCGAGACCACGTCCTCAAATCACTGGACGTGCTGAACCGGATCGCCCTTCCCGGTATAGTAGGACATATCTGGCTCTCGAAACCCCTCCGAAACTTGGGACGATGAAACAAATTCACTGAAGGGGCTGACTCCCTCTGCTGGGCGAGCAAGAGGATCTCACATCCTCGTCTCGCCGAACCGGCCTTCAGATGTTGAGTCGGGGAAGAGCACTCACCCCTACAGCTCGCGCTTTCCTCCTCCATCTGCTACCTCCTTTCAGGCTCGCCTGCCGAGTGCGTCCTCGCCCAGGGCCGTGGCGGCGATTACTGGAAACGCTGGCGTCGAGCTCTCGACACACGCGGCGATAGTGAAACTGTTGGGTATTGTATCCACAATTACCTGGATTTGAGGAAGCCTCCTATCAAAGCTAAGATGAATTCACTATGTATTTGATGAATTTCTTCTAGTTGTGCTTGCAGTTATTCCATGCTAAGTACACACCAATGTTAGGGTGCAGTGGGTCAATATACACGGGTCTGTGCAACGTAATCCCTCGTTGAGCAGATCAGTGTGTTGGCCCACGTGTAATCTCTCTATTGGGGTGTACTTAATTTCAAGTACAGGGCTATGATAAAGCAAGAGCAGACAAGGAGAAAGGATGGGCCAAAGACCATCTCACGGGTTGAAAGACGAGAATCGTCTAAGTGTAAATCGTCGAGAATCACTAAGTGATTCTCCCCGATTCGTCGAGAATCACCAGTGATTCTTGACGAGTCGTCGAGAATCACTAGTTGATTCTTGCCGAGTTGGGTCGGCTGTCTCGACGCAGTCAGAAAAATCTTCTAAGGCAGAATCGTCGAGAATCACCAAGTGATTCTCGCCGATTTGTCGAGAATGACTTTGCATTCTCGACGAGTCGGCGAGAATCCAAGGTGATTCCCACCGATTCTCCCCGGCCTCTATAACCTGTGCAGTAGAATTCTCTATGTAGAATTCGGCGAGAATCGTAAGTGATTCTCGCCAATTCGTCGAGAATCACCCACGATTCTCGCCGAATTTGACTTGGGTATTTTTCCGACTCTGTCTGGACCGGCCCACGTTATCAGCAGAATTTTGAACCGGACTTTGGTCTTACTGCTGGTGGGGCCCACAACGGTCATCTTCATGACCTAAGGTATAAATATGCTGTATTTGTGAACAGTAAAAGCACGGATTACAGATCGAAGAAAAATAAGCCGCCGTCAAGCCCTAGATCGGAAGCGATCTCGGCCGACCTTCTCCGCCTCTCGCTAGTTGCTCGCCACCGTTGATCGGGGTTTTCGTTACCTCTCCCGGCGATAGAAGCCTAGTCGGGCACAGCGTCTCACGCGTCTATCCAGAGATCTTTTGTCTCTTGATTTGTGATCGGGAAACCTTCCCATCCGAATCGATCGAGACGATCGATCCTAGTGTGACCGTTGGAAGACCTTGCCGACTTTGCTAAGAAGATTGGATCTACATAGCATCACCGCCTCTCTTGTTGAAGCCGTCAATCTAGAGAAGATTCTCTCCAAGTAAGATCTAGAGTTGTGGACTTTTCGTTGCCTACAAGAACAAGTAGTCTAACGAAAAGGGACACCTGGATCTTCACGTTGTTTGTATTTCTTACAAGCTATTTTCATTTTCTCTTTCATTGTAAAGGACCAATTGGTCTCTAGTTGTAGGGTTGGGTGCAACCCGTGTTGTGGGAGTGTTGACTCCTACGTGTGGAAGGGTTCCTTCCGTTAGTGCAAGGATTGGATTTCAATCCTGTTGGTGAAGTGACCGAGTCGTCCCTGGTTGGGAGATAGGTCGAAGGGGGAAAGTGGACGTACCCAAATCGGGGAACCACTATAAATTGCTTGTGTACTTTCTGTGCTGTGTTGGTTTATTTTCTTGTGCAGGTAAAACTTTAATTCCGCAAATACGCTGCAAAGACACTTATTCCCCCCCATAGGTGTAAGTAGTTGACACTAAGTGGACTTTCAAGTGGTATCAGAGGGAGGTTACTCATCAAAGGGGTTAACACCTCGAGTAAGTTCTTGCATCTAGTGTCAACAAGAAGATCAGACTCAAGCATGGAGTTGGATTATGATGTCCCTCCTCTAAGACTCCCCTCTTGTACAAAGGAGTACTATCCTGTATGGAAGATGAGAGTACTATTTCATCTGGAGGCCCTCGACCCTCGAGCATCACTCATTCTGGAAGAGGGTCCCTTCATTCCCATGAAGGCCTCCTACTCTGGAAAGGATATGCAGATCCCCAAGGAGACTACTGAAATGTCTGAGATTGAATTCTCTCTTTTCAACTTGGATAGAATGATTCGTAAAATCATCCTGAATGTCTGGACTGGACCTTCCCGGTCAAGACTTGAAAAGTGTAAGACGGCCAAGTCCTTGTGGCAAACTATATCAGACCTCATGGAGGGATCAAACAGAACAGGGATAAGTCGTCAGCAAGAGGATGAGGCATATATGGGGGTCAATATTTCTGAAGAAGAAAGTGATGACCAATTTCTCAGTATCAGGGCTCCTGTGTCCTTATCAGAGACTGAGGAGGAAGTTGATGAAAACTACACAGCTGAAGATGACTCAGCTGCCCCGGTCTGTCCTAACACTATTCATGATCAGCTAAGTCAGGACCAGGTAACTTCTTCACCTTGCCCCTCTCTTCCTTATGTTCCTGAAGACAGGAATATTTTGGATGATTGTCCTCCAGAAAATCCTGATGCCCTGAAGAGTGTCCTTCAGAAAAGCAACCTGATTGTTGAGGAGCAAGCTCAGGAGATTGCTCGGCTGAAGATCTTATTGGTTCTCCAATTGGCATCCAATAAGGTTAAGGACTCTAAAATCTCAGATCTAGAGAGTAGTCTAGAGAATGAGAAGAGGATAGTATCCAACTTTTCCAAGGTTGATTCTCTCAAAAGAAAGGAAGAAAATGGGTGGATTTCCCGGATTATCAATTCATGGAGAAAAGGGAAAACTGTATTTAGACCCCCCACTCCAGAAAGGAAGGGTACTCATCATGCCTACAGGTATGATCACAGGAACAACCGTGGTCACTGCAAGGGTGATCTGCCCTCATGTGGAAACACCCATAATGCAAGGGCTGTCATGGCCACCCTTGAGAGAATGCCTAAGGCTCGTTCTGAACCCTTTGTATTCTCGGCCACAGCCCCAACTCTGCATGAATCTGCTGATATCAGCTCTCACTGCGCCTCTCACCACCCTAAGACACAAAAAAGGGGGGTTAGAAGTCATGCAGTTAGTGCTCATGGGGCCTCTGAAAGGGTGCTGACTGAAAGGAAGGCACCACCTCCCAGGCCTCATGACGCTCACTACATGCCTTCCTTCCACCCTTCCAAGTGTCACGATGGAAGAGGCAATTTTGAGAGCAGATCCAGCTTTATCCCGTTTAGACCTAGGTACTTGACTACCTCAGTCACCGGTTCAGGTCACAAACGGCGGTACAACATTCATGAATGTTGGTGTTGTGGCAAAGTGGGTCATTTTGCCATAGATTGTTGGCACAACCCTTCTGTGTCAAAGGCAAGGGGACTTCCACATCCTCGAGGCAATGTTAGTCCTCCCTCCAGGATCCCTAAGGGGAGGCATCCCAATTATTATACTAACAGGAACCTAGGACCCAATACTTATTGGGTCCCTAAGGCAAGATAACTCTTTCTTGCAGGGTGGTCTAGGTTCCCGTAAACCTAATGGGAACCAGACAGGAGATGTTCCAAAAATGACGTGGAACAAGTATCTGGAAAAGGAGCAGTGCCATCAACACGGGCACGTTCAAGTTGACACTAGGTGGACTTTCAAGTTGACCACCTAGTGTGCCTTGAGCAGAAGTTCTAAATGGTACATCTTTCAATCTCAGGTAATTGCAATCAGCTTCAATATATGAGCTACAGTGCATCGATTTTTACATAGATGTATATATGTATGTCTACATATCCACACTAAGTCATGAATTCCCTCTCTCGAAAGTAAATGGTCATGTATAGACTTACACTTATATGCTTGTTCACCTAAGGAAAGATTAAGATTGTAAAAATAACCTTTAGATACATTGTTAAAGATTTATCTGTAAATACACTGGTAGATTCGAGAATGAACCTCAACAAGCCTAAGTCAGCCCACTGAAAATTAATGAAGATACGCCATTGGAAGTCACTAAAACTTACAACTGACATCAAGAAGATTGTGTATATCTCGATCGAAAAATAATCCATTAAAGTTGCCTGCCATGGTTATTATCTTGGGTATACCAAGGTTGATATGCCTCCTAACTCTGTGTGAAAAACTCCTTCCAAACCCTCTATAGATTCATGTATTCAGAAATACATATATTTAGAAGATTTCTCAAACCCTTTGATAACACAAGATTTCGAGAATCCGGTATGCCTCCAATCCCGTCGATTTCTATTTAGAAAAACTCCCGCCGACTCCTCATCTTCCGCATTTCGCAGAGAAACCCGTCGATATTCCTCAGGAATCCCGCCGACCCTTCCTTCCCTCCTCCCGGCGACTTCCCGCATCTTAGGTTCCAAATCTCGTCGACCTCATTCTGGATTCCGCAGACCTCTCTTCTCGCGTCCAGGGCGCTCGTCCAAGTTTTCATTCTCTGCAGTTTAGGTCAAACAAGGGCACGAGCTCCTCCAGGCTCTCCGTCGTCTCCGTCGACTCTCGCTTCCTCCGCATTTGGGTAACCATTTCCTCTCCCTTATAGTGACTCGCTGTTAGTATAGCTTCCCTTTTGATTTCTGATTAGGCGTAAACTTGGGATTCCCTCCCTAGGTTTGCTATGGCTCCAAGGACCACCGCCGGCCTGGTCACTGGATGTGAGCTAGTGAGAACCGGGTTCTCCCAGGCCTCAGATGAGTTCCGGAACATAATCATCATGCTTGAAGAAGCGGGCCTGACGTTCGTGCTGGAGCACCCGTGCAAGATCTTGGACAAGGAAGTATTGGAGTTCTTTGCAACGGCAAAGCTCCATCATGAAGACACCTCCATCAAATGCAAGGTTGCCGGGAAGAAAATCAAGTATCCGCCAGGAAACTGACCCAATGCCTGCGGCTATCCAGTAGTGAAGAGGAAGATTACCTGGAGGAAGAGGATAGAGCAAGGACCCTATCCTTCTGTGGATTGGCCAGATGGACCAGGTCAATCAAAAGGAAAGATATGAACGAGGAAGGAAAGTTGCTGTCTGATATTGTTGGGAAGGCTCTAATCTGCAAACCTGGATCCCACGACCATATTTCTGGGTAAATGTTCAAAACTCTGGTGGCAATCGTATGCCGAAAGCGGTTCAACTGGGGAGCCATGCTTTTTGACAGGATTAAAGACACACTCCGAACCCCCAGCTTTGGCAGAATCATTAGCCTTTATCTGAATCAACTGGACGGAGACACATTCGACATGAGCAAGGGAGTGCCTCTGCACTACTTGAAAAGGATGGATGCTAGCATATTCGACCGATGGGAACGTCGAATAGGGCAAGCTGCAGTGGTAGTTGAACAAGAAGAATCTCCTGCCGAGGACAACAGAACTTCAGCAGATTTCGTGGCAACACCCAGTGAAGTTCCTAACGCCCTGATTGCAGGAACTGAGGGGGAGCCTGTAACCAGTTCTGCAAACTTCTTATCTGACATTTCTCTGATAGCTAAAGAAGCTGTGGAGATGGTGGCAGATGAAGTCGCAGATGATGAGGAGGTTGAGAACGATGAGGCAGCTCTTATCGACGATGATCTGGGAGATGACGTGGCTGATGAGGAGATAGAGGAAGAAGTAAAAGAAGATGTGCACAACTCTGCCGATAAGCATGATCACTTGGAGACTGAGATAGAGGAAGAAGTACCAGAGAATGAGAAAGCAGCAGATTCTCAGGAGGATGCTGAGGTTCCATCTGAGGAACAAGCTCCTAAGCAGTTAGATGCAAGGATGGAGGGGGAGCAATCCTTTGTTCCCCCTGTGGACTCCATACTACTATCCAGCTCTCCCAGTGCTTCTGCGGGGGAGCCTGACCAGGGTCTGCCTGCAGCTCCTCCACTTCAAGCAAACCTAGCAAACCACACTATTAATTTTGTCCAAGGAATGCTTGATGAGCTCAAGGATACGTTTGAGAAATCACACAACAAAGTGCTAAAGAGACTGCGGGAGTCTGAGGATCTCATGCTTAAGAATGTGGTTCAGATCAACCACAAACTAGATGTGATGGAAAAGAAATTTGATGAAAAATATACAGAGGCAGGCACAGCCATATCTCTTCTCATGCAAGGACTGAAGAAGAATACTGACGATCTGGCTGTAGTCAATAAAAATGCACATATTGTGGCAGACAGCATACGAAAATTCGATGGCAACATGGTAACGCTGAACGCAAATCAGAAATCTCTACTGGACGACTTCAGTAAAACCGTGAAGCACATTGATGCCTCTTTGCATTCCTATACAAACTCTATAGCCGCCGAAGCCAAAAAGGGGGAGGAAGCGTATAACGCTAAGATGGCAGGGCTTCAAGAGGTAGTACTTCTAAACTTCGATCAGACCAATAGGTATGCCTTTCAAAACTACCACATCATAACTGCACCTTTAATCAACTTAATAAATAATAATTGACAAATATAAATTCGATAATTCGAATAGGTACGTGTTTGAAACGGCCCACTGGCTGGTAACAGAAGCATCGGGAATACATGTCCCTGTTGCTCCACCTGAGGATGAAGGCCGTGCTGGTACTACTGAGGGTGATATAAGGACTGAAGAAGTACAACTGGGCGAAGTCGAGTTGAAGAAAGCTGCGGAGAGGGCTGAAAGAAGAAGCTGGTTTGACCAAGATGTCTTAGCAAAAGCCAAAGGAAAAAGGCAAATCAAAGAAGGAACTTCAAAGGAAACACCAGCTGAAAAGAAGATCAGATTGTCGGAGGAGGATGTGAGAAACGAAATATGGAGTCATGTATCAAAGAATATCATCTTGGACACCTTTGCATTACTACAAGGAGGGCAAGTCAAAAGGAATGACGTATACAGCCAATACGAGTGGGAGCAGCACAAAATGTATGAAGCCAAAAGAAACTTGTTCTTCAGAAGCAACACTGTGGCAAACAAAGCTCCCCCTCTGAGATACTATCCTAAGCCCAAGGAGTATTTTGAGCGACAAAGCAAAAAATTCTTAGCTCAACAACTCAAAGAAGGCATAGCTAAGGACAAAGATCTGTAGGATGTTAGCTCTTGTGGTTATCTCATTTAAACTTTTGATTAAGTAAACTGTGAACATTTATGTGTGGATATTCACATTTATATATTCATGTGTGTGGTTTATTAATTGACTCTCACATTGGTATGATTAAGTCTGTTATTCACTCTTCTAGTTTATGCATATTTTATCTGGAATGTTGAAATTCATCTTAGCTTAGTAGGATTTTGGCTTCGTCAAATAGGGGGAGATTGTTGGGTATTGTATCCACAATTACCTGGATTTGAGGAAGCCTCCTATCAAAGCTAAGATGAATTCACTATGTATTTGATGAATTTCTTCTAGTTGTGCTTGCAGTTATTCCATGCTAAGTACACACCAATGTCAGGGTGCAGTGGGTCAATATACACGGGTCTGTGCAACGTAATCCTTCATTGAGCAGATCAGTGTGTTGGCCCACATGTACTCTCTCTATTGGGGTGTACTTAATTTCAAGTACAGGGCTATGATAAAGCAAGAGCAGACAAGGAGCAAGGATGGGCCAAAGACCATCTCACGGGTTGAAAGACGAGAATCGTCTAAGTGTAAATCGTCGAGAATCACTAAGTGATTCTCACCGATTCGTCGAGAATCACCAGTGATTCTCGACGAGTCGTCGAGAATCACTAGTTGATTCTTGCCGAGTTGGGCCGGCTGTCTCGACGCAGTCAGAAAAATCTTCTAAGGCAGAATCGTCGAGAATCACCAAGTGATTCTCGCCGATTCGTCGAGAATGACTTTGCATTCTCGACGAGTCAGCGAGAATCCAAGGTGATTCCCACCGATTCTCCCCGGCCTCTATAACCTGTGCAGCAGAATTCTCTATGTAGAATTCGGCGAGAATCGTAAGTGATTCTCGCCGATTCGTCGAGAATCACCCACGATTCTCGCCGAATTTGACTTGGGTATTTTTCCGACTCTGTCTGGACCGGCCCACGTTATCAGCAGAATTTTGAACCGGACTTTGGTCTTACTGCTGGTGGGGCCCACAACGGTCATCTTCATGACCTAAGGTATAAATATGCTGTATTTGTGAACAGTAAAAGCACGGATTACAGATCGAAGAAAAATAAGCCGCCGTCAAGCCCTAGATCGGAAGCGAGCTCGGCCGACCTTCTCTGCCTCTCGCTAGTTGCTCGCCACCGTTGATCGGGGTTTTCGTTACCTCTCCCGGCGACAGAAGCCTAGTCGGGCACAGCGTCTCACGCGTCTATCCAGAGATCTTTTGTCTCTTGATTTGTGATCGGGAAACCTTCCCATCCGAATCGATCGAGACGATCGATCCTAGTGTGACCGTTGGAAGACCTTGCCGACTTTGCTAAGAAGATTGGATCTACATAGCATCACCGCCTCTCTTGTTGAAGCCGTCAATCTAGAGAAGATTCTCTCCAAGTAAGATCTAGAGTTGTGGACTTTTCGTTGCCTACAAGAACAAGTAGTCTAACGAAAAAGGACACCTGGATCTTCACGTTGTTTGTATTTCTTACAAGCTATTTTCATTTTCTCTTTCATTGTAAAGGACCAATTGGTCTCTAGTTGTAGGGTTGGGTGCAACCCGTGTTGTGGGAGTGTTGACTCCTACGTGTGGAAGGGTTCCTTCCGTTAGTGCAAGGATTGGATTTCAATCCTGTTGGTGAAGTGACCGAGTCGTCCCTGGTTGGGAGATAGGTCAAAGGGGGAAAGTGGACGTACCCAAATCGGGGAACCACTATAAATTGCTTGTGTACTTTCTGTGCTGTGTTGGTTTATTTTCTTGTGCAGGTAAAACTTTAATTCCGCAAATACGCTGCAAAGACATCTATTCCCCCCCCCCATAGGTGTAAGTAGTTGACACTAAGTGGACTTTCAGAAACTGATGAGCCCAAGAACCTCCTGCCTGAACTCTTCGAACATCCCCAAGGTGGCGAAAGGGGGAGGGAGTGGCGAGTCGCTCTCGCCTGAACCTTGCCCTTCTCCTCCAATCATCAAGCTTGTATAAGATTTTCGGTGCTGACCACACTCCACGCTCACCGCACAAAAATGTTGAAACCAAAAACTCGGTCTCTGTGGAGTTAACCCTTGGAGAAGGGGTGACCGCATACTTCTCTCCCGCGAGCTAAGCTACCGAAGACTTAGGATAGGGAACAGACCCAAGACTCCAGCACGGAGGTCCCACCACACACTAGGAAGATGTTAGAGCGCTTCCCCTCCTTAGCCAAGTATTGAAGCTAAGGATACCTCAGAAAGTGCAAAAAAGACCAGGGGACTAGTGAGCAAGAGTGGGGAAGCAATAGCACTACTAATCATGCCTTCTGAGGTACCCCTTGGGTCTTATTTATAGTTTTCTGAAAACGTCTAACAAATAGCCAACCTCCGCTGTTCTGAACAGCTATGTGTAGCCCAACTGGGTCTGCCAACAGCGTAACTCCGCTGTTCCAACTGGCTATAGACAAGCCAGCGAGGGTAAAATAGTAAAAACACATCACAAGAAGCTGGGCGAGCGGCCCTCTAAAAGCTCCACTCGCCCGGGGCGGAGAGTGCTCGATGGAGCTGGCACTCGCTGCCTCTTCCCGGCCCTGGGCGAGTGCGGTCCCGACCTGCCCCACTCGCCCGCTACTCGCCAAGCCCCTGGGGCGAGTGCGAGCCGACCTGCTCCACTCGCCCCTCATCTGCTCCACTTGGCCGGTCTGGCTCCTGTCGACCACAACTTGCCGGATATGGGATTGTATAATTTGGATTTACAGCTATTGTGATTGTTCAATATGTTATAGGTGTATTATTATTAGATTTTACAGTCATATTACAACTGTATTATTAGTCGGTTTTATAATGGTATTATTAGTACGTATTACAGCTGTATTATGTCCACCTTTACATCCCATGCCAATCTTTTGTTGGAGGTCCTTTCAGGGGAATCAAAGGCTACCCTTGAAGATGTCAGAGTGCTTCCATTGTTTCGATGCCAAATATAAACAACACTCAAGCCTTTATCCCACTATAGTGGGGTCGGCTATATAGATCCTTTGTCGCCATTGTGCCCTATCTTTTGTCATAATCTCACTAATGCCTAAGTACGTCATATCTTTCTGTATAGTTTCACTCCAAGTCTTTATTGGTCTACCCCTCCCTCGTTTAACATGCCTAGTGACTAGACTCTCACAACGCCTAACAAGTGCCTCTAAATATCCATCAAAATATTTCATCACTATATTTTCTTGTGCGGTCTTATAATAAAGAGAAAAAACATTCTTACTAGGTAATTATTATCTGAGATTGACTGTAAATGAGATAGCAATGATATTGAGGCTCAAAAACATAGGGAGTGTTTTTTAAATTTGTTAGACTCTCATTCTTAGACTAAATTTACAAGCATATAACTGAAGAATTACAGCGGCTTGCTGATAAGGAGTATTCACCTAAGTTGTAGACCAGGAGAGTAAATGCCTTAGATAAATATCCTTTGGTTGTTTTCATTTTACCGTTGAAGGGCTTGAAGATTTCATCTTCCCTCATCAACCTTAGCAGTCTCACAACATGTAGACAGTACAACTGGCTAAAAAGCCATACATAGTTTTTGCATTCACAATTGGTGGATTGAAGTAGATTAAGGCTCCGTTTGGGAGGACTTATTTTCATCGGTCAAGCGGTCACAACCACATGAATCGGGTCCTAATTATGGTCTGATTCATGCGGTTGTGACCGCTTGACCGGTGAAAATAAGTCCTCCCAAACGGAGCCTAAGTGCACAACGAGAAATAGGTGCACGTTTGGGATACTTGGAATGTTGCTCTACGATGTTACTGGTAAGAGATGTCAATATATATTTTAGTTGATTGTAAATTAAATTGCACTCGCTATCCATTCGAGTAGGTTTGTACAAGCATACCAAAGTTTATTCGGTTGTGTTGAATCTTAAGGCGCCAATAAAGGGATGGGGGGGAGGGGTTAATAAGGGTTTTACGAATTTAATAAAAACTTTGAAATTTTTTCGGAGAAGAACACATTTGGTGTGAAGAAAGGGGAAATTTCTAGCTTTATTAATATCATAGGCGATAGGTGCTACCACTGCATGCCAACACTCCAGAGAATGAACCTTATCGTAAAATTAGCCAAACAGATTTTTCTTTAAAACAATTGAATAAAAACTTAAAAATAAGGCAAGATGAAAAATAATTTTATTTCAAAATATAAATACAACATTTTGAATTCAATAATTCTTGAAATCTACACCTGATTTTTTTTTTGTTTTTATACTGGCCCTTTTGCCACTAACTAGTTAACTATAGTCTATCTTTGTGAAGATCCAAATATTACGCAACGAAATATTTTTAATTTCTCCGATGATGAGAACGCAAAGCAGTATGATTTTATGTGCTAATTTTTTTTGAGCTTTCTTTACTTTATCATTATTTGATTTTTTTATTTTGTGGGGATGCCAATAGCCAAATGTTTGTGATGGTTCATTTTTTTTGGTTTGAAACAAATGATGAATTAGTGTATGTGTGTTGTCATTAGTGATTTGGGCTTGTGTTGGCTAGGTGTTATGCTGGCTTATGCATATGACACTTGGAATTTAAATGGTGGCTGAGTTGGAAGTGGATTGTGACACATGAATGACTTGTTGTGGGCTGGTGGTTTAGCTTGGGCTTCTTTGGGTGGCACCTGGATTGGTGAAATTAATGTATTTGGCTTCTTATTGTCGCCGCCCCTTATCTCCTGTTATTAAAACCAGTCGAGCCCTTCTCTAATCCCGCATTTACCTCTCTTATGCGCTATTTCACTGTCGCTGAGTCTCGGAAGGATTTCCCCACACTTCTGCAATTTGAGAAGGAACGGTTGCGCAACGACTTTCTTCCTCCCTCTCCTTCTATAAGGCTACTTTCTTAGAACTATTAGTCGTCTATTACAATTTTTCTGTGATTGATTTCGTTATTCGATTGCTGATTTTTCATTTTTGGACTATTTTGCAGGCTGGTTGTAATGTTTTATGGACTAATTGCTCTGATTTTAGGAGCCAGAATAAGTAGTATTTTACCTTGCTATTTTGAGTCGTTTTTGTGCTGCTGGACAATCATTTTGGAAGCTGAATTTAAGTTGGCAGCCTTGTGTATGGGCAGATTTAGTGCTGTTTGGCGGCTGATTTTGTGTTGGCAGCTTTGTTAAAAGGCTGATTTTGTGTTGGACAACATGTATTAATAGATTTTGCCATTTATCTGAGTTGACTTTCGTCTTTGGATGGATTTAAAACATCTTTTCCTAAAGATTTTAAAACAGCAACGCTACGCATATAAGAGACGTAACCCAATTAAAGTGCGTACAATTTTAGTGATTTTCGAGATCGAGAAACAAGAGGATGACGTCTCAAGATAAGCGTAACGATAATGCAGAGAAGGATATGAGTAAACGGAAGACGTTGGTGAGTTTCTTATTTCTTGAATTATGTTTTATTCACGTACTTTTTGTAAATGCTCCACTCAAGATAGTCCACTAAGGCTCATCAAATGTGGAATGACCTTATATAGTATCTCCAGCGTAGAGCCGTTACACTCTAGTGACACGTAATCCATTGGGTCGTTCCGAGTCGGTCTCGACACGCGCGGACATATATAAATACCCTAACAATCTCCTCATATGCCCGCCGTAAACCCGATGTCGGAAAAAGGGTGGTGTGTAGTGTTCAATCGAATATGAAGCACTCACAACCGTGTCTATCACACTTGTCAGAACATATTAGACGTTAAGTAAAGCAGTTGTATGCATGCATAAGAATAAATAGAAAATCTCAGCAACATCATAACAAAGTCAAAAGTACAATCACAACACAAGTACCAGAACACATAGTGTCTCATGAACAACTAAAGAGCAAAAAAATCCAAACAAAATAAGTGAAAAAAAGGAGAGCTAAACAATGCTCTAAGCAGAAAAAACCAATTTATACTCTAAAAATCAGTGTCCAGTAGGTCATCCTCCTCTGGATCCCAACCTGCAAGTGCTCATCCATCGGCAACAGCCCCTGTAATTTCCAACAGAGAAGTTCATTCAGAATGAATTCAATCTTGGAAAATATACAAGTATCTAGTTCTATTCATATGAACGTAGTACATTATGAGGAAACATGTGTAGAGTATTTAGGTTCTACCTCAGAATCCATTATCTGTTTTCAAAGAAACGATATTATGGACTTTTGGACACCGCAGCTGTATCTGTGTTCCTATGTGGAATGTCACGGTTACTGTTCTTTTAAAGTTAATTGGAACTCATCAAATGTGAAATGGAACCAATAAATAGAAGAAGAACCAAACCTAGTCAGATTGTGTAATCAAATATGAAATAACACTCTCCTCCTAGATAAGGAAGATGAGACTAGTTGAAGTTATTAACATCAAATGTGGAATGAAACAACTCACCAGATTCGTACTCAGCAATCCCGAACATCAGCGGAGCACAACACGGTTGCTGTGACAAAGAAAAGTGGAAAAATCAAAACATTTGGACTAAGACGGAACTGAATCGCCTAACCTTGAAACTAAGGCTAAACTTAAATCGCCTTGAGTCCCATTTCCCCCACTGTTTTGATTGATCGGTTTTTAGGCATTCCTTTCGTCAGTGGATCAGCCAGTGATAGTTTTACTTTCAAGACAACCTAAACACCTAGAGGGGGGGGGGGTGAATAGGTTCTAATTGCTTGTTTATACTTTTAGGCAGAATTCAATCACAAAATTAAAACAACCAGCACAGCAATCACAAAAATTTAATCATCACAGATTGCACAATGTTTTATAGTGGTTCCCCAAGGTTTGGGTACATCCACTTTCCCCCTTCACCTATTTAGCAGTATGCTAGATTCGGCCAAACTTCCACTATTCTCAGATCCTCAGATCCTACAGCTCAGAACCTGGATAGGTTCCTACAACTCAGGCACAACAGCCCTACCTCAGCCTAGCTACAAGTCCTATAACTCAGAGAAGAACCTTCTCCTACACTCAAGCAAACAGCCCTACCACTCAGAGATCAACTCTCCTACACTCAGCCTTTATATCACAGGCTTACAACTCAGATCTGTGTAAAACAGATCCTACAGAAATTTAGAAAAGAAGTTTTATTGTCTTGCCTTTGTTGAGAGAGAAGAGGACAAGACAATTCTTGATCAGCTGATGAAATCAACTGAATCTGAGCTTTCTTCAAAGCTTCTTGAATCTGAACTTAGCTGAGTTGATTTCCAAACAGCTTCTTGAGAAACCACTGATGGCTTCCTTCTTCTTCTTCAAAATGGGTGGATCCCTCTCTATCCAACACCTTTGATGATACTTCTGAATTCTTGTTAGAACTCTTCTTAGATCGATCCTGAGATCGTCTTCTTAGATCTTCTGATGAAGATCTTCTTTTGTGTATTACTCCTTCATGATTTGATTTCTCAGTTTGATTGCCAAAGTTCAATCTATCTTCTTCTCTCTGAATCTGTCTATTTATAGACCTTCTTAATGATAACCGACTGATCCGGTTTATAACTGTCTTTTGACAAGTCTGACAACATCAGTTAACTGGCTGCAACCCACAATTGTCAAGTCTTCAAACAGATCCTGTGCCTTAGTCTTGGTCAGCAAAGTGTTGAGACAGACTATCAGGAAGTGTCGAGACCAACTGCCTATATGTGTCAACACAAGTAACTTTGGTATCGAGACAGCCTTTGATGATGTCGACAAGTTTGCCTTTAAGTCGACACAGCTTCTTCAGAACTTTATTTTGAGAATGAGTCGATACAGAGAATTTATGTCGACTCAACACTTCATCCTTCTTCAGAAAATAACTTGGTCTTGACTTTGCAGTGTGTCGACACAAGTACTGTGTGTAGACACAGTTGTTGTAGATTCAGAACTCAGTATGTGTCGACACTGCCTTCAAGTGTCGACACATCAATTTTTGACTCTGCCAGAATGTGTCGACTTAGTCTTCTGGTGTCGACACAAGTATTGTCAACTTCTGCCAAAATGTGTGTCGACTTAGTCTTCTGGTGTCGACACAAGTGTTGTCAACTTCTGCCAAAATGTGTGTCGACTCTGTCTCATTGTGTCGACACAGCCTCCCAGTGTCGACACAAATGTGGTCGACTATCTTTCTCTGTGTCGACACAACTTCCTTCAAGTGTCGACACAAATATTCTGAAGTGTCAACACTGTTTCTTCGGGTGTCGACACTTGGACTTAGAATATTTTTCTGTATTCTTTAACACTTCTTCACCTGCACATGTCAACTCAAAACAACATCAAATATACCTTGATGTATATCATTGAGCTAAGTTAGACTTCTTCAAATTAGGTACACATTTTCCAATGTACCCAACAATCTCCCCCTATTTGGAGAAGTCATAACCCTTCGAGCCAATGATATACACCATTATATAAAAAAATATGATGATGTATGACATTACAGGAATACTTTATAAACAAAACATTAACAATTCAACACAGAGTGAACATGAATATGTGATTCCAAACAAAATTTTGTTTATAACTTGGTAATGTTTGATTACAGTTGTTTACATTGAAAGATTAAACACAACATTACAAAACACATTTGAAAGAACTTAAAACTAAGACTGATCAGGCTCTTTTATGACAATTCCTTTGCCAGATTGGATTTGAGCCTTCACAGGAGCTTCGGCAACTTCAGCTGGCTTCTTGCCTTTTAGCTCAGCTTTCTTTTGTGCTTCTTCCTTGAGCCTTTGCCTTTCAAAGTAATGAAAGGGCTTTGGAAAGTACTTGCTTGGCTCCTGAGCATCTGGTGGCAGCCTTCCCATCTTGGCTTTTCTCCTGAACTGTACTATGGATTCCTGCCTAGCTTCAAATTTTTGCCATTCTATTTCATTATACCACTTTCCTCTTTCATGTTCTTTGTCCTTTACAGCCTTCCATGCAGTTAGTATAATATTTCTTGAAGTAGGGCTCCACTGCTCAAAATCTGGCTTAAGTTCAGCCTGCTCTCTAAATCTCTTCTTGGATAGTAGAGCATCTTGCTGTTCTTTCAAATTGGTCTCAGGCTTATCCACTTTCTCAATAACAACCCTGTTAACCTCCTTTGGAGGGCTATACATATCTTGAACTTGCTGATCAATCATATCAAAATCTGGAGGAGGGTAAATGACTTGGGCAACCTCAGGTTGATTGCCTTCAAGTAGACCTGTTTGTATTCCTGACTCAGCCACCATAGCATCATCACACAAAGGTGGATATCCCAATGTGGCTCGAATACTATTTGTCACCCATTTGGTGTGCTCTGAGCCAGCATGAACTAACAACCTCTCCCCCTTTATGGCTTCTCTGGTAATATGATCTCTTAGATCTTCCTTCTGAAATCTGATCTGGCCATCCAGATAATTCACACCTTCTTTAAAAAATGGTTTTAACTTTTGAAGCTTGTCAGATATGTCCTTTTGAGAGGTAGTGATAGCAGTTTTAACTGATTCAATAGCATCTTGAAGTTTCTTATCAAATTCTTCCATCTCCTTTGCTCTAGCTTCAGTCAGCCCTGGAGTAGTCTTTTTCAATTCATTAATAATTTCATGATGAGATTCAGTTAAATTGTCATTCATCCTCAGCTGATTCTCCAAAACATAACTTTGCTTTAAAACAATATCATCCACTTTAGGGATGATGGACTGCTGTTGTTTAGCCAAATACACCACAGCATTACCTCCCTTATGGAAGCAATCTGTCATCTCCTTATGCATATTGATTTCAAATCGAATTGACTTTATATCGTGAGCCAAGTCAAATTGAAGGGACTTATTGCTCTCATCAACATATTTTTCAACTGCCAATCTATGTTCATCTAGCTTAACTTGCAAATCAACCATAAACTTGTTATAATTAAATTCAGAATGGGATTGTTGAGTTGTAGTCTGTAGAGCCTGCTTATAACCTTTGCTCCTTCTCTTGAAGACAACAAGTTTTCTCTTCTTAGCCATTCTGGCTTCTTCAGTCTCAGATTCAGATGAACTATCAATTTGAACTCTTTCTTGAGGAGGTGGATGAATATCTATCTCAGTGCCATGTTGTTCAGCCTCAACATGCACAGACTCCTCCTCAAACACTTGCTCCTTCTCAATTTCTATCTCCATGTCAAGGGACTTCTCAATATCTTGCCCCTCTTCTACTCTATCAGTAGCAATATCAACATTAGGAAATAACTCATCTAGAGTATATTCCTTCTGAGCTTGAACATAAGATGTATCAATTGGATCCTCTATATTCAGATCTTTGGAGATATCAATTTGTACTGCCTCTTGCACTGGGTCTGACATCTTCTCCCCCTATACTTGTTCAGTATTGGTAATGTCCTGGGCAGGTGAGTACACTTGCTCCCCCTGCACCTGTGCAGAAATTGAAATATTAGAAATGTCTTTTATAAGAAAATACACCAGCTCCCCCCTGCAACTGTACCTGGTTAGGAGTAGATTCATTCTGGGCAAGAGAATGAGCTTGCTCCCCCTGCATCTGTGCAGGTATAGTGTCTTGCTGGGCTGGAGTAGACGCAGGGTGATCTTCATCCTGCTTCCTCTCTTGTTCTTCTTGAAGCTGCTCAGTATCTTGAGCATGAGAAGAGGATTTCACTGGGGTGTCCTGCCTGCTCTCATCAGGCACATCCTTAGACAACACCCTATCCCACCTAGAAAATAATCTCATGTCCATCTTTCTCATGTGATTGATCTTTATTCCTGGCAGGTTTTGCATTACCTCAGGGATCACTTCATTTAGATATAAACTCATAATTCGAGCCAGATTTGGCTTTTTTATTCCTTCCTTGATCTTTTCAAAGATTACAACTGACCAATCAGTTGGAATTATAAACACAATTCTGGTCATTAGGCAGAACATATAGGCTGAAATCCTATCATGTCCCCCTGGTTTGCACAGAATCACCATGCCAACTACTTCAGACAAAAACTTCCCTTGCTGATTCATCCCTTTCCTGTTGAATGCAGCTCCAATTTTCAGGGTGGAATCCAATCCACACCATTGGATAGCCTTCCTTGACTTAGAAGCAGGGACTTCTTCTTCATTCTCAATTATTGGTAAATGTAGAATCTTCCTTAGACTTCTTGGGGTAATCTTCGCTGGCGATCCATGAACAGTGGACTTGATCTTGAGAATATCTGAACCTATTGATGCAGAGTTAAAGAATTCATGCACCTCCTTCTTTCATATCTTAGAAGGTTCAGATACTAAAAACTCTAATCCGGATTCGGAAATAAGAGTGATAACTCGTTGAACATCTATCGGGGCTTCGGCAAAGGCATTCCTTACCAACTCATAACCTTCATTGACGTTGTCTTCAATCTTCGGCGCCATTGTTCAGGTGAGAAAGCTTGAGAGAAGAGAGAGAGAGAGAGAGAGAGAAAGTTGACACAGGGTTTCAGTCTCGAAAACCTTGTAAGCGTGTCGACTGAATAAGTTCTTGACCTATTTATACCTTCTATTGAAAGAAGATCAAAAGGCGGGCAAAAACAGTCTATATGTGTCGACACAGATGGAATGTGTCGACACAAACTTCTATTATTTCGACAACAAATCTGTCTACTATGTGTCGACACTAATTGTTGATATGTCGACACCTGAGAGATATAGTAGAGTATCAGAAAATCTGTGTCGACTCTTAGGATAAGTGTCGACACAAAATTTACAAGTGTCGACATCACTATTCTGGTGAAGTCGACACTACATTCCTGGAGAAGTCGACAATTTAATTCTTAAGTGTCGACACATATTCTCTGTGTCGACACAATATTTCTGACTTGTCGACCTTACTTCACTGAGTCGACACAGTATCACTGAATGTGTCGACACTATTTTACTTAGCCAATTTCTGTTTCTGTCAACACCACTTGAGACCATTTGATAATCTAATATGTTACTTGTAAGTTTGTTGATAATCTAATCAATGGTCAGCATGCCTAATTCAATTTTAAATTTATTGAATTTTGTTTCATCCAGAGGCTTAGTGAATACATCTGCTATTTGATAATCTGTTTTAACAAATTCCAATGTGCTGTCTTCTCTTTCTACATGATCTCTAAGAAAATGGTATTTAATTTCTATATGCTTAGTTCTACTAAGAGAAACATGATTATTAGCAATAGAAATTGCACTCTTAGAATCATACAAAAGAGGTGTTCTACTTACTTGAATACCATAGTCTTTAAGCTGATGCTGTATCCACAGTAGTTGTGCACAGCAGCTGCCAGCAGCAACATATTCTGACTCAGCTGTAGATATAGCCACACTGGTCTGCTTCTTACTACTCCAAGATATCAATCTTCCTCCCAAGAATTGACAAGTACCTGTTGTACTCTTCCTATCCTCTCTACAACCTGCAAAGTCTGCATCTGAATAACCTGTTAGTAGAAAATCTCTATTCCTAGGGTACCAAAGGCCTAGATTAGGTGTGCCCTTAAGATATCTCAGAATCCTTTTGACTGCAGTATAATGAGACTCTTTAGGACAGGCTTGGTACCTAGCACAAACACATGTAGCATACATAATATCTGGTCTACTAGCTGTGAGATATAGTAGAGAACCAACTATTCCTCTATACAAAGTCTCATCAACAGGTTTACCTGCATCATCTTTGCATATAGGCATACTTGTTCCCATGGGAGTTCTCATGATGGAGGATGACTCCATACCATACTTCTTAATTAATTCTTTGGTAAACTTTGACTGGGATATGGACAAGCCATCATCAGTCTGTCTTACTTGGAGTCCCAAGAAGAACTTCAGTTCCCCCATACTGCTCATCTCAAACTTTCCTTGCATAAGTTTGGCAAACTTTTTACAAAGGTTATTTTCAGTAGATCCAAAGATTATGTCATCAACATAGATCTGAACTAAGATGATCTTACCTTTGGATTCCCTAAGGAATAGAGTTTTGTCTATTTTTCCTCTTGAGAATTTATTCTCAATAAAGAAAATAGACAGGGTTTTATACCAAGCCCTTGGGGCTTGCTTTAACCCATACAAAGCTTTTCTAAGCTTATAAATATAATCAGGTTTAAGAGGATCTACAAAACCTGATGGCTGCTCTACATATACTTCTTCTTTAAGATCACCATTCAGAAATGCTGACTTCACATCCATCTGGTATACCTTGAAGTCTTGATAGGCTGCATAGGCAAGAAACATTCTTATTGCCTCCAGCCTTGCTACTGGGGCAAAGGTTTGATCAAAGTCAATCCCTTCTTCCTGCCTGTATCCTTTAGCAACCAATCTTGCTTTATTTTTCACTATTACTCCACTCTCATCCAACTTGTTCCTATAGATCCATTTTGTCCCAATTATATTGTGGCCTCTTGGTTTAGGAACAAGCTCCCAGACATTGCACCTTCTGAATTGATTTAGCTCCTCTTGCATAGCATCAGTACAGTGCTGGTCTTGGATGGCTTCTTCAAACTTCTTAGGCTCCATTTGTGACAGGAAACTTGAATGCAGAACTGTGCTTTGACTTCTGCTTCTAGTCTGCACTCTCTGTCTTAGATCACCTATTATCTGATCTGCTGGATGGTTTCTTAAATGTCTTGTAGCTGGAGGAAGATTCCCTTCTGGTTGAACATCTCCAGCTCCTTCATTATGCTGAACCTCTTGGTTTTCTTCATCTTCTATAGAATCTTGTACTCCCCCTGGACAATAGCCTTCATTTTCCAATACTCCATCTTCCCTTGAAGCTTCTGCAATGGAGAGCTTGTCCATTCTTTTGCTTATACCTGTTGAGTCATTTGATCTACAAGACAACTCACAGTTGATTAATCTTGTTTCATCAAACACAACATGCACAGATTCTTCAACAACTTGAGTAGTCAAGTTAAAGATTCTATAGGCCTTACTATTTGTGCTGTACCCAACAAATATCCCATCCTGAGATTTGGCAGCAAACTTAGTCAAATATGACTTACCATTGTTAAGTATATAACATTTGCAACCAAAGATTCTGAAGTAGGATAGATTTGGTTTTCTACCTTTCATAATCTCATAGGGAGTCTTTTTGTGGCTCTTGGTGATAGAAACCCTATTGATCACATGACAAGCAGTGTTTACTGCCTCAGCCCAGAAATATTCTGGTAGAGAGGTGTCACTCAATAGAGTTCTACCAGCTTCAATTAATGTTCTATTCTTTCTTTCAGCAATTCCATTTTGCTGAGGTGTTCTTGGTGAGGAGAACTCTTGGAAAATCCCAAAGTCTTCACATAACTTTGTTATGTTGTCAGATTGAAACTCAGTACCATGGTCACTTCTGATTTTGACTACTGTACTATTCAGTTCATTCTGAATTTGCTTTATAAAATTAAGTAAGACACTTGGGGTTTCAGATTTCAGTCTCAGAAAGAACACCCATGTAAATTTAGAATAGTCATCTACAACCACAAAAGTGTAGACCTTCCTACCTAGACTATGAACTGACATAGGACCAAAAAGATCCATATGCAAGAGGTATAAGCACCTCACAGAATCCTTGTTTTCAAGGCTTTGAAAGGAGGATTTTGTCTGCTTGCCCTTTTGACAAGCTGAACATATCCCTTCCTTCATACACTTAACTTGAGGACCATTCCTCACTAACTCTTTGATAAAGAGTTGGCCAATTGTCTTGTAGTTAAGATGAGCCAATCTCTTGTGCCACTTAACACAATGAGAAGCATTGTCATCAGCTACAAGACAGATGGGAGAAGCCTTATTCTCACATACAAAATTAAGACAATATACATTTCTCTTCCTATACCCAGTCAAAATGATCTCTTGATCACTTGACCTTTTGATATGACATCCATCCTTAACAAATGAAATGTCATATCCTAAATCACTCAGCTGGCTTATGCTTATTAGATTATGTTTCAAACCTTTTATATAAGCCACTTGGGTGATAGTAATTAGGTTAGAAGAAATGTTACCAAACCCTTTGATAACCCCTTTTTCAGATCCACCAAAGATCACTTTAGGTCCATCTTTGACAGATGAATACTCCTTCAACAGCCCCTTTGTTCCAGTCATGTGCCTGGAACAACCACTATCCAAGTACTATATAGGGGCATGACTACTTGGATACACCTGCAACACAGATTTACTTTCCCTTAGAACCCAAGCAAGTCTTGGGTCCTTGGTTCAAATTAGCATAAACAAAGCTACCATTATCTCTTCTAATAGGTAGACTATTGTTCTTTCTAATACTTGTGTTATACCAGTAGTCTAGTGCAAAATGGCCTCTCTTGCCACAGCACCAACATTCAAACCTATTGTATCTAGTTCTAGATACATCCTTGACAAAAGAATTTCTGTCCATTGCTGGTGCTGCAGCAGCTTCACCCACTGATTTTTTTATAACCATTGGGTTTATGAACATGGGTAGGCCTGTTGGCATTTACACCTTTGTTTTTCAGAACATTAGTCTTAATATGACCATGAATATTTTCATGATCATATTGATTAGAAGGCACTTGCACCTTTCTAAACTTAATAGGGACTGAAAAGTTCAGTGGCTTGACAGGAGCTTTGCCTTTCCTCTTGAATTGGCCAGCCCTGAAGTTACCTTTGAATCCTAATCCTGCCTTACCATTTTGATTCACAAATTCATCTATCAAGGGTAAGACAGACTTTGGCTTAGAGTAACTAGCCACTAAATCTTTTTCAATTCTTAGTCTGGCCTCCAGACTCTTCACTTGATCATTGGTATAATTAATTGTGCCCATCTGAATAATAGTTATATTCTTTAGCTTGGTAATTTCATTTAACTTCTGATCAATTACTTTCTCTAACTCAGTTACAGCTACCCTTAGTTTAGCAATTTCATGAGCCTGAAGTTTAACCAGGTTCTTGCTTTTCTTAAGGGCCTGCAACAAGTCCCCATACTTATCTATCAATTGATAGACATCTCCTTCAGATTCAGATGCATCTACATCACTTGATGCAGATGTAGCTGATTCTGTACTTGTACTACAAACAGATTTCATAGAAGGACATTGTACCTTATTAGGACCAGACTGATTCTGGCATATGTACTCTTCTGATCCTGCCATCAGTCCCATGCACTGATGATCTTCTTGTTCATTGATGGAGTCTAGCAACTGCAGAAACTCCTCTTCTTCAAATACAGCATATAGTCCAATATATGCTTCTGCTTCAGATTCAGACTCTGAAGTTGACTGATCTGTTAGGCTCTTATCCTTCTTTGCAACAAAGGATTTCTCCTTCTTGCCCTTTTTATGAGTCTTATTCTTGTCTGAAGACTCCTTTCTCTTATCAAGACAGTCAGCCACTACATGTCCAGGTCTATTGCAACAATAGCAGACAATCTTTGAAGTAGTAGCCTTGCTGGGCTTCGATCTGCTCTTTTCTTTCCTTGATGACCTTTTCTTCTGATAATAGTCATCAACTTGCTGTGAAGTGGAGGGCTTAGACTTCCACTGCTTCTTCTTCAAGAACCTCTGGAATTGCCTTGTGAATGCAGCAAAGTCTGCATCTGAATCACAGCTTTCTGAACCCTGATTATCTGAATTTTCTGAACTGACTTCTGCAATTTCCTTAGAAGGGGATGGTGATATCCTCCTATTCTTTCTGATGGATTCTGCATTGAATGTCACAGTCTTTTCTCTATGCTCTCCTCTTGAATTCTTTTCCTCCTCCTTCCTCACCATAAGTTGCATTTCATAGGACAGTAGCTTTCCAAACAAGGTGGGAGGAGAGATCTCTGCCAATTTAGCCACTTCTCTTATGGCACAGATCTTTGTGTCCCAATCCTTTGTCAAGGATCTTAAGAATTTGTCATTCAGTTCATAGGTACTGAAGACTCTTCCATAGGACATTAACTCATTCACAATTCTATAGAATTTCTTATAGCATTCAGTTATGCTATCAGTTTTTCTTGTCTAAAACTTTCATATTCCTGGTTGAGCATAGACTTCCTATCCTGTCTTACTTCTTCAGATCCCTCCATGTAGACACTCAAGGTGTCCCACATTTCTTTAGAGGTCTTGCAGTGAATCAGATTCTGAAATGTAGAATCATTTATGACACTCACAATAATATTCTGAGCTCTCTTGTCCATGGTTGCCAAAATGACTTCATCCTTGGTCATTTTAGAATAACTCTTTGGAGTTTGAATATTAGCATCAAGAACTGATACCTTCATTAGAATGAAGGGTCCTTCCTGAACTGTGATGTATATTCTTGGGTCAGATGCTTCCATGAATAATCTGACTCTTTCTTTCCAAATTCCAAAGATTTCCTTCCTGTAGATGGGTAATTTCATTGACCCTAACTCCTTGTGATTTTCTCCAGAACCCATCTTCTTGAATCTTGATTCTGCCTTTCAGATCTACCTCAGACTGTTAAGTCCTTTTTTGAGTAACCTCCCTCTAATACCACTTGATAGTTTTACTTTCAAGACAACCTAAACACCTAGAGGGGGGGGGGGGTGAATAGGTTCTAATTGCTTGTTTATACTTTTAGGCAGAATTCAATCACAAAATTAAAACAACCAGCACAGCAATCACAGAAATTTAATCATCACAGATTGCACAATGTTTTATAGTGGTTACCCAAGGTTTAGGTATATCCACTTTCCCCCTTCACCTATCTAGCAGTATGCTAGATTCGGCCAAACTTCCACTATTCTCAGATCCTCAGATCCTACAGCTCAGAACCTGGATAGGTTCCAACAACTCAGGCACAACAGCTCTACCTCAGCCTAGCCATAAGGCCTACAACTCAGAGAAGAACCTTCTCCTACACTCAGGCAAACAGCCCTACCACTCAGAGATCAACTCTCCTACACTCAGCCTTTATATCACAGGCTTACAACTCAGATCTGTATAAAACAGATCCTACAGAAATTTAGAAAAGAAGTTTTATTGTCTTGCCTTTGTTGAGAGAGAAGAGGACAAGACAATTGTTGATCAGCTGATGAAATCAACTGAATCTGAGCTTTCTTCAAAGCTTCTTGAATCTGAACTTAGCTGAGTTGATTTTCAAATAGCTTCTTGAGAAACCACTGATGGCTTCCTTCTTCTTCTTCAAAATGGGTGGATCCCTCTCTATCCAACACCTTTGATGATACTTCTGAATTCTTGTTAGAACTCTTCTTAGATCGATCCTGAGATCGTCTTCTTAGATCTTCTGATGAAGATCTTCTTTTGTGTATTACTCCTTGATTTGATTTCTCAATTTGATTGCCAAAGTTCAATCTATCTTCTTCTCTCTGAATCTGTCTATTTATAGACCTTCTTAATGGTAACCGACTGATCTGGTTTATAACTGTCTTCTGACAAGTCTGACAACATCAGTTAACTGGCTGCAACCCACAGTTGTCAAGTCTTCAAACAGATCCTGTGCCTTAGTCTTGGTCAGCAAAGTGTTGAGACAGACTGTTAGGAAGTGTCGAGACCAACTGTCTATATGTGTCGACACAAGTAACTTTGGTGTCGACACAGCCTTTGATGATGTCGACAAGTTTGCCTTTAAGTCGACACAGCTTCTTCATAACTTTATTTTGAGAATGAGTCGACACAGAGAATTTATGTCGACTCAACACTTCATCCTTCTTCAGAAAATAACTTGGTCTTGACTTTGCAGTGTGTCGACACAAGTCCTGTGTGTAGACACAGTTGTTGTAGATTCAGAACTCAGTATGTGTCGACACTGCCTTCAGGTGTCGACACATCAATTTTTGACTCTGCCAAAATGTGTCGACTTAGTCTTCTGGTGTCGACACAAGTATTGTCAACTTCTGCCAAAATGTGTGTCGACTTAGTCTTCTGGTGTCGACACAAGTGTTGTCAACTTCTGCCAAAATGTGTGTCGACTCTGTCTCATTGTGTCGACACAGCCTCCCAGTGTCGACACAAATGTGGTCGACTATCTTTCTCTGTGTCGACACAGCTTCCTTCAAGTGTCGACACAAATATTCTGAAGTGTCAACACTGTTTCTTCAGGTGTCGACACTTGGACTTAGAATATTTTTCTGCATTCTTTAACACTTCTTCACCTGCACATGTCAACTCAAAACAACATCAAATACACCTTGATGTATATCATTGAGCTAAGTTAGACTTCTTCAAATCAGGTACATATTTTCCAATGTACCCAACAGCCAGATTATCCTTCGATCGCACATTGATCAAAGTGATAATGCCTTGTTCTTTCAGATAATTTAGTAGAGCGTGTCTCAGTCGTACATGTCGCCTCTTAGTATTAAAAAGCACATTCTTCATGACTTGGACTACTGCTTGATTATCACAGTACAAGCTCAAAGAATTGACTTGAAGTCTAGACAAGAGAATGTCTAGAATCAAATTACTGATCCAATCTGCCTCTTCACCAGCTGAAGCTAAGGCAAACAACTCGGCTTCCATAGACGACAAAGCTATACAAGTCTGTCTTTTGGATTTCCAAGTGACTGCAGCACCACCCAAAGTGAAAATAAATCTACTGGTGGACTTGCTGTTCCCAACTTCTGAACATCAGGAGGCATCAAAGTATCTTTTCAAAGTAGGAGGGTAACTAGTGTAGCACAGAGCGTGATCTTTAGTACCTTTCAGGTACCTCATCAGCCGATCTAAGGCATCACAATGCTCTTTGTCTGGACTACTGGTAAAGCGACTCAGCATGACAACAGAGAAGACAATGTCTGGTCTTGTATAACTTGTGGCATACATGAGACTACCAATGATCTTCAATTACTTTACTTGATCAACGCTGGTCTCTTTATTCGGACTCAACTTGACATTTGGATCAATTGGTGTTTCAACAAACCTACAGTCTTTATAACCCCAGGTAGTCAGGATCTGCTAAATGTAGTGAGCTTGACTTAGAGTGACACGTCCCTTGTCTACTCTAACTTTCATATCTAATAGGGTATCTACAGGGCCAAAGTCCTTCATGTCAAATGCTTTCGCGAGAGCGGATTTAGTATCCCTTACTACGACAAGGTCTGACCTCGGAATCAACATGTCATCCACATATAGGCATATGATGACTGTTTGATTTGGCATCGAGCGGTAGTAGAGACACTTGTCTGAGAGACTGGACTGAAATCCAACGCTCTTTACCACTTGATCAAATTTAATGTGCCTCATCTTAGGTGCTTGTTTAAGCCCATAGATCGATTTATCGAGCTTGCACACTTTATCTTTTAGATCCTTATGTACATAACCTTTAGGTTATGCCATGTAGATCTCTTCATCAAGCTCTCCATTTAAGAAGGTTGTCTTTACATCCATCTGATGAACTATAAAGTTCTCGATATAGGCTAAGGCAAGAAGAATCCTAATAGTGGATAGGTGACATACAAGTGAATAGACGTCAAAATAGTTAATTCCCCCTGTTATTTATAACCCTTAGCTACTAGACATGCTTTATATCTGGCTATAGACCCATCACTGTGCAATTTCTTCTTTAGTACCCACTTGCATCCTAAGACTTTAACTCCTTTGGGCAGGTCAACTAGATGCTAAGTGTTGTTTTATAGCAGCGAGTTCATCTTATCATCAATGGCTTCTGCCCACATTAATGCATCTTTAGATCACATTGCTTCTTGATAGGAGAATGGATCATCTTCTAAGTGGTAGGTGACGAAATTCTCACCAAAATCCTTAGGGATTCTATCTCTTGTAGATATTCTAAGAGGAACAGGTTCCACCTCTAGAGGTAGGGTAGTAGTGCCAGAGGGGCCAGCTTCAAGTTCTACAGTAGATTCTGAAATCATGTCAGTAGACCCGGAGACGGTCAAGCCATGATCTTTGATAAATTTATGTTCAAAGAAAATAACATCTCTAGACTCTATCACTGAATTAGTGGATAGATCCCGAAACCGATCAGCTGCACTATCTTCTGCACTACCTAGATAAACACATGTTGTTCTAGGTCCCACCTTAGGTCTCTTAAGGTCTTGTATCCTTACATAAGCGATACAACCCCAAGTCTTTAGGTATCATATCTAAAAGGATGCCTATGACACAACTCATACGGAGTATAGTTGAGCTTTGAATGAGACACTCTATTTAGAATATGATTTGCAGTTAGGACTGCTTCCCCCCAAAAGGAATTAGGCATGCCAGCTGTGAGGAGCATAGAATTCAACATCTCTGTTAAAGTTCTATTCTTATGCTCCGCGATGCTGTTTGACTGGGGTGAGTAAGGAGCTGTGGTTTCTAGGATTATGCCCTCAGAGGCACAAAAGTCCCTAAATCCAGTTGCAGTGTACTCTCCTCCTCAATTACTTCTAAATCTTTTAATTTTTAAGTTTAATTGATTTTCTACCCGAGATTTGAAAATCTTGAAGGTCTTAAATGTCTCATCTTTCGATTTCAATAGATAAACATGACAATATCTGGAAAAATTATCGATGAAAGTAATTAGATATTTTCTTCCCCCTCTAATGGCATGACTACGAAAATCACAGAGGTCAGAATGTATCAACTCCAGAAGTTGTGTGCTCCTAGAAACGATCTTGAAAGGGTTTCTAGTGATCTTAGTCTGGGCACAAACCTCACACCTATCAAATTGAATAGAAAGATCCAATGGGATGTTTTGACTCCTAGCTAGATTTCGCATCTTCTTATAGTGAATATATCCAAGTCTATTGTGTAATAGCTTCAGATCTATCAGAGTGGAACTCACTTGGTTTATGCAATCATTATCTAGGCTAAGTCTATACATACCATTGATCAGGTAAGCGCACCCAAAGTAGTGAGAATTAACAGTTAACGTCATTCTACAATTCATGGTTGTGAAAGACATTCCAGCTTTATCAAGCAGACTCATAGAAATCAAATTTTTAGTTAAATTAGGAACTACTTTAACATGTTGTAAAATTAAATTTTTACCTGAAGAGAGGACTAGCTCTGCAGTCCCAGCATGAGTAACATCTATCGCTCCTCCATTGCAATTTTCAACTCTATCCTTGACTGCTGTGACCTTTGAGAGAAGACCCCTGTCATTTGTGACGTGACAGGTAGCACCACTGTCCAGCCACCACTCAGACGACGCACTGTAGTGACTACTCCTAATCATACCCACGAAGGACTTAGGATCAGAGTTGTCGACCACCATGTTCCCCATATTTTGTGGGGCTTCCTCCTTTTGTCTTTTTAGACCCTTGCATTCAACGGCCCAGTGACCCCATTTGCCGCAGTTGTGGCACTTGCCATTCTTCCTTTTGAGAGAAGGCTTTTTGACCGCCAACGGTGCGTGTGTATCACCCTTAGGTGTCGGGGGCTTCCAAGAAGGCTTACTAGGATGTGAAACGAAGTTGACAGTCTGTGAGGGCCGCGCAACCTACTCCATGCTTTTCCTAGTGATGTTTTGGTCCTTAATATGGATGAACCTTTTGAGTTCATCTAAACTGATCTTCTCTTTCAGTCTGTGCATCTCAGTAGAGCCACTCAGGAGACAGCTTACTCATAATCATGTACACAAAGAGACTGTCGTCCATCTTCGAATGATCATCATCCAGCTTTTGACGCAGGTTGACCAGCTCCAAGAGTTGAGAAGTGATAGGCACGTTCGGCTTGAATCTGAAGTTGAAAAACTTCTCTCCATTGAGCGATTTTGACAATCCTTCCTCCTTCTGAAAATGCGCGTTCAGTCGATCCCATATTTCTTTTACAGTTTTGTAAGCGTGGTCGGTCAACACAAGACGGGGATTCAAGGAGTTCAACAGGTAATCCCTGCAGAAATCCTCATCTTTGTTCCACTGGTACTTGTCCACGTCCTCGACGGTGGAAGGGAAATCGCTCTGAACAGTAAATAAGATCTCACATTTCTTCATTCCTAGTTGGACTTGAATTTTCCAACTGAGAAAGTCAGAGGTGTCGAACGATTGTAATTTTATGGTGTCGAGCGCGCTTTTCTTCGACATATTTCTAGATTTAAACATGAATAAAAAATGTTAGAATGGTATCACCTGAGCCGTGCGAGATAGAGACGATGTCTTCAGATCCAATCTAAGAATTATATCAACCTCCTCTCCGACTGAACACAATCGTCAAGAAAAAAAAACTCTTCCAGATCCACTTAGTTTTGCTCCTCTTCAGCTCTTTCTTGCAGGAATAATCTCAGATTAATTTTAGCTTTGTCACTGGACCCTTAGTTCTTGTGGCTCTCGGTCAAGAGAAGAACAAATAGAAACTCTTCCAGAGAGGTCTTAGAACACCATGGAGGGCGGGACGGGATCCTCTCGATGGCTACAACAAAAGAATCTCACTAATCTAGATCTACAAAATGGCTAGATCTGGACGATCTCCAATTTTTTTTCCTTTTCCAGCAAGAGCACAGGAAGCGGCCAGATCAGCAAAGGAGACGGATAGATCACAAGAGGTCGAGCAAGATAGTTGCTGTCGGATTTGCAACACAAGGTAGATCAGCGCAATAGGCGGACAGATCTGCACGGAGGTGGTCGGATCTGCCCGGAGGTGGCCAGATCTGCACGGAGGTGGCTGGATCTGCACGGAGGTGGCCGGATCTACATGGAGGTGGCCGGATCTGCCCGGAGATGGCTGGATCTGCATGGAGGTGGCCAGATCCGACCTTCTTCCAGAAGTCCTCGATTCACATTCAAGGGTGAAGAAGCGGCAACAAACAATGGCATTTGTTTTCTTCTCGATTGAAGAAGGCAGAAAGTCCGTTCAGGAAGAGAACCGAGGAGAGCGCCGACGGATGGCTTCCACTTCCCGACCAAGGGAGACGAGAACGGCGGTGAAATCCACGATCCTCGCCAAAATAAGAAGCGGCGCAGAGAAACTTTGTGAGAAACGGAAGAGGAGAGAGCGGACGGGAGGGAGCAAAAACCTAATTCGTTATCTTGAGAATGTAAATACTCCGCTCAAGATAGTCCACTAAGGCTCATCAAATGTGGAATGACCTTATATAATATCTCCAGCATAGAGCCGTTACACTCTAGTGACACGTAACCCATTGGGTCGTTCCGAGTCGGTCTCGACACGCGCATACATATATAAATACCATAACAATTTTCATATTTTCTGTTTTACTATTTTGAAAGATAATACTGTCCGTGCATATGAGTTTAACTCAATGATATATCACTGAAAAATAAATGTGGGCGAGGTAACATGAAAGCGATACAAATTCTGAGAGGAAGTTTTATTTTAAAACACCTATTTTCATGGAAGTTATGACAAGATAAGAATAATATAAAAACTATGTATAAGGAAAGGTTAAGGATTGAATCCAATAATGTAGATGTTATCTACTGATGGATTCATCAGTAAGGTTTTGCCTACATTTTGCCCTAAAGGGGCGAGGCCCAATTCAAATTTGCATATCTTAATATTTCTTATTTTATGTAACTACAAAAAAAGAGGGGGATCAAAAGTTAGTATTGAAAGTAAATGTATGATAATTATTGATTAATGTGATGTATGTATATTATTACCTCTCATTACATGTATGTGTAACAATTCACAAAGTACTTTTCTCACATAGTCATATTTTTAGGACTAACCCATCGTTGACACATTTTTTAGGCAACAAGAGTGTCTCGTAGTGCACCGCGAAGGATTCCCCTTAAAGAGTTGGCGAAGTATGACTCAAAATTTTCATTGGAATTGAAGAAGCTCAAGAAAGACATAAAGCAGCATGCAAAGATTATAATTGTGCATTCTGTAATGAGTATGGTTAAATACTCATAAATTCTGTAAAAAACTTTTGTATATAAATAAATCAATGAATAAAAATCTAGTGCTTTATGTTCTTTGTACTTTGGATTTTTAATTTGATTCAATGCTGCGACTGTTTTATTGAAACTACGCTCGGTTCTCGAATCATTTAGGGAGACCGGAGTGCAGGTCTTCACAGTTTGGTATCAGAGGGAGCGATTTTCAATAATTTGCGTCATAGGCAGTAAAAAGTCATAACACAGTAATGTAGCATAATTAATTCAAACTCCATTATAAGAACCCATACAAGTTTATTCAAGCCGAAGACGTCTTGAGATAAATAAAAATCTCGAAGATCATCAAAGTACAATATCCGAGGGAAGTGATAATGGGCATCATCACCGCCCTTCTGAATTTGTGTTAGCAACCACAAAAGCACTCAAATTAGTATTCCCTATGCTAGCTGCTTTCAGACCAACATTTCCACAAGTTGATCTTATTCCTAGACAACGCCCGATGAACCCACCTCCTGATCTTCCTCCCGTAGCATCATTATCTTAGCAACGTCAATTGGATGTCGATTTAAAACAATTCCTCAAACAGAAACCACCAACGTTCCTCAGAGGCTTGTCTCCTTTGGAGACTGAAGATTGGATTTTACGCATAGAAACAATCTTTCAAGTTATGGATTATCTAGAAGATCGAAATGTTGGATTAGCCTCTTTTCTTCTCGAAGGCGCAACGTAACCTGGACGAACTTTCTAAAAGAATTTACAAATTGGTTTGTTCCACTGTCAGAAAAAATCGTGTTGCATGACCAATTCCTTTGACTTATTCAAGGAACCAAGTCAGTCATGCAATACGAGGAAGAATTCTCTAAGTTAGCATATTATACTGACTCTCTCGTGGCTACCGAAGAAGGTCGTTGTCGACAGTTTCAGTAGGGACTGCACGATGGTATTCATAATTTATTTGTCTCTCTGGATATTCTTGAATATGAGAAAATAGTTGAAAGAGCTCGGTTGGTTGAGATTGATCAAGAAAAGACAGAAATGCCGAGATAACGGTAAGAGAAAATTGACTGAAATGCCAAGCCAGAACGAAGAGCAAAGTTGGGAAAATAAAACAATCCAATATGGTTCATCTAATAGTAATGCATCCCAAGTAACTGCAACGAAATGTGCAAAATATGGCTTAATGCATCGAGCAGAGTGCTTAATTGGACTATGTTACTACTGTCGTCAACCTGGACACACGAAGAAAGCATGTCCAAAGCTCCTAAATAAAGAATATAACTCTTGAGGACCACCACTCCTGCTGCAACCCCAATTATATATATCAATTGCATGCTGAGTCATTAGCTTCAGCGCTTGCTCCTGCTCCTATCCCTGATCAAGTTCCTCCTCAAGAAGTTCTAGAGGAGCATTTGATCCAACCGCGAGCGTTTAATTTAGAACCCTGTAGCAAGAAATAATTGTAATAAATCTTTATTTTTTTATTCTTATACATTTGTGTAGATAAATAAAAGTGTAGTTATCTCAATACTTTATCTAGTGTAAACTATCAACTTCTAATCAATGAGTTTTTCGAGGACAAAAAAGCTTATAAGGAGGGAAGAATTGTGATTAGTGATTTGGGCTTGTGTTGGCTGAGTGTTGTGCTGGCTTATGCATCTAACACTTGGAATTTAAATGATGGCTGAGTTGGAAGTGGATTGTGACATATAGGTGGCTTATTGTTGGCTGGTGGTTTAGCCTGGGCTCTCTTGGGTGGCACCTGGATAGATGAAATGAATGTGTTTGGCTTATTATTACCATTGGATGCTTATCTCCTATTATTAAAACCAGTCGAGCCCTTCTCTAATCCCACATTAACGTCTCTTCTGCGCTATTTCTCTACCGCTGAGTCTTATCCACTGCTCTTGATTTCTCCTTCTTTCCGTACTCTGCTTCTCCTTCCTTGCTGATATTCCTCTTCTTCCTCTCCTCTTCTTAGTAACTGTTGCTACAACTGCTCTATGCTACTGTTTTGTGTCATTGACCCTGTGCTGCCGACACTCTACCGTCGATTTAGGGCTTTGCTACCGTAGAATTTGAGCTATTGCTGCTTGTTTTCTCTGCTTCCTACCTTCTTGCCTCCTTCGGAGAATTAGGAAGGATTTCACCACACTTCTGTAATCTGAGAAGGATCTATTGCGCATCGACTTTCTTCCTCCCTTTCCCGCTGTAAGGCTACTTTCTTAGAACTATTAGTCAGCTATTACAAATTTTTTGTGATTGATTTCGTTATTTGATTGCTATTTTTTTGTTTTTTGGACTATTTTGCGGGCTAATAGTACTGTTTTTATGGGCTAATTGCATTAATTTTGGGGGATTGGTTAAGTAGTATTTTCCTTACTATTTTGAGTCCTTTTTGTGTTGCTGACAACCATTTTGGAAGCTAAATTTAAGTTATCAGCCATGTGTAGAGGCTGATTTCGTGCTGTTTGGCGGCTGATTTCGTGTTGACAGCTTTGTTAAAAGGTTGATTTTGTGTTGGACAGTATGTATTAATAGATTTTGTTGTTTATCTGAGTTGGCTTTCGTATTTGGATAGATTTAAAATGCCTTTTCCTAAGGCTTTTAAAACATCAACGCTACGCATATAAGAGACGTAACCTAATTAAAGTGCATACTGTTTCAGTGGGTTTCGAGGATGAGAAATAAGAGGATGGTGTCTCAGGATAAGCGTGGCGATAATGCAGAGAAGGATACAGGTAAAGGGAAGATGTTGGTGAGTTTCTTATTTCTTGAATTATGTTTTATTCACGAACTTTTCATATTTCCTATTTTGAAAGATATTACTACCCGTACATATGAGTTTAACTCAATAATATATCGCTGTAAAATAAATGTGGGTGAGGTAAAATGAAAACGATACAAATTCTGAGAGGAAGTTTTATTTTAAAACATCTGTTTTCATGGAAGTTATGACAAGATAAGAATAATATAAAAATTTTGTATAAGGAAATATTAAAGATTGAATCCTATGATGTAGAAGTTATCTACTGATGATTTCATCTGTAGGAGTTTGACTACATTTTGCCCTAAAAGGGTGGGGCCCAATTCAAATGTGCATACCTTAATATTTTTACTTTATGTAACTAAAAAAAAGAGGGGGATCAAGAGTTAGTATTGAGAGTAAATATTATGATAATTATTATTTATTATGATATATGCATATTGTTACCTCTCATTGCTTGTATATATAATAGTTCATGAAGTACTTTTCTCATATAATCATATTTTTATGACTAATCATGGACACATTTTTTTAGGCAATAGAAGCATATCCCAGTGCACCGCGAAGGATTTCCCATGAAGAGCTGGTGAAGGTATGACTCAAGATTTTCATAGGAATTAAATAAGCTCAGGAAAGGTATAAAGCCGCAGGTAAAGATTATAATTGTGCATTCTATAATGAGTATGGCTAAATACTCATAAATTATATAAAAACTTTTGTATATAAATCAATCAATGAATAAAAATCTGGTGTTTATGTTATTTGTACTGTGGATCTTTAGTTTGATTTAATGTTGCGACTGTTTTATTAAAACTACCCTCGGTTCTCGAATCATTTGGGGAGACCGGAGTATAGGTCTTCATAATCTTATCATAGATAAAGCCCCTCGCTGCCCTTAGATCTAAGCCTAGACTTAGTCGTCGCACGCATTGCGATGAATTCCCCCTAAGCCTTACAAGGCCTAGTCGCCAACAATTGCGAAGAATTCCCCATCATTACAAATGAAGGAAATAAAAAAATATAATGTAAATTTAGAAATATAAAACTCACTATAATGTAGAGCTCTGAAGGAAATGCTGAAGAACCATCATGAACATTGTCGGAGTTGAAGCATGTGTCCTTGTAGTATGACTGTTTGGAAATTTCCTTCAAGCTCTTAATCTTCAAAGATAGAGTTGGGAGTGATTTGGAACTCAGGGATTCTCACAAAAGGTTAGAGTTGTTGCTTGAGATCTGGTAACCATTCATTAAGGAGATCCATCCTTTTTTAGACTCTGAAAGTTTTCTTCAGCGGTAGGATACTGCCACGTGGTATCAGAGCATGCAGAATCGTGGTCTTCAGCATATGTATCATGCACATATATTGTGCTGAACGTGCCCTTACCGTGCCATGCTAAGTCCAAGCACCCTGTGATAGCGTCATCATGTGTATCGTGTGCTTGGAAAGTGTTGGTCGTGGTAGAACATTTCCTTACCGCGTAACGATAATTATTGGAGCGATACGTTAGCATCCTTCAAGGCTTCCAATCAATATAGTTGTCTTTAAATTGATATAGCTCATCTTCTAGTCAACATTCCTAGCACCAACAATAAGTTTTACCGTCACGCGCTAGCTCCCATTTTAGAGCTTCATCTTCATTCTGCATCTTATACATAAAGGTATTGTAGTTCTTGCACACTATAAACTTATGACAAGCTTGGTCAAATACATTGTGAGATTTGTTATTCTCAAACTAAGAGATGCAGAATGAATGTTTCAATAATCTATCTCTTTTGATAATAATAAATTTTCAAAGAAGAAATCAACTATAACTAGAGTAGTGTTTATAATAAATGATAAGCGTGAAAACCGTGCATAATCCCCCTACATAGATACATCCTATAAATTTTTAAAATATTACCCCCCTAAATAAAAGATTTCTTCAATTTATTCTTCCCCTTTTGGAATTATCAAAAGATGGTGAATATGAGTTTTAACAATATGTTTGATTGTACACTATGTAGAGAGGAAAGTAACTTTAACTTTAGAGATACTACTTTTCTTAAAAAAAACATTAGACATACTACTTAAGAAATCATGATGAGTACATGTAGTAGACACGATGGAAAATAGTGTAAGCACTTTTAAAAAGAACATCTTTTAGAATTTTAAAGTACAAAATATAATGAGTGTTAAACTTAATAAGAAAATATTTGAATTTAAGTACAAGACATGCCATTTCATTGAAAATTTTGAAATAAAATTGAAAACATAATTTGAAATATCAAGAAAAAAATATCAATTACAATTTAAAGTAATTTACACTTCAAGTGAAAATAAATATTGTAAAGATCATGATTTGTTATCTAGTGCATTTACTAACATTTGTAGAGAATAGTGTAGCAATGCTTTAGGGTTCAATTCTCATGAATGAAAGTTTTATATAAGATAATGATGTGTATAAAAAAATATTTTGATAAAGTATACATGTATATAAATCAATTCACATGAAAACATATAATGAAAGAACACAACATTAAAAATATATAAATAACTTACTTCCACAAATTTCAATGCACATAAAAGATAATACTACAAAAAAGTGGTGTAATTTTTGTTTGCACAAGATACTATACAATTCTTTCCACGGTGCTCAACCTCAAAATATTTATTAAAACATATCAGAAGGGTGAGTAGTACTTTGCGGAGTTTTTCTTATTATAATTTTAATTTGATTTATTTTTTTAATTTAGTGACCAAGGACTCTGAATTCACATGTTATGCAAACATAGATTTTTTAAAACCACGTTTCGCTAATAACTAAGTGCATGAAAACAAAAAAAATGCAATAAACAATTCAATATTGTATAGGTAATCTATTTATGCAATTCAATAAATTATGTTATCGCACTACACAATCACATAAGAATAAAATTAAAACACATGTATGTTATCAAAACAGTGAGTAAGTAAATCATCATCAACACATAAAACATTACTTATACTTAGAAACATGATAAAAATATTCAAACACATGTGATCTACAATCAATTTTATTGCATATTATAAGATAGTATTCAAGATATGATATAATCAAAATATTATTTTAAAAACTTTAAAATAAAATCAAATATTGTAATTAATATTTAAAAGATAAATCTACTCATCATTGACTTTGGCAATGAAGCATAAATAGTTTTTTTTTTGATTTTATAAAAAACAAAAGCAAATCAAACAAAAAATGTATGATTTTTTTTTATAATTTTGAAATTGGTTTTTTAATGTTGTCTTTGTTTTTTATTTTTGAGAAAAAAATAAAAACAAAAAAAATAAGTTAAAGTTTCTGAAAGTAGCGAAAATACAGTAAATTAATTTTTTCAAAAAGGAAAAAAATCAGAAAGGGATCAAATATTTTAAGAATCAGGCTATCGCCAGTGGTAAGTTAGCGCCTGACAGTGGCTCACAGATACTTGATTTTTCGTTTAGAACGCATATTTTCGTGTTTTTTATTCTTCTATTTTTTCTTGATTATGACTTGTCATTATGGGGGTTATTATATGCAACAAGGAAATAAGAAAAATATATAAAAAAATTACAGATTTAATATTTTAGGTCAAGATATCAAAAACTTCCATATCATCTTTGTGTTGCTCGTTCTCATAATTTTATGGTATGACTCATTAATTTAATTCTTCTATAATTGACACAATTTTGTATATCTCATTTGTTCTAATTCAAAGGTATCAACATACTTTCTCTCCATTAGTTTGGTATCATTTTTGTCTTCAGTATCTTATTAAATAAAGATATAAGTCACAAAATTCCTTCTTTCCAAAACAAATTTTAAACTTCGAAGGGTATATCGTCTGACCCTCTTTGCCCTCACTTTGTCATGCACTTTCTATTTTCACCACCGAGATTCTTTATTTGAGGGCACACGGCCATTTGACTCACAAAATATGTTCTTTTCACTTATTCTTAAATGTGAAGACATAAATTTTCATGAGATAGTATGATCAACATAAAGGTCGTCAATGAGTTATTCCATAATTATTGTCTTGAAAACAACCTATTTTGTTATTTTTAAGTTTCACCGCTAAATTTTTGATAACACTTTTGTCCTTGCATTAAATAAATTATATTTAATTTGCATGTCCAACACCAGTAACATGTGTTGTATTATTAGACTTTCTCCCGATATGACTTTAGAATTCTTACAAATAATTTTATCCATTTTGTGAGTCATAAATAATCAATTTGTGACTTATTTGGTCAGCTTTTGAACATAATTGAATGTTCTTCCCTTTTCATGAAGAGCGAATTTGTCACAATTAACTCTTGTGTTATGACAAAATTGAAAAAGGTTCATCTATCTTCATATCCAATTCTTTCATGAACGGCTGGATAATCTATATTTTTCTTCCCTATATGTTTATTTAAGTCTCCTCATAACTGGGATTTCTCTTACTAAATCATATAAGTCTTCCCAAAAATCACTTTAATAACTTCACTTAATCTTACTTGAGGCGCATAAACACCGATCACATTAATAGTTTTCTTTCCTATGATCAATTTAAAAGTTATGATTCTATCACCTTATACTTTTCCAAATAAATCCATCCCTATAAGTGGTATCTACAATAATACATATATCATTGCTTGTTTAATTTTTTTCTTATGTACAATAATTTAAAATCTGAACTGTCTAAAAATTTAACTTTTTCGGTCACTCATCTAATCTCTTGCAGACATAAGATATTTACCATTCTCTTAATCATCATATCTACTACTTCCATCACTTTTTCCATTAGTGTACGTATATTCTAACTTTCAAACCCAAGACGGTCACAAATCTTACGATCTACTTTCCTAGGGCATCTAATAAGTGGTGGTTTTTACATATTTAACACTACACTCAAGTTCTCTTGGAGGTGCAACATTCCTTGCAAAGACGCCGCATTCGAACCATACGATGATGACTCTTGCATATTTAACACTACGCCCAAGTTCTAGAGATGTAATAACGATCATTGCCAAGATGCCACATTCAGAATATATGACGCGTTTCTTCAAGGGAACACCTTAATTTTTGCACAACTTTTCAAATGATTCATATTCATAAGAGAGACTAGATTTTATGCGGGTCGTCTACCTAACACAATCCTCGTCATTTTCATCCGGACTTGGGACCGATATAGACTGAATTAACAGACATCAGAAAAGAATTAGCAAAATTAATAAATGAGATTCTTTTAATTAAATGAGCACAATAATCAATACTTAAGATTATTATTAGATAAAAAAGATAAAAATAATTTATTGATTAATTATTAAGTACCCTTTAAGAACTTGCATAATTAATTTCTAAAATTTAAGTGATCAATTAAATTTTAATTAATAAATAATCTAAATATATTAATAATTACAATCTTGCTTAACATAAAAAATAAAAAATACTAACAATTTAATTAAAATCTTCATTGCCCAGAATTGGAATAAAAAAGGGCAGCTCGACGCACAAAGCATCCCAATGCATCAAGGGTTTGGGGAAGGATCCCACCACATCCCACCATAAGGGTGAAATGTAGGCAAACCTTACCTTGCATCTTTGAAGAGTCTGCTTCCAGGACTCGAACTCGTGACCTCAAGGTCACTCGACGACACTTCAACCGGTGCGCCAAGGTTCCCCTTCTATTATTCCAAATTAGCATATAAATATTAATTGCAAATTGCTCTAACTAATTCAAAACTTATTTATTTTGAGCATGCACAACATAACAACAACACTTGAGCATTTTATCCCATTATAGTTGGGTCGGCTATATGGATCATTTGTCGACATTAGGGTTGTTCACGAATCGAATCGAACCGAATAATTCTTCAATCGAATCCAAATTTGACAAAAAATGCAGAGATTCGGATTCAGATTCGTTTGAAAATTCGGTGTCGGATTCGGATTCGAATTCGTCATGAAATATTGGATTTGACTTTGGGTTCGAATTCAGATTCGAATTCGGATTCGAACATGGATTTGAATTTGAATTTTGTAATATTTAATTTAATATAATATTAAAATATAACTATATTTAATATTTATTTACATATATTAAATTTTTTTAATATATATTCCAGTATTCACGAAATATTCGCGAATCCTTCAAATAGGGAGAAAATTATTCGGATTCGGATTCGAAAACTATTCGAACATGGAATTCGGATTTGAATCCAGATTCGAATTCGAAAAATACGAATTTTAATCGAATCTTCACGAATCGAATCCCGAATTATTCGCGAACTATACTATTTGTGAACAACCCTAGTCGCCATTGTGCCCTATATTTAGTCATAATCTCACTAATGCTTAGTACACCATGTCTTTCCTTATAGTTTCATTCCAAGTCTTTATTAGTCCACCTCTCCCACATTTAACATGACTAGTGATTAAACTCTCACAACGCCTAATAGGTGCCTCTAATGATCTCCTTTGCACATTTCCAAACCATCTTAGTCGAGCTTCTCGCATCTTCTCTGGAATTGGTATCACTTCTGTCCTATCCGTGATACATTTATTCCTAATTTTATCTAGTCTCGTGTGTCCACACATCAACTTAAGCATTCTCAACTCCGCAACTCCCATTTTTTGCACATGTACACAATTCACTGCCCAACATTCGAAATCATAGAGCATCGTTGGTCATCACCGTTTTTTTGAACTATAGATCCAATATATTTAAAGCACTCACTACGGGAAATATCTTGATCAACCAACTTAATAACGAAGATGTAACGAAGTCATCTGCCCTTCTTGTGCTACTAAATTTAAGCTTCATAAACTCTATCTTTGCCCTGCTAGACCTAAAACTCTTCTTTTCTAAAGTGTTGTGCTAAGATTTAAGTTTTGCATATAAAGCTCTCACTGTGAAAAATATCTTGATTACCCTCTCGCATCTCATCGACCAAAACAATATCATCCGCAAACAATAAACACCAAGGTATTGCCAGTTGGATATGTCCGGTGAGCTCATCTAAATTATCTAATACCCTCCAGCATGAATATGCTATTAAATTTTAATTATGATTATAGTACAATATTAATATGTAACTAAATATTAATAACATTTTGGTCAATCTTACCAATGAATTATTTTAATTTATAACCTGTCAATTGTATAATAACTTATTAATTTAGTTTAATAATAAATAACACTTATTTCAAATTAATTAAATAAATAAAATTATTAATTATAGTCTAAATAATAGACTAACGCAGTTAACAAAAATAATTGATTTCCCAAAGAATCTGGGGATTCTGATGCATCCAATATTTCAAAAACATGTGAAAATACTTCAGAAGTGCCAAATATTTTATGAAATAAATAGTTCATTTTAAAAATAAAACTAAATAAAACACCAAAAAAGGCGATTGTGGCACTCCAATCATCACACAATTCGAGGGCGGTGACCTCTTAAACACATGAGAAAATTTCCATGAGGTAAAGCATGAGCAATCGGTGAGCGATCTTTTTTGATTTAAAAGTACAACTATATTTTCATTGATTGTAAAAATAAACTTGATTTTAATTTAAAAAATGAACTAAATTTATAGTTCAAAAAAATGACCTTTTTACAATTATATTTTCACCACAAAATATAATCATATAGGGAGTTAAAACGAACATAAAAATACATAGATCAAAATTTCGTGACTTATTTTATAAGAAAATAAAAATCATAGAAAAATTTTATATTTCCCCCACGATCCTCCCCATGAAAGCACTGCACAGAAAATTTTGCATAACCAGATAGTCTTCTCACATTTGAAAATATATTTTTCTAATTTTTTACATTATATTTTATTTTAAAATGTAATAATAAAAGTATAACAATGGAATGATTGCTGAGTTTGATGGTGTCACCACCAATTATAAAGGAAAAAATTTAGGCGCGTTTCTCCCGTCTAAGATCACTGTAAAAAGGCGCATCAAACCGTTAATTCCTGAAAAAACAATATGATAGATCAAAATACTGATAGTATTGGTAAAATACTGCAATATTCCGTAAAAATAACTGAGCCGTAGGATACCAGATCGTACGGCTGTATTTAATCCCCCACCTAAAATTAGACGAGAGAAACACACCTAATTTTTTTTTCATTTTAAAGATGATTTATCATAACTCAAAAGCCTAGATAAAGATGGTTCTATAAGGCAAATATATACATATATACTCACACACATATATCTAGAGAGAGAGAGAACAAACTGAAAGGTAACTGTCTCTTTACCATGATAATTCACTAAAGTATGCAATATGTGTAAAATGATCATCCCAATGTAGAGAATATGAACACATACTGCAATCTGAAATCACATAACATCTCAAATTTTTATATGCTCAATTTTCTAATTTCATCTAATCCGACATACATACAAAAATATGGGTCTCTGTTGCGACTATCTCCGCAACGGCCCGCGTACTCTCCTTCAACTGTGCCTGTGAATCTCCGGGATGAGCGGAACCTGTTTGTAGCGGAGCAATACCAACACACAGAACAACCAGAGAACTTGATACCAATAGCACGACGATTAGAATAGATAACAAGAACAAGAACCAGAGATCTTAAGGCTATGCCGGAACAGATCTCTCTTGCACGGAGCAGGGGAGATTTCCCGTAGCCGCCGCACACCTCAAACATAAAACCTATTAGAACAAAAGACCAAACTACCCCTCCCAAATACAGAAATAACAGAACTAACATCAAATTAAAAGATGACGTCCATCGGGGCGTAACAGTCTCCCATTTTATGAGCTGTAATATAACTCACCTGTTTTTTTGTCCTTTAGGAGCTTCATAAACTGAAGCAATTTCATCCACGTCAGGAAGCTCAGAACTCGGTATCCATGCAAGCATTAAAGATTCTTGAAACCATAGAGCGTGCAAATGGAATGTAGCTCAGGCCATACCTGTTTAGGAGAGTAAATAATTGAGATCTAAGATGAATATTATGCATAAAATGGACAAATAATAATACAATTGCTACTTCACTATGTAATTAAACTATATTAGCAACACTTATGGATATGAGTGAAACCTAATGATATGTACATGTAGGCCATATGTTAACAAGTAAAAGCTAGCTTATTTATGAAAAAGGTGTGAGGACTCCTCTAATCTATAGAGTAAACAAGCTTAATATAAATTAATATTAATTCTAACATTCCTCCTTAAATTGGGATGTTATATTTCTCACACTCAACTTGTGAATAAAACTACAAAAACATTCACCCTAAGACTCTAAGTGAAAATATCAGTCAATTGTCCATCTGAAGAAACAAATAGAGCACAAATAATCTTTTTCTCAATATTTTCTTTAATAAAGTATTTATCCACCTAAATATGTTTGGCGTGATTGTGTTGAACGGATTGTGGGAAATAATGATTGTAGCTTTGTTGTCACAATACAACCGGATGGGACAGCTATTCCCAGATCATACATAAGGGAGTGTAACTACAATCTCTCACAAATGTCATGTGTCATAGCTGTAAATTCGATTACTGTACCAGACCTTGAGACAACGGGATGTTTTTTTGCTTCTCCAAGTAACCAGGTTCCCACAAATGAACGAGCAATACTCAAACATAAATCGTCTGTCTTCAACATATCAAACACAATCCGCATCAGTATAAATGTCAGTTTTCAACTCAATAGTAGGAGTGAAGACGACGTCTCTTCCCGGTGAGGTCTTCAGATACCTTAAGATTCTATGAGCAATATCAAGATGTCTTATATTTGAGGAATGCATATACTAGCTAACAACACCCACAACATAAACTATGTCGGGACAAGTAGGGGATAGGTACATAAGCCACCCGACAAGACATTGGTAGCCAGTGATGTCTTCATTAGGATCCCCATCACCCCTTCCAAGACCGTAGTTGGCCTCCATAGGAGTATCAATGGGTGCACACCCACCCAAACCAAATTGTTGCAGTAAATCAAGGATATATTTCCTTTGAGGGGTGAAAATACCACGTTTAGATCAAGCAACTTTAATCCCCAAAAAAGATTTGTTTTCCTAGATATTTTACTTCAAACTCCTTCGCCATATTTCACTTTAAAACTCACTTCTTCAACACCATCATCATAGACAATGAGATTCGTTAATATGTTGTCCCTCTGTTTGATAAACAAAGTATGGTCAGCAAAGCTTTGTCTATATCCAAGAAAAATAATGACTTTGTAAAAACATCCAAACCAAGTGCTCGGAGAATGCATCAAACCGTAAAGAGCTTTATTAAATTAGTGCACTTTCCATTCAGAACCGTGAGGAGAAAAACCAGAGGGAGAGAGATATATACCTTTTCTTATAAGCAAGACTATAAATATTGGAAGTCGGAAACACCGTGAGGAGAAAAACCGTATATACCTTTTCTTACGGGTATAAATATTGGAAGTTTGTGTCTAGGCCTCCGTACGCCTCAACGCTAAGAACACAACAACGGAGCTCACACGCGTACTACGATTCAGTGGGTGTCTCGGGTAGATGTGCACCGAGATCCTAGCCCCGAACTGGCCTATGATGTGACCCGGAAGGAGCCTCGGAAAAGAGCACGAGGACCAAGCCCAACCGCTCACTTGGCACGGAAGGAGCCTCGGGACGTGAACACCGAGGACCAAGCCCAACCGCCCAAGGTCTAACCGTCAACTCCCATCGGTGTGACGACTGGCGAGTCCGTAGACCTGCCACACTATCCTTAACCTAGGATTACGACACCACGTGTCGGCTCACACCGCATGCAATCTCACATTTCGAGCTCAACAACTCACAAGAGTTCCTTACCAAATCCCTTATCAACACCATCGATCAAGTGCGGCAAACACTCACGCACTATCAACCCTTTCACATATTCATAGTCTAACCTTACTCAATCATCTTCAACACATTATTCATTTCATTGCTAGTATCAAGCTCATCTTACCAGTTTACACAACTAGTTTGGTTATACATCCCAACTCGACTACCCACTAGATCACCTAGGGATCTATCAACCAAATCATTTCAACCTAGGATGTTTCACCTCATCATTTGATTACAACGGATCAATCCGCAACTCACCACAAACTTTACGATAACTATCCACAAATCCTTTAATAATTCTAAATTAGGTTTACATTAACAAAGAACCAAACATGCAGGAATTGTATAGAGTGCAGAGCTTCAAACGGGGATTCCTGATGCTTCAGGAATCCGGTGGAAACGTGTAACCCTTAGTTGGAAAGGTATTTTCAAGGGATTCTGAATGGAAATAAAAGGTATATATCTCTGTCCCTCTGGTTTTTCTCCTCACGGTTCTGAATGGAAAGTGCAGAAACTTAATAAAGCTTCAGGATGCCCGTAACATGTCGGATTAAGTTTTTAAATGTCGGATATTGGAAGTCGGAAACATGTCAAGGATACTATAAAATATTGGATTTTTCATTACTCATAAAAAATATTTTTATATATATAATAAGTATAATTATATGTTCTAAACTTAAAAAAATAGCATACCAAGTTTATGAACACTGAATCATGCATATCCCAAATAAATTCAAAGAATATCTGAAATAAAATATTAGTAGTACATGTTAGATGACATAGGAAAGATAATTGTAAAGGCCCAATTATAGGCCCATTTTCTTCTTCTCCTTTAGTCCCACATCTCTTGTATAGGATTGTTCTCCTTCTCTTCTCCTATATATTTGTATTCTCTCTTGTATTTTATACATGAAGAAGTATATGCAAGGTTTGTCCATTCCTTTCTACATGGTATCAGAGGCAATCAGTCTCTCCTTGTAGCTAGCATTTTGCTAACCACCCGGTCTTCCTCTGCTTGCGCTAGGCACGGTCTGTGTTTTCTAACCGGACGACCTCTTCTTCCCGCTCAGGGCGCGGGCTTCGCGACTTGGCCTTTTCTACCCGCTTCTCTTCTCCTTCATTCCCGTGGCCTCCACCTCTCCTCTCTTCCCTTTTTATAGGATTCTCTCTGGCACGTGGGGACCACTTCCTCTTCCTCCCTATCCGTGCGGTCTCCTCTCTACCCGCGCAATTTCTTCTCTAACCGCTGCGAGCTCTACCCTCTCTTTCTTCTACCCGTTGTGAACTCAGCCCGTTGCGATTTCTCCTCCTCGCGGCCTCGTCTTCTCGCGGTTTCTCCTAGCCGCTGCCTAGTCTTGCCGCTCGACTTCTCCTACTCGCGGCCTAGTCTTCTCCCTTTGTCTTCCCGCGCGGTCTCTCCCTCTCCGCTGCAACCTCTTCAATTGTTTTCTCTGTTCGAGCCAACCTCTCTTGTCGCTCCTTCTCTAGCCACTAGTGTGTTTACTGTGACCGTGCGGTCTGTTTCTCCGCACTTGGGTCGCGGCCTCCCTCTCTCTCTCTTGCTCTCTGCTACTCTTGTCGCCTTGACTACCCGCTGCGGCCTCCCGTGTCACCGCGCGGGTTTGTCGTGCAAGAGTGCTCTCCCGCAACAACCTCTTCTACTCGCGGCGGCTTCTCCCCGGCCCTTCTCCTCAGCCGCGGACTCGGCATATTGGTCGCAACATACTTCTTGCCGCTGGTAGGCTATTCAGTGCAGTGCGGCTTCTCGCTCAGCTTCTCGCGCGGCTTCTCGCGCGGTTTCTGCTCTGCTTCGCCTCTGCGGCCTGTTCTCGCTGTTTTCCGTGCCTCGCTTCCGTTCAGACTTATGGCTTCCGACTCGCTCACTGCTGATGGGGCTGCTGCGTTGCGTACTCCACTACATCATCTTCAAAGGGTGGTTAGTCGCTCCTCTGGCTCCGTCGCCCCGCTCTTCAAGGACGGTATATCATGCCTTTCCCACCGCTCTCACTGGATTGTGGACTCAGGTGCTACACACCATCTCTCTCTGTAACAGCCGCTCAAATATTTGCATACTGCTTACCCCAAGCACATCACTGTGGCCAATGGTGACACGCTCCCGGTTTCTGGTGCTGCTAATCTGTCCCTTACTCCTCTTTCCTTATCCTCGGTTCTTCATGTTCCGGGCTCTCCTTTTAACCTTCTATCTGTTAGCCGTCTTACGCAAGACCTTGATTGCTGTGTTACTTTCTCACGCTCTTCCTTTGTGGTGCAGGATCGACTGACGCAGACTATACTTGGTAGAGGGCGACTGTCTAATGGGCTATATCTTCTCGACGTTCCTCCCACTACTCTCACCTCTGTGTCCACCACTGATTGACATCGACGTCTTGGGCATGCCCCTCTCCCAATTCTCAAGAAAGCTCTTCCTACTGTCTCTCTCCAAGAGTTCTTTTGTGAATCCTGTATCTTCGGTAAACAACACCGTGTCTCCTTTTCTCCTTCATGTACTCGGGGCGATTCTCCTTTCTCCCTAGTACATTTTGATATCTGGGGGCCTTATAAAGTCCCTAGTGTCTTGGGGCATCGGTACTTTGTTACCTTCATAGATGATTACTCGCGGGTTATATGGTTGTATTTACTTCGTGATCGTACTGAACTCACGACTACGTTCCGTGCGTTTCTTACAGAAACACGCACTCAATTTTCTACCTGTGTCAAAACTATTCGTACGAATAATGCTCGTGAATATACTGGTCGCACCTTTTCCAACCTGTGCGCTGAGTTCGGTATTATACATCAGACTTCGTGTGCTTATACGCCTCAACAGAATGGCATAGCGGAACGGAAAAATCGCCACCTCCTTGATGTGGCTCGATCTCTCATGATCCAAATGCAGGTCCCTCCCCTCTACTGCTTGTCATCTCATCAATCGTATGACTTCGTCTGTCCTCAACTTTGTGGCGCCCATTACTCTCCTTTACCCATCCATAACTCTCTTCTCTCTCACACCTCGTGTGTTTGGGTGTACCTGCTATGTCCACCACCTTGGTCCTTCGAATGACAAGCTCGCCCCTCGTGCTACCAAAACTATGTTTGTTGGGTACTCCCGCACTCAGAAGGGGTATGTCTGTTTTTCTCCTACCACTGGTAAGATGGTTGTGTCTGCTGATGTCTCCTTTCATGAAGACCAAACATATCACACCAGTCCTTCTGATCCCCTTCTTCCTCCTCCGCTACGTCGGCCCATCATACTCGTGAAGTCTCCACTTCCACCACTTCTCCCTACTACTCCTCCACCTCCACCACTTCTCCCTACTCCTCCTATGCTTCGGATTCCCACACCACCACCAGTTCCTTCCAAACCTCCTGTTATACAGGTATACACTCGTCGTCCTCCATGTCCAGATGCCCTACAACATCTTCCCCCTACCGGTGTGCTCTCGCGACCCGTTGATCCGGCAACCTCTTCAACAACACATCCAATGACCAATTATGTCTCTCTACATTGGTTCTCTCCGCCCCTTCTTAACTTTGCTCTCTATCTCCCCTGTCTCTATACCTAACTCTGAGAATCCACGATGGTCTACCGCCATGGACGAAAAAATGGCTGCTCTATGGGGTTATCACACCTAGGATCTTGTCTCTCTTCCTTCTGGTCACAGTTGTGTTAGCTGCAAGTGGATTTTTACTATCAAACATGTTGCGCATGGGACGGTTGATCATTAAAGGCTCGGCTGGTGGCTAGGGGCTTTACCCAACAATATGGCCTTGATTATGAGGAAACTTTTTCTCCAGTTGCAAAGTTGAATTCCGTTCGGGTCCTGCTCTCCTTAGTTGTTCACCGCCGATGGACTCTTCATCAACTTGATGTCAAAAATGCTTTCTTGAATGACGATCTTCTTGAAAACGTATACATGCATCAACCACCGGGTTTGAGACCACGGGGGAGTCTCGTGTATGCTTACTTCACAAATCTATCTATGGTCTCAAACGGTCTCCCCGGGCATGGTTTGGGAAATTCAGCAAGACCTTTCGTGAGGTGGGCTTCAAACAGAGCTCTGCAGACTCCTCTCTCTTCACTCATCACCAGTCAACTGGGACCATTATACTTCTGGTTTATGTAGACGATATTCTGATCACTGGTGATGACTCAACCGAGATACAACATATTAAGCAACATCTAAACTCTATCTTCCAAATCAAAGACCTGGGAAATCTTCGATACTTTCTGGGACTGGAGGTAGCTCGATGACCTGATGGCCTAGTCTTATCTCAGCGTAAGTATTGCATTGACCTTCTGCAAGATGCCGGCCTCTCAGGGTGTAAATCTGCGGATACCCCGATGGAAGTCAACCATATGCTGAGTGCTCAGGGATCTGAGGAGGACTAACTTCTTCCAAATCCAGAATACTATCGCCGTCTTGTGGGGAAATTGATCTACCTAACCGTCACAAGACCAGATATATCATTTGCAATTGGTGTGGCAAGTCGGTTTATGCATACCCCACGGGTCTCTCACCTTCAGGCTGTGGACCGCATTCTCAGGTATCTGAAGACTTCTCCTGGGTAAGGACTTGTGTACAAGCAATCCTCTTCTCTTTCTCTTATTGCATACTCAGATGCGGATTACGCAGGCTCGTTGGATGATCGACGGTATACAACTGGGTTCTGTACTTACTTTGGAGGAAATCTTATCACATGACGGAGTAAGAAACAGACAGTTGTTGCTTGCTCGTCTGCTGAGGCTGAGTACCGTGCAATGACGGTTGTTACTTCTGAACTTGGCTGGGAAGTCTCCTAGGAGATTTGGGAGTTAAATTGTCCTCACCTCCAACTCTGTTTTGTGACAGTCAAGCTGCAATACACATTGCAAAGAATCCGATGTTCCATGAGCGGACAAAACATATTGAGGTTGATTGTCACTTCGTTCGAGAGAAGGTCCAATCAAAGGAGTTGATGCTTGAACATGTTCCTGCATCTGGGAAAGTTGCAGACGTCCTCACCAAGGCTTTACCTCGCAAGTTGTATTACCAATTCTTGTCCAAGCTTGGTGCCTACGATTTGTACGCTCCAACTTGCGCGGGGGGGGGGGGGGGGGGGGGGGGTGTTAGATGACATAGGAAATACAATTGTAAAGGCCCAATTATATGCCCATTTTCTTCTTCTCCTTTAGTCCCACATCTCTTGTATAGGATTGTTCTCCTTCTCTTCTCCTATATATTTGTATTCTCTCTTGTATTTTATACATGAAGAAGTATATGCAAGGTTTGCCCATTCCTTTCTACAGTACACTATAAGTCTATAACTATTATTAAAAAGCACAAATAGATACTCTATAAATTATGTTTAATATTATATATATTTACATAGTACTAAGTTTTATAACAAATAAAAAAAATTAAAAGCTAAATATATTTGAATAATTATAAATCTTTTCAAGCTTAACAAATATAAGTTAAAAATATAAAATAATCAACTAATGAATATTTAAAAGTTTTTATAATTTTGAAATGCATAATTAGAAAAAATAATTTAAAATTTTGATGATAAGAATAACACATTAAATAGAACGAAACAATATGCCCTCGATTTAAGCATATACAATAAATACATATAAATGGTTTAAACATATACTGCAAACATTATATAAAATAAAATATCGGACGATATGTTCAAAAGTCGTGTCGACCAATATATCAGACAAAATTGGATATATCGGCCTATATTTTACAAAAGAACATAATTTATTTTTTTAGAAAAATTTTGTTGTTTTGCCCTAAAAATGACTTCGAGAAACATGTTGAAACATGTCGAACCTGTTGACGGACATTTAAAACAATGTTTATAAGTTTCCATGAATGAATGCATTCTTCATGTCCAATTGGGTAAGATCACATCCCTTGCAAGCAATATAAGTAGTAAGACTCTTATATTGTTCATTTTTGCTATAGTTGTCTTGATAATCGATCCCCAGGGTTTAAGTATATGTCCTTGCCACCAGTCTTGCTTTCAAACAATCCAACAAGCCTTCAACATTTTGCTTCATGATACACACCCACTTACAACTATTGGTCTTCTTTCTGTATGAAAGGTATGTTAAATCCCACATATGATTTTTTTACCAAAACAGACATTTCCTCAAACATTGTGCCTTTCCAAATTTGATGCCCAAGAGCCTCCTGCCACGAGTATGGAATAGAAACAGATCAAGAGAAAGAAACAAAAACACTATACAAAGGATAATGGGATACTGGGTGTTGAGTACAAGATCTGATATCTTTACTAAGAACAATGGATAGGTTAGAGGAACTTGCTGACAAATTTGGCTTGATAATCGATCCCCAGGGTTTAAGTATATGTCCTTGCCATTAGTCTCACTTTGAAACGTTCCAACAAGTCTTTAGAATTCTGCTTTATGATACACCCACTTACAACTAATGGTCTTCTTTCTGTGTGAGAGGTATGTTAAATCCCACACGATTTTTTTTCAAAGAAGACATTTCATCAAACATTGCGTCTTTCCACATCTGATGTCAAAGAGTCTCTTGCCATGAGAATGGAATAAAAACAACTCAAGAGAAGAAACAAAAGCACTATATGAAAGAATTGGTTTCACAGGTAGCATAATGAGATAATGGGTGTTGAGTGCAAGATCTGATACTTTAACTGAGGGGAAAGGGAAGATTAGAGGAACTTGCTTATGAATTTGGCACTTGCACTGGAAGAATGGGATGAGTTTGTGTGTTAGGACCCTTAAATCGTCTGGTGTACACCTATATGTTCTTTACAAGGAAGCTCCCTCGGATTGGGAATCTCATCATGAATCTGAGTACGTGGAGTAAGAGAAAATGGTGAAGAAATTGACAAGGATAAATTATGAGAGCTCACTTCTTCTGTAGTTCTCAACTTCCCCTGAAGTGAGGTCACATAATAAAGCTCGGATTCACAAAAAGTAATATTCGTTGTCATAATGATCTCCTTGGTATGAAGATGATAACATTTATACCCTTTTTAAGTAGGAGAGTAGCCAAGGAACACACACTTTAGAGCACAAGGGTCAAGTTTAGACCGGCCATAAGAATGCATGTAAGAAAAGCACACAACCACAATTTTGGGTTGGAGAGGCGATGAGGTTAACCCTAAGGTGGTAAGAGGGGTTTTGTGCACCAAGACCCAAGAGGGCATCAACAACAGGGACAGTGGTTAGGAGGGCTCCAGGACAGCAGAAAACTGTGAAATCGATTCTTGGACAGCTGCAGCTAATGTCCATGAGCAGGCAGGGGGTTTCCCAAAATTGTGTAGTTGAGAAGAAGAGGAGATGGGCAGCTGGAGGACTCTTCCAATGAATTGCTAACAATGATCCACTCCTGGATGTTGTTCTGGGCGGTGGGAAGGAGACTGAGAGATTGCAGAGGTTGATGGCTACTTGAAGAAGGAAAGGAGAGCTCGATTTGGATATGAAGTGGGGGTAGGGTGTAAGGGGTGTGGCCCGCTATTATTAGGGAGATGTGGGGCTCGGTAGAGGGCTGAGAAAGTGACTCCACATAAGGAGGTTTAGGAGTTAGTGTGGGAGTGAAGAAAATAATAGATATGGTGGAATTTTAGGGGAAAGACCTAAATTTTAGGATAGTAAGAATATGGGGTAGTCGAGTTAGTGGGAAGGTAGTTATGGTGGTTATGTTGTTGGTGGGGTGGTGGCAGGCCGAAGGTGATCGCTAGAGGTGATGGCGGTGGCTGGAGGTGATTTCCGGCGATCGCCAGAAAACTAAGTTGAAGGGTTTTGAGGAGGGTAAGAAGGGGCCAGTTGGTGGTTTGTGGTGGTGAGTGGAGGATGTCGGTTGTTGGAGGTGGGGGAAAAAGGGAAGGTGGTCGGATGGAAAGTTGTGGCGGATGGAATGGCAAAGCCGGCTGAAGATTTTGAGGGAGAAATAATGGGGGCCGGTTGTTGGATTGTGGGGAAGAGAAGAGGAGGCTGACTGGAAGGAGGAGGGGGGTCTCTGATAATGAAAAGGGGAGCTGAAGTGGTCAGTTGCTATGAGGAATGGAGGGTAGTGTCCAAGCTTCGCACTTAGAATTCCGTCTTCAGCATCAAGTGATCAAAAAGAGGCTTTTTCGCTATCTTTCAATAGTCATTTATGGAGCCCTCTACCCCTAATTATAGACTAGAGTGACACAACGAACAGTCAAGATTATACGTTCATTATAACCCCCCAAATAAACAAAAATACAATGAAAATAAAAAAACACAGAACATAAAGTGTTTTGATCGGTGATTCGCTCGTGATGAGCAATCTCGATCATCAGTAGGCCTGTGGTCGGCGTGAGTAGACCCTAACGGGTCATGTGCCTCGATCATGAACAACTTCCCTGTCTCAGAGGTATACAACTCTGAAAAATGAAGATGATAGTTTTGTCGTTGTAAGGTCAGGGCGAGTCTCTCGAGCTCTGTTGTGAAGATCAATGTGTCGTAGCTAAAAGTGTGGACCTGTCAATGAACCAAGTATCAGACTCTGTCTAGTGCCGGTACAAACTCATCGGTCACGGTCTTAGTGATGATGTTTGTTACGGAGATACACGACAACGAGTCTCCTTGAAAAGTTTACACGCGCTAGGCGCGTATATCAGATGACCACACCATTCCCGCGGAAGATAATTAGTAATTTATTAGTTGCTTTGTTTGCTTGAAACGTTTATTTATTGCTTTGTTTGCTTTGATCATTTTAAGTATTTCCTAATTTCAGAATTTTCTTTTGCATTCGCTAATCATCGCTATAAGAGCACGCACAAGCACTGTATTATTAGTTGAACACAATAATCATACATTAAAATGCTCCCACTACTCATATATATAGAGTAGAGGGGAAATAAATACAGATTACATAATTACCCTTAAGGGTATAACAGAAATGAACTAATAATGCGACTTGAATTTCAACTCTCCCCCTCAAGTCGAACGAAATATGTCGGTCATCCCAAGCTTGTAGATATCGTCGATGAAGACATCGGATGCCAAACTCTTCGTGAAGACATCGGCCAGCTGGTCTCTGGAATGGACGAAGGGGGTAACTAAGTTTCCTTTGTCAAGGTGATCTTTGATGAAATGACGATCCACCTCAATATGTTTGGTCCTGTCATGCTGGACTGGATTATGAGCTATGCTGATAGCCGCTTTGTTGTCACAGTACAAAGAGATAGGTGTGTCCTTCTGAAGTCCAAGGTCTTGCAATAAGGTACGCAACCAAAGACCTTCACAGAGACCCTGTGACATTGCCCGATACTCTGCTTCTGCGCTGGACCGTGCCACTACATTTTGTTTCTTGCTGCGCCACGTCACCAGGTTTCCTCCGATGAAGGTGCAGTAACCCGTTGTAGATTTTCGGTCGTCATGGCTACCAGCCCAGTCAGCATCGGTGTAGACATCAATCTTTAAATGATCATTTTTGGAGAACATTAGCCCCCGTCCAGGTGCCTTCTTCAAATACCGAAGGACACGGTAGGCAGCCTCCTGGTGCTTTACCCTTGGGGCATGCATATACCTACTCAAGATCCCAACAGCGTAAGTGATGTCTGGGCGAGTATGTGAGAGGTATAGAAGTTTTCCTACCAATCTCTGATAACTGGAGGCATCAGTGCGATCACCATCACTATCCTCATCAATCCTATGGTTTTCCTCCATAGGGGTATTAGCAGGGGTACACCCGAGCATGCCAGTCTCCTTTAGCAAATCCAACACATACTTACGTTGTGAGATGAAGATGCCCTTGTCAGAACGGATGACTTCAATCCCGAGGAAGTAGCGTAGTCTTCCCAGGTCCTTTACCTCAAACTCAGCTGATAGACGCTTTTTCAGCTTTGCAATTTCATCCGAGTCATTTCCAGTGATCACAATATCGTCAACATAGACAATGACTATGACGATTTTCCCTTCATTCCTCCAGATAAATAAAGTATGGTCTGAGTGTCCCTGCTTATAACCAAACTTGATCATGGCATTGTAGAATCTACCAAACCACTCCCTTGCAGATTGCTTTAGCCCATACAAAGATCTCCATAAACGGCAAACGAGATGCACTTGTCCCTTTTTCATAAAACCTGGGGGTAAAGTCATGTATACTTCTTCCTTGAGGTTACCATGTAAGAACGCGTTCTTAATGTCCAGTTGGTAAAGTTCCCAATCTAAGATCACCGCGCAAGATATGATAACACGGATAGAGTCCATCTTTGCCACCGGGGCAAAGGTTTCCTGGTAATCAACCCCCTGAGTCTGTGTGTAACCACGAGCAACCAATCTAGCTTTGTATCGCTCAACATTCCCATCCTGATTTTGCTTTACTGAGAAAACCCATTTGCAGCCAACGGGTTTCTTGCCTGGAGGAAGAGGAGTGATATCCCATGTGTGGTTTTTTTCCAAAGCGGACATTTCTTCCTTCATTGCTTGGACCCATGCCGGAATACCAGTCGCTTCCTGCCATGTCTTAGGAATGGAGATTTCGGATAGAGAAGATATAAACACCTGGTGGGGCTTAGAGAGATGATCATAAGCAACGTGGTTAGAAATAGGATGTTCCGTACAGGCAGCCTTACCTCGTAGCAGAGCAATGGGAACATGCAGGTCAGCATCGGAATCTGAGTCCAATGACGACATTGGCATTGGTGGAGCAACAGTGGACTGTTTATCTGATTTTCGGCGGTGATAGACATGAGGTAGAGGAGTGAGGAGAGATGGGTGATGATATGTGGGAAAATATGTAGGTGTCGGTGTGGGTGTATGGGAAGTAGCCGTAGTGGATGATGGAGTGGGTACAGGAGGTATGGAGGGAGTAGCTATGGCTGGAATTAGAGGAAGAGGAACAGGAGAAACAGGTAAGGTATCAAGGACATCGCGCTCCCCCTGACGACAAGTAGGAGTCGACTCAAGGTAATAAGGTTCCTCTTCCCGAAACGTGACGTCCATGGTACAAAAAAAACGTCTTGTAGGAGGGTGGTAACATCGATATCCTTTTGTGGTGTTGGAATATCCAAGGAACACACATCGGAGAGCTCGAGGATCAAGCTTATCCCGAAGAGGCTGATGGACATGAACAAAACAAACACACCCAAAGATACGGGGTGGTAGAGAGGAAGGAGGAATAGCAGGCGTAGTGGAGAGACGAGCCAGAGGAGTCGTGTAGTCAAGGACTCGGCTAGGAAGACGGTTGATAAGGTGAGTGGCCGTCAAAATGGCATCACCCCAATAATACTTTGGAAGGTGCATGCTGGTAAGAAGGCAACGAGCGACATCAAGAAGATGTCGATTCTTCCGCTCGGCCACACCATTTTGGGTTGAGGTATAGACACAGGTGGTTTGATGAATAATGCCATGAGTAGAGAGGTAGACGCCGAACGCCCCACGGTCATCATATTCCCCCCCATTGTCACTACGGAGGATACGAATGGTACTACCAAACTGAGTTTGTACCATCTTATGAAAGGTTTGAAAGACAGAAAAAACTTCACCTTTTGTCTTTAAAAGATAGACCCAAGTAGTGCGGGAAAAACAATCAATAAAAGTTACAAACCACCGATAGCCGGATAAAGAAACGACAGGGGATGGTCCCCAAACATCTGAATGTATAATAGCAAAAGGCATACTACAAGGAGAAGATAAATGAGAAAAAGAGTGACGGACATGTTTTGACATAACACATACGTCACAATTTAAATGCTTAACAAAAGGAGATAAAGCAGGAAATAGTTTGGACAGATAAACAGGGGAGGGATGGCCAAGGCGTAAGTGCCAGCGTCTAGCCTCGACCACACTAGCTGGAGCAGAAGAAGAGAGAGCAAGGGATGGGCGTGTAGCGTCCAGATAGTACAGCCCACCGTGATTCCTACCACTGCCAATGATCCGCCTCGTACCCAGTTCCTGAAAAACACAAGAGCCAGGAAAAAAGGTTACAGAACAGTTAAGAGAGGAAGTAATGTTGCTAATAGAAAGGAGGCTGCGGGGAAAAGATGGGACATGCAAAACAGATGAAAGAGGAAGAGAAGGGGAACAAGAGATGTTCCCCTTTCCAGCAATAGGAGATAAAGTGCCATTAGCGGAGACAACTTTATCCTTACCGGACAAGGGAGTGTAGGAAGAAAAAACTGTGGAGGACCCGGTCATGTGATCAGTAGCTCCTGAATCAATGATCCACTCAGACGGTGGAGTCGCGACAGCATGGGCAGCAGGCATCGTAGCAGTAGCAAATGAAGTAGAAGTGTCAGACTGGGAGTGCAGCAAGCGACGAATAGCATCCAATTCAGAAGTGGTAAAATGGCTCGGGAGCTGGCCCGGATGATCCTCCTGAACCTCGGTAGAGTAGGCAGCATCCTGAAAACGAGTCCCAGTCGGACGGTATCCACCACGACCTGGGCCACGCCCACGCCCACGACCACGTCCGGATCCTGGTGGGATGAGGTGAGGGTGAAGCTTGAAGCAAACGTCACGAGAATGTCCCCGACGACCGCAGTGATCGCACGTAGGAATAGTGCTGGTATTACTAGAACCACCACGGCCAACACTAGCAAAGGCAGAGCGATCAGCAGCAGGGGCAGTCATGCTGAGGGATCTGCGACGATCTTCGTCTCCAAGAACCATACTGAAGGCCTCGCGTATCGAGGGAAGAGGGCTCCGATGAAGAATATTTGTCCGGACCATATCAAGCTCCATATTCAAGCCCATCAGAAAGACGTGTAAGCGAAACCGTTCTTCCTTTCTCTGCAACAGGACTGCATCGGCAGTACAAGCTGGAGTGAACTGATCGAAGTAGTCTAACTCCTGTGAGAGGCGCTCGAACTCGGAGTAATAAGAAGAGACCGTCAGAGAACCCTGTCGCAGCTCCAGCAAGCGGCGCGTCAGTTCATAGACCTGGGTGGAATTGCCGATCTGGGAGTAAGTCTCACGAGCACGAGTCCAGATCTCGTAGGCAGAATCCATCAACATATAGCTTCGGTACACCTTCGGAGACATCGAATGGAGGAGCCAGGAGACCACCAGAGAATTCTCGGAATCCCAACGCTGCCAGGTAGGGTCAGCCACGGGTGGTGCCACTTTTGTCCCATCGATGTATCCGAACAGCTGGTGACTCCGAATAACATGTTGCGCAGCCCGAGACCATTCCAGGTAGTTAGTTCCATCCAACGGAACAGTGGTAATCTTCAAGGACCCTGCGTGTCCTGAGGGCCGCTGGCTGTCACGCATGGAGGGGGCCATAACAGGCGGGGAAGTAGAGTCGACAGCAGCAGAGGAGTCCTCCATGAATACGAAAGAAAAAAACACACAACTTCAGTCACCAATGTTCAGCGGAGGAGGCATCTGAAGCATGGCTGGAAGGATCCGCAGAAAAAACAGGAGTAGGCGGCGCTGAAATCAGGGACCGGGGTTGACTGCCGGCGCTGGAAGGGGTTGCCGGCGCAGGAAGAGGCCGGAACAGGGGTTGCCGGCGCTGGAAGGGGTTGCCGGCGCAGGAAGAGGAGGCCGGAACAGGGGTTGCCGGCGCTGGAAGGGGTTGCCGGCGCAGGAAGAGGCCGGAACAGGGGTTGCCGGCGCTGGAAGGGGTTGGAATAGGCGCCGAGCTAGCTGCCGGCGTTGGAAGAGAAGACAGGCGCCGATCTAGCTGTCGGCGTTGGAAGAAGAGGCGGACGACGATGGAGGCGCTACATACGGAGGGCGGCGACTCCTTCAGCGCACCGCGCCATCAGCGGAGGAGCCGCGGGGGTTCATCGCCGGCGAGCCAAAACTGCAGGAAAGCGGAAGGCGGAAGGCGGGATGACGGAAGGCGAGCGCGGAAGACGAGCGCGGGCTGCGGAAGACGAGCGCGGAAGACGAGCGCGGGCTGCGGGTTAGGGTTTCCGCCGGGTTCAACCTCTGATACCAAGTTGAACACAATAATCATACATTAAAATGCTCCCACTACTCATATATATAGAGTAGAGGGGAAATAAATACAGATTACATAATTACCCTTAAGGGTATAACAGAAATGAACTAATAATGCGACTTGAATTTCAACTTTATTTTCATCCTAGAATGAATGTGTGTTTTCGCTTTCTCCTCTAAACCCTAATCCCTCATCTCTTCCTCTCTCTCTCCCACTCTTTCTCTTTTTTTCGTAGCCGTCGATCTCCTCGATACTCAACAACTGGTCCGTCCTGCCGGATCCTCCTGCCGTCCACAGGCCGTCAGTGTTTCCGTCCATCAGTGCGTCCCGAATCCTCGAGCATCGCCCGACCGCGCCGCCTCCACCACCAGCGCTGCACCGACGCGCGACCGACCACGTTCCGCACCGCGCTCCAGGCCGCATCCAGCACCGCCGGCGCAACATCTATCGCACCGGCCGTCCGCAACTGCCTCTGCCACACCTCCACTGCCGCACAGTGCCTTCCGTACCGCACTGCCTCCCTTCCTTCTGTCGCCATGGCGCAGAACACCCGTTCCTCCGCCGAGGCTCCATCGGAAGACGCCAACGAGTCCCTCCTTCACCGTGTCAGCACCCAGAAGTCCATTGTGGCCTCCTTGCAGGCCTCCTTGTTCGCCATACACGCAAAGCTTAATGTGTTACAACCTCCCGCGGCCTCTTCCGCCAACGGATCCGCGTGCCCGACCACCGCCGCGTCGATCCTGGGGGCGGCACCACTTCCGCACATCGGGGACGCAGCACACCCTCTTTCCCTCGGCTGCCCGACCCTTGCCTTGGACCTCCCCACCTTCGTTGGGGTAGACCCGATCAGGTGATCGCCAAGTCAGAACAATACTTTGATCTCCACCACAAACTCGAGCTGGACAGGGTCTCTACCGCCGTCGTGGGACTCGACGGCTCCGCCGTCTAGTGGGCTCGATGGCTCCGCCAGACGAACCCGATCATCTCCTGGTCGGATATCAAGCAAGAAATGATTCGTCGCTACGACAGCCGTTACTCCGGCTCCGCCATCGAAAGACTGTATGGGGTACGACAAATCGGTGCGCTGAATGACTACATCGATGAGTTCGTGACCCTCGTCACTCATGTTCTGGGCCTACCACCGGACCACTATCTCGGCTTCTTCATGCAGGATCTTCGGCCCAACATACGGTCCCGGCTCTGCACCCACCACCTCCAGACGGTTTCCGAGGCCCTTGACATGGCCCGCCTTGTGGAAGCAGATTTTTCACCTCGGCCTTCGTTGATTCCGGGCGGGCCTCCGCTGATTCCGGGCGGGCCTCCGCTGATTCCGGGCAGGGCAGGACGGACTGGCCTTGCGACTGGAGGGAGCCGAGGGGCTTCGGGCTCCGGGCTAGCAGTCAAGGAGTTCCATGCCATCATCGGTGACTTCGAGCCCGAGATTACTTTGGCGGATTTTGAAGACCTCGAAATCACGACAAAGGACACCACAAATACCGCCGCTGATGCAAGCCTTCACCATTTGGAGCTTCCATGCTTTTTCGTGGGCGATATTTCAGGCCCCCAAACCATAAAGCTGGCGAGAAAGTTGGGCGACCGCCACATTGTCATCATGGTGGACAGCGAGGCGAGTCATAATTTTTTTTCATCCCATCTGTCCCGGCAGCTACGTCTTTTGATGGAACCTTCTCTAGATTTTACTGTTAGTTTGGGAGATGGTCATCGCCGCTCGATCTAGGGTCGTTGTCCGACCGTCGCGCTTTCAGTGGGCCCTTACTCGGTGACGATGGACTTGTACATCTTCGTCCTTGGCGGGATCGACGCCATTTTGGGAGTTGCGTGACTCTGCACGTTGGGCGACGTGCGAGTCAACTGGGGGCTATGACGATGCATTTTCTCCAGGACGGTCGGGACTGCTGCCTTGTGGGAGACGCCGCGCTACTTCGCTCCCTCGTCCCTATCTGGGTAATTTAGCAGACAGTGGACGTCGATTTTTCGGCATGGCTCTAGTCCATCTCGGACGTCGCGCCACCAGCCTCAGTACCACCTCCAGACCTTCAGGCCCTCCTATCCGAGTTTGCAAATCTCTTTGCTGCACCATCCGGGTTGCCACAAGCTCGGCTGCACGATCATGTCATACCTCTTCAGCCCGGCGTGTCAGCAGTCTTGGTCTGATCATACCGCTACGAGCACGTGCAAAAGGACGAGACCAAAAGGCTGGTACTGGACATGTTGATGAGGGGCCTCATCCGCCCCAGTGCCAGCCCCTTTTCCACCCCGACCCTGTTGGTCAGGAAAAAAGACGGCAGCTGGCGTTTCTGCGTGGACTATTAGGAACTCAACAAAGCCACCGTCCCATACAAGTACCTGATTCCGGTGATTCAGGAGCTTTTGGATGAGCTCCACGACGCAACCGTCTTCACCAAGATGGACCTTCGTGCCGGCTACCACCAGATTCGCGTTCGGCCGGCCGACGTCGCCAAGACGGCTTTCCGGACCCATGACGACCACTATGTGTTCCTGGTTATGCTTTTCGGCCTGACCAACGCACCAACCACTTTTCAGGCCACGATGAACAACATTTTTCGCCCGGTACTTCGTCATCACGTACTTGTTTTTTTGGATGACATATTGGTGTACACTTCTTGGCATGAGCACCTCCAGCACGTCCGCCAGACATTGGTCACTATACGACGCCACCACCAAAAGCTCCACTCGACAAAGTGTTCCTTTGGGGTCCTAGAGGTGTGCTATCTGGGACACACCATCTCTGCTGCGGGAGTCGCCATGGACAATGAAGAGATCGAGGCGGTCTTTTAGTGGCCGACGCCATCATCTCTCCGCAATGTCCGTGGATTCTTGGGACTAACAGGGTACTACTGTCGGTTCATTCAGTGGCACAGCACGTTGGGCCGACCCCTCACCCAGCTTCTGAAGAAGTCGGTCGAAGGCCCCTTCGAGTCTACGGCGGCGGCCTCCGCCGCTTTTACCGCTCTACAACAGGCCTTAGTTCGTGCACTGGTGTTAGCCATACCGGATTTCTCCTAGCCCTTCCTCGTGGAGTGCGATGCGCCGGGCGTCGGCGTGGGAGTCGTATTGATGCAGGCCAGCCGCCCTGTGGCCTATTTCAGCCGTTTTTTTTCAAACACGATCCGCAGCCGCTCCGCTTCCAAGAATGAGCTCATGGGCCTCGTCCTCGCTGTTCAGCATTAGCGACCTTACCTCCTGGGCCGACGGTTCGTGGTCCGCACCGACCACCACAGCCTTCTCTACCTCCTATAACAAAAGATTGCTACGCCCGCTCAACAAGTATGAGTGGCCAAGCTACTAGGCTATGACTTCAACATCGAGTTCCGGCCGGGAAAGACGAATCGTGCGACCGATGCCCTCTCGCGTAACTCCATACTCACATCCATCTCCCACCCGATCTGGGAGGATGTGTATACCCTCCAACGGGAAATAGAAGCCGACCTGGTGCTCAACGGGATACGGATAGCACTCCTTGCGGATGCCACGGCCCACCCACCGTACTCCTTGGTTGACGGCCGCCTACTATTCAAGGGCCGTCTCGTACTCGCTCCCTCCTCCCCGAGCATTCCTCTGTTGTTGACCGAGTTCCATGCTTCACCCATGGGGGGGGGGGGGGGCACACTGAGACTTACCGGATGTACCGATGACTGGCCGCCTCAATCTATTGGCCTCACATGTTCCGACAGGTCAAGGCCTTCGTGGCCGCTTGCCTTACTTGCCAGAAGGCCAAGTACGAGGCGATGTTTCCGGGTGGCCCACTTCAGTCCCTCCCGATCCTCGATCGCATTTGGGACGACGTCGCCATGGATTTCATCACATGACTGCCCCGATCACAGGGACACGACTGCATCCTGGTCGCGGTGGACCGGCTCACGAAGTGCTCATTCCATTCCCCTCTGCCACCCATACACGGCTGCCACAGTCGCCGACAGCTTCATCTAGAGGTTGTGCGCCTCCACAGGTTTCCTCGGTCGATCGCGAGCGACCGCGATCCGCTCTCCTGAGTACTTTTTGTATCACGTTGTTCCGCTTACAGGGCTTCTGTCTCTGCATGAGCACGCAATACCATCCGCAGACAGACGGCCAGTCAGAGGTCCTCAACCGGTGTATGGAGACGTACCTCTACTGCTTTGTGGGGGGAGCAACCTCGCAATTGGGCCAAGTGGCTCGGGTGGGCCGAATACTCATACAATACCGCCTACCATCAGACGGCCGGTACTACGCCATTCAAGGTCGTTTACGGCCACCCTCCTCCGTCTATTGTCTGCCACCTTCCAGGCGAGTGCAGGTGGAGAGCTTGGCCACCGCTCTCCGTGACAAGGGCACTATTCTGAATCATTTGAAGCACCACTTACGTCGGGCTCAACAAAAGATGGTTTCCTTCGCCATAAGAAAACGTCGGGACCTCTCCTTCGAGGTAGGAGAGAAGGTTTTCGTCAAACTCCATCCCTACCGACAGCTTTCTGTGTCCCGCCGACCTTGTCCGAAATTGACACCTCGTTTCTTCGGGCCTTTCGAGCTCCTCGCCCGCATAGGGGCGGTCGCCTATCTACTTCGCCTCCAGCCGGGAGCCGCATTTATCCGATCTTCCATGTCTCGCAGCAACGACGCGTAGTGGACGAACACACCCCACAGATCACATCCCGACCGACCTTGACCTCGCAGGAGAGGCACCCTACTACCCTGCCTCGATCCTCGATTAGAGATGTCGCACCCAAGGGGATCGTACATTGGAGGAGGTCCTTGTGGCTTGGACCGGCCGGCCCGACTCGGACGCGACGTGGCTGCCCCAGGATGATTTCCGCCGCCAGTTTCCCGACTACTGCCTTCAGGACAAGGCACATTTTCTAGATGACGACATTGTTACAAAGCAACACGATGACGAGCCTCATTCGAAAGTTTACAGGCGCTGGGCACGTATATCGGATGGCCCCACCATTCCCCCGGAAGATAATTAGTAATTTATTGGTTGCTTTATTTGCTTGAGATGCTTTATTTATTGCTTTGTTTGCTTGGGTCATTTTAAGTATTTTCGTATTTCATAATTTCAAAATTTCCTTTTGTATTCGCTCCTCATAACTATAAGAGGATGTGTAAGCCCTGTATTATTTTCATCCTAGAATGAATGTGTGTTCTCTCTTTCTCCTCTAAACCCTAATCCCTCCTCTCTCTCTCTCTCCCTCTCTTCCTCTCTTTCACTCTTTCCCGTAGCCGCCGTTCTCCCCGATATTCAACAATATTGAACGGTCCGGTGTCTGTGGATGGTAAAACCTATGTTGGAGAATGTGGTACTATTGTAGAAGAAGTCAAGACTGTGGTTGGAAGATCAGTATGTGTCAAAGGCCTGAGATACGGTGAAGTAGTACGAGAGGTTGGGACGGCGTAGAAGTAGTAAACGAAATCTTGGGTTGTAGTGAGGTCGTAGGTGAAAGTTTGGCTGAGGAGCTGAGCTGGCAGGTGGCTGGGGAGCTTAGTTGGCAAGTGGAAAAGGGTACAAGTAGTAGTGTGGCTCAAAAAATTAGGTTAAATCGTCAATGTTGAATACGGGTGAAATTTTCATACACTTCGAAATATCTAGTTCATAAGCATTTTTTTATTTCTTTTGATAAAACCTTGTAAGGACTCATTCACTTGGCTTTTAATTTTCGAGCCATTTCCTTAAAGAACCTTTCAACATGTTCTCCTTTGAAATTTCATGTGGCTATCATCATGAGATTTATAAATATCATTATTGCAAGTAATTTTTTGTTGGATAGACTCATGCATACAATTGCGGTGTCTAGCAAAGGACTCAGAAGACTCACTAAAACGACACTCTATAGGTAAAGGAATAAGATTTATGGGTTTCCTAGGTTAATAACCTAAGACTACCTGGAATCGACTCAACCATATCGTCCTTTTTATCGAGGTATTAAGCAAGAACTATGCTACGAGTACCATTGAATCTGAAGAAGAGGTGTGGTCATCTACGAGGCATCACAATAGATTTCTTAGGCTCATGTTTACTAGTTACTTTACATCTGTTTGACCATTCATATGTGGGTGATAAGCAGATGAGAATTGTAGTGTAGTGTCCGTCTTCTTCCAAAGTGTTCTCCATAAATAGCTCATAAATCAGACATCTCGATCAGATATTATAGTCTTAGGTAGACCGTGAAATCGAAAGATGTCCTAAACTAAGAATGTGACGTGTGGTGCATCAACAATCTTGTTGCATGCAATGAAATGAGTAAGTTTGGAAAATCGATTGATAACGATAAATTTGTGCTTAAGCAAGTGTTACGCAGTCCGAGCACAAAGTCCATACTGATGTCTAACCGCGGCTGATGTGGTACCGAAAGTGGTGTATATAGACCATGTTCTGTCACGATCCTTTGGGCGTCTAACAGATGTAGCAATGCCGGCCGACTCGAGCGACGTCTCTCTTAAGTGTAGGCCAATATAAACGATCATATGCATGTTTGAGGGTTTTATCTCTTTCAAAGTGACCAAATGCAACGTCGGCATGCAACTCGCAGTCAAAATGATTTCAGATAGATGTATGGGGGAGCATAAGAGGGTGCCACAAAATAAATAACCATCGGTGATCGAGAAGTCAGGGAAGACCTCAAGTGGGTCTTGAGACAATGCGGAGTATACATTCGCAAAGTTTGGACAGGTCGAATACTCAAGGATCAAATGACCGAATCTCATGGTCTCAATGGTAAGGGTGTGGAGTAGGCTCACTCGACAGCTAAGTGCATTAGAAGGTTTGTTCTCAACACTAGATCGGTGTTTGAGAACATAATGGAAATCTTGTAGACACACAACCCACTTAGCGTGGCAATGCCTAACCTTCTTCTTGGAGTCCAAATAAAGTAAGGTCTGGTGATCTGAATATAACATCAATTCGCAAGGGAGGAGATAGTGTCTTCAATATTGTAGAGACCGAACAATCACGTAACACTCCCGCTAGTACTTGGAATATCTCTATCGAGCGTCGTTTAATTTCTCACTGAAGTAAGAAACTAGATGACCTTCATGACTGAGTATTCCACTTATATCTATGGTGGAAGCTTAGCAAGCTACCTTGAATGCTCGATTGAGATCGAGTAATCAGAGAACCGGGGTCAAGGTCAATTTAGCATTAATGTTCTCAAATGCATGGGTGGCGGCGTGTGTCTACTGAAAATCTCCCTTCTGAAGGTAACTCATGTAGGGAGCCATAATTGTGCTGAAACGTCTGGCAAAGCATCTGTAGAAAGTGGCCAATCCATGAAAATTACGAGCTTCATCTATATTCGTCGAGATTGGTCATTCTCGAATGGACTTTGTCAAGATCTACGGACACGCCCGAGGTAGAGATGATAAACCCTAGAAAGTGTGCACCCTCTCAGGTGGATATCAAACTGCTCCTTAAAAAGCGTGTCAAAGAGCAACCGCAAGTGTGTGAGGTGCTCCTCGTGACTCTGGCAATAGACTAGAATATCATCAAAATAGACTACTAAGAACTTGCCCATATACAGGCGCACAATTTGAGTCATCACGCGCGTGAATTTACTACGGAAATTGGATTGCCCAAAGAGCATAACCCTTCACTCATATAAACCATCCCTTGCAATCTTCCACTGATCACCTTCTCTAACCATGATCTAATGGTACCTGTTATGAAGGCCTAGCTTCGAAAAGATCTGGACACTTGACAAAGTGTCAAGAAGGTCATCGAGTCGGGGAATGAGAAATCAATATTTGATCATAATCTTGTTGATAACCCTATTATCTACGCGCATCCACCAACTATCATCCTTCCTAGGGGAAAGGAGGGCATGCACGACACAAGGGCTCCAACTTTCTATAATAAATTGCTTCAAAAAGAGGATGGATATCTTGTTTTTATTCCTCATGTTCATCTGGATTCATCAAACAGTGTGGAAGATTCGGCAAAAATGATCCCGATAAAAGATCGATCGCGTGTTGGATGTCCCGTAGTGGGGGTATCTCATCTGGGAGCTTGTTTTGCATGATATCGATGTGCTCATCTAGGAGGCGTTGAACATTGGGATGAATAGACTTTATGTCCATAATATCCCTCGTAATATGCGAGGCAACTACATAAATGATGTCAGTATCGCGACTCTCTCGAGTGAACTCACTACATCGTAAGATATGGATAGACATCGAGACACCTACAATAGCTGAAGGTTCGACCCTTCTCTTAGGGGAATCCTTGGGTTGGGTTAAAGACAATGTGATATTGCGGCCCTTATCGAAGAATACACATGTGTTGGACCGAATATAACAAGTCACATCCTTATTATATAGTCAGGGCCTGCCTAGTAGTACACGTGCTATGTCCTTGGGGAATGACGTCACATCATTCTCTGTCCTCGAAGGAAGCTAGTCGAATGGGTACCAGGCATCTCTGAGTGACCCGGATTGTCGTCTTATCTACCCAAACGACTCGATATGGGTGTGGGTGGGATTCTGCTATATAATGTTTATGCAACCCCCACTACCAATGACAAGTTTGTAGGCTCCGCATGTGCTCGTGAAGTATATAAGATAATGGTCCGTCGTCAATCCTCATCAGTGCAAGGAGTATGTAGTAGGTAGTGGATAACGCCCATCTCAAGTGCTTGATAAACTTCCTCTTCCCAACCCTCTTCTATGTTCACGATAAAATCTTCTTCAGGCAGCTCCATGGAATCTGTACTAGGGTCAGGGTCCTCCTCAATAAGTAGATTATGTGTGGGGCATTTTGTCGTCGCATGGCCCCAACCCTGACAATGAAAGCACTGGATTCCCCCGGGATTTGCCGGTGGTAGTGGATGTGTCTTTCGTGTCTACGTAAGCACGAGTAGCCATGGATGGACTCTGATGGGGAGACCTATTCGCAGAACTATCAGATAGTGGATTAGGTGCCTTGGGTCTGAAGAACGTAAATATTGTTCGCATTCTAATGTGAGCTGGAAGATCTCCTCAACTGATTCCAGCTGCTGGGGAATGAGTTCCCTACGAATGTGCGCCCTTAACCCGGACTGAAATCGGGAGGTTGTCACGATGTGCTTATAAAAAAATATCACTCCTAACAACAAGCTCATTATAGCGAGTCATACTTGGCTACGGAAAGGATCCCTTGTCGTAGGGCTGGGAGTTGATCTAAAAGCAATTTTGATAAAAAGTAAAAAAGTATTTTCTTTGAGCTTTTGTTTCATAACGTCCCAACTGATGAAGTGATGATGACGTAATAACCCTCTCTATCCAAAGAGCACTCAAGACTCATCCAATAGGTATTTGATCAAGAGACATTTGCTCTGGTTGCTAAAATGAATTCATTCCAGATACTGCTTTCATGTGCCGTGTGCAAAGGGTGGAGTCTCAGCCAGTTGGATGTGAAGAATGCATTTCTTCACGGTGATTTTGAGGAGGAAGTTTGAATGACCCTGCCTCCCGGTGTTCTTCCAAAAGGGTCAGCAGGGAAGGTTCGCAGATTGAAGAAGGCATTGTACGGCTTGAAGCAGTCGCCTCGGGCTTAATTCGGGAGATTTCACTGGGCAATGATGTCCTTTGGGTGCAGGCAGAGCAACGCGGACCATACCTTGTTCGTGAAACACCGACATGGAAAGGTGACTGCTCATATCGTCTATGTTGATGATATAGTGATAACTGGTGATGACACAGGAGATTGAGAACTTAAAATCTAGACTTGCAAAGGAGTTTGAAGTGAAGAACCTTAAGAGTCTCAAATATTTTCTTGGCATCGAGGTGGCCAGATCCAAACATGGAACCTTTATACCTCAAAGGAAGTATATTCTATATCTACTGGAAACAACTGGAATGATTGGGTGTAGACCCGTTGACACTGCAATTGAAGCCAATCATAAGCTGTGTAGAGATGGTGGAGGAATGGTTGATGACATACCAGGTTTCCAACGGTTGGCTGCCATGTTATCAAAGGCGCGCCTAAGGCTCTAGGCTCACCAGACTCAAAGGTTTGCGCCTCTGTGTGTCTTATTTGTGCCTTTAGAATATAAAAGTCGCGTCTGAGTAAAATTTTTATTGTAAAATTTTCTTTAAATATTAAGGAAAAAAATTAGTGCAATAACTCAATAATTTTTTATTGATTTAGTATTAGTGAAAAATAATTGTGCGTTGAGACTTAAATATGATATATGTGACCACATTGATTTTATTTTTTAAGAGATATAAACGATAATAATGAATGATTAATTAGTAGACTAGATGAAGAATCTGATCGAGAAGCTGAAATGATGTTTGATGCTGATTATTTAAAATGGATATGGTTGTGCCTTACTTTCGTGAGGCTCGCGCCTGCACCTTGAGCCTTGCGCCTAGGCTCCAAGACATCTTTGCGTCTTGGTGCGGCTTGCGCCTTTAATAACTAAGGTTGATTGGGAAACTTATCTATCTCTCGCATACCCGTCCGGATATATCTTATGTTGTATCTACATATGGATATTGCTCTATTGTTGGGAGAAATCTGGTGACCTGGAGCGGTAAGAAACATGTCCTTGCCAGATCCAGTGTCGAGGCGGAGTTCCAGGAAATGGCACCTGGGATATGCGAAGGGATATGGATTCAGTCGATTATGAGGGACTTAGGTGTGGAATGTGGTGGTCCAATCAGGATCTATTGTGATAGTAAAGCCGCGAATAGTATTGCCCACAACCCAGTACAACATGACCGTACTAAATACGTGGAGATTGACAGACACTTCATTAAGGAGAACATAGTAAAAGGAATAGTGTGTACCCCCTTTGTTCCATCAAAGCAACAAGCCAACAACATGCAGATGTGCTTACTAAGGGATCGAGTCAGGGCTCCTTTGACAAGATACTTGGCAAGTTGGAGATGACCGACATTACACGCTCAACTTGAAGGGGAGTGTTGAAGATTTCATACTCTTTGTTATGTTACGTCTTTTATATTTGTTGTCCGTCTTACCCTATGTACTCTTTTACTACTCCTATATATAAAGGAGTAGTGTTGAATAATGAAGTAAATTTTCTCCTCACAACACAACAGAGGCATTTTGAAAATATATGTTGATGTGAGTTGAGTCCATACTCCCTATATAAGGGAGTCTTTCTCTATTTTTTGGCTACAAAGGTTATTGGTAGTGTTCTCCTTCGTTCAACCTTCTTGTTACACTAACAAAATTCATGCATGATCAGCTAAGGACAGAATCCCAACAAAATGAATCATTGCACAATATTCCTTTGCATGATTGTTTCTTTATTTTTGCCTGGCTCAATCCATCGTTCAAAATGACAAACAAACATTTTACATAAATTTGACAAATAAGGGAAAAATATTACATACCCAAAGGACCTCTTAAATGTTCAGGACTTACCAGACAAGAGCACCAAACTCTAACATGATTGCTAGAAGCGTTAAAATTTTATTATGAACCTGCAGATCAAAAAGTATAATAGTTTATATTAATCTTGAAAGATAGCGGGCACCCACAAAATTGAAAAATGGAAGAACTAAACATTTAACGTCAAACTTACATAGAAAGCACATAACAGAGCTAATATGAGGCTTGAAATATATATGGCTGTTGCATATATACGAATAGGATCAAGCATCATATCAAATTGTCGTTTGGGACCAATAAGGAATGCTGTGCTGCCACAGAAATAAACTTAGACTTCAGCCTTAAAAATGCAAAATTAACTAAAACAAGAACCTAGAAATAATATTCTCTAGGCATTCTGACGATAAAATATAAAGTAAATAGGACAACAATAGGAAATTTGGGAACACAGATACAGCCAGTGTGAACAGTCCAAGTCTCGAAGATGCAAGTGTCATGGGTTAGGAAGAGCGTCAGCCACTTTACTCTGACACTACTCATCCGGTTGTAAAACTGCCCTCAGCATTTTTATAGAAGAAATGCATAAAAGCCCAATACAAAAGCCCGTTTACCATGGCCCATTAAGAGTTTGTTTTGTTTATCTTGAATAGGTTATCCTTACACTGTGAATAGGAGTTGTAGTGTCACTTCTCACTATAAATATACATACATGCTCTTGTATGTTGGAATATATGAAGTAATAAATATTATTATACTCATCGGTCTTTTATCACATGGTATCAGAGCTACTCGAGTCCTGAAGGCTCCTCTTGCCTAAGATTGAGCTCCCGCTCTCCTGTTGGTTCAGCTCCAGATTTCGCACTGCTCTCCGGTTGTTTCCAACAAAGTTTACTCGTGCCGATCTCGCACTTGGTGAAAGAAAAAGATGAGCTCGCTCGACCAACACTCCTAGCACGAACCAGTACCCTGTGTCCGAAGAAGACCTCACTAGACCTTTCGACAAACCAGTATCCAAAGCTCACACAACTTTGAAGACCCCTTCTACGATGAGAGCTCGGCGACTAGTATCCACAACCCATGCAATTTCAACGACGAGACACGTCAACCATGTGCTCGACAAACAAGTACGTCGACCATGTGCGCGGATATGAGATTGTAAGCGATGCAAGAAATAGCCCAAGTAGTGTCAGGTGGAAGAACTGGAACATGGGTGGCCAACTCGATAAATTCTTCCACATACGAGTCAATAGAGCGGGTCTAACGGACCCCGTAAAGATGTTTGATCACATTATCGAAGTAGTGGTGATCATACCCTTGAATGAGAACATCAGTGAGAGCTATCCAAGTGAGGTCAAGAGATGATTAGCGTAGCCAACAGACCCTTCCATGCCGATAAGAGCCGTGGAGATCTTTTGTGCCTGATAAGTGATGTAGGGGTAGGCTACAGGTGCACAAAACCTACAACGCTAGGTGTGAGTGCAAGGGTGACACACTAATCCAAACCTACATGCGATGCAATGATCGATGTTTCGACAAATAAACATAAGCAATGAAAAATTCAGCACCACACAGATATTATAATGGCTTTCCTCCGCTCGGAGGGGCAAAGCGAAGCGCGCGGCGAATGTCTCCTCCTGCAAGTTATTAGGGCACCAAAACAAAGTTCCACAAACAGGAATCACAGCAAAATATGATAAATCACCAAATGAAAATGCTGAATCAAATAGTACAATACTACAAAAGCTCACAAAATAGAAGGTTGAACCGATGCACTGAAGTTTTGGAGGGCCGGATGTGTAAATCGGCGATCGGAGATGGAACCGGTGGCGATGCGACAATGACGGTGGCTGTCCTCGACGGTAAACGGCGAAAACGGTGAATCCCGCCACGTATAAGTAGATCCGGGCTGGGGGAGGGTAGATCTGATGTGGAAGAGCGGATCCAGACAAAAATGGCAAGTATGAGTGGTGGAAATAACAGATCGTGAGGCTATAAACCTAGATCTGGACGGATCTAGAATTTTAGGGTTGTTAGGATGGTGGATCCACGGAGGGGAATGGGAGGAATGGCCGGCTAGGGTTTGAGGTGTTTTTCGGGTGGTGGGGAGGGGAGTAGGGTGGTCGGCTGGCTGAAAGGTGGCAGTGGGGGTGGTCGGCTTGAAGGGGGGAGTGGTGGTTGCGGGTTTGGGGGTTGGAGGAGGCCGGTGGTGGGGTTGTTTGGGACCGGCGGCAGCAGACCTGGGACAGCAGGCCGACGGGTTTGTGAGGGGATTTAGTGGACAACCAGCGGCTGGGTAAGAGGAGGGAGGGGTGGAAAATGAAGGTGGGGGTAGGGATTACCTTGGGGAGGAGTTTGGAGGCTTAGGAGTCGTCACCTAGGGTTCCACAGCGTCAACACCGGGGAGGGATCGTTGGAATTCGGGAATGAGTGTTCTCCAAATTCTGCAATGCATCAATTCAGCCATCAAGACTCTTATATAAGAAAAGAAAAGTTAGGACTTCCCCATCAACGGCTATGATTGGCCGGTGGATCGCCGTTCGGCCCTTAAATACATCAATAATAAACAAAAAAAAATAAACTAATATAGTGTTTTGACTCGCGGCGATGTCCCAGACGCAACCGCGGAGTCAGATCGGTGATCCGATCAAGTCTTTCTGCGCGAATAAATGAACGTGGGTCCCGCCTTGCGGCGAACCCCTCCAGGTGCATGATTCGATGGATTCCCATCAACTCCCCCCGACTGAAAAGCTTTCATCTCCGATGAATGAAGACGATCGTACTGAGGTCGAAGTCCAGAGACGAGTCGATCAAGCTCTGTCGGTAGTATCCAAGTGTCGTCCGCGTCGGGGCAGCCCTGGCAGTGTACCAAATAGCGGCATCGTGGTCCGTCCGTGGTGGGAACAAACTGATGGGATTTGATCTCTGTGACGCACTCATCTCTCGAAGGGTGGATCCCGGTGCGATCGGTAGTGCCTGCGGTGAAACCAAAGAAGACGAGTTCCCAGGTGGGCGGATGTCAACAGTGGGTGGACTGGGGTGGCCATCAGATGGTGGGGACGTATGAGGGTGGTACGGTAACGATAGTGGGGTGACTGGGTATCTCCACTGCTCGGGTCCACATACTCATGAGGTTCGTAGTGTGGAGTCAGATCCTCAACATTAAACACCGGGTGAATTTTCATACTAGCCGGGATATCGAGTCGGTAGACATTTGTCCCAATACGACTAATAACAGAGTACAGACCCATTCGCCTGGCGCTTAACTTCTTGGCAGGCCCCGAAGGGAGCCTCTCTGGGCGGATTCGTACCATTACCTTTTCGCCTTCAGTGAATATTTGTTCTCGCCTTCGATTATCTGCATGGGCTTTATAATGTCCATTGCTTGTTATTATTCGTCGGCGAACCGACTCATGCAACTCATGAAAATGCTATGCAAATGACTCAGCAGACTCACTAGGACGCGACTCCAAAGGACTCGGGATGAGGTTTATAGGTTTCCTAGGGTCATATCCTGATACTACATGAAATGGACTCGTGCCCGTCTTATGTCACAGGGTTTTCCAAAAATAACTCATGAATCTCACATCGCGATCTGACACGATCGACTTGGGCAGGCAAAGCAGTCGAAATACGTCCCGCATGAATATAGATGCAACGTGAGTCGCATCTGCCGTCTTGCGGCAGGCAATGAAGATGGAGTCGTGTTTCCGTAAGGTGCGGGGAAGTCCGACAACAAAATCCATGCTAATGTTCTCCCAAGGGCGATGCGGGACAGGTAAAGGCGTGTACAGACCCGTGTTCTGCTTAGTGCCCTTTGTCGTCTGACAGATACGACAGTGGCAAACAACGCGAGCTACGTCCTTCTTAAGGTCGGGCCAGTAGAGGCGGTCCTCAACAATGGCTATGGATTTATCTCGCCTGAAGTGTCCTGCGGCTCCTCCCGCATGCAGCTCCCAAATCAGATAATCTCGGTAAGATGTCTAGGGAATGCACAGGCGGGAGCCCCGGTACAGATATCCCTCATAGATCTGATATCCCTCAACAGGGTCGGGTGTGTCTCGAGACAGGGCGGTGTAAATCTCGCCAAAATATGGACATGTAGGATAGTCCATAATCAATCTCTCCAATCCTTCTACACTCGCAGTCATCGTCTGCAACAGGGATACGCGGTGACTCAACGCATCAGCCGACTTGCTCTCAACACCAGCTCGGTGCTTGAGAACATAATGAAAGTCCTACAGATATTCGACCCACTTCGCATGCCGATGTCCTAGCTTGCGTTGCGAGTCGAGGTAACCCAGTGCTTGGTGGTCGGAATATAACACAAACTCCCGGGGAAGGAGATAGTGTCTCTAGTAGCGCAAAGACTGGACGATGACATAAAATTCTCGATCATAATTCGCGTATTTTTGTTTAGCTTCATTTAGTTTCTCACTAAAGTAATAAACTGGATGTCCCTCTTGACTCAATACGCCACCTATGCCAACACCTGATGCATCGCATGCGACCTCAAAGACGCGACTAAAATCCGACAATCATAGTACAAGAGTCGTCGTCAATCTCTCCTTAATTTCTTCGAAGGCTCTAATGACTGCGGGGGTCCACTGGAACTCTCCCTTCTTGAGATAGCTCGTGAAGGGGGCCATGATCGTACTGAACCCCTGGACAAACCTCCTATAGAAGGTGGCAAGTCCGTGAAAGATTCGAGCCTCGTGAATAATCGCGGGCACAAGCCAATCCCGAATGGATTTGACCTTCTCGGGATCTACGGATACTCCCGTAGATGATATAATAAAGCCCAGAAAGTGAACATACTCGGAAATGAATGAACACTTCTTGAGGTTCACATACAGTTTCTCTTGCCGGAGGGTGTCAAAGAGAAGTCTCAGATGATCGAGGTGAGCAGCCAGAGTCTGACTATAGACTAGTATGTTGTCGAAGTATACTACCAGAAACTTGCTCATGTAAGGCCGCAACACCTGCGTCATAACTCGCATAAACGTGCTCAGGGCGTTAGATAGCCCAAATGACATGACTAGCCACTCGTACAGACCATCCTTGGTCATAAATGTCGTCTTCCACTCGTCTCCCTCACGAACTCGTATCTGATGGTACCCACTACGGAGGTCGATCTTGGAAAAGATCTGGGCACCGGACATAGTATCCAGAAGGTCATCGAGTCGTGGAATCGGTAAACAATATTTGACCATGATTTTATTAATGGCGCGGCTATCGATGCACATACGCCAACTACCGTCCTTCTTAGGGATAAGAAGGGCGGGGACCGCACACAGACTCATACTCTCGCGAATGAACTGCTTCCGGAGAAGCTCATCGACCTGCCGCTTGAGCTCAGCGTGCTCATCTGGGTGCATACGGTAATGGGGCAGGTTCGGGAGGGAAGCCCCCGAGACTAAATCAATAGCATGTTGAATGTCCCGTGGAGGAGGCAGCTCGTCGGGGAGCTCGTCAAGCATGATGTCCGCAAACTCGCCTAAAGGGGACGTGGATGGTCAACAGGGGTGCCCTCAGTGACCTGAGTAGCGGCGACAACGTAAATAATATCAGACTCAATTCTATCTCGCAAAAACTCACCTCGCCGCAAAATATGCAATGGCCTCGAGGCGCTCGTACTCACAGATGGCTCTACCACACCTTTGGATTTATCTCGGGGATGGGTGGGTGTCAACGTAATCTTTCGCCCCTTGTCATAAAAGACACACGTGTTCGAGCGGCCGAAGCACGTGACATCACGATCAAATAACCAGGGACGGCCAAGCAATACATGGGCGACGCCCATGGGAATAACATCACACCAGACCTTATCTTAAAAGGATGCAATAGTAATCGGGACTAGGCAACGCTGGGTGACCTGAATCGCCGTCTTGTCTATCCAGACGACACGATAAGGGTGGGGGTGAGGCTCTTCCTTCACCTGCATACGGTCAAGCCCCTTCTGGGCCACGATGTTCACACAACTCCTACTGTCGATAGCCAACTTGCAGGGGCCGCCTGCACTAGGAAAGTATGTATAAAAGATGGTGGTGCGTCGCCAATCCTCATCTACACGAGGGGGGTGTAAGAGGCGTCTAATCACTCCCATCTCTAAAGATCTCTCGGCGTCACTCGCCCAGCCTTCCTCGACAGTGGCCTTAACTTCTTCTGTACCCCCCCCCCCCCTCTTCTTCCTCTAAATCCTGCTCCTCACCCTCAACTAGCAGGTTCCGCGTGGGGCACTGCGCTGCCACGTGTCCCCTGCCAGAACATCGATAACACACAATACTCCCAGATCGTTGGTCATCAATGGGTATGATTGGTCGGTGGGTTCGGCCCTTAAATACATCAATAATAAATAGAAAATATAAACTAATATAGTGTTTTGACTCGCGACGACGTCCTGGACGCAACCGCGGAGTCTAATCGGCGATCTGATCAAGTCTTCCTGCGCGAATAAATGAACGTGGGTCCCGCCATGCGGAGAACCACTCCAGGTGCATGATTCGATGGATTCCCATCAATAAGTCTGGTGAGTGTCAAAATACTGGTCTGCACGGGTAATTCAACCCAGGGGGTCAGTCTCATTAAATGTATGCATGTAGAAAGTCGTGGTTGTAGTCGAGAAAGGAGCCCGGAGCGAGGGGTGGATGTAATGGAACAATGTTTGTTGAGCCAGGACAAAGCAATGGGGATGCTCTCGGGATGGGCGAACGCAGGCCAGCTGAGGGAATTAGAAACTGTACGCGGAATGGGAAGATGCACATGGAGAGCAAGCGATTAAACTCATGATCGGTGCTAGCAGACGGTGCGGGAAAGGCACAGGCTATGGCCAACGATCGATGCGGTCAAAGGATAAGGGAGGCACGACTACAGAAATGTGCGGGAAGAAGCGGGTTGGAAGAACTATAGATGGCAGAGATGAGCGGGAGTTGTCAGGAAGAAGCGGAGGGCCGAGAGAGGATGCGAAGAGGGCGATGGAGAAGTGAAGAGGCGCGGTCGGACGATGTCGCGAGCGATTACGGGGTGATTCCATGCTCTAGACGAACACAAGCAATTGCGGGACGATTCCTGTGCAGGACGATTCTCACATTGGACGAATGCAAACAATGTTTGCAGGACTCCCGACGACTAACAAATTAGCGAATGGGGTCGGCAGGTTGGACCAATCTTACCAAGATGAAATTACTTGCAATAAACTCAAAGAACTTAGATACAACCAGGAGGAATAATCGTCCTTAATCTCAGGAGGCTAGTTCTTCCCAGAAATCCCTCTCCAAATGAGAGATAACAAAACCCTAAGACAAACATAACTAAAATTCCCAAGCCACCTCCTTATATAGGGAGAGGGGCTCACATGAATTTTACCATAATGCCCTCCAAATTAAAGTTAACCCGCAAGGTGGGACTAAACCCACTCACACATGAATACTAATATAATACCCGTAAACTAGTCAATACTCCCCAGATATCAAGCATGCCCAGCGTGTCACAAGTAGAGAGGAGTCTGGAAGGCCCAACTGCCTTAGTGAAGGCATCTGCAATCTGCTCTGCGGAGGGAACATAGGACGCTTAAAGAGTCCCTGAACGGATGTGCTCCCAGAGAAAGTGAATATCAACCTCAATATGCTTAGTCCGCTCGTGCAGAATATAGTCAAAGGCTAGCATGAGAGCGGACTGGTTGTCGCAAACAAGTGTCGTGAAATCAGAAGGAGGAAAGCCAAGCTCGGTCAAGAGAGAACATAGCCAAAAGAGCTCAGTAGCGCCATGGGCCATAGCTCGATACTCAGCCTCATTAGAAGAGCGGGAGACAACACTCTGCTTCTTGCTTTTCCAGGAAATAAGATTGCCACCATAGAAAGTACATGTCCCTGAAGTAGAACGTCGATTAGTGAGGGAACCAACATAATCAGAATCCGTGTAACAGGTGAGACTGGGGGATGTAGATGAACGGTAGAAGAGCCCGAGACCAGAAGATCCCTTCAAGTAGTGGAGGATCCGAAATGTTGTATCTAGGTGAGAAGTCCGTGGAGCATGCATGAACTGACTGATCGCACTCACAGCAAAGCTAATGTCACGGCGAGTGTTGCTTAAGTAGATAAGTCTGCCAACAAGCCGCTGGTATCTGCCCGGCTCAGGGAGGGGATCGCCAAACTCGGCGTGTAAGCCGTGGTTCAGATCCATGGGTGTAGACACAGGAGAGCACCCAAGAAGGCCGGTATCACTTAAGAGGTCGAGTATATACTTGCGGAGACAAAGAGATCCCCTGATGAGATCTGGCAAACTCAATCCCGAGAAAATACTTCACATGCACCAAATCTTTCACCTCAAAAGCCTTCTGAAGCACCCCCTTGATTTGAAGTATCCCCGAGCTGTCGTCACCGGTAAGAATGATATCATCCACATAGATAAGAATAATGATCCTACGACCATCCACAGCAGTCCGAACAAAGCACGTGTGGTCGGCATGACATCTGGTGAACCCACTCTGAAGCACAACAGTACCAAACCGCTCAAACAACACTCGAGGGGACTGCTTCAGCCCATACAAGGATTTCTGCAAAAGACAAACACGACCCAAATACTCCTCACGAAGCTTGTAACCGGGGGGCGGATCCATATAAACTTCCTCAGCAAGATCGTCATTGAGGAAGGCATTCTCCACGTCCAGCTGATGAAGAGGCCACCCATGGAAGACAACGAGAGAAACAAGTAGACGGATAGTAGAGAGCTTGGCCACAGGGGCAAAGGTCACGCCGTAATACCCAAGAGTCTGAGTGAAGCCCTTTACGACAACGCGGACCATCAGCATTATAATTGACAGTGTAAACCCAACGACAACCAACGGCTTTCCGACCTGCGGGAAGAGGAACCAAACGCCAGGTGCCAGCCTTCTGTAATACGGACGTCTCATCCTCTATGGCCTCCACCCACTCGGGGTGCTGGAACGCCTCAGTCATCGAATTCAGAACTTTAATCTGGTCGGTAGTAGTCAGGAAAGCCCGGTAATCCTGGGAAAGACGTTGGTAGGACACATAGTTTACCACAGGATAGTCAGTAACACAAAAACGCTTACCCTTGTGAAGTGCAATGGGTAAGTCAGAAGAGGGAAAAACATCACCTGCCAGAGAATGTGGCACAAGGTCCCGTGAGCTGGGCGTAACCAGTGGGTACCGAAGTATGGGGTGGACATGTGAGGGCCCGCGTGGGCCACGAGAATACGTTCGCAATGGAAGTGAGTCGTGCAGCGAAGCTAGGGCAACCAGAGCTGGTTGTGGCGGAACAGAAGGAGGAGCAGGGACAGGAGAGGCACCATAGAAGGGGACATCCTCAAAGAACGTAACATCCAAGGAGTGAAAAGTCCTGCGAGAAGAGGGGTCAAAGCACTGATATCCCTTGGAAGAGGAGGAATATCCAAAATAAGCAGCGGATAGCTTTTTCATCAAGTTTTGTCCGAGTCGGACTACGGTCCTAGACAAAGCACACACACCTGAACACCCGGGGAGGAACGAGAAATAGAGGGTGTCGGGGAGATAGGAGACTAAGAGGTATCCGACCTGCTAAAGACATAAAAGGAAGACGGTTGACCAAGAAGGTCCCCGTAAGAAGGGCAGCACTCCAAAACGACTTGGGGACGTGAGACCCACGAAGAAGACACCGGGTGACATTCAGGAGATGATAATTCTTGCGTTCCGCCAGTCCGTTCTGTTCCGGTGTATAGGGACAGGAGAATTGGTGAAGGGTTCCTTGGCTAGCAAGGAAAGCTGTGAAAGAGGAAGAGTATACTCCCCCCCCTGTTATCGGAGTGAAGGACCCGAATACGAGAGGAAAACTGAGTCTTAACCATATGAGTAAACTGAGTATATAAATCAAAGACGTCAGATTTGGCACACATAAGATAGACCTAACAACAACGAGTAAAATCATCTATAAAAGTAAAAAAATATTGAAATCCATCATAAGAAACAACCGGGGCAGGCCCCCAGACATCTGAGTGAATAGTATCAAACGATGCAGAACTACGAGAAACAGATGCATGATAGGAAGTGCGTGTGTGTTTGTTAAGCTGACACACATCACACTGAAAGGAGTGTTCCACTCAGAAAAGGAGACGACACAATCTGAGGACTTACATGCCCCAGTTTGGCATGCCAAAGAGCGGGTGAAGTAGCAGCGACAGCGATGGACGGTGGTGAGAGACGTGGCGAAAGAGGTGGGAGCTCCAGCTAGTAAAGCCCGTCGCGCTCACGGCCGTAGCCAAAAGTCCTCGTGGTCAGATCCTGAAAAACACAGCCAGAAGGAAAAAATGTCACCGAGCAGTGCATCGAATAAGTCAATTGACTAACAGAAAGAAGATTTAAAGCAAGCTTGAGAACATGAAGAACTGAACCCAAGGAGAAATAGGGTGAAAGAGGAATTCTGCCCCGGTGAAAGATGGGGGTCACAGAGCCATCGACAAGGCGAACTTGCCGATGGACACTCAGAGACTCAAGAAAAGATAACAAGTGTGTCTCACCAATCATGTGATCAGTGGCCCCAGAGTCAATCACCCAGGGAGAGGAAGACCCCTCTTGAGTGATGTGAAAGTCCGTCGGGGTACTTGACACAGACGCTGAAGTCGACGAGAACGACGAGGAGGCAAACAACGGCTGAGCAGGAAGAGGCTGGTGCTGAGGCTAAAACGGGGCCTGCTGTTGAAGCTGAGACTGAAGATGTTGCACTTGAGCCATAAGTTGACTCCAGTCGGCGGAAGGGGCCCTAGAAGAGGCATTGTAATCAGGCTGGCCCCCCAAAGTCCGAAGAAGTAGCGGCGGCGGTACGCGTGGCGGAGGACTGCTGGCGTGGGTGAGGAAAGAGCAGCCAACATCTGGCCTTCTCATGACCAGTCCGGAGGCAGTGCTGACACTGAACAGGAGCAAATGGGCTCCCACGACCACCCCCACGACCTTTAGGTGTAGAAGTATGCCCCCTCCGCACAGAAGAAGTACGACCTGAGGCCATGGCCATTTGGTCTAGAAGAGGAACATAAGCTAGAACAGAAGAAACGACGGTCAGACAAGCATGACGCTCATGCTCCTCCACAATCGAATAAGCATCCAAGATATCAGGAAGAGGATTCATGCTGACAATCTGAACCCGAATCTGCTCAAACTCGAGCCGCAACCCCATCAGGAACTGGTAGGTCTCTCGCTTCTCCTTCCTCCGCTTGGCAACAAGCAGATCCTCTGGATGTGGAAAAACACTAAGCGGCTCGGGGTCAGAAAGCTCCTGGAATCTCTCAGAGAGAAAGGTAAAGTACTCGTGCACAGAACGATCCCCCTGACGAGCAGTAGAAATCTCTTGGAAGACAGAATAAATTCGCGTATCAACGCGTGTGTGGCTGTAGGTACGCGTCAAGGCAGCCCAATGAGACAACACGGAATCAAAACGCATAAATTGCTCGTAAATGCGGGGCTCTATGGAGCATTGAAGCCACCCGAGAATCTTGAAATTTTCCGTGCGTCATTGACGGATAGCCTTTTTGTCGGTAGGCTTGGGAACTCCATTAGGTTCAAGCCAATCAAGCTTGTCATGTCCGGCAAGATGGACTCACACGGAGTTGGACCAAGCAATAAAGTTTTTTTCATTGACAAGGGAGGTAGTGATGCGCTGAGCAAAGCCATCATTCGAACCAAGAGGGAAGGGATCCATGCGGGATGGGAACAAGAGAACTCCCTAAAAAAGGCAAAATCTCCAAGATAGGATAGCAAGGGATCCTTAAACGCAAGAAGGAAATCTCATCCCAAAATGAAAGGAAGATCGTAGATCACAAATCTAGGTCATGGGAAGAAAAATAAATGGGGGAACTAGTGTGAAACACTGAGCAAAACAGCGGCGGAAGAACAGCGGGATCAGCGGTGAAGGGCTCGCGGAATACCGACAACGGGGTGAGCGGAAGAGCAACATGGAGTAGCGGTGGAAGAATTGCAGTGGATCTGGCAGCAGGGATCGAATCAGGGATCGAGCTCGAACGCAGTGGCGGAGTGGCAAATACAACGACGCGGGAGGGGGAGGCGGCGAAGACAACGACGTGGCGAAGCCCTCACATCATCGGCTCAGCCGACCGGGTGCGGCGAAGGCAAGGACGCGGGATTGGGTTCAGACACGGGATTAGGGCTCAGACGTAGGACCGGCTCTGATACCAAATTAAATGAGAAAAAAGAAGAGTTAATTCTATTCATCTACACAGGGGGAATATATATAGGAGATACAATAATATCCATAAAGTAACCCGCAAAGTGGGACTAAACCCACTCACACATGAATACCAATTTAATACCCGTAAACTAGTCAATAGTTCCTAGACCCCAACATCAAAATGCAATTGGAACTAAATGTGACTATAGGAATAAGATGGATGAGCATGAAGTAATAATTAAGAATAAAGCAAGGTTGGTGAAAAAAGACTACAGACAAGAAGAGAATAGATTTTGACCAGACATTTGCACCAGTGACCAGATTGAAGGCTATCGGATTGTTCTTAGCATATACAACTCACAAAAAATTTAAAGTCTAACAAATAGATATAAAGTCTGCATTCCTCAATGCAGAGCTGAAGGAGAAAATGTATGTAGAACAACCTCTAGGTTTTGTGTTCCTAACTTATCTGATCATGTTTATTTTCTTAAAAAAGACTTCTATATATTGAAACAAACATCTAGAGCTTGGTATGAAACTCTGTCTAGATTTCTTATTGAAAATAAGTTTTTAAGGAAAAAGATAGATAATACATTATTTCTAAAGAAAATTAATGGCAAGATATTGTTAGTCCAAATATATATTGATAACATTATCTTTGGATCTGCAGATGACAATATTTGCAAAAAGTTAGATAACTTGATGTAAGAGAAGTTTGAAATGAGTAATATGGGAGAGCTGAAATATTTCTGAGGATGAAATGTTCATCTGCCAGAGTAAGTTCACTAAAGAGTTGATCAAGAAATTTGAAATGAAGAGTGCAACCTCAATGAAAACTCAAATGAGATCAAATGTGTCTCTAAACAAGGATGAAAAAGGGAAGCCTTTTAATGAAATCTTGTACAAAGGCATCATTGGAACTCTGCTCGACCTTACTGCTAGTAGACCAGACATCATGTTTTACACCTCTACAAATAGCATAATGAGATACCTTAGAGGTACACCTAATCCTAGCCTCTAGTACCATAGGAGTAATGATTTTGAACTAACAGAATTTTCATATACAGATTTTACAGAGTGCAAAGACGACAGAAAGAGCACATCTGGAACCTGTCCGTTTCTAGGTAAAAAGTGGATGTCATGGAGCAATAAGAAGCAGACCAGTGTGACAATCTCTACTACAGAATCAGAATATCTCAGCTGAAAGCTGCTGTGTGCAGCTCCTGTGGATTCAACACCGACTGGAGGATTACAACATGCAAATCAAGAACATACCTATATTTTGTGATACCTCCAATGCAATTTCAATTGCCAAGAATCTTGTTTCTCACAATAGAACCAAACATATAAAAATTAGGTATCATTTTATCAAAAAACATACGGAGAAGAACATATGCATGTAGTATGTGCCAACAGATAAACAAGTGACAAATATATTCACCAAGCAGTTGGATGAAGATAAGTTCAACTTCTTCAAAATTGAGCTTGGTATGCTCAATGTTGAATGAAGTCGCATTCTTTTCTCATATTAAAAAAGTCTCTGGTGTATTAACAAGTACCATTAGATGTTCATTAATAATACTTACTGATCAAACTATTTCGTATATTAACCTGATTATGTTGATTGAGATAATTAATTCATGTTTAATGAGGAGCATTTAAATCCTTTTGTCTAGTACTGTGTTGACTAATAAACCAGTCAGCGCAGTGGCTCTAACCTGGAGAAATCCATAAATTTGTCTAAGTGATGACAGTAATCAGGTAGGAGTCAAGCCAATCGGGTGGAAGTCAAGTCGATCGGGTGGAAGCGCATGGGATATGATGCAGTATCGGCTGGATGCGCAGTCATTCAATAACTAGCTAATCATGGACATCTATTCTTTATTTAAGCAAATCCAATGGTCAAGATTTCTACAAACATGTGCGAGTCTTTTGGCATTCTGAAATAGATATATAAATAGGTCTGAATGTTAGAATTAGCTTAAGCAATCTATTGTCTTCTTCCTTCTCGCAAAGGGTTCAACGTTTCACGCAAGGCTATCAGTAATGGCTCCAAAGTTAGTGGAGGAGAAATTTAATGTTGGCAGCGAGTAAGTTCATGGAGGATTTGCTAAGGGTGATGCAAATCTGAAGGCAGTGATAACCTTGTGCACGAATGTAAGGTTAGAATTTGTTCTATCTGATCTATCCAATTTTTGAAAGAGAAATTATGGAATTTTATCAAAATGCAGAGATGTCTTCTACAGCAAGAGTAATCAAGTCCACAGTCACTGGCCACCAAGTAAGAATCTTTTTCTGTGCCCTAACCATTGTGCTGAAATTCACTGTTATTACAGAAGGGGAAGAAGAAGAAATAAGTTCAGGTGACTCTGAACAGGCTCTTCAATGGTGTGAATATCCGGATACACCTTATGGGTGTCTACACCAGAACAAGTTGAACACACCAATGAAAGCTTATGACAGATATCATTGGGAAAGTGTTAATCTGCAAACCTAGCTCTTATGAAAGAATTTCAAGAGAAATGGTTGATCTCATGACTAGGGTGATTCTGAAGAAAAGAACTGACTGGGGAAAAGTGTTATTTGAAAAATAAAGGACTCCCCACAAGTCGCAAACTTCGGAAGAATTTTGTCCTTATATCTCTACAATTCTTCTGAAGAGCTTCAGCAGAATCAATCCCTAAGAGCATCAATATATTACCTGAAGAAGATTGATCTCAAGGTTGTAGCCAAGTGGGGCAAAGCCTTTCCCAAGGTAGGAAAGAAGTTGGATGGGAGTGGTTCTAGAGTCAGCAAGGAGGCTGAGGATAAAGTGGTACCACCAGAGTTGGCAGTTCAAGGTGCTAAAGAGATTGTTAATCAAACCCCTGCAGACACAGGGGGGGGGGGACAAGGGACCAACTGTAGAAATTGCTTATGAACCTACAGTAGAGCCAGCATAAACAACTAATAGAACTGTAATTCAAGTTGTGGAAGAAGTAGATTCAAGTGAGGGGGAGACTCACTCTGAGTCATCTAACCAAGAGGGAGCTTCAACTGAGGGGGAGGCTCACTCAGAGTCATCTGCCTACGAGACAGAAGGAACTGGGGGGAAACTCAATCTGAGTCTTCTGATCAAGAGCCAGCTGTTAGTGAGGGGGAGGCTCATGAGAAGTCACCTACTCATGTAACCATCTCTGAAGTACTGGCTAATTTGGCTAAGGGGGAGGCGCAATCTGAGCCCTCTGCCCAAGAGGACCTAAATATTGTTGAAGAGGCGGTCTTTGTTGAAGATGTGACAAGTCCCAGCTCAGCTCAAGGAAGATGTTGCAATAAAGGAGAATACTTACTGATATTTGATTGTGATCTCAAGAAAAAAGGAAGAAGAAAGAGCAAAAAGTTATATTCTTGTATCCGACTCTCAAGATACAGAGTATGATGATTCACTCCTGAATGTATTAGAGATGACAAGGAAAAAGAAACTGAAGTTCCAAGCAAATCTGGTCCAACCATTCATGATTCATGAAGAACCATCTGGTTCAATAATTGACCAAATGAGGCTACTACTGGGTGAACAAAGAAGGTATTTTGAAAACTATAAATCCAAGTCAAAAGTCGGTATTTGATTGGCTGATCAATCCACCACTATTATTTACCCCTCTAGACCTATTCCTGCTCCTAACAAGTCCTTACAAGTAAAGATAGCAATTATAAAGCAGAAGATGAGGACCGTAAAGAGGAAGAGCTAGAAGATCTGAATAAAGAGTTGGTCAGATACAATATAAGCACATTTCAAGTTCTAAAAGGCTGCTATCAAGATGATGTGTCACTTGACTCAGCATATAAAAAAAGACATCTAGAAAACAAATGTCAGCTTACAAAAATCTGAATAGAAATATTCTGATGAAGAAAAGCTCTGTAAAAAGGATTACATCCTAAAGCTGGCATCAGCCTATGAAGGCTATCATTTCTATTTGCATTGATGATTGATTTAATGTAATTTTCTTTTGATGTACATGTATTTATGTATCTTAAATCATTTTCTCAACATGTTAAAATGTAGCTGGACAATTTTTGGAATTTAAGAAAAAGAGAATCTTGTTTCAAAATTCTGTCTCTGCTATTTTTGAGCATGTTATATTGTGATTTTATTGCCCTTATAACTTATGATAAGGGCATGTACAAGCACTTAGAAATAAATGTATAGGAGAAGGGCTATGATCAAATATGTATTCTTCATTTGGTTGAGTCACAAAAAGTAGACAAAATGTTTTTTCATTAACCCTAACTCTCAGCTAGCATACATATATAAATGAAACCTAACACATGACATATCACATGTAAAATAAGCAAAATATGCATATTCAACTCTCTCCCTCAAGTTGGGAGTATATATCAATCATTCTCAACTTTACTGTATCATCCATAAAGTTGTCATAGCTTAATCCTTTGGTGAAGCCGCCGGCCAATTGATCACGAGAGTTCACGAAAGGTGTACATATATTTCCCTTGTCTAGGTGATCTTCGATGAAATGTCGGTCACCTTCAACAAGCTTCGTCCTATCATGTTGAACCAGATTGTGAACAATATTGATAGCACCTTTGTTGCGCAATAGATAGTAACAAGTTTGTTCACCTGGAATCCCATATCCTGGAGAATTGTCTTCAACCACAACCCCTCGCATAATCGTTGTGTCATAGCCCCATACCCCGTTTCAGCACTTGAGCGAGCAACAACATTCAGTTTCTTGATTTTCCACGATACTAGATTTCCACCCACAAATGAGCAATACCCGGTAGTAGATTTTCTATTGTCTTGGCTACCGGCCCAATCAACATTTATAAACACTTCAATTTTTAAAGGTTAGTTTGCAGAGAACAGAATCCCACGTCCTGAAGACTCCTTAAGGTATCTCAATACCCGATATGCACTGATGGCGAGCTGTGGGGGAGTGCATGAATCTACTTAGGACACCAACAACATATGTAATTTCAGGGCGAGTATGAGATGAGTATATAAGTCTGCCAACCAATCGTTGGTATCTTGAGATGTCAACCTTCTCTCCTCTAGTATCACCATCAATCTTTTGATTAGCCTCAATAGGTATATCAACTGGAGCACACTCAAGCATGTCAGTTTCCTCTAAAAGATCAAGGGTATACTTTCTCTGAGAAATGAAGATCCTCCAACGAGACCTTACTACTTCAATACTCAAGAAGATAAAAGGTATTTTAACTTTCCCAGATCTTTGACTTCAAATTTTTTGCCCAACTGTTCTTTAAGTGCATTATTTCATTAAGGTCATCTCCTGTAATGATGATGTCATCTACGTATATAATGAGTATCGATATTTGAGTTCCTCTCCTCTTGATGAAGACAGTATGATCAACTTGACCTTGAGTATAACTCAATTATAGCATGGTTTTTTAAAACCGTCCAAACCAGGATCTAGGGGATTGTTTCAGACGATATAAGAATTTTTGTAGATGGCAGACCTTTCCATTGGGCCCTCCTTTAGTAATTCCAGGCGGGATAGTCATGTACGCTTCTTCCAGATCACCATGGAAGAAGATATTTTTGACATCAAGTTTATGTAACTTCCACCCAAAACATATAGCACAATAGAGGATCACACAAATAGAATTCATCTTTGCAACAAGAAATGTGCGCGAAATAAAACAAACTACATGCATGATAATTAAATAAATGTGCGCAAAGATATACGGTACAAAAAATATGCGAGAGATAATAATAACATAAATATGTGCAAAGATGTGACGGTGTTGCATCACTTCTCCCGAGGTTAAAAGACCTCGACCCCGTCTAGAGTGTAATGTAGCTTGCAACAAGGAAATCCGACTGCTGATGACCAGTAGGCAAACCCCCTTTCCTGAAAAATGCAGGAAATCAATCTGTGTCAAGAAAGATAATTCTCGGTGATAGAATCAACCATGAAATTATAGATTTCGGAAGAGACGAGTATCATAAAGTGGGAGAGAGTGGGGATCAAAGAAACAAGGTAGGAAGCAAGCAGACTCGACTTGTAGAATCATTAAATCACATCACATCATATGCTCTCCTATCAAACTCACATGAGCGTCTACTAGACCAAAATCGACTATATCAAACTTTTCACCTAAAAGAATCTGACTAACGCACACAATTTAAAATTAATCATAAATTTACTATTTAAATTTTTCCAGAGAAATCTTTTAAATAGTGTATTTTATTTGGTGTGAAAATTCTTGGAGTTCTCACTTTCTCTAAAAACACGAGTTCTCTTAAATATATTGATAATTTGATAATAAAATAATTTGGACACATTTATATTTATGGATAATGTAATGACATAAAATGATGTTCTCCAAATATAAAATCAATATATGATAATGATTTTACTATCAAAGATAAGTGAAGTAGATGACAGAAAATGTATTCTCATTATGCCCTAACTCAAGGCAAGTATATATATAGAGGATACCAAGCACGCGACATATTGCGTGTAATGTGTAGAGATAAAATAACAAATTAAAAATAAAATACGCATATTCAACTCCCCCCCTCAAATTTGGAGTATATATCAATCATTTCCAACGTGACTGTATCATCCATAAAGTTTTCATAGCTTAATCTTTTGGTAAAGACGTCGGCCAGTTGATCACGAGAATGTGTACAAATATTTCTCTTGTCTAGGCGATCTTTGATGAAATGTCGGTCAACTTCAACATGTTTCGTCATATCATGTTGAACCGGATTGTGAACAATATTGATGAAAACTTTGTTGTCGCAATAAATAGTAACAAGTTTGTTCACATGAAGTCTCATATCCTGGAGAATTTTCTTCAACCACAACCCCTCACATACTCCTTTTGTCAGCCCAATCAACATCTATAAACATCTTCCACGATACTAGATTTCCACCTACAAATGAGCAATACCCGGTAGTAGATTTTTTTATCGTCTTGACTATCAGCCCAATCAACATTTGTAAACACTTCAATTTTTAAAGGCTGGTTTGCAGAGAACATCCCACGTCCTAGAGACTTCTTGAGGTATCTCAATACCCGATATGCAACCTGTTGATGGTGAGTTGTGGGGGAGTGCATCAATCTACATAGGACACCCACAATATACAGAATATCAGGGTGAGTATGAGATAGGTATGGAAGTCTCCCAACCAATCGTTAGTACCTTAAGATGTCAACTCTCCCCTCTAATATCAGGATCAATCTTGTGATTATAGGTGTATCCGCGGGAGAACACCCATGCATATCAGTTTCCTCCTGGAGATCAATGGTATACTTTCTCTAAGAGATGAAGATCCTCTAACGAGACCTTACTACTCCAGTCCCCAAGAAATATTTCAACTTTTCAAGATCTTTGATTTCAAATTCTTTGCCCAACTATTCTTTCAAGTGCATGATTTCCTCCAGATCATCTTCTGTAATGATGATGTCATCCACATATACAATGAGTATTGATATTTGACTTTCTTTCCTCTTCATGAAGAGATTATGATCAACCTGTCCTTGAATATAACCCAGTTGTAGCAAGATATTGTTAAACCGTCCAAACCAGGCTCCAGGGGATTGTTTCAGGCCATATAGGGATTTCTGCAGATGACAAACCTTTCCATTAGACCCTCCTTTAGTAAATACAGGTGGAAGAGTCATGTAGACTTCTTCCAGATCACCATGCAAGAAGGCATTTTTGACATCAAGTTGTTTTAACTCACACCTAAGACATGCAACACAAAGGAGGATCACACGAATAGAATTCATCTTTGTGACAGGGAAAAAGATTTCTTGGTAGTCAATTCCTTGGGTTTGGGTATACTCTTGAGCGACCAAGCGCGCTTTATACTGCTCCACCACCCCCATATTGATTCTGCATAATAGAGAAAATTTATGGTGATCCAACTGTTCGCTTTCCAGGAGAAAGACTCGCAAATTGCCATGTTCCATTTTTCCAAAGCACAATTCTTTTCTTCCATAACCTATTTCCACTCAGGTATCTGAACAGCCTCCTGCCAAGTCTTAAGAATCACAATAGAGGAAAGAGATGAAGTAAAAGTTCTATGAGCATGAGAGAGGTGATGATAAGAAATGTAATTGGCAATGGACATTTGGTGCCACCAATATTATCTTTAAGCAGAGCATGAGAGAGGTGATGATAAGAAATGTAATTGGCAATGGACATTTGGTGCCACCAATATTATCTTTAAGCAGAGTGAGGGGAACATGGATGTCATCATCCGAATCTGGAGCAGAAGTGGGCACCGACACTGACAGAACATACAAGGACAACACTTGCTCAGTGGTATGAGGTCTGCGAAAGTATTTATATAAAATAGGAGAAATAGAAGTGGGACGAACAGGAGCAGTACAAGAAGAAATGGAGGCACTTGTAGGAGGAATATGAGGAGAAGCAACTATCGGAAGAGGAGAGTTGAGGGTCCCGTCAATATTACTACTCATCTCCCCCTAACGATGACCGAAATATGACTCCCCCTCACGAAAAGGAACATCAACAATGCAGTAGAAGCGACGTGAAGGAGGGTGAAAACACCGATAACCTTTAGTGGTAGTAGAGTAGCCAACAAAACACATTTAAGAGAACGAAAGTCCAATTTATCTCGATGGGGGGTATGAACATGAACAAAGCAAACAAAACCAAAGATGTGAGGAGAGATGTGAGAGGTGTGGAGAATGTGTTTCTGGAATAAATGGGAAAGGGGTGTATTGTAGTGAAGGGAGTGCGACGGTAGACGTTTAATGAGATGAGCTGCAGTCAAAACCGCATCACCCCAATAGGACTTGAAAAGTTTCATGGCAATTAACAAACATCGAGAAACCTCCAACAAGTGCATATTGTTTTGTTCGGCCACGCCATTTTGAGTTGAAGTGTGGACACGGGTGGTTTGGTGAAGAATGTCATGTTAGGCAAGATATGCACCAAACGCTCCCAGATCATCATACTTCCCACCATTATCGGTATAAAACACACGAATTGTACCGTTGAACTGTGTCACAACCATTTAATGAATGGAACGAAAGCAAGTAATACATCACTCTTTCTTTTTAACAAATACAGTCAAGTAGTACGAGAATAACAATCAATAAAAGTAACAAACCATTTATAGCCAGATAAAAATAACACGGGTGGAGGGACTCCAAACATCAGAATGAATTACATCAAACAGACAGGAACTAAGAGAAGAAACATGACTGAGACAATGACGAGCATATTTTGATAGTTCATATGTGTTACAAGTAAATAATTTAATTAAACAACTAAAAATAGGAGATAGTTTGGTAAGATATAAATCAGAAGGGTGGCCAAGACGAAGATGTTAGCGTTAAATGTCATACAAAGTTGGAGAACGGGTGGTGGAGAGAGCACTGAGAGATAATGTCTGGTTCAGTAGGTACAACCCGCCAATGTTCATACCGCTGTTAAGCATCTGCTTCGTATCCAGATCCTGAAACACACAAACATCAGAAAAAAAATACTTTTCCTCACAATCTTCTCTCCATTAGTTACTTAACAACGTCTTTAAATTGCGAGGAAAAGAAGGGACATGCAAGACCGAAGAAAGAGATGAGTCCGGAGAATAAGCAATGGTTCCTTTGTCAGTAATAGAAGAAAGGGAACCATTGACAATAATAACCTTATCACGACCAGAGAGAGGAGTGTAGGAGGTAAAACCTGAGGCAGAGCCGGTCATGTGATAAGTTGCACACGAGTCAACGATCTACTCGAAGCGGGAAGAAGACACAACATGAGCACTGGAGATACCAGAAGTAGCAAATGCAGCAGTGGAATCAGCCGATGTAGAGTCAGAATGGGAACGCAACATACAACGGAAGACCTCTAACTCTATAGCAGAAAGGCTCCCAGTTGGGGGGTTGTCCTCATAAACTGTCACGACCCGTCTCGACAAAAGTCAGAGTGCGCTTCGAGCGGGCCGTGATGCCACGAGCATAGGCGGAAGGAAAACCATGCCCGCTAAGGCGGAAGCAGAAAAATATTGAAAATAGTTACTATTGAGTAAAATAACTTGATTTTTATGCGTAAGCTTTTGAATTCATCAGTGAAAAGAGATTTGATGCACATGTATTTTGAAAAATTCATGTTTTACAGGCTGTTACTATATTTTTCATACAGTTATGATTCAACAGATGGTGCACATGCGTTAATTTCAGATTTTAGTACATAAATATTTAAATAGCCTAGCAGTTGTCCATGTATTACTGTTCATAATTATTACATAAAGAAAACATCTGACAGTAAAAGAAATGAATCAAAAACATCAAACCTGACACGGTTATAAGAAACAATCATCGGAAAACAGAAGCTTGATGCAGATCGGGCTCAGGAACTAGGCGGCGCTGACACGAAAGCTAAGACAATTCCAAAATACAAAGGAAAAGCCTCAGAACATTGAAATTTAAACATGAGCAAGTTAATTAATTAAAATATGAGCAAAAACAAACAGACATATTCGAGTGCCGATCTATCTTGTACAAAGCTACCAAACATACCAAAAACAAGGTCAAACAGACATTTCTGAAAGATTAGCCTACTCCGGAGTATAGCATAAAATTTATTTATGTAAAATGTTGTAAGTCGTAATTGATGAAGTGTGTAGGTACTATAGAGGGCGCACATGGCTCACGATCAGAACTGCGTGCAAGTCTTATCCAAAAAATAATCCTGCTTGCCGTGACCATGTCAACAGACAGATGCCCAATTAGACGCTACAATTCAAGATTTGCTTACAACTACTGATTTGTTTTCAAGTTTCATACTTAAGTGATTATTTATCATATCAAGACCTGATACAAACTTAGTGATTCAGCTGTACAATATTATAGTTCATGAACCCGATAAGAGAGGAATTGAGCTACGGAGCAGCATTCGCTCAATTCTTAGAACCGACAGACCTAAGAAACCAGATTCGATGACACAAACATTAATGACAGATATAAGGAACAAGATGCGGTGACACAAAAGGAACTAGATAATCCTGTATGATTTTTGTGGTTTCAAGTATTCGCGGGTGATACGATTACATTTCATCATTTTTCAGGACATTTAATATTCATTTAGATTGATTCATTCCAAGCTACGATTATCTTCTAAGCAAGCATGTGTTCTCTACGAGCATGATATACAAACACTAAATCATAAATTTGCTCTCCCGAATTCGTTACAATTATTATCATGATAGTTGTTGCTTGTGCTCAATATTTTATCATTCTTCTCACTATTCATCAAAATAGATCAAATCGTTCGTCCTACTAAATATCCAACAAAAATCCGTCAACTAAGTGTATATCAATCTAATACATTGCTCATGATCACAAATTCAAGTAATTCCAAACATACCACACCCTAAGCTATTAACTTATCAGACTGGTATTCAAGATCTAAACTTATTGACAAACCAAACATTACAGGGGGAAATCAAAGAAACGTAAGAACAGACAAAACAGTTAGGATACAAATCCGTTAACAGATCAACATATGCCAAAATGCAGTCATGAATCAAAGAATAGAGGCATTAAATTACACACAATGCTTGCAAGAGAGAGAGAGGTCTCTACTTGCCTGAAGGAGGCTGAATCTGACGGAGGCGGCTAAGCGACGCAAGCAAGATCAGAAATCATATTTGAACCTTTACAAGAACGATGAAACCGACCCAACAGATTATCACTATGCTAACACCGCTACAAAAATTGAATCAGAGGCGGCAAAAAGATTTACCTCCCTCAAGAATGAGGGGAGAAGAGAATCTGCGGAGAGACGGAGACTTGGCGGCGCTCGGCTAGGGGAAAACCCTAAATCGGAGAAGGGCTTGGAGGAATTTCATCACTTGAGTCGAGGAGCTGTGCTAGAATTCACAAACCTATCATAGTTAGGCGATCACAATGAGGTGAAAATCTGAAACACAAGTTATACAAAATTGGAGCGCAAACTTTCCTAGAAAGTTTCATGGAAATCTGAATAGAGGGGAAAAGAGGAGATTCTTACCAATAGGAGCCAAGTCGGAGCCCGAGGAAGAGAGGGGAGGAAACCCTAAGCATTCCTTGCCGCAAATCCCGGCCAAAAAGGAGAGGGAGCCGCTGTCGGAGGAAGAGGAGGCGAGATCTGAAGTTGCTGCCCTAGGAGAGAAGGCTGTTGCCGGCCTTGGAGAGGGAGAGGCCACAAGCGAGTTGCTGAGGGCTATTTGGGAAGGAGGTTGAACTCCTGTCGTCCATGGCAGGAGGAAGGAGCAGGACTTGCCGACCCCTTGGAGGTGCTGGAGTTGTCGGCTAGAGAAGGGAGCGCACGGGAGGGAGGAGCCGGAGGAGTAGTTGGCGCCTGGAGCAGGAGACGGGGCTTGCGGGAGCAGTGGCTTGCGGTGGAGTCGGGATCGGGGTAGCCCTAGACCAGCGGGAGCAACGGGAATGCGGGAGTCGGCGGGACCGGGAGAAGGGCTGCGGGTTTGCGGGAATAAAAGAAAAGGGGGGCGGCTCGGGTTAAATGGGCAGGGGGTAGATTAGGTTTTATTTTATTGTTATTATTATTATTATGATAACCTAAATCCGGGTTGTTACATAAACTTTAGTCGAATGCACAAAATACTATGTACGGGCACCAGTTTGACGACCACCACCACAGTGACCACCTCTCCCACGAGCACCAGCTCACCGACCAAGAGGAACAAGATGAGGATATAGACAAAAACAAACGTCCTTAATATGTCCTTTCTTTCCAAAGTGGCCACATACAGGAGAGGAAAAATGAGGAAGGCCACGACCAATCCCAGAAAGGGCGGAGTGGTCTGTAGAGGGACCAAGAGAGCGACGACGATTCTCATCACTGAGGAGCATACTGAAGGCTTCCCTAAGAGAGGGAAGAGGCTCGTGGAGTACATGTAGGCAAACAACATCAAACTCCAAATTGAGCCCCATAAGAAATTCGGGAACACAAAAGCGGTCTTTATACTTTTGAAGAGCCTGCGCATCAGCAGTGCATGCAGCTGTAACCGTAAAGGTGTTGAAAGTTATCTAATTCCTGATAAAGACGTTCAAACTCAAAGTAATAAGCAAAGAAAGATATGGTGCCCTGCTTCAGCTCCAGAAAACGGCGAGTGAGCTCATAAATCTGCGTCGAACTGCCTGCCTGGGAGTAAGTGTCACGGTCCCTTTTCCAAATTTCGTAGGCAGAATCCAGAAGCAAGTAGTTGTGATACATCTGAGGGGATATAGAGTGAAGTAACCACGAGACAACCAAGGAATTGTCCGCATCCCATTTTTTCCATGAGGGATCAGTACGCGTTGGGCGGTAGCTCAACAGTGGTTCCATCAATATGTTCATATAGCTGGTGATTTCAAATAGTATGTTGTGCCACCCTGGACCATTCAAGATAATTTGTGTCATCCAATGCAACAGTAATAATCTTTAAGGAGCCAGATTGGGCATGGCTCCGTGGAGGATCTCTAGAGGGACTAGTGGGGGGAGACTATGAGATTTTGGAGGAATCACCCATCGATGACCGTCCAAAGATAACTAGCAAGAAGAAGAACTCAATACGGAAGAAACCACATCCTATGAGTGTCCCTTAGATCGCGCCGCCGGAGAGGACGCCGGAGGATGTGACCACGATGTCTACGACAGCCCCCAAAGACGACAAAACGGCCGGAGACAAAGGGCCGACCGGAAAACGGGCGGAGAAAGGCATAGAAGACGGCGAACGCCGCTGGACGAGGAAGCGTTAGAAGCAACGCCGTTGGAAGCCCTAGGCATGGGAGGTGAAAGATACGACGAGGAAATGCTACTGCAGAAGCCGGATCGAAGGCGGCAAGATCGGAAGCCGAATCGAACGCTGGAGGAGCGACAAAAGATGTGACGAGGGAACACGGCGAGATCAAATGTTGCGGAAGCCGATGGAGCGCGGCGGAAACGGGATCGAAATGTTTTTTCATTAACCCTAACTCTCAGCCATCATACATATATAAATGAAACCTAACACGTGACACATCACGTGTAAAATAAGCAAAATACGCATATTCAATTATAAAGACCTATGAAGAGTAGCTCAAACAACAGCTAAACAGATAAAATTTCAGAAGGTTTCAATCATCAAATTGCATTCAACAATCATCAACTGGTATTCGATGATCAGGTTGAAGATTACATATTCTCAGGAAAACGCGGCATAAGGCGATTGTTGACTAGTATTCGACGATCAAGTACGATTTCAGGAAGATGAAGTTTTTATTGATGTGATTCTTTACTAGTGGTCAAAATTAAATACTTTCTACAGAAGATAAGAGGCTACCTTCTTCTAGAGGAGTCAAACTGAATTAGAGGAATTGAAAAGCTAGCGGTTTGGAAAAGATCCGTTGCAGAGTAATTGTCTGTAGTTATTAAAGATGTCATTTGGAGCCCGACTATTAAATGTCATTGGAACTCATTTCTTTTTAATAAACGAGATTCTCTCATTCTCAAGACCCATTCTGCCGTCAAAAGAAGTTGATTCAAGATTGCCGGGTCATATAAAAAGAAAAAAGACATAGGAAATAAAGCCATTTATTCAGAAGTTTTTGTGTACAAATTATTCATTCCAAATTGATATGCCCTAGAAAAGATTCAAAGCACTCACAAAAGAGAAACGGAAGAGAAAGCTTCTATACACAAAGAGAAGAAGAGACTGTTGATTTTCATTGTGTCCACATTGATTCATTGTAAAAGAAGTCTTCCTTCTTTGTGAACTTTTTCATTGTAGAAGAATAAGATACAATTCTCTGTTAAAGGGTTCTAAGAGTCCCACTTCAAATGACATCAAACTTGTAACAGGCACTGAGGTTCTTGAGACTTTTGTGAGTCTCATATAAAAAAGACTACGATCTTGTGACAGGCAATGGATTGCCACCAACAGTAAAAAAGTGGAAGTACCCATGTTTAGGGAAACATTATAAAATTCTGTCTCTCTGCTCTATAGACTTGTTGCTCTTTAATTCTTTACTACTTGATGTCTAGAATTAGATCTGAGATTGTTTTTTAACGGAGATATTTTTGATCTTCTATTCACCATCTCCCTTTATAATCTGAAAGAGAAATAACCTTGAAATTACCATATAAATTTGCCTAATCTTACTAAATTTAAAAATTCTAGATATTTTATGCCCCGTTATAAAGGAAATGACTACAAACTATGCACATTATAGATATTAAATGAAAATGTATAAGAATAGGACGCAAACCTTCCAAGTGCAAGCAAATTTCCAAAAGTAAATGCTATCCCAAATTTGATAGGGTTGAAGAAAACAAGCGTTGACTGAAACAAAAAAATGCAGGAATATAAAAATTCACAGAAAAATAAAGCTAAAAATCAGTCTACAGAGTTCAATAATTAGTTGAAATACAAATGGCTGGGATAGCAAATGATGATAATGACAAATCATTTTTGTTAGAAAATAATGATGTAAAGGCCCATAATGGAGTCTACTATAGGCCCTCTTCCTCTACTTGCAATAATCCCACATCTTAAAATTGGGATTTCTCTCTCTCTTCTCTCCCTATATAAATGTATTCATACTTGATTTTGTACATTGAAGAAGTATATACAAGGTTTCAACACTATTCTACATGGTATTAGAGCGTCCGGTCCTCCTTGGGTGGTCTCCGAGTCCTTTCCCTTGGGCGGTCTCCTTCCTTCCCACGGGCTCGGCGAGCTACCCCTTTTGCCGGATAGTTTTCTTCTGTCTGCACGGTACTCGGCGAGATACTCCCCTCCTGGTTCTCTTGTTTTTCCCGTGCTTTTATAACCTTTGTTGTTGTGGCCCACCACTCTGCCCTCCAGCGGTCTGCCTTGCGTCCGCTGTGGTTTACCTTATTGCCTCTTCTAACCGCTGCGATCTCTCCCCTTCTCTGTCTGCGCCGTGGTTCGTCTAGCCGATAGCGACTTCCTTTCGATCAAGGATCCCTTTACAAAATCAGGATCGATTTACAAAAGATGGATGTAGGATCGTAAGATCCTATGATCTGGATAGCGATCCTGACAACCTTGGTACTCGCTAAAATTCTCCTGTTTGTCGCTACTGCGGGCTGACGCGGACTCCTGCCACTGAGTGTTATTTACTCTTTGTCTGCTTTGATCTGCAATCTGCGGCCTGTCCGCTGTTATCTGCGGTCTGTCTGCTACTATCTGCGGTCTGCGAGCCTCTCCTGTTCGCCGTTTACTCTGTCCGCTGCAATCTGCCGCATGTTCGCCCTTCTGCGATTTCCCTTAGCCGCATCGGTCTTCTCTCTGCTCAGTGCAGTCTCCTTGCTTAAGGTTCCTTCTGGCTTGCCTCTGCGAGTTGCGGCCTGTCTAGATTACTCGCGCGGGGTTGCCTTCGCGGATTGTCGATCTTCTTTTCTGCCTGCAGGCTGCTCTTGTTGCCCGCCTCTCCTCTTACCGAGCGGTCTCTACTCTGTGTTCGTCGGGTGTCTCCCGCTTGCTCTCTTGTCGGTCTCTCCTCTAGAGGATGCAGACTCTCAGGTCGCCTGCTCCTGCGGACTCTCCCTTCTCGGCTGCTCTCTCAGGCCGCTCTCCTCTATTCGCCATGCCTCCCCTGCTCCAGGTCGCCCTCTTCTATTCGCCAGACCGCCCAGTCTCCTCGCCCGATCGTCTTGTCGTTGCGAGCTCCGCCTGTTGTGAATTCTTCTAGCCGCCGCGACCTCTGCCTACTGCGACCTCTGCCGCTGCGAGCTCTGTCTGCTGCGATCTCATCTAGCCGCTGCGAGCTCTATCTGCCGCAGGCTCTTCTAACTACAACTCCTCTACCTTGCCCGTTGCGAGCTCACCTTGCTGTGAGCTCATCTTGCCGCATTGCTTAGCCGCCTACCCTCTAGTTGTGCTTGAGATTTGCTTCCCCCTGCTGGTTAGCTGCCTTGTGTAACCGACTTCCCTCTTGGTCATAGATACGTCTACTGTTACTTCCTCTCCTGCTGCGGGGGCAGGTCCTGTTCCTGAACTCTGTGACGAGTTACGCATCACTACCATATCTCTGACAGGGAAGAAGAACTTTGTTGAGTGGGTGCATTCTGTTCGCCAGGTTCTTCAGTCAAAAGCATTTCTGCATCATTTAACTCAGGCACGTTGTCCCTACTGATGATTGGCTTCGTAATGATGGGCTTGTTCAGACATGGCTCCTCAACTCACTTGATGGTGAACCTTATTGCATGGCTATGTATCACGAGTCAGCCAAGGCAATGCGGGATGAACTCCATTCACTCTACTCCGATAAGGACAGTCTCCAGCACCTGTATGACATTATCACTGATCTTCATACCCTTGACACCGGCAGTGCTGCCGACTTAACCTCCTTTGTTGCCCAGTCCAAGACTTTGGTTGAAGCTTGGATTCAGCATCAGCCCCCGACTACGGATCTCGCTGTCCAGTGTGCTCAGAAGGAATCAGTTGGTATTGCTATGATGATGGCTCGTGTTTTGCCTCATCTTCAGAGTGTTCGGGCTTAGATTCTCTCATCTACGATTCCCTCATTCTTTGATGTGTGCTCCATGCTGCTAAAAGTTTCACCACCTCTTGATACTATCAGCCTTCCTTCACCAGCTCTTCTCCAACACTCTTTTGCGCCATTACTGCCTCTACCTTCCCCTTCCCTTGGAGGACGTGTTGGGTCCCGGGGGAGGGGTCGCGGTGGTCGGCCCCGACCTAAATGTTCTTTTTGTGGCAAGGATGGCCACTTTGAGGCGACATGCTATCGTAAGCATGTCCTTCCTCCTAGTCCAATTGTTGTTGTTGCTACTCACAACCCTTCTGCCACACGTGCTGATCTTGATGAAGTTCGCCTCCAGCTCTAACAACTCTAAAGGTTGCTCCACAACTCACCTGCTTCTATTGTCTGTCTCTAATGAAGGTATCACTTGTCTCTCCACTAGTCCGGGCTGGATTGTGGATTCAGATGCTACTCATCATATCACCTCTTTGAAGTCACCCCAATACTTGGATTCTTCGCATCCCAAGTTTATCACCGTAGCCAATGACAACACCGCTCCTGTCTCTGGCTCGACTGATATACCTCTCAATCCCTCTATTTCTCTTCGCTCAGCTCTCCGTGTCCCGGGCTCTCCTTTCAATTTACTTTCTGTCAGTCGCTTCTTTGCTAATTTGGATCATTCTATCACATTCACCTCTTCGTATTTTCTGATACAGGATCGCAGGACGCAGAGTATTATTGGTAAAGGACGAATGCAAAACGGGTTCTACCTTCTTGATATCTCCCCTACCATTCTCTCCTCCGTATCCTCGGTTGACTGGCATCGGCGTCTTGGACATGCTCCTCTTCCAGTTCTCCAGAAGGCGCTTCCTGATGTTCCGCTTCCTGCTTTTACATGTGATGCCTGTATTTTGGGGAAACAACATCATTCCTCTTTTTCTTCTCATTGTACTCGGAGCTCTGCTCCGTTTACGTTAGTTCATTCTGATGTTTGGGCCCGTATAAAATAACAAGTGTGTCTGGCTATCGTTATTTTATCACATTTATTGATGATTACTCTCGAATGACCTGATTGTACTTACTTCGTGATCGTTCTGAGCTTCCTCGCGTATTCCGTACTTTCGTTCTGGAGACTCGCACACAATTTGCCGATAAAATCAAAACACTCGGGACGGATAATGCTCGTGAATACACGAGTCACGAATTCAATAATCTCTGCTCGGAATTTGACATTATTCATCAGACTTCCTGTGTCTATACTGCTCAACAAAATGATGTGGTTGAGCGAGAGAATAGGCATCATCTTGATGTTGTTCGCTGCCTCATGATTCAAATGCATGTTCTCAAGGCGTATTGGCATTTTGCGGTTTCGATGGTATGCTTTCTCATTAACTGTCTCCCTTCCTCCGTCCTCCATCATGCCACCCCATTCAATGTTCTCTTTCCATGCACACCACCATTCCCCCTCCCCCCTCCCCCCTCCCCCCTCGCATATTTGGTTGTACTTGCTATGTTCATCTTCTTGGTCCCTCCATTGACAAGCTCTATCCTCGGGAAACCAAACAGATGTTCGTTGGTTATTCCCGTACTCAAAAATGGTATGTTTGCTACTCTCCCACTACCTGCAAGGTGACTGTTTTGACGGATGTCACCTTTCTGGAAGATTAACCTTTTTCCCTTCTTCATCACCATCTCTTTCACAACCATCATCATTACCACGGCCTGTCGTCCCTGTTACATCCACCTTGCACCACCACCTCCCACCAACACTCATGCTCTCCAACAACCTCCACTTCTTCATGTCTACACTCGTCGCCCTCCTCGTTCCGCCGCTCCACTGCAGTCAGCTTACACCTCTGACACTCTGCGACCTGGTGATCCCACTCCTACCTCAACAACTCATCCCATGGAAAATTATGTATCCTTACATCGCCTGTTCCCAACGCTTTAGAAATTTGCCACTACACTATCCTCGGTTTCTGTTCCTGACTCTGTGCAGGAGGCACTTCAACATCCAGGTTGGTGGGCGGCCATGGAAGAAGAAATGATAGCCCTCTGGGCTAATCACACATGGGATTTGGTCTCTCCTCCTCCAGGACAGACTCCTGTTGGCTGTAAATGAGTCTTTGTCATCAAACATGCAGCTGATGGGACAATTGACCGACTTAAAGCCAGTATGGTGGCCCGCGGCTTTACTCAACAACAGTGCCTTGATTATAAGGAAACGTTCTCTCTGGTGGCCAAGCTTAATATGGTTCGTGTGTTTCTCTCTGTGGCTATGCATCGCCAATAGCCCCTACATCAACTGGATATCAAAAATGCTTTTTTAAATGGAGATTTGCAAGAAACTGTCTATATGCAACAACCTCCCGGGTTTGAGAACATGGGGAAGTCCCAAGTTTGTCACCTCAAGACATTAATTTATGGTCTCAAACAATCTCCTCGGGCCTGGTTCGATAAGTTCAGTAAGGCTATTCGGGAAGTTGACTTTACTCGAAGCTCGGCAGATTTCTCCCTGTTCACTCGACATAAGAAAACAGGAACGGTTCTCCTTCTAGTCTATGTTGATGACATCATAATCACAGGTGATGATGAAAAGGGAATATAAGCGGTCAAACAACATCTTTGTTATGTATTTCAAACAAAAGATTTGGAGAACCTTCGATACTTTCTAGGCCTTGAGATTGCAAAACGGTCTGATGGCCTTGTCATATCCCAACGGAAGTACTGTCTTGACCTTCTTCAGGATGCTGGCTACTCGGGATGCAAACCGGTTAATACTCCTATGGATGCAAATCACAAGCTTTGTGCCCATGCCTTTGACGAAGATCTCATCCTCCCAAATCCGGAATACTATCAATGTTTGGTTGGAAAACTAATTTATCTAACCGTCACAGGACCGAACATATCTTTTGTTGTTGGGGTTGTCAGCCCGTTTATGCATTCTCCTTGGATGTCTCATTTACAAGCTGTAGAACGAATTTTGAGATACCTAAAAACAACCCCTGGTCAAGGGTTGATGTACCAAACCGTTTCATCTTCTATTCCTACATTAATTGCAGATTCAGATGCTGATTATGCTGGCTCCATTGATGATCGGCGATCCACCAGCGGATTCTGTACATACTTCGGAGATCACCTTGTTATCTGACGCAGTAAGAAACAGTCTGTGGTGGCTCGATCTTCAGTCGAAGCTGAGTACAGTTCAATGGCATCTGCTATATTTGAGCTCACATGGATTGAAGGTCTTCTACAAGATATGGGAGTAAAACTTTCTTCTCCGGCTACCTTACTCTGTGGCAGTCAAGCTGATATACACATAGCAAAGAATCCCATCTTCCATGAAAGGACAAAACACATTGAAGTTGGCTGTCATTTCATCCGGGAAAAGGTTCAAATGAAGAAGCTGGAATTGAGACATGTTTCAGCTACGGATCAAGTTGTTGATATCCTCACTAAGGCGCTACAGAGTACCTTGTTTTATCAGTTCTTGTCCAAGTTGGGTGCCTACGACTTGTATGCTCCAGCTTGCAGGGGAGTGTTAGAAAATAATGATGTAAAGGCCCATAATGGAGCCCATTATAGTCCCTCTTCCTCTACATGTAATAATCTCACATCTTGAAATTGAGATTTCTCTCTCTTTTCTCCCTATATAAATGTATTCATACTTGATTTTGTACATTGAAGAAGTATATACAAGGTTTCAACACTATTCTACAATTTTAATATAAGATTTAAACTTGATCATCTCTTTTGTAGACCCAAGAATGTAAGATCAGAGCAAAAGGCCTATAATGCATCAACTTAGATATCCCAAAATAGTTTGGGATAAATGTCTTAGTTGAGTAGCATGCACAGCAGAAGGAAAGAGCAGTCTTGCAAGGCATAACAACGTTATTATAAAGAATTACATTACTAAGTAAATACTTCAAGAAGGTTTACAATGGCATGCATCAAAACGATAGTACAAAAACTGAGCATTCACCTAAAGTAGCAGAGCAACACTTATGGCAGCTAAAAAAAAGATTGACAACCATATCTCCGACCATTTCGGAGGAAAAGGAAAATGCTAAAGGATTGTTGGTGAAAGACTGCTTCAGAAGTACTACAATCATGAAAATTAATTTGAAGAGATTAAAAGTTTGTAGACTTCAATCGAAACTGCTGCTCTACAAGCTTTCACAACATTGAACATGTTAAATTGTGAAAGATTGACAGGGATATCTCTATTCCTCTCAGTAATGCACATGAAAAATGTTAGCTCAAAGGAAAAAAATGATAGACTTTGAAGATCAAAGGAAAAAGTTAGCTACACGGGGAAAATAATGAATATTGTAGACCAATCTGGGTTGGTTGGATCATTGATTTTTTTTCGAGTTCATCGTAGATTCGTCTTACGGAGAGTCTAAGAAAAGAAATGTGTAAATGTATCATACATTGACATAATCAAAGATATGTATACAAATTCAGTGATGAGGGAGAGGACATGTGGAGGATTAACACGGGATTCTCTATCATTGTTGACTTACATCAAAGGTCAGCTTTAAGCTCTTATCTCTTTGCACTTATCTTAGATGAGCTCACCGGACATATCCAACAAACAAGACTTTGGTGTTTATTGTTTGCAAATGATATTGTTTTGGTCGATGAGACGCGCGAGGGTGTAACTGCGAAACTTGAATTTTGACAAGACACTTTAGAAAAGAAGGGTTTCGGGTTAAGCAGGGCAAAAACGGAGTATATGGAGCTTAAATTTAGCAGCGAGAAGAGCAGGTGACTTCGTTATTAAGTTGGAGGATGAAGATATTACCTGCAGTGAGTGCCTTAAATATCTTGGATTGATAGTTCAAAAAGATAGAGGTGTTGATAAAGATGTGATATATATAATCCAAGTAGTTTGGTTGAAGTGGAGAGGAGCGTCAGGGATCTTATATGATGGAAAATTACCATTAAAACTTAAATGTCAGTTTCACCGTACTGCAATTAGATCAGCGACGCTCTATGATTCTGAGTGTTGGGCAGTGAATTGTGTACATGAGCAAAAAAAGGGAGTTGCGGAGATGAGAATACTTAGGTGGACGTGTGAACACACGAGACTGGATAAAGTTAGGAATGAATGTATCAGTGATAAGACAGGAGTGCACCAATTGCAGAGAAGATGCGAGAAGCTCAACTAAGATGGTTTGGACACGTACAAAGGAGACCATTAGAGGCACTTGTTAGGCGTTGTGAGAGTTTAGTCACTAGGCATGTTAAACTGGGGAGGGGTAGACCAATAAAGATTTGGAATGAAACTATAAGGAAATACATGAAGTACTTAGGCATTAGTGAGATTATGACTAAAGATAGGGCACAATGGCGACAAAAGATTCATATAGCCGACCCCACTATAGTGGGATAAAGGCTTAAGTGTTGTTTTATCGTAGATTCGCCTTACTTGGACAAGTCAAAGATAACTGGCAAAAAGGATGCAACAGTTCAAGAAATATTATATATTAGAACAAAATGAAAATCCTAGATATCAGCTATTATAGATAATAATTCGACAAAGTGAATAATCAGTAACAAGCACAAACCACCCTGTGCACTATTGAAGTGGAGAGGAGCGTCAGGGATCTTATATGATGGAAAAGTACCATTAAAACTTAAATGTCAGTTTCACCATACTGCAATTAGACCAGCGACGCTCTATGATTCTGAGTGTTGGGCAGTGAATTGTGTACATGAGCAAAAAAAGGGAGTTGCGGAGATGAGAATGCTTAGGTGGATGTGTGAACACACGAGACTGGATAAAGTTAGGAATGAATGTATCAGTGATAAGATAGGAGAGACACCAATTGCAGAGAAGATGCGAGAAGCTCAACTAAGATGGTTTGGACACGTACAAAGGAGACCATTAGAGGCACTTGTTAGTCGTTGTGAGAGTTTAGTCACTAGGCATGTTAAACTGGGGAGGGGTAGACCAATAAAGATTTGGAATGAAACTATAAGGAAATACATGAAGTACTTAGGCATTAGTGAGATTATGACTAAAGATAGGGCACAATGGCGACAAAAGATTCATATAGCCGACCCCACTATAGTGGGATAAAGGCTTAAGTGTTGTTTTATCGTAGATTCGCCTTACTAGGACAAGTCAAAGATAACTGGCCAAAAGGATGCAACAGTTCAAGAAATATTATATATTAGAACAAAATGAAAATCCTAGATATCAGCTATTATAGATAATAATTCGACAAAGTGAAAAATCAGTAACAAGCACAAACCACCCTGTGCACTATTGAAGTAGGCTTCAATTATGATCCACCTTAATATCCTGATACGAATACGTCTTCCAAGACAACCCTTCTCACACAACAAGGGAAGATTCGGAGTTGTCTCCCCATATCTATTGTTTAGTAATATTGTATTTTATATTGTTGTGGTGAATCCTGCCTTGAGTGGCACAAGTAATTTAGGTAGGCGAGGTTATCTCCCTATATAAGGGTGAGTAGAAGTAGGTTTTTATTGTAACGCCCGCTAGAACTCCGCAATTGAAGTTGATCAGAGGCATGGGTTAGTATGACATGATTCTTGCAGAAAATTTGAAATAAACAGAACTACAGAATTTACACTTTGCAGCATAATTGTTATCATTTCTGCAGAAGAAACTGAGCACCACAGAATGTAAAGAGGAATAAATTAACTTCAATATTTACAATAACAGTTCTACATTACAATATCATACATATTTATAAGCCCTTAACTATTTTACACAAACTGGGCTTTAAGATGCATCCATAAAAATACTATATTATCCCGAAATGTGGGTCCCTACACAGACTCTACCCCAACACAAACTACTACCACCAAACTATAAAAACTCTAAGTCCATCACTTCGGATCTTCATTTCCCTTGTTACGTTCATCCAACTTCTCAAGTGCCTCCGTGATGAATTTAAACCAGAGACAATACTTCTATTCCTTCAGTTGGTGTCTCCCTTCAACTGACAATTTGCTAGAAATTTCTTCTTCTTCAATTACTTGGTCCTAAAAATATATTTAAAATAAAGGGCAAATCATAATTACCAAGTGATCTTACCTATTTAACCGCTTGCAAACATCAGAAGAAAAGTTAGTAGCAAAAGACATACGAAATGTGCAGTAATCTTATGCAATGAAAAGTAAGCAATAAAAAATTAACTAGCAAAAAAAGCAATAACATAGCATTGCATTTTATTCATCATGAAAGTGTAAAATATTTCTTGTTATATTATGGTATTAAGAAGACAGTCATTATAATTCTTAATCTTATTTAATATTGATTAACATCATCTTCTTTAGCTTCTCATCTATTTGTCAAGGTTAAGAGTAATTTTTTTTTTGGGCCGACATATGATCATTTTGTTAGCCATCTACCTCTACTGCCCCTTTTGGGTGTCCTAGCATAGTCACATGAATTGAAGTTTCATCATTGATAATAAATTCAGGTTGGATCTACTGACTCCCTTAGGCCGGGGGGGGGGGGGGGGGGGGTTAAGGGATTTATGAAATTTAATTCGAAATATTAAAAAGAAAACTTTACTTTTACTTTTCAGAGATGATAATATAGAAGATTACTTTTAGTACGATGATAAAGATGGAGTTCAATCTTTATTAACTGCCGCCGGTGGTAGATGTTACCGTGCGAGTCTTAACATGATATTCAATGATGAAAGAAACTTTCAATATAATCTACCAATATGAGTGATTACAATAGTAATGATCTTTTGACGCTAAGATCAAGGTGATAGTGTTTACTCCTTTTCGTTTTTTATACCGACCATTATCCCCAAGGACCGGTTGGCCCTAGCCTATCTCTCCATAGATAAGGCATCAAGCTGCACCCAAGATCTAAACTCTAGATCTAGACGCCAACACCCACGGAGAATTCTCTGCTATAAGCCTCACACGGACCTAGTCGCCAATGTAACACCCAAAGTTTGTCGTACGACATAAAACTAATAAAACTTTAAATAAAATTATTTTCGCAAAAAATAAAAGAGAAGCATTTGCAAAATATCGCCGCTATGATTTTTAATTCATAAATTACGTTTTAATAAAGTTGGTCTCATTTAAATTAGTGTATACAATTTAATTTAAGATGTAAATAATAAAATTTATGCACATTGATGTACTAATAGTTGATTTTGGTGTGCGGACAATAAATTGTGAGAAAATAGTAAGACGCCTGGGTTAGAATTAAGAAATAATGGACTAATTGAACATAATCTAATCCCCTTTAGGCTTAGGCGGTGATATCTTAGGCGGCGAATTGGTACCGGCTTAGAAAGGGATAAGAAATACTGAGCCCCTCTTAATTCCAAAATCCCGCACTTCCTCCCCCTCGCTCGCTTAGTCCGCCATTTCCGCCTAGGGATTTCGCAAATCGCCTGCGTCTCCTCCTTCCTCCTCCGATTTCTCATTCTATCGGCAGAAAAAAAGATTGGATCAACTCTCTTTATCTTGCTACCAGCCCCTCTTCTTGATGGTGGCCAGTTTTGGAAAGGATATATAGCAACCGAAGAAGGATTTGGGCATCCTCTATAGCAAAACCCTAATTTCTCCTTTATTTCCCCACTATAAGCCATTTTACTCCTCTTTCCCTCTCCTTTATGCAAATAATGAGTAATCTGAATTAATGTTAGAGATTTGGAGGGAAAACGATTTCATTTTTTAAAGTGAAACTTCATGGTGGTATGCAAATTAATATTTTTATGGGACGGGATAATTAGGAATTTGAGTTTTATGTTATGAAAATTATTAGGGCTGATTTTGGGAATTTTAGTTGTTAATTTGATGTAATCATAGATTTTTATGTATGATGACTGCCCTAGATTGAATGACATGTAAGTTAATTTAGCATGCTCATGAAGAAATTAAGTAGAATTGACGGGGCTTTGATGCGAATCTTAATAGAGTTGGTGAAAATCATATTTAAGACAATTAATAGTAGAAATTATGTTGTGAAACACATAAAAATTGCTGGAAATTCATGTTGAATGGGTCGAAATGTGGTTATTGTTCTTAGGAATACTGTCCATAAAAAGAAATTGCTGAAATTTTCATATTTTGTTTTTAGAACTACTGTCCTTTGAATTTTTTAAAAAATTATGATTTATAATTATGGGGCTGCTATTTTTCACATGTGAGGGCTGTTTTTATATATGCCCACTATAATCATGATTAGCTATGGATTTCCTTAACTTGTAGAATAGATTTACTTCATATTGATGTCTGATTTATGATGGTTTCGCTGAAATCGAGTGTCTTATGGATTTTTGGATACAATTTATGAAAGGAACTGGTTGTAGAAGTTTGTGATTGACCTTTCGGATAATGTTAAGGCTTCATATTATGGATTGTTGGGTGGATGCCAATATAAAGCCTATGTAATGATGAAGATTTCTAGTCCATAATAGAATCATTGATATAAATTGGGGGTTCTTGCATTCTCGGTTTTCCATGAAATTATAAGATTATAGATCTTAAAATAGGGGCACTAACATTGTTTTTAGAGGTCCACTTTAGTTTTCTACTTTTAAAAAGTAAGAGCAAATCAAAATCTTCCAAGGGTCAACATGAGGTATATTAAACAATGCAACGCTAAACCTCAAATCATATTAAAAAGAAAGCTTTCTTACAGATACAAAGAGAATGACGTCCCAAGGTCGACGCGGCGATGACAAGAAAAAAAGCAAAGAAATAGAAACTCACTGTGAGGATTACCTTTTTAATTTATGTTTTATTTTCAAGTATTTTCTTATAGACACCGTTATGAATTTTATAAAAACTTATTTCTTCCATGTGAACTGAATGGTTATAAAATTATATAAGCTCGCAAATCATAAAAACTGATAGGTGTTATCGCCACTACTGAATTAAGGGAATGAATATATACCTGATACTCTTCCTTCTCCCATATATATATATATATATATATATATATATATATATATATATATATATATATATATATATATATATATATATATATATATATATATATATAAAAGACTGTACCCACATATATGCATAAAAAACAAAAAAGACAAATGAAAGAAATAGGGATTGCATTAATGCATACGTTAAGGGTATCTACAGACTAAATTAAATTCAGTTGGACCGTAATAGGTCTTAAGAGAGTTGTACGTTGTTATTCCGCCGCATCCGCTACAGTTTCAAGGGCAGGCGTACACTCGGCGACCAAAAGAACGGAGGCTAAACAACGGGGCTGAACCATCCGGTTCAGCCCCCAACCTATGAAGGAGCCAAGGGGGGACTGAACCGACCCGGTTCAGTCCCCAAGTGGGGGGGGGGGGGGCGGCCGGCCCCCTTGAGCCCCAGGTATTAATAAACCCGGGGCTCCCTCTTGAATGACATGCACTAGTATTCTCAAGGTATTTCCTCTTTCCCTCTTCCTAACCCTAATCCTTCTTCTTCTCCTCTCTAAATCTCTCCTAGATCTCTCTTCTTCTTTGCAAAGTCCTATCATTTGGTATCAGTGCATCATCCTGCGACGATGGTGACATGCTCGGAAGCCGAAACCGCGCGGCTCGCATCCCTCGAGGAGAACTACGTAGGGTTGTCGGACACGATGACGACGCTCGAAGAACAAGTGAAATCCTCCAAAAAAAATCTAGAGGATCGCTTGGATGCGCGCATGGAGGAGATCAAAACTCTACTCGCACAAAATCTGAAAAGAAAAAACCACGCGGTGGAAGGATCCGAAACGGAGGCATCCTACCATCCTCTTGCGCAGAATGGCACTGGAATCGGAAGCGGAGTGCAGCAGGGGGCCGGATCTGGGTCTACAGGAGGCGGACCCTCTGTTGCGGGATCGGCGGAAGCCGATCCTACGCGGATCGGCGCCTACGCCAACCGCACGGTAGGATCGGCGCAGGACTGGTACGGGGGCCCTGGAGGGGTCGTCGGAGGGCCGACGGAGGCCGGCCACCGCTGACCAGGCGGCTCGAGGCTGACGGCACCGAGCGGCCCGTTCGGCGTCCATTCCGCCTGGAACGGACCCGGAACGCAGTCGGGCTCCTCTTGGCGGGGTCCGGGGCAGGGAGCAGCCCCTTTTCGACCGACTGGAGCGAATGCGGTCCCAATCGGAGGTGTGGCGGGCATCCTACCGATACCTCCGCTATATGGAGGACCGGCGGACTATGGAAATGGCAACCCATGGGGTAGAGGGAAACAAGGAGGCTACAGCATGGACCGGGGACGGCCCGGGCCCGCAGCGGCCCCAGGGCAACCTTACCAACCAGCACATGCAGAACCACGACCATACATGCAGCCCAAACTGACACGTATGAACTTCCCTAAGTTCAAAGGCGGCGACGCCTTAAAGTAGATCCAGAAGGCTGAGCTTTTCTTCAAGTACCAAGAGATCCCAGAGGGGCAGTGGGTCCAGTTGGCGTCTTTCCACCTGGAGGAGGACGCTTTCAAGTGGACCAAGTGGTTTCTGAGGGGACGCAATTACGCACCTTGGGAGGAGTTTGTGGAGTCCTTCTCGGCTCGTTTCTGGCCTCTAGAGTATGAAGATGTGGAGGCTATGTTACAGAAGCTGCGGCAAAAAGGATCAGTCACAGAGTACCGGACAGAATTCGAACGGTTGGCCAGCCGGGTCAATTGGGAAGAGAGGACGATGCTGAGCTGTTTCGTATCCGGACTGAAGGACCATTTGAGAGACGAGGTCCACGCCTACATGCCACGCAGTCTGAGTCATGCCATCAGCCTGGCCAGGATATAGGAGGAGCGGTACAATCGGCAGAAGACTCGGACGACAGGACGGGCACCTACGGTGACAGACGTACCCAGGAGGGAACCACCGGCCAGGGGCCGTCCCACTGTGACGAGGTTGACGTGGCAGGAGCTACAGGCCAGAAAGGACAAAGGGTTGTGTTTCAAGTGTGATGAGAAATTCGTTTCGGGGCATCGGTGTCAGAAGGTCCAAGTCTTCATGCTGCGGAACGAGGACGGCGAAGAAGACACTACTGGTGACTCCGTTGAGGATGATCTGAATCTTGCGGAGTTTGGAATATCTCTTCAGGAGATGGCAGGGTGCACAGCTCCCCTCACTTTACGAATCGCAGGGGCGATTGGCCAGGAACGGGTGACTATACTAGTTGATAGTGGGAGCACCCACAATTTCATTGACCCCGATGTGGCTCTCAAGGCAGGGCTCCCGATTGATCGGGAGGCCGCCTTTCAGGTCATGGTTGCGGATGGGAGCAAGTTGCGATGCGAAGGGGTCCTGAAGGGGGCCGAGCTGCGGATGCCGGGATACATCTGCCACACCGACGTCTACCTTCTCCCCATTCGAGGCTCGGATATGGTCTTGGGAGTGTAGTGGCTCCGGCAGCTACGGCGGGTCCACAGATTGGGACAGGATGACGCTGGAGTTTACTCAGCAGGGCAAGGACCACTGTTTGCAGGGAATCAGGACGTCTCCCCTCAAGGAGATCTCACTCAGGGGATTGCAAAGACTGGAGGAGCAATGCGAGACAGTAGCCATGATTCTGGGGGTGACAACCGTGGGATCAGAGGCTAGCGCGGAGCCAGAGCAGATACAAGCACTCTTGGGACAGTACGATGATGTTTTCCAGTAGCCACGCTCCCTTCCACCGTCCCGTTTCCGGGACCATCAGATCCAGTTGAAGGTTGGGACGGATCCCACCAACATCCGACCTTACCACTACCCCCATATTCAGAAGATTGAGATAGAGCGCAGCGTGCGCGAGATGCTGACTTCTGGTCTTATACGTCCCAGCACTAGTGCTTTCTCTTCCCCGATCATACTGGTAAAGAAGAAAGACGGTTCGTGGAGATTTTGCGTGGATTACCGGGGGCTTAACAGTTCCACCATCAAGGACAAATTTCCCATTCCTATGATCGAGGAGCTGTTGGATGAGCTGCACGGAGCACACTTATTCACCAAATTGGATCTCCGATCCGGCTACCATCAGATTCGTATGAAGGAGGAAGACGTCCACAAGACGGCCTTCCGTACCCACGATGGTCACTATGAGTTCTTGGTGATGCCATTTGGGTTGGCCAACGCACCCTCGACCTTCCAGAAAGTGATGAATGAGATATTACGCCCTCTTCTTCGAAGGTATGTGCTAGTTTTCTTTGACGATATACTTATATACAGCAGGAGTTGGGAGGATCACCTGGAGCACGTCCGCACCGTCCTCACCATATTGAGGAATCACAAACTGTACGCCAAGCGGTCCAAGTGCTCGTTTGGGCAGCCGGAGGTTGAGTACTTGGGACACCTGGTGTCCGCACACGGGGTACAAGCTGACCCAAAGAAGATTGCAAACATGGTAGATTGGCCACCTCCCACGACGGTCCAGGCTTTGAGGGGTTTTCTCGGGCTGACAGGGTACTATCGGCGGTTCGTGAAGGACTATGGGAAGATAGCCCGCCCCCTCACTCAGCTGTTGCCTTAGTTGTCAAGGCGCGCGCCTAGGCGCGCCTGAGGCGCCGGGCGCACCAGGCGCAGTCCGCCGCGCCTCAGCACAGCTGAGGCGGGCGATGTGCCCCAGGCGCGCCTAGGCGCGCGCCTTACAGGCTCCCAGGCGCACCAAAGGCGCGCCCGGGTCTTTCAAGGTATTTTTATTTAAAAAAAATTTAATATGGTCAAAAACGTGATCCTAGACGCACCCGAGGCACCCCAATTGAGCGAATTGGGTGCCCAATTCGCTCAATTTTCGCTGAAATTGAGCGAATTGGGCGCCCAATTCGCTAAAATTGAGCGAATTCACTGAATTTCAGCGAATTGGGCGCCCAATTCGCTGAAATTCAGTGAATTCGCTCAATTTCAGCGAATTGGGCGCCCAATTCGCTCAATTTCAGCGAATTGGGCGCCCAATTCGCTCAATTTCAGCGAATTGGGCGCCCAATTCCCACAATTTCAGCGAATTGGGCGCCCAATTCGCTAAATTTCAGCGAATTGGGCGCCCAATTCGCTAAATTTCAGCGAATTGGGCGCCCAATTCGCTAAATTTCCTTTTCCCCCAATTTTTGCGCCTCACGTGCCTCAGGCGCGCGCCTGCGCCTTGCGCCTTGCGCCTAGGCTCCAGGGGCCCTTTGCGCCTCGGTGCGCCTTGCGCCTTTGATAACTTAGGCTGTTGCAGAAAGACGCTTTCCAATGGAGTACAGAGGAGGAGGTCGCCTTCCAGTCTCTGAAGACGGCTATGACTACTACTCCGGTTCTAGCACTTCCAGATTTCTCCAAGACGTTCATAGTGGAGGCCGATGCTTCGGGGGTCGGTATTGGGGCTGTGCTGATACAGGAGGGCCGACCCTTGGCCTACTTCAGCAAGGCGTTGGCACCCCGGACACTGGGCCTCTCGACGTACGAGAAGGAGATGTTAGCCATCCTTCATGCGGTCGCCTTGTGGTGGCCTTATCTCTTGGGACGACACTTCCAGATCCGTACAGATCACCAGAGCCTGAAACATTTTCTGGAGCAGAGACTAGCCTCACTGTTGCAGCAAAAGTGGCTGACAAAGTTGCTGGGATACGATTATGAGATTGTGTATAAGCAGGGGAAGGAAAATGTGGTGGCCGACACACTCTCCCGCCTACCAGAGAGTTCCTTGTCCCATATTTCAGGACCAGTGATTGAGTCACTGGAAGAGTTACAGGCAGAAGTTCAGCAGGATCCGGATCTTCGAGCCATCATTGAAGCACTGCGACAGGGGGAGCCTACTGAGGCCGGCTACCACTTGTAGGGAGACAGGCTTTACCATCAGGGCCGGGTAGTCCTCCCTGCCACGTCGGCCTGGCGGAAGGTCATGATGCAGGAGTTTTACGCCTCACCCACCGGCGGTCACGCCGGCATCCTGCGTACATTACAACGGGTCCGGGCGAATGTTTTTTGGAAAGGGCTGCGGCGAGATGTTCAGCGGTTTGTGCGTGAATGCGAGATCTGCCAGCGACAGAAGTACGAGACTACCTCCCCCGCCGGGCTACTGACACCGTTGGAGATTCCCCGTCATATTTGGGACACTGTGTCTATGGATTTCATTGACGGCCTGCCCAAGTCTCAGGGCAAGTCCGTCATTTTGGTCGTGGTTGACAAGTTGTCCAAATACGGACACTTCATTGCTATGAGCCATCCGTATACGGGAGAAACAGTCGCTGAAGTTTTTGCCAAGGAGATTGTGCGACTTCACGGAATTCCAAGCGCTATCATATCAGACAGAGACCCCGTCTTTGTGGGCAATTTCTGGCAGGAGCTGTTTCGGCTACAGGGGACTTCCCTCTGTATGAGTACGACCCACCATCCCCAGACAGACGGGCAGACGGAGGTCCTCAACCGTGGGGTTGAAACCTATTTGCGGTGTTTTGTCATGGATGAGCCACGCTCGTGGACTCGGTGGCTCCATTGGGCGGAGTACTGCTACAATACATCTTTCCATGCGGCCAGCAAGCTCACCCCTTTTGAGGTGGTCTACGACCGCCCCCCGCCTACTTTGAGTTCCTATGAGCCAGCCAGCACCGCTCTGCCCGCGGCCGACCGGATGTTACTGGATCGCGACCGGACTTTATCTTTACTCCGGGAGAACTTACGCATCGCCCAAGATCGCAGGAAGATTAAGGCCGACAAACATCGTACCGAGCGGGAGTTTGCGGTGGGCGATGAGGTCTTCCTTAAACTCCAACCATATCGGCAGCTATCGGTCTCTCGGCGGACCAACCAGAAACTGGCACCAAAATACTATGGCCCGTTCCGTATCCTCCGCCGGGTGGGGCCCGTGGCTTATACTCTCGCTCTCCCGGAAGGTTCTCGAATCCATCTGACGTTCCATGTATCCTTATTGAAGAAGAAGCTCGGGAATTCAACTCCGATCAGCCCTACTCTCCCGGAGGCTACTAGCCGCGACGAATTGCGGCCTTCTCCGGAGGCGATTCTGTTGACCAAATAGAAGCGGCGGGGAGCCGAGTACCGGCTCGAGGTACTCGTCAAGTGGGCGCACATGACCGCCGAACATAATTCTTGGGTTGACTTGTTGGAGTTTCGCGAGACATTTCCGGATTTCCCACTTGAGGACAAGTTGGCGCTTGAAGGGGGAGGGAATGTTATGCCGCCGCATCCGCTACAGTTTCAAGGGCAGAAGTACACTCGGCGACCAAAAGAACGGAGGCTAAACAACGGGGCTGAACCATCCGGTTCAGCCCCCAACCTATGAAGGAGCCAAGGGGGGACTGAACCGACCCGGTTCAGTCCCCAAGTGGGGGGGCCGGCCGACCCCCTTGAGCCCCAGGTATTAATAAACCCGGGGCTCCCTCTTGAATGGCATGCACTAGTATTCTCAAGGTATTTCCTCTTTCCCTCTTCCTAACCCTAATCCTTCTTCTCCTCTCTAAATCTCTCCTAGATCTCTCTTCTTCTTTGCAAAGTCCTATCATACGCACTGGATCGAACTCCCAGGTCAATTTAGTTGGGTCTTAACGGGTCTTAAGTGAGTTGTATGCACTGAGTTCAACCAAAGTGAAGTGGGCCCAAGACTGAAGACGGATATAAATACAGTACCCCTAAATGTAACAAAATGAAATTAAATAATGAAATGTGTTACGCCCCCGGACGAGGCCCGACTATTTGGCCGGCAATACAGATGGGGGAAGAGGCGTGACGGAGGCGACAACGTTGGTTCAGCCCCCTCTTCATAAGGATCAGCCCAAGGGGGGCTAAACCAAGTGGGTTCAGCACCAATTGGGGTCGGCTGTCCCCCCTTGGCCGGCCGGCCCGGGGTCCGGGTATAAGTACACCGGACCCCCCTCTTTGGATGGCATGCAAGTATTATTTCAGGTATTTCCCTTCCCTCAAACCTAATTTCTCTAGCCGTCTTAGATCTCTCTCTCTATTCTCCTTCTTCTTCCTATCATTTGGTATCAGAGGATTCTTTCCTCCATCATGATTGTTACGCGTTCGCAAGAGGAGACCGGCCGTTTGGAAAACCTAGAAGAGAGCTTGGCGGGGTCGACCGATTCGGTGGCCGCTATCGAAGCAAATGTGAAAACATCGACGCAAAGATTGGAAGAACGGATCGATGGCCGCTTGGAGGAAATCATGACGTTATTGGCGCAAAATTTGAAGGGAAAGGCGGCGGTGGAAAAGGAACCGGGCAGATCTTCAATTTCAAGGCCCGATTTGCAACAGAATGTTACAAACGAAGGAAGGGGGCCTTGGAGGGGTCGGCTAGGGTTGCGGATCCAGGATCGGGCGGCACAGGGGCTGGCGGCTTCGGCGGAACGGGCGGAGGCTGGTTCGGACCGGCTGGATCGGCCGTCGGAGGCTCAGCTAGGGCTGCGGAACCCGGATTAGGAGGCGGCATCGTCGGCGGGTTCGGATCAGGGGCGCGGCTCTCGGCAGCTTCGGTGGTGCAGGCGGATCGGGGGTTGGCTGGGGTGCTCCAGCCGGATCGGCCGTAGGGCTGGCTGGCGGGTTTGGTCAGGCAGTAGGCGGGGGTGGCGTTGGTGGCCCGGGGGGTGGAAATGGCTTGTTGCCTCCCTTAATGGAAGAGGTATGCCGTGGGGACAATTTCAACAATTTCTGGGCGTGCATGTTGAACGTGATGAACCCCGAAGACAAGATGGCGGTTGGCGTGGGCAGGTTGGTCATCGGTCGTACATGCCTCCGAAATTGACACAGATGAATTTCCCTCGTTACAGCGGTGGAGATGCGTTGGAGTGGGTGCAGAAAGCAGAGTTGTTCTTTAGCTATCAGGAGGTACTGGAAGAACAGTGGGTGCAACTGGCATCCTTCCACTTGGAGGACGACGCTTTCCAATGGACCCAGTGGTTCCTACGTGAACGAAACTATGTGTCATGGGTGGAGTTTGTTGATGGCTTCACTGCTCGATTCGGGCCTTTGGAGTTTGAGAATTTTGAGGCTCTCTTGCAAAAACTACGTCAGAAGGATTCTGTGACGGAGTACAGGACCGATTTCGAGAGGTTGGTGAACAGGGTACACTGGGAGGAGAAATCGCTCCTCAGTTGTTTTGTGTCGGGACTGAAGGAAAACTTACGCGATGAGGTGCGGGCCTACATGTCCCGTAGCCTGAACCACGCGATTAGCTTGGCGCGCATTCAGGAGGAACAGTTCAAGAGGCAGCGATCTCGCAACACAGTGAAACCGACTTCTACGCCCGCCACGGCGAGGAAGGATCCGCCAGTGGGTGGACGGCCGACAGTGACACGGCTGTCATGGAGTGAGTTACAAGAACGGAAGGAAAAAAGACTATTTCAACTGTGATGAGAAGTTTACAGCGGGACACAAATGTCAGAAGGTCCAAGTCTTTATGTTACAACAGGAGGTGGATGACGAGTTGAGCCCAGAGGAGTTAGATCTCGACGGCGACTTGGACCTGACCGAGCTAGGGGTCTCTTTGCATGTTATGGAGGGGTGTAACCCCCCTTCGCTCACTATGCGGCTAGCGGGACGACTCCGACAGGAGAAGGTGACCATTCTGGTGGACAACGGGAGTACGCACAATTTCATACATCCAGATGTGGCACAGAAGGTTGGACATTCGATTGACACTGGGGCTGCCTTCCAGGTTATGGTGGCCGATGACAGCAAATTGCAGTGTCAGGGCGTGCTGAAGGGAGGAGCTGCGGATGCAGGGCAACATCGGGTACACTGTTGGGAGTTCAGTGGCTGCAGCAGTTGAGGAGGGTCACCTTTGATTGGGACCAGATGACAATGGAGTTCTTGCAGAGTGGGAAACAGTTCTGTTTGTGGGGTCTCACCTCTTCACCAGTCAAGGAAATTTCCCTCCGCAGTCTCCAGTAGCTCGAGGAGGCGGGAAGTTTGATGGCGGTGCTTTTGGGGGTGAGGACAGAAGAGGTCGGGTCAGTTGAAGTGCCTATGCAGATGCAGGCTCTGGTTGAGCAATACGCCGACATTTTTCAGGAGCCCCGTACGCTTCCGCCTTCACGATTTCGAGATCATCAGATCGTCTTCAAACAGGGACGGAGCCTCCCAATATCCGACCCTACCGGTACCTGCACATGCAGAAGGCCGAGATTGAGCGCAGCGTACGGGAGATGCTCAATGTGGGCATCATACGGCCGAGCACGAGCTCCTATTCGGCTCCGATCATTCTCGTCAAGAAAAAGGATGGGTCCTGGCGGTTTTGTGTGGATTACCGCGCCCTGAACAGTGCCACACTGAAGGATAAATTCCCGATCCCATTGATTGAGGAACAGTTGGACGAGTTACATGGGGGGACACGATTCACCAAGCTTGATTTACGGTCCGGATATTACCAGATCCTCATGAAGGAGGAAGACATCCACAAGACAGCATTCAGGATGCATGACGGTCATTATGAATTTTTGGTGATGGCCAACGGGTTGACGGGTGGACCGTCCACCTTCCAGGCGAATATGAACGAGATTTTCAGGGACCTGCTTCGTCACTTCGTGCTCAGCTTCTTCGATGATATCCTTATTTACAATGCTACTTGGGAGGACCACTTGCGCCATGTTGACCAGGTTTTCTCAATTTTACGCCAGCACCAGTTGTATGTTAAGAGATCGAAGTGTTCGTTCGGTCAAGAGGAACTGGAGTATCTGGGGAACTTGGTCTCGGCCGCAGGGGTGAAAGCTGATCCTCCGAAGATTGAGAGCATGGTCTCTTGGCCGCGGCCACAGACCATTCGGGCTCTGCGGGGCTTCTAGGATCTCACCGGCTACTATCAGTGGTTCATGCGTGATTACGGGAAGATTGTCAGGCCATTGACACAGCTGTTACAGAAGGACATTTTTTCTTGGCAGGATGAGGCTGAGGCAGCTTTTCAGGCACTCAAGCGGACTGTGACGACGACTCCAGTCTTAGCACTCCCGGATTTCACCAAGGAGTTCGTCGTGGAGACGGACGCCTCCGGGGTGGGGTTGGGTGCCATGTTGATGCAGGAGGGGAGATCAATTGCCTTTTACAGCAAGGCATTGACTCCAAGGACGTTGGGATTATCGTCCTATGAGAAAGAGATGTTGGCCGTCATCCATGTCGTGGCCCTCTGGCGACCGTATCTGCTGGGACGTCATTTCAAGATCAGGACAGATCATCAGAGCCTGAAGCACTTCTTGGAACAGCGGGTTTCCTCCCCCCTCCAATAGAAGTGGGTCACCAAGCTTTTGGGGTACGACTACGAGATTGTTTACCGGTAAGGGAAGGACAATCGGGATGCTGATGTCTTGTCTCGCTTGCCAGAGGGCGCTCTAGCCCACATTTTTGTGTCCCAGTTGGATGTTAACGATGAGATTCAGGAGGAGGTCCAGCGGGACCCCGAGCTGCAGGCTATTATGCAGGATCTACGGCAGGCGCGTGAGGCAGCTCCAGGCTAACATCTACAAAATGAATGGTTATACTATCGGGGTCGGGTGGTCATACCCTCTCAGTCGGCTTGGAGGACGGTCAGGATGCATGAGTTCCACTCGTCCCCGACGGGCGGCCACGTCGGTGTTCTCCGCACTCTTCAGCGGGCAAGGGCCAATGTGTTTTGGAAGGGAAAGCGCCGGGATATCCAATTATTTGTTCAGCAGTGTGATGTGTGCCAGCGGCAGAAGTACGAGACCACCTCCCAGCTACTTACGTCCTTGGAGATTCCGCACCAAATTTGGGATACAGTGTCCATGGATTTCATTGATGGCTTGCCTCGGTCTAAAGGCAAGCCGGTCATTTTGGTAGTGGTTGATAAGTTGTCCAAATACGGGCATTTCCTCGCCCTGAGCCATCCCTATACCGGTGAGTCAGTGGCTGCTCTTTTCGCTCGCGAGATTGTTCGGCTTCATGACATTCCTCGGGTGATCATCTCGGATCGCGATCCCACCTTTGTTGGCAACTTTTGGAGGGAGCTCTTGCGTTTACAAGGGACCACTCTGCGCTTCAGCACGGCTCACCACCCGCAGACAGACGGCCAGACGAAGGTATTGAATCGGGGCATCGAGACCTACCTCCGATGCTTTGTCATGGACGAGCAACGCACTTGGACGAGTTGGTTGCATTAGGCTGAATACTGCTTCAACACTTCCTATCATTCCGCCATCAAGTTGACTCCCTTTGAGGTGGTCTACGGGCGTCCACCTCCTTCTCTGAGTAGTTATGAGCCGGGTGGTACGGCAGTCGCAGTAGTTGACCGGGCACTCCGTGATCGTGACCGCACACTCGCTACCTTGCGGGAGAATCTTCGGACGGCACAGGATCGTATGAAGGCACAGACAGACAAACATCGCACGGAGAGGGAATTTCAGGTGGGGGATGAGGTTTTTCTCAAGCTTCGCCCCTATCGGCAGTTGTCCGTCGCTCAGCGGACAAATCAAAAGTTGGCACCCCGTTATTATGGTCCATTTCGGATCACCCGACGGGTGGGGCAAGTTGCTTATACATTGACGTTGCCCGAGGGATCCAAAATACACCCCACTTTTCACGTCTCCTTGTTGAAGCGGAAGATTGGCGACACTGTTCAAGTCAGCCCTTGTTTGCCCGAAGCTACTACCGGGGGCGAGCTGTGCCCGATTCCTGAAGATGTACTTGTTGTAACGACCCAAATTATAAAGACATCAAGAAAATGTGTGAGGATAAAATAATTTTGTTTATGTAGAAAAAATGTTCCCGGTGATGATAACACAAAATTATGATCCAACACAGGTTTTAATCATATTGTACGATAACATTAAAACATAACTATTTCCGATGATGAAAAAAAAATGAATGCAGTGATGAATCGATGTCGCAATATTGTTGAGTTCGAGTATTTTTCGATTGTGGCTTTAAGAATTTGGTGGGCTGCGGTGTCAGGAAAGGTTTATTTGTGCAAATAATAGTATGCAAGAGATTGAATGATGGCTTTGAACCGGTGGAGAGGTTTGTTTGGACCGGTCTTGTGGAAGAATTCTATTGGACCGACAAGTATGTTATCAGCCGCAAAGTTTTAACCCCAGGCGGAAGTCCTGATTTCTTTCTTATGGAAACCGCACGTAGAGCCATCCGCCTAGGTCTTCCGCCGAGCTCTTCAATGCCCTTCTCCCCCCTACGATCAGGTATTACTCAAATCCTCAACCTTCTCCTTAGTTAGATCTTGTTTAGGGTTTGGATTGAGGCTTCCTTCACACACGTGGGTGGCCGACAAGATAGATTACACGGTGAGCTTTCTTCTTCCTTCTCTCCCTTAATGGCTGTTTTGGTTTGCATTACGTGGAAATTCGTCAAGGTTTTTATTGATTAGGGGGCGTTTGTTGGGTCGGATGCTTTGCCCTAAGAACCGGCTGTATTGCAACCTGTTTTTCTTCAGGGATTATACATGCTTTACCTATTGGGAGATCTTCTCTAGCACTGCTCTACTCCTACCTAGTTACTGTTTCTTTATGTTGGCGGAATGTTTCTTCCCACTGTTTCTTAGTTAATAACAGCTCGATGAACTGACTGTTAGCCATTGCTTTACCTAATGGCCGGCTGATTTCTGTTGTTTAGTTCTGTTGGTCACTACTTTCATTTAAGTGCTATTAAAATGTTCATGGTACTTGGGATTTTTCTCATAGTAGTTTTTAAAGGGATTGTTTTTAAAAGGATTGTTATGGATTTACTTATGAGCTTTATGCAAATGCTTGACTGGCTATGCTATGACTTATTATCTGGATATTCTTTGGACTGTTAGCTATGGGAAAGAATTATTTTACCTATGTTTTGTTTATAAATTTGAAGTAGCGTCCAAATGATGTTATTATAGAATGGCATGTGGATACAATAGCGGGGTGTAACCCCGATAAATGAAATGATTTCTATATAGATATCGCGAGGATGGCACCTCCCATATAGAACGCAACGATGATATGAGATGTGTACGGGGAAGAAAATGACTGATGGTAAGAGCTACATTATTTACTTTTATTTGATATGCTTGTATGAACAATTGCATACATTCTTGTACTGCTATTACTGCTTAAGAGCTAGCATGATAAATGCATTTCACTAACACTGTTATCGCTAAATGACCTGATAATAGGCAAACAAACGATTGTATATTTGAGGGGATTATAAATTAACTAACGTAAAATGTACAAAAATAATAACGTGTCGACACGTGGTAACGTTAAGGGTTAAATTGAAAGTGCATGCATATGAATGATACTGTACTGAATTACCAAACCAGTCGAGCCGAAAGGCATAAACGCGTGTTGTACGTACTGGTTTTGGAGACTGAGGACCCCGTTGGGGTCGGGCCCAAAGACTGATATACTGAATACTGGTTCAATTGCCCTTAACATTACCTCAGATGAAATGAAATGAGAATATAAGAGGACAGTTGTACGGCTACGTTGTACATTTATACGGCTGTCTATACAGATGCATGGATTAGTACAGTTATACAGTTTTACAGTGAGATAGTTTTACATAAATATGGATACAGTTTTATAGTTTGAAAATAAATAATATTAGATAGATACAATATAGTGAGCCATGTTTACCGTTATCATTTCCTGTCCTATTGTTGCATTGCTACTTATATTCTGCAAATAGTATGTGAATACACAGGTTCATTAACTATGGTCTCAAAGTGTTAGCAGCCATACTGGTACACGGTTATATAGTTTTTGTTTGTTCCACTGATTATGTTATAGATATGGAAAGTCACTGTACAATAACTGCTTACTATTGGCTCTTAAGTACTAACATAATGCAGACATATAAACTATTTTACAATTCTATCAAAGACAGAAACGGGTATGTTCGTACTTTACTTACGTTACGTGAAAGCGCTTATACAGTAAGTTTACAATAGGAAGTTGTCTCGCTTAGTCATAGTTTTATGACTAAGTCGTCGCCTTTCTGGCGCAGGTTTGGGATATGTCTATGGAGCGACATTGAGATGTGAAGCAGATTGTAAAGGCTTGGCAATATCAGCGAAGAAAGAGGTACGTTTTATTATGTGTTTTTATTTTTGTATTCATTAGCCCTACTTCACGTCAACCTGGGAATGTATAGAAAGTACTGTAATCAAATGTTTTGTGGGGTCAAAAAGGGGCCTCACACTTGTGACCAAGTGGAAGCGCCGAAGCACGGCGTACTGTCCTGAGTTATTGGTCAAGTGGAAGGATTTGGCCGCCGAGCACAACACCTGGGTGGATTTGCTAGAGTTTCAGGAGCTTTACCCCGATTACCACCTTGGGGACAAGCTGGTTTTTGATGGGGAGGGGAATGTTACGCCCCCGGACGAGGCCCGGCTATTTGGCCGGCAATACAGACGGCGGCAGAGGCGTGACGGAGGCGACAAAGGGGCTGAACAAATTGGTTCAGCCCCCTCTTCATAAGGATCGGCCCAAGGGGGGCTGAACCAAGTGGGTTCAACCCCCATTGGGGCCAGTCGGCCCCCCTTGGTCGGCCAGCCCGGGGTCCGGGTATAAGTACACCAGACCCCCCTCTTTGGATGGTATGAAAGTATTATTTCAGGTATTTCCCTTCCCTCAACCCTAATTTCTCTAGCCGTCTTAGATCTCTCTCTATTCTCCTTCTTCCTATCAAAATGAAATAGGAAACCATGATTTATGAAAAAGGCACATTATACCATAAATGTTATTTGGCTGTTACACTCTTTTACTGTTACTTTCTTATTGTTTATATAACTGTAATATGAAATATATCATTATGTCATGTGCAAGTAACAATTTATTACTGATTATGATACATTATGTACTGACTCAAAAGATAGATATCCTACTATGAATCTGAAATTTACTACTATATATGCATCCAACTAAAATAAGAAAATATGTATGTACATTATTACTGATTCACCTGGTTTGCATGTACAAGTAATTAAAAATGCAAATATCTCACTTAGTCTTTATTAAAGACTAATCCTTTAGTTGACAAATTTTTTAAGAGAAATAATGATTACAACAACAATCAAGCCTTTATCCCACTATAGTGGGGTCAGCTATATGGATCCTTTGTTGTCATTGTGCCCTATCTTTTATCACAATCTCATTAATGCCTAAGTACATCATGTATTTCCTTAATAGTGATTAACGAAAATAAATTCTGAAGCTTGGCTACACATGATCATAAGATACGTATTTTATTCAATGTGGCATTTTAGACATGTATTATTTTTAATACAAAGACAAGTTAAGTAATAATGTACATAGTCGGTACTAAATGTGATATATGATTTTGTACTGCGCTTTAATTTATTTATAATGCAATGAATATTGTTACTTTGTGGTGGTCTCAAGACCATTACAGCCAACATGGGAGAATTCTCCCTAAGCCACTCGCGAAACTAGTCGCCAACCACTAGGCGAATTTCTCTACCGATACAAAAAGGGTAACCATAACAAAAGAGAATACAAGATGATGATAAATCTAAAATATCCAAGAAAACTCCTAAAGAAGAACTTGTGAAGGCGACGACGAAGAAGCGAGAGAGATCATCGTTGGTAATGTGTTCCCTTTGTGTAGAATAGTCGTTGTAGTGCTTCCCCTTCAATTTATCCTTTTGATCTTTGTGTTCGCCCAAGGGGCTCTAGAGTAAGGAGACGAGGCTTTGGAAATATTTCAGAGTTTTGGTGCTCTCATCGTTCGACGTTCGATGTCTTGGAAGGAGAGAATGTGGCCTTTAAATAGAGATAGCAAGCTACCACCGGCGGCAGTGCTACCGCTCTGTGGTAACCTATATGGAAACCAAGAGGCACATGGATCGAGGCAGACATGGTAGGTGTTCTTCATTTTAGGCATGCTCATTTTTAGTAAAACATAGCGCACCGTGCTAGTGATACCGCACCATGCTAGCTCCACATACGTTGATCCGTTGATTTTTTGCTCCATTTGGCTCTGCAATTCAGTTGTTGATTGTCGGACATTCCATAAGTTACGGTCGGGTATTAGTGTTAGCGCGTCGCAGTAATACTTGTTATAGATGAACTGCTCTCGCCAATCCATGCATTCAAATGCACTCTGCCAGCTGTCCTTCAGTATTTAAACCTACCGCCAGTGGTAGGTGCTATCGCCCCAAGATAGCTTTCAATTCAGAGCATGTGCTTCGTCATTTATCCTTTTTAATGTGTGTCTGTACTTGTATGAACTGCACACTATAAACACACAAAAGGCTTAGATCAAATACATAACGATATTTGTTATATTCTCAAACTAAGAGATGCGGAACGCATGTTCCACCAAACTTCCCCCTTTGATAATGACAAATACACGAATGAGAAAATAGTTATATTAATAATATAATTGTGCTTATAGATAAGTGCGGTAAAAGATATGCATGAATAACAAGTATGTAACATGATAGATTCAAGCATATAAATATTATGAATATTCTTATATCAATTTTCCTTCATATGAGCTCTCCCCCTACATAAGTGTTTCCCTATATAATTTACTCCCCCTAGATATCTACTATACCAGATTTCTCAATTTATTCTCCCCATTTTATTATTAACAAAAGTGGATAGAGGCGAGTATAGTCATAAGATTAATTTAGAACCACTTGTTTTAAGGATAGTCATAATCGAGCAAAAGAAATGTATGCACCGACTATAATGAATAATGCCCCTACATAAATGCTTTTTTGAATATTATAGTGTTATATTTTACTCCCCCTAAATTATTATATTTCTTCAATTAACTCTCCCCCTTCGAGTATTATCAAAAGATAGTAGAGGTGAGTGTTTAGCAATAAGAGTTAGTGTACTTTATGTAGAGATGAAATAAGATGCAATATTAAACTTGTTGGATATTACTTGTTGGAAAAAATAATAATCATGATCGAGCAAAAGAGTGAAAACACAGCGGAAAACAGATCAAGCGCTCTTAAAATAAACATCTTATAAAAAATAATAACACAAAATATAAGGATTTTTAAGTTTGATGAGAAGATGTGCGAGTTTGCACAAGAGATGTTATTTCATTGAATTTTTGAAGAAAACTATTGCAAGTATAATTTGAAATATCAAGAAAAGATAAACAACAACAATGTAAAATAATTTGTATTTAAAGTAAAAAGAATATTGCATTGGTTATACTTTGTCATCTAGTACATTTACTTCAGTTTGTAAAAAATAGTGCATATGTGCGTTAGGATCCAATTCTCATGAGTGAAAGATTTATATAAAATAATGATGTGTACAAATAGTATTTTATAAATTATACAAGTGCACTAATCAAAACACATGATATATGTAATGGAATGGACACAACATAATCAACAAGACATAAATAGAATTACTTCCACAAAATTCAATGCACATGAAAGAATGTAAAACCCACAAGGTGATTCGCGCACACAATGCTTATTAAGACCTATCAGGGTGTGAAATAGTCTTTAAGGGATCACATAATATTATTCTCTTTAATTTCAATTTTTCCATTCCGATGTACAAAAGAGAAGTGGCATAAAATTTGTTTGCACAAATCACTTTACAATTCTCTCCAAGGTGCTCAACCTTACAATGCTTATTAAGACTTATCTGGAGGGTGAGTAATGTTTGGTGGAATTTTTCTTGTTATTTTTTTTATTTTTAGTTTTGTGATCAAAGACTCTAAATTCACTTGTTTTGCAAATATATAATTTTAAAAAAATATCACACTTCTCAAGTAAATAAGTGCACGAAAGACCTTTAAGGATGAAAATGAAATCAGACAAGTTAATCTTAATCTATATGCAATGGTTCCGTCGATGACGACAACAAATTAATATGGGCAATAATAATTTTTAACCCACGCAACAATAATTTAAAGCAGAGAAATAGCATTCAATAAGCGAACATTTAATGACTTTCTTCCGCTCAAAGGGCTAAGGTAAATTATGAGGTGAATGAATCTCACCTGCAAATTCACAAGCGATCAGAGACGATCTTTCCACTGATAAAATGTCCAAGCAAATAGAACAAAATCCAATATAAATATGTTGAAAATAATATTCCAATACAACAAATACTCACAAAGTAGTGAGATGTCCAAGGCAATGAAAATTTTGGAGCCGGAAATGCAAAGACGACGATCCGAGATGGAGTCGGAGGCGTAGAAATGACGTAGGAGGAATCCGACGATGGAAGGCGGGATCGGGCCGGAAACGAACAGATCCGGGCATCGGGAGGATGGATCCGGTGTTTAGGAGCGGATCCAGACTATGGGATGTGGGGTGGACAAGGGGGAGGATTGGATCTGGGCTACACTGCCCAGATCTGGGCGGAATTAGGGCTGGGGCTGTGAGGTGGCTCCACGAGATAGGAGTGGGTGGCGACAAGAGGAGGGGTTGTAGCTCGGAAGAGGGTGGCTGTTGGGCATGGATGAGAGGGCGGCAGTGGCTCTAGGACGTGGAGGGACTGGCGACGGTGGAAAGGAAGGGTTGTGGGATGGCAGCGGCTTGCTTGGAGGGATATTGGAGGCGTGGCGGTGGGTTGCTGGAAGGGGGGAGGCTGGAGGCAGGGTTGTTAGAGGGGAAAATGGGTTACCTACTGTAACAGGCTATTTTGGAAGGTTTTTTTGCGGTGCAGAGGTGGATTGGAGGGAAAATGAGGCTTGTAGTTTAGGGATACCTTTAGAGAAAGGATGAGCGCCTAGGAGTCTCACATAGGGTTCCACGGAGTCGGCACCATAGGGTGATCGCGGGATTCCGGGATTGAAATCTCCAAAACCTGCAATGCCCTAAAACAGCCCACTAACTACATATCTCTACTATTATACGAAAATTAATCTTTGGTGAAACATTGCAAATATCCTTATATTGCCCTTATAGTTGTATTCATAATTACACAATTATACAAAACTTTATAATAGTAGATTATAAAGACAATATCATTTTAGGTAATTACACAACTTTACAATATTAAAATAAAAACACTAAATACCCTAAACCTATTGTCTCTAGTTAGAAATGATAAGAGAAGGGTTATTGTTTTAACGTTAAAATATAATTTGTTTTACAAAATAAAAATTGTATTCTTGATTTATATTTTTTTACGGTCATTTTGAGTACTCATATGTATATGTTGCGGGTCGGGCGGAGCCAGCTGCGGACGGGCGAAGCCCGCCGGGAGCGGGCAAAGCCCGCCGTTGTCGGTGGGGTTCTGTCGCGCCAGCGACCCGTCGTGGGTTGGTGAAGCCAGCCGGGTGCGGGCGAAGCCCGCCGTCACGGGTCGGGTACTGTAGCGCGTAGCCATAGGGGCGGAGGCCCGTGTAGGACACTCGTTTATAATAAAAGGACACTTGGGGCATCCCACCATCGATGACTATGATTGGCGGGAGGTGGAATCACTCAAATACATCAAATAAAATGCAAAAATAGTAAAGTAATATATGAAAAAGATTCACGACGTGGATCCAAACACATCCATGGAGTCAATCCAATCAAGCCCTCCGGCACGAGTACATAAACGTGGGTCCCGCCTTGCAGCAAATCCCTCTTGGTGCATGATTTGATGGATCTCCATCAGACAGTGCATGGGGCCCCCGTGCCGGCCCGCGGGGGCGGTCGTCGTCCGCCCCCCGCGGGGGCAGGCCTCGCCCTCCCCCCGCGGGCCTCGCCCGCCCCCGGGTTTATTTAAATTTTTTGTTTAACTTATTTATTTTATTATTTCATTTAATACATTTACTTTTTTATTTTTTTTCTTTATTACTGTTTTTTAAATTATTTCATTTTTTTAACAAAACTCGTGGTTTTGGCCGCCGCCGGCGGGCTGCCCGAAGCTCACAGGCAGGTTCGCCGAACTCCGGCAAACCCGTCAGGGAAGCGACGCTCCAACAGGACAACTGCAGGAGGTCGCCCTGCCCGTGAAGTCTGAGGTGGACTTCACGGGAAGGGCCCCCGCCGACGGTGGCCCTGCAGGAGAGTCACCGGATAACCCCCGGCAAGTTCGCCAGGGTGGCGAACCTGCATGTGGGCTCCAGGCAGTCCGCTAGCGGCTCCGTCGGCGGCAGCGGCATTTGCAATGTGCACAGTCATACTGATTTTTGGGAGAGTCGGGAGGATATATGGTTTGCAGAGTATTGATTTTGGGATTTTTGTTATTCGTAGGCCATGAGTCTTTGATCAGACGACCCTGATGCATTTCATGGTCTTGAGGACTATGATGGTCACCTAAGTATTTCTTTTTATAATATAGATATATATATATAATATAGAAATTAGGGGTGTAAATTGGAACCAACTAAAACGCCTAACTGAACCAAACAAAACCGCGCAATTTGGTTCGATTTTAGAAGGTTGCGGTTCGATCACGGTTTCAATTTTTGAAAAATCGTGTGGTTCGGTTCGGTTCACGATTTTGAATGTCAAGCCAAACTTAGTTGAACCGAACTGAACCATATGGATATTAAATTTTTTATTATATCTCGTCATAAATAATTTAGGAATCTTTAGCAGTTTCTTCAATTTATGCCTTAGGTTTTCCTATACAACTTCCGACCCCTTTCCTGTTTTATGTTTCTTCAATTTATGCAGTTTATGTTTCTTCGGTTTATATTTCAATTTATTCTTCAGTTTTTCTTCAATATATGGTTTAGTGCTTAGTAGTTAATTAATTAACATAAGTTTTTTTGTCAATAGATAATAGATCTACTTCAAATTTTTTGTCTAGTTTCTTCCATTCCCCCAAAAATCATATACAATTTCTTGTTTCTTCCAGTGCCCCTAAAATCATATATCATTTCTTGCTTCTTCTAGCCCCCCTAAATCATATCCAATCGTAATAAACTACCTAGGGCTTACATTAAATTTTATATATGTATATTAGATTTTGTATGATTTTAACAGGTTTTCATTTTCATATTTTTTAAACCACTCAAACCGAACAAAACAAAACCATACGGTTCAGTTCAGTACGGTTACATTGGTCTTCGCAGTTCGGTTTGGTTCCATATTTTCGGTACCACAAGGGGGTGGTTCGGTTTGCGGTTAGATGATGAAGCCCAACAGGTGGTTCGCAAGTTAGATGATGAAGCCCTTTTTTCTGTAGGAAGCACCGAGTGGACCCACTCAATAAAATTTTTCTTCTCAGTGAGAAAGATAGGGTGATGGGCAATTCATCACGGGTGTCAAGAAGTGGAGCCGGAGCGAAGGCCGGAAGAGTAGAGAAGGAAGATGAAGGATTCATCCCCATGTTGCTAGGAGTGCAGAGTTTGGCGACCTATAGAAGGGAGGAGTGGCGAGAGCTAAAAAAAGTATGGGTTGGCGAGTACTCAAAGTTGCAGGAGGACGATCCTGGCGAGTTTTGGGCCCGGAGGAACAACTAACTCAATGGGAAGCAAGCAGTAGCAAGCGCGGGAGGAATGGTTGCGAGACTGAGTAGAAGCGATGACACCAGTCAAGGCAGTGACGATCACGCCTGCAAATCTGCGCAAACGAGAAGGAAGATGTAGGATTCATACCCATGTTGTTGGGAGAGTAGGGTTGGGAGATCTATGGAAGGGAGGAACATCAATTACAAAAACATAAAGGTCGGTGAATCGTGGGAGAGAAGTAGCAGCGGGTCTAGGGGGTAATGGTTTTGTGAGTACGCGAAAAGTAGGAAGCCGTGAGCTTGAGCAAAGGGCGCGAGTCCAGCTTGTAGAGGTAGCGGTGGGTCCAGGGAGTATCAGTTCTCCGAGTACGCAGTAAGCGGGAAGCCACAAACTTGAGCAGAAGGCCGGTGGAGATGGAAGTGCGGGCGTATGCGAATACAAGAGAAGAAATAGGCACGAATGTGGATTCTGCGGCAGTATGTGTGCATATAAAAGGCGAGGAAAGGGTGCTGAGGCCGACAGAAGTTGGAGCAGAAGAGTCTGACGAGTGCGGTAGTGGGGCTGTAAGTTCCCAAAAAAAAGGAAATCCGGCCAAAATTAAGGACTCAATCAACAAGAGTTGATGCTCAATCGTCGAGAGGTTGAAGTGAGAGTCACATTGCTTTAATACCATGTGGAAAATTGGATTGCAGGGCACAAAATTTAAATAATTTTTATTTATTTTCTCACATATTTCTATACAAATCATGTGCACACATATATAGATGGGACTAACACCCTAACTCCAAACCCCAGTGTGGAACTAATTTATATAAGAGAGAGAAGAACCCCTTAATGGGATAAATAAGTGGGCTTTTACATATTCTTCTACAAATTCCATTAGAAGTTTTATATGCTGTTTGCAAAATCTGTTAACAAAAAATGATGTTTTCTTCCACACAAAATAGTTCAAAAAAGGAGAAAATCTTGCTTAAAAAAACTGAATGGAGAGAAGAAAAAAATATAAAACTTGATTTTGTTGGACTGGACCATGATAATCACTTTCCTTACTCTGGCAATAGCAAATTGACTTTCCTTGCTCCTGCTTACGTTTCTGGAAGGAAATAATGGCATGAATTTGCTATTAATGTGTCCTTGGAGGATCAATATAGTTTCTTGCTTACTCTTGCTCCCACCTTGCTCCTTTGTCTCTCCATAGATTTCTACGTCACTATACCTTATCACTGCACCATCCTCCTTGCAAGCTTCCGGCGCCTTTACATATTTTGCACGAGTAGTCTTTCGTCTTGCACAGGACCTTCCGCCGACCACCCTACCCTACATTTTCATACCCGGTGAGATCTATCATAATCATTGGGGTCGCCCCTGTCTAACTTAGAGTAATTAACATAGTTTTTAAGGGAGGTTTATTCAGTTGTTTTTTTCCTTCCAACAAAACCACTTTTATCTCGCACAATTAATTTGCTAGTTTGGTTCATATTGATTGTTGCAGGATTGCGAACATCGAAGGCTTTGCGCCGTTAAATGAAATTAAATTTCTAATTTATTGCAAGCTGCGCTCTAAATGTGCTTCGTTGAATCTATAGTCGTTTTCAATAATTTAGATTGCCTCAAATTATTTTTGCACTATATTCATCCCATTGGGTACAATGATGAACGGCATGATGTACTTTGGCATTAGTGAGATTATGACAAAAGATAGAGCACGATGGCGACAAAGGATCCATATAGCCAACCCCACTATAGTGGGATAAAGGCATGAATGTTGTTGGTGTATTCATCCCATTGTGTGTGACTATAAGTTTATCATTAGTTCAACATGTATGAAATGCGAACGGATGGGGGAAAAATGCTCGTTCTATAAACGATCTTAATTACATCTAGCTATTCAATGACAGACATTACTCATTAGAGCCTAAATGTAACTTTTGAGTGATTACATCTCAAGACATGTATAAATATATTTGAGACTGAAAGGTAAGGGAAAAGTCTGAGCATTCTTGAAAGGTCCTTTACCTCAAAATTCTATTCTAGTTATTGATGTTTTGGAGGTGGGAGTACTATTATAAAATCTTGGGTACAAAATAAGAACTCCATTATGCGTCCTCCCAATTCTTCTAATTAAATATTTATTTTCCAAATTCTTTTGTCTTCAATACCTCTACAGTGTGGAGAGTTTGAATATTGGTGAGTAGAGTTCCTTCAATCAATTTGCAGATAAATCAAAGTTCAACACCCTAAAGGTACGGTGAGCATGGAAGAAGATTGATGTGAATTGTAAAATCAGTGTGACAAACCCTCAAGGTACTATTCAAAATGTTGATCAATGAGAACATTCGGCTGATGGAGAAGCAATTATAAGAAGAATGGAAAAGACATTTGCCGACATGGCAGCAACCGTACAAATCTTAACTAGAGCAGAATTGCAACAACCTTCCTCAATAGCAACACCTAGTATCCAGTTTCAAATCTGTCGATAAGGTTACTGATGTAACATCGGCAACCGGTCCAATTGAAAGACAAGGTACTCATTTTTGCTAAATGGATGCCACTATTTATCCTCCCAATCATGATGAGGAAGAGGAATAATAACTGGGAAGACGAGGAAATAGCTTCATGTTTCAATTAGAGAATCCTCGCCAGCAAAACTCAGTGGGATTTAAACCACCAAAGCTGCCAAGTTAGAATGATAATGGAGATCACAATAATCATATTAAAAGGTTTGAATTCCCTAGCCCGGGGAAGCAACTGTCTCGCAGCCTCAAATGCTGATTGTTGTTCATGACACTGAAGGTTGTCGCGGTAGATTGCTTTTTTAACCTACCAAAAGGAAGCATTCCGAGCTATGATGAGTTTAAAAGCAACTTCTTACGTCAGATTTTGCTAGCTTGAATAAAATGAAGAGAGGTCTCCAACATCTCTTTGACTTGAAGGCTGAAGCAAGGAACAAATGGTCTCTCTGGGATTATGTAAAACGTTTTCAAAAAGAAAAAAATCGGAGATGTGGAATCAAACATTGCTCAAGTTGTATTGGTGAGGGGGTTACGCAACGGGTATTTGAACACCAACTCAGTCTCACGCTATCTTCATCATATGTTGAGATGTTGTAAATGATAAGCTCCCATGTTGATGTGGAGGATACCCTTTCCAAACCACTTCATCGTGAGACTACACAAATCCCAACCAGCTACATACAATTATAAGGTATATAATGTTCTCTAGTGAAACAAATAAGTAAAAGAAAATTGTGAAAAACAATTACAAGCATCATGACAAAAAAACATGTTGGATTCAAATAACAGTCCATGAACGAACCAGGAAAGTACATGCCAGGCCAGAACCCAAGCAGATAGTAAATCCGTATAGCCTCTGGACATAGAAAGAGAAAAAAATATGTATCAGTCCCCCTGTCAATGAATAAATTTTGATATGTTTAAAATTGAAATCGATAGTCCTGATTTCAAATGCAGGAAACAAGATAATAAAAAATGAAAAATTAAAGAATGTTGACAACACATATGAGTTCATTTGGACATGCATTCTCGGGAATTGTAGGATCCAAGCGTATACCCAACTGGTAAATAAGCATGAACTTATGGAAAGAGTGCTACTTTTTTCTTAAAGAAGAAGGGATGCGCCCCGAGCAGCCACTGTTGACAGCCGCCAGACCGGCGGAACACACAGGTTGACGGGTAGATTGGATTGCGAGATCACACAGCTAAAACAGCCCCCCCCCCCCCCGGCCTCGAACCCGTGACTTCCTCTGATATCAATTGTAAGATCCAAGTGCATACCCAACTGGTACATAAGCTCAAACTTAAGGAAATGGTGTGACTTTTTCCCTTAAGGAAGTAGCGATGCGTCATGGGCAGAGTGAGGGACGCTAGCACCCCAACAGGAATTATATGCAAAAAATATTGTGCACCTTATTTGACTCTATTTTATTTGATAACAGTATTTGTGCAACTAAACTTCTAATTTTATTTGATAACAACGTATTGTTGGGTGCTTTGATCAAATGCAGAAAGGGAATGTGTGCAAGATGCGTATTTTGAATGACGGGATTTTCAAGTGTTGAGTTTTCAATTCATGTACATAACAAGGACTCCACAAAAGTAAATGCAAATGTATTGCGAAATAATAACATAGAACTATGTAAAGGAGGATTTTGGGTGAGGAGGCATGCTACTAGAGAATGTAAAAGTGAAGGAAGATAATGTTGGAATATGAATTCTGCATTTCTTGATTTCAGAGTAACCAATCTCATTATGTAGTTAATCAAGCTTGCGTGTGTTTATATTGTACAGGACATATAAGTACAATGACGTATTGAACGAGAATAAAAGAAGGAAAATGTGATCTGATTTGAGCACTATCGTTGGCGGTAACTGCTACGACCGACAGAAACGATCAGTGTTGAGAGACAGCTGGCAAAAGGAAAATTGAACGCAAACATTGGCGGGAATACAGTCCATCTTTAGCAACACGTACTGCAACGCGTTAACGTTAATGCCCAACAGTAACTCTATGGTAACCCTGAATTTCAGCAGCCTAATTGAGCGAAGGAAAGAGCGACATAACACATGATTGGTTGGATCGTATGCATCACTAACGCGGCACGTTCATTGTTTTAAATGTCCTCCGACATGCCGATATGTCTGACATATCTGCCAACATGTCTGACATATCTGCCAACATGTCTGACATGTCTGCCAACATGTCATTTTTAAGAGCAAAACGATACGTTTTTCTAAAAAAATAAAATGTTATTTTGTAAACTATAGACCGACATGTCAGATTCTTTCCGATATATCGACCGACATGACTTTTAAATGTATTGTATGTTATTTTATTCTATGTTGTATTAGCAGACTAGCAACATATGTTTAAATCGCCTATATATATTATATTATGTATGTTTAAATCGTCTATATATATTATATTATGTATGTTTAAATCGTCTATATATATTACATTATGTATGTTTAAATCGCCTATATATATTATATTATGTATGTTTAAATCGATTAGACTTATTGTTTAGATTTTTTAACGTTTTATTCTTATAACCAAATTTGTATAATTATTTCACAATTTTTTAATTTCATATTACAAAAAATATGAAAATATTTAATACAATTATTGGTTGATTGTTTGTATTTTTTAATATAAATTTATAACTTTTGAAAAATACTTATAATCAATCAAAAAATTTTAACTTATAAATCTTCTTTATTTGCAATAAACTTATTGTTATCAAAATAAAATTATTGTATATTATTTAATACATTTTACAATTATCATTTTGTATTTGTTAATAATATTTATCTTAGATACTATTCCATTTTATTTTGTAATATAAATGACTCATTTTTTTATCAATTTATTATATTATTTTTATATTTTTATAACATATAATTATAGTTAGTATACATAAAAATTAAAAAAATTATTTACAAGACATGAAAATCCGATATTTTAAAATATTTCGACATGTCTCTAACGTTCAACGTCCGACATTTAAAAATTCAATCTGATATGTTGTCGACATTCGATATTTATAACATTGAGCATGTTAGTCTTATCGCGAAGCGATGGTCATTGCCTAAAATGACAAAATCTGCTTCCTTTCCACAACTAGCCGAGGCGAAAAAATCCTTCAAGATAGGGTACTACGGGGCAGAAACAACTACTGTTGTTGATAGCTGACAGTTTTATAAATAGAGCCATTTCGCTCTTCTTTATTGAATGACTCCGAACCAACTTCGAAGGGGATTTTGTGCACCCTCTCTCCAGTCGTCCAAAGGCTTTCTTATATCAATATTGGAGATCTATAAAAGAATTTGAAGGTGGAATTCAACAACGCTTATTCTACGCGAAACGCGAAAGAAACGACAATGGCTATCTCTTACGAGCCTTCGTCATTGCCTTTAGATCTACTATAGGGGGTCTTTTCATTTATTGAATATCATTTCATATTGTATTTTCTTTTTGGTTTGTTACTTACGTGTAACGATAGAGGAATTCTCCTTGGGAGTTCGCAACTAGGTCCGTGTGAAGCTTAAGGTGGGATTCGCCTAATGAGTTAGCGACTAGATCTACGGAGTAGGTCTAGGGGTGGCTTGAGGCCTATCTACGGAGAGATAGGCTAGGGTCAACCAGTCTTTAAGGAGAAGGGTCGGTATAGAAAACCATGGAGTTTTTAGTTTCACCGCTTTAATTTCTAGCATCATGGAAATCATCGTTATGTAATCAAAATATTAGTGGAATAAATATCATGCATCTTGTTTTCTTTTTAAAGATTTCATTTTCAATTCTCTATGTTGTTCTATGAAAATTTTGATCTAATTTTAAAGTTAAAACAAAATTTCATAAACACCCATATTCACCCCACTCCACCTCTCTCTAAGGGCATCTGACGATCCAACAAGTGATATCAAAACTGGGTTATTTCAATAAGTCTAACTACCTGAAATAATTAAGTATCATGATCTTGCATCAACTAGAGTGGGAAGAAATTTCAAATAATAGAAAATCATTACCACCACTATTATTTACCGGCATAAACTATGAAGGGTGAAAAATATTGATAAAACAGTTTCTTATATCTTTAGATATCAATATATGGAATAACACCAAAACCAAACCGACGAGTAAGTTAAATAGAGAGGGATGCATTTTAAATGTTAAAGCCATGAATAGTTTATATTGTGCACTTTCAAAAGACATCTTTAAATTAATCTATTTGTTTTCTACTGCTTACGAAATATGAAAAATTTCTTGAAAAAATCTAAAACCTTCCACATGCAGGTATGAAACAATCTAAAGATCATCAACCTTGCATAAATATAAGCAAAGAAGCAACAATCTAAAGATCATCACCTTCCATAGATATAAACAAAGAAGCAGAAAATGAGTCGTGCTCAGAAGATGATGCTCATTTGGACACATTAAAGCACAAATGAAAGTGATAAAAGAACTTGTTCAAATCATAATTCCGAGCCAGAAAGCACTGTAAATTCTTCTCTAAACTAAAAAAAACACATTTCAATCATAATACCACAATAAATGAAGCGCGGGCGAAAATAATAATTTTAGAAAAGAAATTGAGTTATTACCTTAAGAAAAATTTCCGTTCAAAAATGAGCATTCTAAGTGACAAAATTTTAAAATTGAAATTAAAGAGATGGATGACACTTTCGAGAAATTAATAAATGATTATAAAACTCATAATAATTCTATAGCGCCACAACTCTTAAGGAAGACATAATCATATGACAAAAAATAACGAGTTGGAAGGTGCTCTCGTGTTACTTATCAACCAAAACTTCAATAGTTTTACTCCAAAATTTGAAAGCATATCTAAAAGAAAGCAAGGTATTGAAAAACATCAAATAAATAAGAACCAATTGTTTAAGATCTATCATTACCCACTCTCTCAAAATGAATTTACTCTTAAGAAAAATTTCCACTCATACAAACTTCCAACAAATCAATTTTCTAAGAACCATTATGATTATCATAAGCAACATCAATCTATCTTAAAAATCAATTTAATACATATAAACCAATAACGAATTATTTTTCAAAAGACTATCCCCACATGGAGACTAAATATAACCACTGTAAAAATTTGAAAGGTAAATGCCCATTTCACTCAAAATATAAATGGAAACCAATAAAGAGAAATAATATCTCATCCCTACCAAGCGTGTCCCTCTCAATTTTTCAATAATCAAAAATGGAACTAGTGAAGTAGAAGTAAAACTAAAAGACACTAAGAATCTACTTCACAATATATCTAACTAAAGTATAAAAAAGACCATAATAAAAATGAACTACGCAAAGAGCAAAATAAACAAGTAATCAACAAAAACTGGAAGAAGTAAGGGATACAACACAGATAATAGTATCAGGCGCAAAGAGCAAAATAAACAAGTAATCAACAAAAACTGGAAGAAGGGATACAACACAGATAATAGTATCAGGCGCTAACGCTGGCGGTAGCGCCTATTGTGAAGACCCTTTTTCCGAGATTCCCAAATGATTCGAGAATCGAACATGTTTTCAATAAATAAGGTCGCAGCATCACGGTACAAAGAACATGAACATAAGAAATTTTATTCATTCATTTGTTTATTTACATCCGACGATTAAGAGACTACAAGTATCCATCTATACTCAATACAAAAATCACAATCTGGATCGGTGCACGAGGCTTTGTGCCTTTCCTGAGCTTCGTCGATACCTATAAAAATCTTCAACTATACCTTCGCCAACTCTTCCAGCAAAATCCCTTTCCGAGTACTAGGAGTGGTTCCTGTTGCCTAAAAAAATGGGTCCACAAAGAGATAGTCATAAAAATAGGACTATGTGAGAAAAGTATTTCGTGAAATAGTTATACATGCAGGCAATGAGGAATATCAATATGCATGCATTACAATAAATCATCAATTTCATTTACTCTTAATACTAAATCTTAACTTGCTCCTTAATTTTAGTTACATAAAATAGGAAATGCTCCGACATGCAAACTTGAATTAGGCCCTGCCCCCGAAAGGCGTAAGTGTAGGCTCACCCCTATTGGTGAATCCATCAGTAGATAACCTCTATATAAATGCATTCGAATCCTTCACATTTTCTTATGCAGAGTTTTATCATTCTTATCTTAACGTAATTTACATAAAAACATGTGCTTTAACATAAAATTTTTCATCAAAAAGTTGTATTGCTATCAATTTTCCTCGCCCATAATTATTTCATAGCGATATAACATTAGGTTAAACTCATATGCACATGCAATGTTTATAAAAAAGGTAAACAAGAATAGGAAATTACGTGAATAGAACTTAATTCAAGAAATAAGAATCTCACCAAGGCCTTGCATTTATCAGTACTTTTGTTCGCATTATTGTCACGATTATCTTGCGACGCTATCCTCTTGTTCCTGGGCCTCGGAAACCACTGAAATCGTACACACTTTTTATTTGGTTTGTCACTTGATATTCGTACCGTTAATGTTTTTAAAAGGCATTTAAAAATCCGTTAAAATCCGAAAGCCAAAATAAACGACAAAAGAAATGTCTAAACGAGCTATCCAACAAAAACAGTTCTCAACCGAGACTGCAAATCTCAACCTTAGACGCCCAAACGACACAAAATAGCCAAAGAAATAGCTCTGAAATTAGCTCAAAAACAATCTCAAAGTCAGCCACTTAAATAGCATAAAAACAGTGTCTAAATAACGTAAAAAGAAGCACAAAATAGTACCCAAAAATATGCATATCAACCCTCTAAAATCAGCAAGATTTGAATACCAAAACAGCCCACAACAGAGCCACAAAACTGTCTCAAAACAGCCCACAAAAATAGCTCAAAATGGTCACGAAATTATCTCAAAAAATTCTTAAATATAGCTACTATAATAGAGGAGGAATGGCCAAACCAGTAAAGGGAGGAGAGGAGAAGGGGCATCTCACAGCACAGCAGCTACACAGAAGGCAGCACAACAGGTGAACCAGCAGCAATTCGGGAGCAGCAACAATTCGGAAGCAGCAGGGAGAAGCAGGGATCAGCAACTGTTTGGGGACAGCAGCAGGGAGGAAACAACAGCTCGGGACAGCAGGGAGCAGCAACTGTTTTGGGACAGCAAAACCACACAAAGGGCAAGAGAGGAAGATCGGAGGGAGTAAAAAATGAGAGGAGTTCAGCTATATTTATAACAAGAGATAAGAGATTATAAGACAATCCAATTAAGAGAGTTATTGCACCTCTTAGAGGTGTCACCAAATCAGCCCCCAAAGTACAAGCCAACACTTGGCTAGCTAGCCAAGTGTCAAAACCAGCCAGCACACATAAAAATCAGCCAACACAATAACTCAAATTCAGCCAGCCCACCACTAAAGACAGCCCACTTACAAGCACACTTACAAGCCCACTTAGCTATTGGCATCCAAAATGAATGAATAAATAAAGTAAATGTAACCAATTAAATGAAATGAAACGTAAACGAAAAGGTAAAAATTGTTCGAAGAAAAATCGATTTGCCTAAAATTATTTGGCGCATTTTTGGGTCGTCACACCTACCGCCAGGCGAAAGCTCGTGGAAAGAGAATATTATCCATCACCACCTGATTACACAAAATTAAACAGAAATAAACTAATGTCCACTCTCCCTGCTGCTATCACCTCCACCCCAGCTACTACCCTCACCTCTCTCCCTCCTTGATTGTTTGATTGATGATCGTGGCGGCTCAACCACAGAGTTCTCCCATTCAGCCTCCTCAACCGGTGTGGGAGTGAGCCTAAGCCCACACATGATAAACTTCATCATCTTCTTGAGATCATTAACTCTCTTTCTGGTATCGTGTATCTCCTCTTCCTGTTCCTTGACCATGCTATAAATATCATGGCAAATTGGACTTCCACGTCGAAATGGTGGCTTTGAAGAAGTGTGTCTAGCTCGAGAAGAAACGGGTGGAAACGACCAAGTAGAATAATGGACTGGGCAGCAGTCAATAGGATAAAAATTATGATTAATGTCGTGGTACTTCTTCAACATAATTTGTTAGATAATCCCACCAAGAGGAAGAGTATTAAGTCTCTGCCACGTCAAGCAGTATACCCTGCTTTAAACATAATGAATAATGAATAATAGATAATGAATAATAGATAAAATCAGATCTGCCACTTCAAGCAGTATACCCTCCAGTATATGGTAGGTAAGTAGGTAACCATACTAAGTTGTACAACGACCATCTTTGTATCCCCTGCTTTAAATATATTAGTGTGACAAAGGCTCTTTTGGAACAGCTTTGGCCGATGGAAAAGCTATATTCCAACCGTCAGAGCTGTTTTTTAACAGTTTGGAAGAGCTTCTCATGTCCAGTTTTTTGAAAATCAATTTTGATAGAGTTGCTTTTTGAGAAGCTATGATGGGTCAGCTTTAGCGTTTCGTAAAGAGATTTTTTTATTGGCGTAGACGTGATTTTTTCGGCTCGTATGCGATTTTTTTACTAATACGCGATTTTTTTGCCTAAACACGGTTTTTTTGCACAGACGTGATTTTTCTGCACGTGCGCAATTTTTTTGCCCTGACGTAATTTTTTTGCCCAGAAGTGACCATTTTCGCCCGGGTGTGATTTTTTTCGCACAGGCGTGATTTATTTGTCCGGGCATAATTTTTTCGCTCAGACGTGATTTTTTCTCCCAAACGTAGTTTTTTTGCCCGGATGCAATTTTTTTGCCTGGTCGTGATTTTTTTCACCTGGAGGTGATTTTTTCGCCCATACGCGATTTTTTTGCCATGATGCAATTTTTTGCCCAGTCACCATTTTATCGTCTGAATGCAAATTTTTTCTCCCTGGATACGTTTTTTCGCGCGTGCACAATTTTTTCACAAGGCCATGATTTTTTCACCGAGGTGCGATTTGTTCGACCGGATGCGATTTTTTCGCGCAGGCGCGAATTTTTCGCGCGGGCATAATTTTTTTGAGTATGCAATATTTTCGCCCGAACGTAATTTTTTCTACCCAGCAACGATTTTTTTGCACGTGCGCGAATTTTTTCGCTCAGGCGCAATATTTTCCCCCAGACGCGATATTTTTGCCCGGGCGCAATTTTTTCTACCAAATGCGATTTTTTCGCCTGAGCGCGATTTTTTCTCCCAAATGCGATTTTTTCACCTGGGCGCGATTTTTTCTCCTGGGCGCGATATTTTCGCCCGGGCGCAATTCTTTGCCCCGGGCGCGATATTTTGCTCCGGGCGCGATTTTTTCGCCCGGGCGCGACTTTTTCGCCCGGGCGCGACTTTTTCGCCCGGGCGCGACTTTTTTGCCCGGGCGCGACTTTTTCGCCCGGGCACGACTTTTTCGCCCGAGCGCGACTTTTTCGCCCGTGCGCGTTTTTTTCGGTCGGGCGCGTTTTTTCTCCTGGACGCGATTATTTCGCCCGGGCGCGTTTTTTTCGCCCGAGCCAAAAAAATTGCTTCGATGACGAAGAATCAGGTCTGGAGGAAAAAATTCCGTCCGGGGGAAAAAATTGTTGAATTTTTCTGAGAGCACTCTCTAAGAGCTCTCAGACTTTTTTCTACCAAACAGTCTACAGCTCTATCTGTAGAGATTTTTTAAGAACTCTATTCCATCAATTATTTTTCCATCCGCCAGAGCTGTCCCAAACAGAGCCAAAGTATGTCCTGAATAATATAAGCATTGAGAGTGAGAGAAGAAATGGTCGCAATCAGATCACATGCATTCTCCTGGCAATGCAACACAAGATTGATCCCCTACCAATCCATATGGGTACGATATTTCACTACTATATCCAATTTGTTGTCACTTTAAATCAAGCTGAACTCGTCGCTTAAATCTGAGTGTTGAATTTGTACAACATGCCCTTGAAAATTGGACATTACTCCATCGTCAAGTGAGTTGTAGGATCATATAAATAGTCATAAAACTCTTTCAGAGATTTAAGTTAATTTAAAGCTAAGGTCATTTTTGTACCTAATTCTTTGGGTTTCTCTATACATAGCCGCAGCCACCCCCCCTCCCCGGATTCCACCCATTTATTTTTGTCCCTTTAGAGTTCCCGCTCCCACCTCCCGCTCGCTCCCATTTTCCGCAAGCTGTCTCCCGATTTTGCGCTCCTGCTCGCTCCCGTCTCCCGCTAGTTCCCACTTGATGCTGACTACTCCCGCTCGCCCCTCTGCTCTCGCGGTCGGCAGCAACTCCGCTTCACTTCCTCTGGTCGGCAGCCTCATTCTCCTCCAAGGGCCGGCAACCTCGTTCTCCTCCAAGGGCCAGCAGGGCTCTTTCCTCCTCTTCAAGGGTCGGCAGCCACATCCATCCCACTTTCTCTTCGTTTTGGTCGGTGGTGGAAAAAGGGATACCTAAGGTTAACTCGAATCCCCCTTTACTCAGATTTTTGGGCCCAGATTAAACTCCATTGGCTCGGATTTGACTTCTTTTGGTAAGGTTCTCCCTCCTTTCCCTCTCTATTAAGATTTTCTTGATCCTTTATAATTTATTAGTGCTTTAAGTTGCGCATACACTTAGATTCAAGTTTACGCTCATCCAATAATCGACCAACTACGATTTATTTTTATATCCCCGGCGTCGTTCATCAAACCAAATGATGGGATCGTTCAAAACCCCTTCCGATTTAAGGTTTACCTTAGCTTCTGTAACTGCGCCGCCAGCTACCTGAGCCTGACCCGTGCCAGGTTCCTGCATCCTAAAAGATTATCTTATTTCTTGTTGTTCAGGTTCTATGTTTCAATTTTTGTACTATTGGAACAATGTTTTTTTATGTAATAGTTAAAATTAAACATTTTTTCTTAAATCATGAACTACTAGGCTATTGTATATGTTAAAAATTTCATGTTTTGCATGCACAGTTTCTTGGGATTGTCATTTGCATGAACCCTTTATTATGTTATTAAGGGTTAATTGCTTTAATCTAGTTAGCTTGGATACTTAATGATGTCATAAGACTGTTTGAAATGCATGTGTATTAAATTTTTCACTATTTTAATTTAAACTCTCGCATAAAGATATTACATTTTTCTCTAAATTATTTATTTTAAATCTAATAATACAATTTCTGCTCCCGCCTAACAAATATGGCCTTTCTTTTCTCATGTTTGTGGCATTGCGACACGTCCAAAGCGCGCTCTGATTTTTTGTTTTTAGACAGGTCGTGACAGTTGCTATCAGAGCTCTAGGTTGAATTCTAAGGATAAAATATCTTGTAGTTTCACATATTTTGAATTGCATTGTATAAATATATGCATACATCATTTTTTTCACTTATCTTTTCATTATTTAATATTCTCAGCTGAAACATTTTTCACTACACTCATAATCATGAGTAGTATGCACACGAATGTTAAGGAGTTTGGGTAAATTTAACATTTTATGTGCATATGAATTTCCACTAATATATACACCGCTTGCCTAAGTTATCGAGGCGCGCCTGAGGCGCCGGGCGCACGGAGTAGCGCCCTAGCAAGGGCGAGGCGGGCGAATTGGCCTAGGCGCGCCTAGGCGCGCGCCTTGCGTGCCTTTCGGGCGCTGGTTAGGCGCGCCTGGCCTAGATCCGGTCTAGGTCCGGTTCATTTTAATTCTCGTGTCTTTATAAGGATGCTTGCCCTCATTTTTCCCGATTCACGCTAGGTTAGGGTTAAAATCGCCGCTAGCTGCTCCGCGCCTGTCGCCGCTCGGTTTCCGTTTGCTGCTCCTCTTCCGTTCGCCGGCCTCCGCCACTTTTGGTAACTTCTCACTACATTTCTTCTTCTTCTTGCATATTTACTGTCGTTTGAAGGTTTTTTTCCGGCTGTCATGTTTAGGGTTTAGATGTTTTCTGGATGCCATGTTTTCCGGTTGCTCTCTTTGGTTCTAGCATAGACACATAGTGAAAGCACTATAACAGTAATTTTTTTGGCTGCTCTCTTCTTTTCAAGGCTTCTAGCATAGTCATAGTGGAAGCCCAGTTCACTGTAACAGTGAACTGTGCTTCCAGTTCACTGTAAAATAGTGAACTGGGCTCCAGTTCACTGTAAAACAGTGAACTGGGCTCCAGTTCAAAGTAAAACAGTGAACTGGGCTGCCCAGTTCAAAGTTGTACAGTGAACTGGAGCAGCCCGTTCACTGTTGTACAGTGAACTGGACAACAGTGAACTGGGCTAGCCCAGTTCACTGTAACAGGCAGCCCAGTTCACTATAACAGTGAACTGGGCTAGCCCAGCCCAGTTCACTGTAACAGTGAACTGGGCTGCCCAATTCACTGTTGTACAATGAACTGGGCTGTTCCAGTTCACTGTTATAACTGGGCAGCCCAGTTCACTGCAAAACAGTGAACTGAATGCTATAGATTTCACCAATTATCTTGTTCTATGTAATAATTTTTTTTGTAAAATGTTTTAATAGCTGGAAATGGACGCGAGTGGATATGGTTCATCCAATGTCCAATCTAGGATTGATCTTGGTTGGAAGTATGTGCGGCAGACATCAGTAGCAAATAAAAATGATTTAATTTGCATTTTCTGTGAGAAAATCACAAAGGGTGGAATTTATTGTGCGAAACATCTAGTGGGAGGATTTAGAAATACCGAAGTCTGTCCCAAATGCCCACAGCACGTAAGGACAGAAATTCAAGACTATATGCAAAAGAAAATGGTTGTAAGCATGACAGAAAAACAAGCATTCCCGGACTTTGCAGATGTAGATACCTTTGGAAGCGATGAGGATATGGATGACGTCGGTGCGAAGATTCATGAATGCGGTCCAAGTGGTTTACCTAAAAAGTCTCGGACTAAAGGACCGATGGATGTTTTTTTTGCACCTAATATTGAGAAAAAAATGAAACAGAAAGGTCAACATCAGCAAATGAAACAAACTTCAATCAACGAAGCATGTAAGCAGGAACTTAGAGGGAGGGCTTGCAAGCATATAACTCAATGGATGTATGATGCAGCCATTCCTTTTAATGCGGTTACCTACCGTAGTTTTGCAGTGATGATAGAATCCATTGGCCAGTTTGGGGTTGGATTGAAACCACCAAGTTATCATGAAGTTCGCGTGCCTTTGTTGAATAATGAAGTAACTGAAGTTCAGAAGATGATGAAGAACTATGAGGATGAGTGGAGGTTGTTTGGATGTTCTATCATGCCAGACGGATGGACAGATAAGAAACAGATAACACTTATTAATTTTTTGGTAAATTCACCAAAAGGTACATTCTTCCTGAAATTTGTTGATGCATCTGATTACGCAAAAACTGGTGAGAGAATGTTTGAATTGCTTGATAGAGTGGTGAAACGTGTTGGAGAGGTCAATGTTGTTCAAGTTGTTACTGATAGTGCAAACAATAATGTACTAGCAGGTAAATATATTGTTAATCATCCTCTTTTAATATTTGTTTAATTTTAATGTCATATAGTGAAATTAAATAAATGTGTTTATTATGAAATAAGAAAATTATTGGAAGCAAAACGACCAAATTTATATTGGACACCGTGTGCCGCCCATTGCATCGATTTAATGTTGGAGGATATTGGAAAGATGCCAAGCATTAGTAGAACAATTAAAAGAGCAATGAGCATCAACAGTTATATTTATGTTCGACCTGGACTAGTCAACATGCTAAGGAGCTTCACAGGAAAAGTGGAGCTTGTTAGACCTGTTGTTACTAGGTTTGCGACATCATTTCTTGCTCTTCAGCGTATTCATAAGCAAAGGACAAATCTAAGGAAGATATTCACTTCACCTGAGTGGACATTAAGCAAGTGGTCAAAAGAAACAGGAGGTAAGCAAGTACAGAGCATCATATACATGGTCTCTTTCTGGAGTACTATTGTGTACATTTTGAAGATTTTCGAACCTTTAGTTTGGGTACTAAGATTGGTAAATGGGGAGAAAAGACCGGCTATGGGTTATATCTATGAGGCTATGAATAGAGCAAAAGAGACAATCATGAACTCTTTCAATAGGAAAGAGGAAAAATATAAAGAAGTGTTGGCGATTGTCGACAGGAGATGGGAAAATTAGCTTCATTGACCATTACATGCGGCGGCTAATTATTTAAATCCAGAATTCTTCTATTCAAACCCTGAAATGGCATTAGATGGAGAAGTCATAAGGGGTTTATATCAAACAATGCAAAAGCTCATTCCAAGTACTGAAACTTAAGATATAATTATGGACCAATTAAGTTTATATAAAAATGCTGAAGGTTTATTTGGAATGCAATTTGCAGTTCGTCAGAGAAAAATAAAGTCCCCAGGTTAGTTAATTAAATATTATTTCAAGTTTCAAACAAACAATTTATTTTTATTAATTTCTTGATTCATTAATTTTGGCATTAAATATTATTTCAAAATTCATTAATTTCTTGATATTTATTTTTTGGGGCAGCTGAATGGTGGCAATCATATGGAGCTGATACTCCTAATCTGACTAAATTTGCAGTAAAGGTTTTAAGTCTCACTTGCAGTTCATCCGGATGCGAGCGCAACTGGAGTTTTTTGAGCATGTATGAATTTTTTTGAACAAGTATACAAATATTAATTTATATTATTATATGATTAATTATTTATTTGTTATGTTGCAGGTCCATTGCAAAAAAAGAAATCGACTAGCACAGCAGCGGCTAAATGATTTAGTATTTGTAAAATACAATCGTGCCTTGCGTTGGCGATATGATTCACGTGATCGTATTGATCCGATCTCGCTGAAAGATATTGACGATAACAAAGAATGGCTGATGAGAAGAATGGAGAAAGCTGAGAAGGTTGAGCAGGATGACGATATAGTTTTTGATAACGAATTATTGACCTGAGGTGCAGTAGCAAGGGCCAGCGGAGTAGAAGAAGACATCTACTCCACACGCTTATCTAAAGGGAAGATGGTAGCTGACAAGGGGAGCACATCTAAGAAGAAGGCACCTACTCCAACAATGCGTACAAATGATGTCGAGGATGAAGAAGAAGCTGAGTTCAATGAAGAAGAAGAAAATTTTAGTGAAGAAAATGAAACATTTATTGATTCAGACGATGAGTGATGGCGTGATCGCCGTGATGTTATGTTATCTTCTTGCACATTAGTTTTTAGTTTATGATTGTTGACTTAGTGACTTGGTAGCTTAGGTTTGTTTTTTGGTGCGAAAAATTACAATGTTGATTTGGTAGATTATGATTGCTTACTTGCTTGATTTATTTATATTGTTATTTTATTATGTTGCCTTCAAAAAAAGATCTCATTTTATTATGCTTGAATGTTTGATTTTAATACGTCCTTTGTGTTTTATGGAAGGATTTGGTCATTTATTAGCTGAATGGAAATCATGCTATATAATTCAAGAGGGGTTGATCATAGGTGTTCAAAAGGTAAAAAGATTTTTACACTAAATTTGTTTATCTCCGTCTAATGCTTTATATTACATGTTGTAATTTTTTATTTGATTTCTAGTTGCACTTTGTATGCATCCATTATGACTATCATGTATTTATATCATTTCTCACGTGTTTAGATGGAATATTAGAAAATATGAGCTCTTATACTAACTTGATAGAATAGAACTAACCCAATTCCAAAATGGCTCTTATACTAACTTGATAGAAGAGAACTAACCCAATTCCAGTGAATTGGGCGCCCGATTCGCTCAATTCCAGCGAATTAGGCGCCCAATTCGCTCAATTCCAGCGAATTGGACGCCCAATTCGCTCAATTTCATCGAATTGGGCACCCAATTCGCTCAATTTCCTTTTCCCCCAATTTTTGCGCCTCACGTGCCTCAGGCGCGCGCCTGCGCCTTGCGCCTAGGCTTTAGGGGCCCTTTGCGCCTTGGTGTGCCTTGCGCCTTTGATAACTTAGTCGCTTGCGAATATTAAATGGTCATGAGCAAATTTAATAATTTCAAGTGCAATGACATTAGCAGCATAATATACATGACATAAGTGACATGGGCACTTAACATGGTATGTATGTCCATTCATGAACATCCTTAAGCATGTATGTTGGGTACAATGGCATTGCATTAATAGCATAAATCACTGCACAAGTATCAAGCTAAGAACAACAGATAATGATTGTACACACATAGATTTGTTATTTATCTACTATTGCACGTGATTACATTGTTGCATTTGCATGATCATTACCTATAGTTGTGCAATGAAAATTTTGTAATTATTACATGATTTACGTATCTGAGAGTATAAAACGTGTTAGAATCTTTAGTTTCAAGTCACTGATATTCGTATTCAGTCTTTTTTGTTCTGTTTAACTACCAATCTTACTTAACTCTCTTGTATCTCTTTTTAGATGTCTCCTAAGCGGCAGCGTCGTAAGCAGACTACCCCTTTTGCATGGGAAACTTCTAGTGATGCAACTGCCCGGCTTTTGAGGCAGAATCTGGATCGTATCGCTTGCCTGGAAGAGGACCGCCAAATATTTGATCCAGCCTCTGGTTCCGGCCACACGGGGACAGCTTGAGTAGTTATCACTACTACCACTCTTAGAGCCACCCCTCTTGCTTCTGGTCCCAGAACCAGCTCGCCTGCCACCAACTCGGCGACCCCGCTTGCGTCAAATCTGATTGCTCTTCCTGTAGTGATGACAGTACTCTAGCGTTCAAAAGGCTAAAGCTGTCATTTTACAATGGCGATCGTGACTACTTTTTTTATATCCGAGTGGCTCTCCCATATGGAGAAGCACTTTGAGTATGTTGGAGTTCCGGAGGTTCACAAGATTCTTCTTGCGACCTGCCAGCTTGACTGAGGATTCTTACACCAGGTGGCTTCAGTGTTGCAACCTCCCCAATTCCGCACCTTGAACTAGGATCAATTCAAGGAAGTTATTATGGAGAAGTTTCTTTCTTCTGAAGAGCGTGATAGGCTAGCAGAAAAGTTCATGTTCCTACAGTAGCCCGCAAGACAGTGACCGAGTATGAGGAGTTATCCTGTCTATCCCTCCTTGTAGTGGAGTTGGTGTCAGATGAGATTAAGAAGATCAGTCGTTTCGTGAAAGGACTCTGTCATGATTTTCGCTAGTATGTGGTAGCTCATGGTGCCACTACCTACGCCGAAACTGTAGAAGTTACTTGCAAGTAGAGGCTATTGAGCTGGAGCATAATGGCTAAGAAGGTTTGGTATGGTTCTATCAATGCCACCACATCTGACCTCAAGCGTAAGGTTGCTCTATCCCAGGAGCAAGGCCTCAAGTCCGAAGAGGTTTGTATATTGCAATAAGATGGGTCATGTCGCGCCAGTCTACCGCACCCTCTTGAAGAAGTAAAATGTTGTTCTTGCAATGCAACCTCAGTTGACGTTTACCTCTACCTTCACTATTTGTGTCTACTGCAAGAAGTCAGGTCACTTGCCGAAAGACTGTCGCCATAAGCAGAATGTTTGCTACATATGTGGACAATTTGGGCATCATATCCAATCCTACCCTACAAAGGAAAGTCCAATTCCCGCTCAGCCTCTGCAATCTATTTTGGGAGCTTGGGATAAGGATAAAGCAGTGTTGAATGTCATCTCCCAGGGAGAGACTTGCATATACTGATGTCATCTCTGGTATGTATTGTATTGTTATCAGTTTTCTGCATCTTAATTTTTCTACCTTAGTATCGAACAGTCATGATTTGCGTCTGTGATTTGCATTTCTGGGGAGATTTATGGTCAAGAATAAGTGGATGAAGGTTCTTTTTTATTCTGATGCATCTCATTCGTTCATTGCTCGTCATATTATGGACCTTCATCGCTGGCCTACTTCACCACTTAAGGTCCCTTATGAGATCTTTGTGTCTGGTTATCTACACTTTTCGAATAGGAGTATTCTCAATTGTCTGATCATGTTTGGTGAATTGAGAGTCTCAGTCGATCTCATGGTTCTGGATATAACGGAGTTTGATGTGATCTTGAGCATAAATTGGTTGGTTGCGTATAGAGCAAACCTGGCCTGTATGGCAAAGAGGGTCAACCTCAGCAACGATGACAAGGACTACATGGCTCATGTTCAGACCCGCAGTCACATGAAAGTAATTTATGTTGTGTGCGCCACTCGCCTTCTTGGACAAGGATGTTCTGTCTATTTTGTATATGCTTCGCTTTGGGATTCTGTTTATCCTCAACTTGAATTCATTCCTTTTTTGTTAGTTTCCTGAGGTTTTTCCTGTCGAGTTGCCCGGGATGCCTCCTAATCAAGAGGTGTTCTTCATTGAATTAGAGCCTGGAACGTGGCTCATATCGAAAGCTCTGCGCGAACTAGAGGAACTTAGATCACAATTGGATGAACTGCTTGAGCGTGAATACATTCATCCTAGTTCTTCACCTTGAGGAGCCCTCGTTCTCATCGTGAAAAAGGACGACTTTATGAGACTTTACATTGATTATCGGATCTAAACAAGGTGACATTAAAAAATAAGTATTCCCTTCCGCATGTGGATGACCATTATGATCAGCTCAAGGTTAGTAAAGTTTTTCTAATATAGCTCTCAGATCAGATTACCATCAGCTGAAGATCAGAGAATCTGACATTCTCAGAATTGTCTTCTGGACACGATATGGACATTTTGAATTCCTAGTGATGTCATTTGCTTTAACTAACGCAATTTCTGCCTTAATGGATATGATGAAGCGTGTTTTCCGTAAATATTTGGATAAGTTCATCATTGTATTCATTAATAATATTCTGATCTATTCCAAGACTCATGAGGATCATGCGACACATCTTAGGCTCACTCTTTTCACACTTTGTCAACATCAACTTTATGTCAACTAGCGAAATATGAATTATGGTTGGATCGTGTTGCATTCTTGGGGCATGTTGTTTTAGGAGATGAACTCTTCGTTGATCCTGCCAAGATTTCTATAGTTATGGAATTGAAGCGACCTAGTACCCCTACTGAAATTCGCAATTTCCTTGGATTTTCCTCTCTTGTTGCTCCTCTGACAATGCTAACTCAAAATCATGCTAGATTCGAGTGGTCAAATCAGTGTGAGCAGTCCTTCTTAGAAATGAAACAACGTTTGTGTTCGGTGCTAGTTTTAGCTCTTCCTTCAGAGGAGGCAGACTTTACAGTTAACACTGATGCTCCGGAGTTGGCTTAGGATGTGTCTTGATGCAGGATGATGGTGTTATCGCCTATGATCTTATGAGTCGAGCCAGCTAAAGACTCATGGGCGCAACTATTCAATTCATGATCTAGAATTCGCTGTGATGGTGTTTGCATTAAAACTTTGGCGGCATTATCTCTACAGTGTGAAGTGTCATATCTATACTGACCATCAGAACTAGAAATATATTTTTTTCATAAAGATCTCAATCTCCGTCAGAGGCGATGGATGGAATTTATAGCAGATTATCACTTGCAACTCACATATGTCCCAAGTAAAGCCAATTCGATAGCAAATGCAATGAGTCGATGGGCTTCTGTTTCCTCTTGTGCACCCATGTAAGCTACTTTTGCAAACTTGATTGCTGACCTCGAACGAATGGACATATCCATCTCATCTGAGGGTCAAAAAGAGGTTTTTGGCCAGTAATAGGTGAAGCAAGTAAAAGATTTACAGTCATCTGACCCCGTACTCCAGCGCATTTGTCAAAGGGTTGACTTTTCCAGATTTCTCTATCTCTGACGATGTTTTGCGTTTCAAAGATCGTCTATGCATCTCTGATGTTCCTGAATTGCTTGATTTTATATGTCAAGAAGCTCATGAATTCTACACATCTGGTCATCTGGGCAACAATAAGATGTATCATGACTTGAAGCAAATTGTGTAGTGGTCTAGTATGAAGAATTACATAGCTCGCTTCAGTTCTCGATGTTTTACGTGCCAGAAGGTGATGGCTCAACGTCAGTGTCCTGGTGGCCTTTTGCAACCGATGTTTATCCCTGAATGGAAGTGAAAAAACATCTCTATGGACTACATCACAGACTTATCCTGCACTCCGAGGGGGCATGATACGATTTGAGTCATAGTGGATCGTATGACTAAGGTGACTCACTTCATTTCTTATAAGAAATGTCACTCTACTAAGAAGATGGCTCGAATCTATGTATGACTTCACGGGATTCTTTTGTAGATTGTGTCAGATCGTGACTCGAGATTTGTATCACATTTTTGGAAATGCTTCCAGCAAGCTTTGGGCATTGAACTCAACCTTAATTATGTTTATCATCCGACGACCGATGGTCAGAACGAAAGGGTTAATCAGATACTTGAAAACATGTTTCAACTTTCAATAATATTTTGGATTACAAAGGAGCCTGAGATGAGCTCTTACCATTGGTTTAATTTGCCTACAACAATAGCTATCAAGAGTGCCTCAAAATGGCCCCCTTCGAAGCATTGTGCGAGCAGCGTTGTAAGACCCCTCTCTATTGGTCAGACGTGGGTGAAAAGGTTGTTTTGGGGCTTGAGTTACTTCAGGAAATAGAATAAGCCACGAGGAAGACTTGACTTCAGCTCAGTCGTGCTATCGAGAGACAGAGAAAGTAAGCAAACCAGCGCCGCCGTCCGTTAGAATTTGATGTGGGTGACCAAGTGTTCTTGAAGGTTTCCCCTTCTCCCAAGGTGAAACAATTTGGTCACCAATATAGCTTAACCCGAGGTTTGTGGGACCATATACCATTTCAGATTGTGTCGGTGGATTTGTATATCATCTTGAACTACTTGTTGCTTGGGTTGGTGTTCACAATGTCTTTCATGTTAGTCAACTTCGAAAGTACATCTGTGATCTCAATCACATCATTGAAGAAATTCTTGTGTTTCCTAAAGCCAATCTTTTATATCTGCTCGAACCTGCTAAGATCGTGGAGTATCAAGTACACAAGCTTCAAAATAGAACCATTCCTACCGTAAGAGTGTTTTGGATGTATGGGAAATCTGAGGAGTACACTTGGGAACTTGAATCCGACATACGTAGCAAGTATTAGCGACCATTCTCTTGATCTTGGTAAGCCTCGACAATTGTTCTCCTTTTCATTTCATTATACTTGTAGTTAATTTTTCGTACCTTGATTTGCAAATATTGTTGGAAAGAATGACATCTGAATTTTTGTCATAAGAGACCTCATTAAGGGAATACTCTAAAGTTTCAGAACGAAACTTTCTAAGGGAGAATGTAACAACTCATTAAAAAGAAGATTTATGTTAATTTAAAGCTAAGGGCATTTTTGCAATTAATTCTTTGGGGGTCTCTATACTTAGCCGCAGCCCCCCCCCCCCCCACCCACCCACCCACCCACCTGATTCCTTATTTATTTTCGGCCCTTTAGGGTTCCCGCACCCGGCTCCTGCTTGTTCCCGTTTTTCGCAAGCTGCATCTCCTGATTTCACAGCACCCGCTCGCTTCAGTCTCCTGCTACTTCCCACTCGCTGCTGATTACTCTCGCTCGCCCCTCTGCTCCCGTGGCCGGCAGCAGCTCCTCTCCTTTGGCAGGCAGCCTCTTTCCTCTAAGGGTCGACAACCTATTCCTCCTACAAGGGCCAGCAACCCTCTTCCCTCCTCTTCAAGGGTCAACGGCCACCTCCATCCCTCTTCCTCTTCATTTTGACCGGTAGTGGCAAGAGGGACGCCTAGGGTTGCTCGAATCCCCATTTACTCAGATTTTTGGGCTCGGATTTAGCATTTTTTGGTAAGGTTCTCCCACATTTCCCTCTCTATTCTGATTTTCTTAATCCTTTATAATTTATTAGTGCTTCAAGTTGCGCATATACTTTGATCCAAGTTTATGTTCATCCAATAATTGACTAACCGCGATTTATTTTTGATCTCCGACGCGGTTCATCGAACCAATTGACGGGATCGTTCAAAACCCCTTTTGATTTACGGTTTCCCTAACCTAAGCACCGCCAAATCTCTGATTCCTCGTGATAGTATTCTCTCCCCTCACTTTTGAGGGAGGTATTTTTGCTAAACCGTCTTGATTAAGTAATGTGATAAAGAATGCATGTGCTAGAAAAAAGAATTTTACTATATTGAAAATCACTTTTGTTGTTCTTGAACAAGCTTAAAATAGGGTTTTTAAATTTGTTTGTGTCACTTAGCCATAACTGTCGGATTCAGCTTAGTTAAGGCAAGTAGATAAATCTCTTTCGCTTGCAAACATTGAGCTTAACTTGATTGCGTCCTTCTTTATATTATATGAACTTACAATTGAATATCTGCATCGTCAAATTTACAGTTTAGGTCTTGATATGCTTAGAATGATACAAATTAGTGATTGAAGGTTATTTTATTTGGATGCTCACTCAGATGAATTGCATCTCATTTAATGAATAATTTGAAGAATAGTAGATTTTTGAACATAAGTAATAATTGTTATAACGATAAATATTGAGATTTCTTGGTAATAAATAAATGATTGGTGTTACATCATGCTCATATCGTACACACTTTTATTTCAAAAGAATATCGTACTTAAGGATGGTTTGTCCTAGATGAGTACCTGTTATCCCGAGAATGAATGCACAAGTAATTTTACCCCTTTGATGTAAGTTAGTTCCTATTAGAATCGCAACTATGAAACATTTCATTCATTTGAGATCGTAAGCAAACATTGTGTAGAGAAAGATCCAAACCTTGTATATACTTCTTGAATACCGAAAAACAAGTATGAGTACAAACAAATAAGAGAGAATAGAGTAAGATCTAGCTATACAAATAATGTGGGACTAAACACTAACTCCTACATGAGTCAATACATCATTTTTCCTAGTATTTTCCAACACTCCCCCGCAAGCTGGAACGTACAAATCGTAGGCACCAAGCTTGAACAAGAACTGATAGTAGAGATGCCGAGGTAAGGCCTTGGTGAGGATATCCGCAACTTGCTGAGCAGCAGGAACATGAGTTAACTCTATCTTCTTCAACTGAACCTTCTCCCGAATGAAGTGACAGTCAACTTCAATATGTTTTGTCCGTTCATGGAAGACCGGATTCTTTGCAATGTTTATAGCAGCTTGGCTGTCGCACAATAAAGTTGCAGATGAGGAGAGCTTGACTCGTAGATCATCAAGGAGACCCTCAAGCCATGTGAGCTCAGACACAACAGCTGTCATAGATCGATACTCAGCCTCAACAGATGAACGAGCAACCACGGACTGTTTCTTGCTGCGTCTTGTAATAAGATGTCCTCCAAAGTAAGTGCAGTATCCACTTATGGAACGACGATCATCCAAAGAGCCAGCATAATCAGCATCAGAATATGCAATCAAAGATAAGGGAGACGAAGAGGACTTGTATACAAGCCCTTGTTCAGAAGCAGTCTTCAAGTAACTAAGAATACGTTCAACAGCCTGAAGATGAGATATACGTGGCTCATGCATGAATCGACTGACAATTCCAACAACAAATGATATATCAGGTCTAGTAATAGTGAGGTATATCAGCTTTCCCACAAGGCAACGATAATACTCTGGATTCGAAAGGAGCAAATCAGAGTCCGAGGCATGAACGCAAATCTTGTGATTGATATCCATGAGAGTGTCAGCAGACTTGCATCCAGAGTAGCCCGCATCATGAAGTAGGTCAAGGCAATCCTTTCTCTGAGATAGCACAAGCCCATCAGGTCTCCGAGCCACTTCGAGACCAAGAATATCGAAGGCTTCCCAAGTCCTTTGTTTGAAACACAGTTGCTAAATGTTATTTGATCATCTGTATTCCTGAAAGATCATCTACTATAATCAGAATATCATCCACATAAACCAAAAGAATTATTGTGTCCGTTGAACGATGATGAGTAAACAGAGAGAAGTCGGCCGAACTCTGAGTGAACCCAACAGCACTAACGGTCTTGCTAAATTTGTCAAACTATGCCCGAGGAGACTGTTTGAGACCATAAAGAGACTTCTTCGGACAACAGACAAGAGACTCCCTCGTGGTTTCAAACCCGGGAGGTTGCTGCATATAAACGATCTCCTGTAAATCGTCATTAAGAAAGGCATTTTGACATCCAGTTGGTGCAAGGGCAGTGGCGGTGAACAGCGAGGGAGATCAACACACGAACAGTATTGAGTTTAGCGACTGGAGAAAAAGTCTCATCATAATCCAAACTTTGTTGTTGAGTGAAGCTGCGAGCTACAAGACGAGCTTTCAAACGGTAAACCGTCCCATCCGGACCCTGTTTGACGGCAAACACCCACTTACATCCCACACAAGATTGTCCAGGAGGAAGCGGGACCAAATCCCAAGTATGGTTTGCCCAAAGGGCAGACATTTCCTCGTCCATAGTCACCCGCTACCCGGGATGCTGGAGAGCCTCCTGTACAGAATTAAGGGTGGAGATAGAGGATAAAGAAAGAGTACTTCGTCGTAGTTCCGGAGAGAAACGATGAAAAGAGACATAATTGGCCAGCGGGTGGACAGTGGAAGTTGTTATCGGATACGCAGGCTGCAAAACATCATTAGAGCAGGGCAGCTCCCGTAGGGCAGTAGACGAAGAAGGACGTCGAGTGTACACACGAATGACAGGTAGTATAGGTGGTTTAGGTGGGATTGGTGTGGGAAGAAGAGGAGGAAGGTGTGAATGAACAGGGATAACAGGCCGTGGGAGAGGTGAGGGAAGAGGAGAATCAGCTGGTTGAGAGTAATATGGCTGATCTTCGAGGAAGGTGACATCAGCAGAAGTAACCACCTTGCGATCCTTGAGGGAAAAACAAACGTAGCCCTTCTGAGTTCGAGAATAGCCCACAAACATATATCTAGTCGCACAGGGAGCAAGTTTGTTAGTGGACGGGCCAAGATGATGAACAAAGCACACGCAACCAAACACGCGAGGGGTGATGGAGAAAGGAGGTTTGGAGGGAAACAGAAGATTGAAGGGAACCGCAAAATTGAGAATGGAGGAAAGCATGCGGTTAATAAGAGTACAGGCGGTAGAGACCGCAAAATTCCAATACTGTTTGGGAACATTCATTTGAATCATAAGAGAGCGGGTGACCTCAAGCAGGTGTCAATTCTTGCATTCAGCAACGCCATTTTATTGGGGGGTATAGGCACAGAAGGTTTGATGGATGATCCCAAACTCAGCACAGAGGAGAGCGAAGGCATGACTCGTGTATTCACGGGCATTATCGGTGCGGAGAGTTTTAATTATAGTGGAAAATTGATTGCGAGTTTCAATAAAAAAGGTACGGAATACAGCGGACAATTCAGAGCGGTCACGAAGGAGATACAGACAGATCACTCGAGAGTAGTCATCTACAAATGTGAAAAAGTAACGATATCCAAAAAACCTCGCAATTTTGTAGGATCCCCAAATATTGGAGTGTACTAGATCAAAGGGAACATGACTCCGAGTAGGATGTGGTGAGATTTTCTGAGGAAGTTTAGAGGAGTGTGACCCAGACGTCGATGTCAATCAACAGAGCTAATAGAGGACAACACCGTTGGGGGAAAGGGGTCAAGGATATAGAGACCATTAGACAGATGTCCTTTTCCAATGATAGTTTGCGTCTTGCGATCCTGCACAACACACAAGTTAGAAGAAAAAATAACATCACAATCGAGGTCAGTAGTGAATCGACCAACAGAGAGAAGGTTGAAGGGAGAGCCTGAAACATGAAGGGCAGAGCGAAGAGTAATGGAGGGAGTGAGGTGAATATCTGTCATGCCAGAAACGGGAATTGTGTTCCCACTAGCAACAGTAATGAACTTGGGATGCACGAAGTTCAAATATTGTGGTGGTTTCCAATGCGGTAATGTGGTGAGAGGCACTGGAATCCAAAATCCAGGATGAGTTATGAGCAAGGCAGGAGGTACCACCATCGGAATAGACACCACAAAGCCTGGAGGACAACTGAGCATCTTGCAAGGAACAGTCCGCAACGGTCACGGTGACAACGCACCAGCGGCAAGAAATGGCCACGACCAGCGCGGTAAGAGAGGAGCCCGCAGCGGATAGAAACACGTCGCGACGGTTAAAAAAAACCGAGCAGGTAGTGCGGTTAGGAAAAGACCGCAACACGAAAAGCAGCGTAAACGAGAAGTCGCAGACAGACCGCGCAAACAGCCAAGTTGAGAGGGCAAGACACCTGGGTGGGCAGCAACTGGGGAAAACAAGGCAGAGGCCGACGAGCAGGTACTCGATCGGGAGGTTAGAGGCAGACCGCAACAGGAGCACAAGACGGCGAACAGGTACTAGACCGGGCGGATAGAGGCAGACCGCAACAAACAACCCAAAGCGGTTAGAGAAGAGAGGCCATCTGGAGAGAGAAAAGGAGAAGCTGCACGGTCTTGCTGTCAACAAACTAGCGGCAAGAGGCCGCGACCAATATGCGGATCCCGCAGCAGGTAGAGAAGCCGCAACGACTAAGGAGGCCGCAACGGTTAAGTGAAGCCAGCGCGAGAAGCACGCAACACCAGGAGAACTGCAGCGGGAAGGGAAACCGCGGCGTGTAAGGAAACCGCAGCGACAAAACAGCGAAGACCGCACGGTCACGGTGATAGCACACCAGTGGCAAGGAGGATGTCGTGACCAAAATGCGGTGCCCGCAGCAGAGAGGAGAAGCCGCCTTCGAGGAAATAAGCCGCAACGACTAAGCAGAGATCAAGCCGGTCAAGAAGGCCGCACGGTCATGGTGAGCACACCAGCGGCAAGGGAAGATGCCGCGACCTAGATGCGGAGCTCGCCGGGATGAGGGAAGCCGCAACGACTAAGAGAACAAATCGCGGCGAGAAGAGAAGACGCGGCGACGAAAGACAAGTCGCGGCGACGAAAGACAAGTTGCCGCGAGCAGAGAGCAGAGCAGCTGAGGAGACCAGAATTCGGCCGGTAGACAAGGAGACCGCAACGAGTAGCGACTAAGAGAAGTCACGGCAAGAAGGGTGAGAGCAGCAAGAAGGAAAGATCTCGGCGGGTAGACAGGGAGACCGCACTGAGTAGAGGAAAGCACTTAGCCGGGATGAAACCGCGCGGGCAGAGGAAACACGGGAGGAAAGGCCCCACCTGTTAGAAAGGTTATAAAAGTAAGGAGAAGAAGGGGTGGAAGCCACGAGAGAGAGAGAGAGAGCAGAGGAAGCGGTTAGAATGACCGTAACCGCGCGGGAAGCCGCGGTTAACAGAAATTCTAACCACCCGGAAGCGGTTAGAAAGGGAGCAGGCCGCAAGACACTGCGGCTAAGCAGGAGAACAAGCCGCCCAGTAAGCAGGCAGAGCAGGCGGTTAGAAAAAACCAGGTCGGACCGTATGCCACTGATACCATGTAGAGAAAGATCCAAACCTTGTATATACTTCTTGAATACTGAAAAACAAGCATGAGTACAAATATATAGGAGAGAAGAGAGTAAGATCTAGCCATACAAACAATGTGGGACTAAACACTAACTCCTACATGAGTCAATACATCATTTTTCCTAGTATTTTCTAACACATTGAAAGGGATATGTTTAATTGATATCACTGCTTGACTTAAGTTCCTTCTTGAAACCCTAACCAGAACAAAGGACCGGTCACAGCAAGCTTGAACTCTCTGGCTCTAGAGAGAGGGTTCGCAAGAACCACCCTTTAGAGATCACAGGAAAAAAATTTGAATGTCTGATAAATACTGAATATGTTCTTGAATCTTTCTGAATCATTATTAGTGTGCATCGAATAAAAACACTTAAACTTTTCATTTGTTACAGTTTATGTCATTACATGAATGGCTTATGCTACACTCTCGTTTAGGCAAATAATTTTTTTTCTCCGCATAATTTACTTACCTGTTCATTTCGCCATTTGCGCCTCCTGAGTTTCAGCAATAGTTTTTTCCTTGATCTTCTGCTAGTTATGTATTTACTTGCTTCTGTCATTGTTCTAAGATTTTTTCTATATTTATTTTGGAATTTGTCTTAACTTGAGTGACTGCGCCGTAAGCCACCTAAGCCCAACCGGTGGCAAGTTCCTGCCTCCTAAAGGTTTTTTTTATCACTTATTGTTCAGGTACTATGTTTCATTTCTTGTACTATCGGAACAATGTTTTTTATGTAATAGATATAATAAGACATTTTCTCTTGAATCATAAACAACTACTAGGGCTATTGTATGTGTTAAAAATTGCATCTTTTGCATACTCAGTTGCTTGTCATTTGCATGAATCCTTTGTTACGTTATTAAAAGTTAATTGCTTTAATCTATTTAGCTTGGATACTTGATGATGCCATAAGTTTGTGTTTGAAATGCATGTGTATTAAACTATTCATTGTTTTATTTTAAACTCCCGCAAAAAGATATTGCATTTTTCTCCAAAGTATTTATTTTAAATTTAATAATACTATTTTTGCTCCCTCCTAACAAATATAGTATTTATTTTCCCATATTTGTGCATCACGACCCGCCGGAAGCACGCTCTGATTTTTGCTTTTAGACGGGTCTTGACATACAGAAAGAGGATACCTAAGTCTGCAAGCCAAGTATAGATATGCCTATGTTTCTTGACATACAGAAAGAGAATACCTAAGTCTGCAAGCCAAGTATAGATATGCCTATGTTTCGTCACATCCATTTCAAAGCACATACTCACAAGTCACACTTATAAATGCGTCCTCAACACCAAGAAAAGCTGCATGCGGACGTTTAGTCAGACTACGTCGACTACGGGAACTGGAGGATGGTATTTTCTGTGAAAACAAGAGGTTAAAAATCAAAATCAGTTCTCTTCCTTCTTACAGCGACACGGTAGCGTTACCACGGTGCGGTAGATAACGAAAAACCCTCATCTCCTTCCTCGCTTCCCTCCATGAAATACATTCACATTAATTTTTCATGGGAAAGGGACAGATTAACACCACACAATATAAGTAATGAGATAAACTAACACTCAAAACCTAATTCCAAATAAAAATATAACTCAAAACCTAAAATCATTCCAATATCACTTAAGGATTCATGAATACACCTCCAAAATCAAATTGGATCTCACAATAAACAAACAAAAAGTAAAATCAAGTTTTTTTTAGAGGTAAATATCGCGTGGCGCAGGCGTTGTAGACAAATCTTTAGAAACCCTAGGAGCAAAATAAAATCGGGTTGGACACTTTTTGATTTATTGAGCACTACCACGACACATTAGATACTACCCTTGATGGTAGCAAAATTTGATAGGAAGTACAGCTAAAATTTTTGTAAAGTAAATGCTTGAAAATATGGGGTTAATATAAAGTAATTGATCGAGAATACTCTACACATAGGCCACACAAACATCCTTAAAATTTTAAAATTAATAAATACACACTAAGCTTTCAACGATCCAATCATGCCATTATTTTAAGTACCCCTCTTTCACCACGAAAGTATATTATCATTAGCAAGACATATTTTGTGATTGCATAACTTTTTTTTGCAAGATTGAAGTTGCATGGATTAGAGTTGGGTGTTGTGTACATCTCAAGCTCAAACTTTAAAATCCGCAACTTTTTGATTATTATTCTAAACATTTTTACTGTAGTTGGTGCCCCCTATCATAGAAACAATAATCCAGAAAAATTAGAACCAAAAAAGACACAAAACTTGATTTTTACTCAATATAGTAAAACTCTATCTGCTACTGCCCAGTGGTAACTGTTACCTTCGGCGATAGCTTTGAATTTCTTTTAATGCTTTAATTTTTGCATTGTTATTGCTGGCTTAGAAGATTATAATTCTGACTTACTTGATAACACCTGATAGGAATTGAAGATTTTCTATGTATGCACAATTAGTAATGGTAATACATATACATGTACAAGGGAGAGTGATCCTAACACCCGAGATGACTCTAAGCTAACACGACTACTCATAATATACAACATATCTAACACCCCCCACCCCCACAAACTCACGGGGGATCATACAACGAGAGTTTGGACAGTAGATAGGCATGTTGGGTCCTCGTCTGCAGTTTTGTCATCAAATCTGCAATCTGCTGCTCTGAAGGAATAAAGAAAAGGGCAAGAGTATCACGACCATAGTGCTCACGTAGGGAGAAAGCATCCACCCCAATATGCTTGGAGAGAGAATGTTTCACCGGGTTTAGAGTAATCTGAATGACATCGGTGTTATCACAGTAGAGGGGAGTGAGATCTGGAGAAGAGACACCAAGATCCTCAAGAAGCCAACGAAGCCAAATAATATCCTCAGCGGTGGTAGTCATAGCTCGAAGCTGCCTCAGTGTTGGAGCGAGAAACACCAGTCTATTTCTTGGACTTCCATGCAATTAGTGAAGAACCTAAGAACAGACAAAAACCAGTAACAGAACGACGGGCAACAGGATCACTAGCCCAGGTGGAGTCGGAGTAAGCACGTAGCTGCAGAAAACTACTGCTGGAGAAGAAGAGACCACGAGAGGTCGTCGCCCGGAGATAGCGCAGGAGCCACAGCAGATGACCATAATGCACAGAGGTGGGCGCACTAACAAACTGGCTCGACATATGAACAGCACGGGCAACGTCGGGCCGAGTAATGGTGAGATAAACGATACTTCCCACGCGGTAGCGGTATCGAGTAGGATCAGAGAGTGGAACCCCATCATCCGGTCGTAGCTGAAGGTAGAGCTCCATAGGAGTGTCCACTGTGCGTGAGTCAAAGAGAGCAGCCCGAGCAAGGAGATCTGATGTGTAGCGCTGCTGAGAGAGTTGAAACCCGCAATCTATAGAGCTGACCTCAAGACCCAAGAAGGGGCTCAGCTGTCCACGGTCAGTCATCTGAAACTGCTGCTGAAGGTGATGCTTGACAAAGGTCACATGAGAAGGATCATCGCCAGTAATAATCATATCCACGTACAGTAACAAAAGCGTTTGACTACGAGAGGAGTGCACAAACAGAGCTGGATCATGTGGACATGGCTGGAAACCGGCGGCTGTAATGGCTGAACTGAAACGTGCAAACCACGCGCGGGGCGCCTGCTTGAGCCTTTAAAGAGCTCGCCTCAAGTGGCAGACCAGGCCTGGAGGAGAGGATAGACCCGGAGGAAGAAGCATGTATACCTCATGTTGAAGATCACCATGAAGAAAGACATTCTTCACGTCGAACTGTGATAGGGACCAGTGGTGAACAGCTGCAGCAGCAATAAGAGTACGGACTGTAGTCATGTGAGCAACTGGAGCAAAAGTCTCATCATAGTCTCTCCCCTACTCCTCCTGAAAAGCACGAGCAACAAGCCGAGCCTTGCACCTCTCCACAGAACCATCAGAGCGAGTCCTGACCTTAAAGACCCACTTGCAAGTAATAGGAACAGCACCAGGTGGAAGAGGAACAAGCTCTCATGTACGAGTGTGATCAAGCGCCTCCAACTCAGCAGACATAGCAACATACCACTAAGGTATCTGGGCAGCCTCACGGTAGGAAGTCGGCTCTGGAGTACTGCAGGCAGTAGTAGGAAGGGCAGGTAGGTTCAACGGTAGGGTAGCTAGGCTAAGGCGGTCCGGGAGGACGCCTCTCACGAGTTGGGTTGCGGTGCACAGGAGGATCATCCACAGGGCACTCGCTGGAGGAGGTAGGCACCGAGTCTGGGGGCACTGGAGGCGATGAGATGGGAGGAGGACGACGAGTATAGTGATAAGGAAGAGGAGAGACACGGTCCCAAGTGGACAACTCATCAAAAGAAGAAGTGTGTGACAGAGGAGAGGAGTGAAGAGGTGACGGAGTATATTGTGGCAGGGAAAGAGGTGGAGATGAAGTATACTGCGGCAATCGAGAAGGAGGTGACGGAGTAGACTATGGCAAGGGAAGAGGAGGTGGACATACCGGAGGGGAGGATACATGAGGCGAAGAGATGGGAAGAGTGAGAAACTGCACATTAGAGGGAGTAACAGATGAGTGTGAGGTCGAGGAAACGGAGGACACAAAGAAAGGGTGAGACTCATTAAAAGTGACATCACGTGAGATGCAAAGCCGACGTGCAATAAGGTCATAACATTGATAGCCCTTGTGCTCAGTACTGTACACAAGAAAGGCACAAGGAACGAATTGAACAAAGAGCTTGGTACGCTCACGTGGCAGTAGAAGAACAAAACACCGACAGTCAAAAACACAAAGATGCGTATAACGTGGGGGTCGAGAGTATACACACTGTGAGAACCCGCCCACCCATATCGCATCTCAAAACCCAGGTGTTGAGATGAAGGGTGGCGGGGTACATAAACACGGAGGAGCAACGTGTCACCGTTCCATGTGAGAACCCGGTGTGTGTGGCTGTTTTCACCGTTCTATGCAGTGTCATCGTTCCATGTGAGAACCCGCCAACCCATATCGCATCTCAAAACCCAGGTGTTGAGATGAAGGGTAGCGGGGTACATAAACACGGAGGAGCAAGCGCTGCGAGCGATGTGGGACTAATCCCAACCACAGGACCGCGGGGATATTCCGCCACAGGGGGCCCACCGGGGTCAACACCCAGACCAGGAACGCGATGGGGAAAGCCACGGGGTCGGTCCCACACACACGCGTCCTGCTGGCAAATTATTCCAACACACCCCCGCAGCAGGATAACCATCCTCTGATACCATGTGAGAACCCGCCCACCCATATCGCATCTCAAAACCCAGGTATTCCATGTGAGAACCCGCCAACCCATATCGCATCTCAAAACCCAGGTGTTGAGATGAAGGGTGGCGGGGTACATAAACACGGAGGAGCAAGCGCTGCGAGCGATGTGGGACTAATCCCAACCACAGGACCGCGGGGATATTCCGCCACAGGGGGCCCACCGGGGTCAACACCCAGACCAGGAACGCGATGGGGAAAGCCACGGGGTCGGTCCCACACACAAGCGTCCTGCTGGCAAATTATTCCAACACACCCCCGCAGCAGGACAACCTCCCTCTGATACCATGTGAGAACCCGCCAACCCATATCGCATCTCAAAACCCAGGTGTTGAGATGAAGGGTGGCGGGGACATAAACACGGAGGAGCAAGCGCTGCGAGCGATGTGGGACTAATCCCAACCACAGGACCGCGGGGATATTCCGCCACAGGGGGCCCACCGGGGTCAACACCCAGACCAGGAACGCGATGGGGAAAGCCACGGGGTCGGTCCCACACACACGCGTCCTGCTGGCAAATTATTCCAACACTCATGTTTATAAAAATACAATTACTTGATATATCTAACTAAAAGAAACTAAAATTTCTTTACAGCGGTGCTACGACGCTCGTAGACTCGGCGCGACGACATCTTCTCTTCCGAAGGCAATCCTACTGCTGGGGACCTTCAGAGTGTTGCCCCGAGGCCACCGAAGTCCTACAATTTAGGACAAAGCCAAGTCTATAATTTTTCCCCTTTAGGGTTTCCGGTGGAAAATCTGCAAAACAACTAGGGTTACAAAACACAAGCGCTAAAACCCAAATATTACCTTTTCGTGGAGTGATTTAGGCTCTCAAAGCGTCCCACACAAAATCCGCGGAGGAACACGACCACCAAAACCTAAATAGGGCAAACAAATCGGAAACCTAGGTTATTTTTGTTTCCAAAACGAAGGATTTCTACGAAGGAAATGAGATAAAGGAGAAATAGACTCACCGAAATCAAAAACGGATCTCAACTTCTCCGGTTAGGGTTAGACCCGCTTCTCCCACGGCCAAGGAAGGAAAAGGAACACCCACTGGCGCTCGTAGAGGAAGGAGGAGAAGCCGGAGTGGACTTCTGGAGGGGGATAGGCCGGCGGAAAGGGCCGCGGGAGCCGGCTTGTCGCGGAACGGCGGACGTCGGGCTCGTCGTTTGCGGGAGACGGAAACGCGGGCTGCGGCTCTTGCGGGTTCGTGGCTTAATCACGTGAATAGAATGAGGCGTGCGGGTTTTAATAAAAGCGGGATGTGGCTTTCTTAATAACCGTATTAGGTGAGGGGTGAAACTTGTTATTGGCACCCATAAGAGTTATTAATTCTTGCTAAACGAAACCCAAGCTCTACTAATGCCTTAAGACTTAAACGACTTCGCCGAGCAACATTTCTAAAACAAAAAAAAATGCGTCAGAACTATGGGTTGTTACAGAGCTATGGTTTCTGTGACTTCATTCCTCTCTCTAGTTTTTGTGGCTCCGATTCATGTTTCTATGGCTTTTCTGCGCTCATTTCGGGTTCTCTCTCTAGTTTTTTTCTTAATTTTTCTAGTGCCTCTCTTTGACGACTTTGAGCTCTGGTTTCAGTAGCTTCATTCCTCTCTCTTATTTCTACGACTGTGACCCTAGTTTTTGTGGCTTTGTTGTGCTCATTTTTTTTGAAGTTGTGATCATTCTGATTGCTTTCTTTGGTCACTGAATTCACTTGTATGCAAACACTGTTTTATTTTGCAAACACATTTCTCTAATACTAGGTGCATGATAATGATGTGTAGGTAATTTATCCGGGCATATCAATTAGTTACATTATTACACTACATATACATGATTATTTGCAAGTATAAGCATCAAAAGTGAGTGCAAAAAATCATTGTTTAATATAAAGAATCACTCATACTTAGAGCCATGCTTAACATTTTCCACTTATTTCCTACAATCATTGTATAATAAAAGATAGTAGCATGACGTGAATAATCAAGACAATGTTTAAGAAGTTTGAAAATTAAATAATACATTGAAATGATTCTTTAAATGATATCTCTATTCATCCTTGACTATATCAATGAAAAATAATAAGCAGTTTTGAGGATTTTTGGTTTTATAAATGACATGCAATAAAAAGTCAAGAATTAAAACTTATTTTTGTGAATTTGGGTTGTTTTGTAATTTTCTTTTTGTTTTTGGAGTCTTAAGAAAATTAAGAAAATAATGAAACGATTTTGCTGAAAAGCATGAATGGTGTTGTTAGATATGTTGTATATTATGAGAGTCGTGTTAGCTTAGAGTCATCTCGGGTGTTAGGATCACCCTCCCTTGTACATGTATATGTATTACCATTGCTAATTGTGTATACACAAAAAGTCTTCAATTCCTATCATGGTATCAAAACCCATCTAAGGTTTTTCGCCGCTCGTTCCCCTCTCAATCTCGCCGCACGTCTTCCTCTTCCGCCAATGTTTCCGACGCATCTTCGCGCGTCTCGTTTTCATCGCGTGTTTCCGTGATTTTTCTCGCCGCCGAGAGAAATTGCCGCCGACAACAATTACCGTCGAGAACATTTCTCGGGGATCCTCGCTGGAAGATCACACACAAGAGCCAGTTGGACCCGTCGTCGACCAAGCTAGGGTTTTCTGCCTCCAGTCGCTAGGTTTCGCATTTTCTCTGCCATCGCCGGCCTACGATGTCGTTTTTTTTCCTCTCGTCATTGTTTGTGGCGCAGAAACCAGCGGTCTCCTCGATTCACCCTGACAAAGAATCTCACTTCTCGTTTCTCCTCGACGGAACGATGCTGCCTTCTACAGCTCGACACTACTCTCCGCTGCAATCCGAAGCTAGCCCATCTCTATTGCAGTCTGTATCCTGCTGCTCTTCCCCGCCTATTGCATCCCGTCTGATTTTGCCGATTCCGCTGATATCTGCTTTTCAGCCGATCAATTGTGATCCAAATCTCTCATACATAGCATCGAATCGCTCGATCCTTGTGTCACTCTGATTTAGCCGATCCGTGACTTTGACACTTCGCGATCTTCTTCGCCGCCGATTTTGCAGCACCGACCTCCTTGATTGATCATCTCGATGGCACTCGGTGCTCGTCCTCCTACGACACCTTCTACAGTTCAGTCTGGCGCGCCTCGTCGCCAGCCAGTCTGTTGTTACTACTGCCAGTGTCTTGTACACGTCAACTCTGAGTGTCGCAAGCTTCAACGCGCTCAGTAGTCCGGTCAGCAGCGTGCTCCTGGTGCACCTTCCGCTTATTTTTCGGCTACATCACAATCTTTCTATGTATCTGACCTTACTCAGCTGATTGCCCAGCAGTTCTCCCAGCAGACTTCACTGCCTCACTCCTCTCAGCCAGCTGCCTCCGCCCCTGCAGGCTGCAGGTATCTCCACCTCCGATTGGTTGCTTGAATCTGGAGCGTCTTTTCACATGACCTATGATGCTACACACCTTTTGTCCTGTCAGCCCATCACCACTGCCCTTAGTATCATGGTTGCAGATGACACCATTCACTCCATCACCAGTCGTGGCCTCCTTCATACCACCCATTTTCATATTCCCGACGTTGCACACATACCTAGGTTATCCATGAACCTTATATCTGCTAGCTAGCTCACATCCTATGGTTGTCTTGTTACCTTTGATGAGTTCACATGTCGTGTGCAGGATCGTCTAACGGGGGCACTCCTTGGGGTTGTTCGTCGTCGTTGCGTGGTGTACGTCCTTGATCGTCTCCACCTTCCATCCACTTCATCGTCACCTGCAGTTTCCTCCCTTTGTCTTCCTTCGGTGGGTTTCTTCAGTGGCACCACTGTCTTGGTCATCCCAGTGGTTCACGTCTAGCTTCTCTCATTAGTCATGGTTTTCTTGGGTGTGTCTCCATTGATCGATCTCACTCATGTTCGGGTTGTAAGCTCAGTAAATAGCTACAACTCCCTTATCCGTCTAGTGAGTCCAGGTTTCAGCGTCCTTTTGATTTAATTCATTCCGATGTCCGGGGACCCGCACCTTTTGTATCCAAGGATGGACACCGGTACTATGTTATTTTTGTTGATGACTATTCTCGTTATTGTTGGGTCTATTTTATGCATTCTCGATCTGAATTTTTTTAGATATATGTTACTTTTTCTGTTATGGTGCGCACACAGTTTTCTGCTTCTATACGCATTTTCCGTTCCGACTCAGGGGGAGTATCTATCTCATGCTTTTCGAGATCTGTTAGCTTCCCACGACACCCTTCCTCAACTTGCCTGTCCCGATGCTCATGTTCAGAATGACACCGTTGAAAGGAACCATCGCCGCATCATTGAGACAACCCACACCCTTCTTATTTCCTCCCACGTTCCTCCTCATTTTTTGGGCTGAGGCTGTTTTCACCGCTGTCTATCTTATTAACCTGTAAGCTTCCATTTTCCTTCAGGGACAGAGTCCTGGTGTGTGAGTATATTCATTACAAGTACCGTGACCATGCATAGAACGGTGTGGTGATAGGACAATAGTCACGAAAAAATAAAACGTGTAGGGTGACACTAGCTCCCTAAGACCCAAGTATTTGGATCACGAACAGTAACGTAGGGTACGAAAGCGTTAACCATGTTCGTAGGTTTGGAATTTGTTCCGAACAAGGGCGTGAATGTCCATTTCTAGTAGACCACAAGAAAGTCAAGGGTCGCTTAGTAGTTCCCCAAAAAGATATCCCAATCAGAGTAGCATCAGACCGAAAGGTCAATCAGCACGCTTAAGTTATTTTCGTGCTAGGTAGAGGAGCACTACCTCTCTCATAAGGCATATGGTATCTTATGAGCAACATAGTCTTGGGAGTTTACGTCCCTTGGAGACAGTTAGTAGATTCGAGACCGTGTCCGCGTGACACTAGAACATTTGAGTTCGTCAGATGGTCTCGGGTCGTCAGTTTCAGTTGCGCGTTAGGAGCTATTCTGCCTAGAGCTTCCAAGTAGATGTGCAGGTTAGAAGCCACATAGAACTCAAGTATAGACCTGACGTGATACAGTATGCGAGTTAGTGAACGTCAGGACTTGAGTTAGTGAAACAAAAGTCACGTGCGTAGTATGAGTAGATGCTTGACCAGGAAGTAGTGCGAAGGCATGCATAGCACATAGCATAAAAGTTTTTAATGCATAAAATTATTTTCTAAAGGCATGCATCCATCATAATGAAAACTGTTTTAGTGTCACTAGGAGGAGTTATTTTTCTTTACTCTGACCCCTCGTAGGCAATGTTTTTCAGGTGACCCAGGTGGGAAACTACGCCTAGGATGAGCTTTTTGGTGGCGTCAGTTTGTAGTACTTTTCCCATTCAGTTTACTCTATTTCACCATGTACTTGTAGATGTTGGTCATTGTACCTGGCTAATATTTTTTTTATGTAACATGTATCAGACTATTTATTGTTAATCAGATTTTCAGTTAATTCAGTTCTATTCATGTTTAGTGGCTCTGTGAATCCAGCTGTCAGGTATGTGTCTAACCTTAGATTACTTTTTTTAACTTCCGCTGATAGTCTTAAATTGCTTAGTATAGTTCTTCATTACCTGCTGCATATTAGTTTTAATACTTTTTCCTAGTTTTCTTTATATCGCTGACCCGGCCGGACGGCTGATTTCTGAAATACTGGGAAGGGGTGTTACAAATTGGTATCAGAGGAGGTTTAGGATCCCTGGACCCTAGAAAGAATTCACAGAGCCATAGGATTGTGTAAGAGTAAACTCTCGTTAGTAAAGTATTTTTTTAAGTGGCGTTTAAGTCATAGTTTTCGCTAGAGTACGAAATAAACTGCTAAGCCAAATTTCTCAGATGTTTGTTAAATAAATAGATTTCCTTTGTATGTTCTATCAGGCACCACGAGTTAGTGAACCAGGTGAGTCTTCGCGTCAGGACCCGGTTCCTAATGCGACCATGGGAGACGCTGTCGTGCCTCAGGTACCACCAGTTCCAGCAGTTCCAGAAGGCACATACATAGCATCTCAGATAGCCAAGGCAGTCACTGTTGCCTTGATGGAGTTTCAGAGAGGACTGGTTGCAGGGTTTCCAGCTCCAGTACAAGTACCAGTTCCTGCACCAGCTCCTGCCCCAGTACCCGTGGAGATGACCCTGGAGCGCTATTTGAGAAATTTTAGAGAACTTCAGCCTTCGAACTACAGTGGGGATGAGACCCCAATGGACACAGATGATTGGATAGTCAACACCAGAGACCTGCTGAATGTTTTGGAGTGCCCAGAGAACAAGAAGGTTCCTTTGGCTATTTTCCTCCTTCGAGGTGAGGCGAAAGTCTGGTGGGACAAGTACCGGGCAAATGATCCTGCAGGTAAAGTGTATTGATCAATTCCTTTATTTTAGGAGGTAATGTGTTTCACTTTAAATTGTATGACCATATTTTGGACAGGTCGTACGTCAGACATGTTTACTTGGGGCGAGTTCTCTAGAGCCCTTGCTAGTTGGTTCGTGCCTCCTTCCGCACGACGAGGTCTCCAGGAGAAGTATCTTAGGCTTTTTCAGGGGGACAGGACAGTTACTGAGTACGAGCGAGAGCTTACTCATCTGGCTCGATATGCGGGCGTGATGCAGGGAGATCAGACTGAGAAGTGCAGTCGCTTTGTGGATGGTTTGCGTGACTCGTTGAGACAGCCGCTGATGACTATGGTCAACGCTGATTACAGGAGCTTAGTGGATACAGCTCGCAGACTGGAGGCTGATCAGCAGAAAGTTCAGAAGCGGAGTAGTTTCCGTGCGAAGCGAAGGATTCGCACCAGCCGCAGCAGAGCAGGAATGATCAAGGAAAGAACTGGAACAAGAAGCCGAAGCCCGATGGCAAGAAGGGTGGTCAATCTGGTGACCGGAGCAAGGACTATCCCACGTGTCCCAAGTGTCAGCGTCGACATCCAGAAGAGTGTTTGGCCAGCGCAGGCGTGTGCTACAAGTGCCGACAACCTGGACATATAGCTCGCTTTTGTCAGGAAGTTGGTGCAAATCAGGTAAGCAAAGTTTGTTGTATTACTTTTCTTTGTTTGTAATTTCAGTAGATGATAAATGAAAATTATTCCTGCAGTCGAAGTTCGAAGTTGGTAGCTTTAGCAGGGCTGATAAGGGCAAAGCGTTGATGATTACTGATGGAAGAGCACAGCAGGGTCGAGACTTAGTGCAGCCCAGAGCTTATGGGCTGGGTCAGCAGGAGACGAAGGATCAGGAGGATGTAGTGACTGGTAAGTGCTCTATTTTTACTTAACAAGTTTATTCAAATCCTCCGTAGTGACGCATTTATTATCATTCTTCAAAATTCATTTATGTAGGCATCCTTTTGATTCGTAATTTACCCTCTAAGATTCTGTTTGATACGGGTGCCTCGCACTCGTTTATCACGGAATCTCTAGTGCGTAAGTTGGATTTAGAAGTCTTCCCAGAGTCAGTACCGCTGGAAGTCATGATGCCGAATGGATCCCTTCTGCAGACCAGAGACAAGTGCAGGGTACCGGTGCAATTTGGGGATACTGAGATTATCGTGGAAGCTTTGCAGCTACCTCTAGCAGGATTCGACTTGATCTTTGGAATGGACTGGCTTTCAGCAGTCAACGCCAGGATTGACTGTAGGGCGAAGCAGATTCAGTTCGATGGCCCCAACCAGACATCTTTTTCTTTTCAGGGTTTGAAGGGAGTAGTGAAGATGATCATATCTGCAATCCAAGCGAGAAGGTGCATCAATAAAGGTTGTGAAACCTTCGTAGTATTGATGAGTGCGGAGTCTAAGACTGACTTAACAGAGGTGCCAGTGGTGCAGGAGTTTCCCGATGTTTTCCCGGAAGAGCTCTCTGGTGCCCCTCCAGATAGAGAGATTGAGTTCCCGATAGACTTGCAGCCTGGGGCTACACCGGTAGCCATATCTCCCTATCGGATGGCTCCGAGGGAATTAGCAGAGTTGAAGAGCCAGCTGCAGGAGTTGTTTGATTTGGGTTTTATACGCCCCAGTACTTCACCATAGAGTGCCCCAGTACTGTTCGTGAAGAAGAAGGATGGTTGTCTGAGACTGTGCATAGATTATCGTGAATTGAACAAGCTGACCATAAAGAACAAGTACCCGATTCCTAGGATTGATGATTTGTTCGACCAGTTGGTGGGAGCGAGCACCTTTTCCAAGTTAGATCTGAGGTCGGACTATCATCAGTTAAAGATTCGTGACGTGGATATTCAGAAGACGGCTTTCAGTACTAGATATGGACACTTCGAGTTCGTGGTCATGCCTTTTGGGCTGACCAACGCTCCTTCAGTGTTTATGGACCTGATGAACAGGGTATTCCGGGAATACTTGGATCGTTTTGTCATCGTTTTCATAGACGATATCTTGGTGTTCTCTAAGAGTGCAGAAGATCATGCAGCACACCTCAGGATTGTTTTGAGCACCCTCAGGAAGAACCAGTTGTATGCTAAGTTTTTCAAAGTGCGAATTTTTGCTTTCAGAGATTGCATTCTTAGGCCACATCATCAGTCAAAAAGGAGTTAGCGTTGATCCGAAGAAGATAGAGGCTATAAAGAGTTGGCCAAGGCCGACGACAGTGTCAGAGGTTCGCAGCTTTTTGGGTCTTGCTGGATACTACAGGAGGTTCATCAGAGATTTCTCAAGGATAGCCTTACCACTGACTTCCCTCACTAGGAAGGGTAAGGGCTTGGATTGGACAGTCGAGTGTGAGTTGGTTTTTGAGGACTTGAAGGACAGGTTGATGACCGCACCGATTTTGAGTTTGCATTCAGGGCCAGACGGGTTTCCGATTTATAGTGATGCTTCAGGTCAGGGTTTGGGTTGTGTTTTCATGCAGCATGAAAAGGTCGTAGCCTATGTCTCGAGACAGTTAAAGGTTCATGAGAGGAACTATCCCGTGCATGACTTGGAGCTTGCAGCAGTTATTCATGCTCTTAAGATTTTGAGGCACTACCTCTATGGAGTGCGTTGCGAGATCTTTACTGATCATAAGAGCCTCAAGTATATCTTTGATCAGCGAGAGCTCAATTTGAGGCAGCGTAGATGGTTAGAGTTTCTTTCGGACTACGATATAGACATTCAGTACCACCCAAGAAAGGCGAACGTGGTAGCTGATGCTCTTAGCCGTAGAGGCTCGTGTTTTTACCTTCTCACTCAGCAGAAGGAGTTGGTACGAGAGCTAGAGAGACTGGACATCGTCGTTGTGCCCCGTTGCAATTTTGGTTCGGCTTGTTTGAGTTGGATGGAGATTTCGTGCGATATTAGAGATAGAATCAGGACAGCTCTACCGTTGGATCCAAAGATGGCAGAGATTTGGATCTCAGTGCAGTCAGGTCAGAAAGAGAGATTCTCTATTCAGGATGAGTTATTATTGCATGATGGCAGAGTGTGTATCCCAGATGTTAGTCACCTTCGCGAGGACGTTCTTTTCGAGGCACATAATTCCAGATATTCTATACATCCTGGTAGCACGAAGATGTATGCAGATCTTAAGAAGACAGTCTGGTGGCCAGGTTTGAAGAGTGATGTTGCAGATTATGTAGGGAAGTGTGAGACATGCAAGTTGGTTAAGGCCGAGTGTCAAAGGCCTGGAGGCAAGTTGCAGCCACTTCCCATTCCCGAGTGGACTTTTGAGGATATATCCATGGACTTCATTCATGGTTTGCCGAGATCGCAGAGTGGGAATGATTCCTTGTGGGTTATAGTAGATCGACTTTCTAAGGTCGCTTATTTCATTCCTCTTAGAAAGACAGATCAAGGTCCGAAGCTAGCACAGTTATTTTTAGACAAGATAGTTCGACTTCACGGTGTTCCCAAGACTATAGTTTCAGACCGAGATGACAGATTTACCTCCAGGGAGTGGCGATACGTTCAGGAGCGGTTGGGTACCAGGTTACATTTCAGCACCGCATTCCATCCCCAGACCGATGGACAGACTGAGCGCACAAATAAGACTTTGGAGGATCTGCTACGGATGTGCATACTAGATTTTGGAGGAAAGTGGGAGAAGTATGTTACTCTTGTGGAGTTCTCCTACAATAACAGTTTTCAGACGAGTATTGGGATGGCACCGTTCGAGGCCCTCTATGGCAGACGTTGTCGGACACCGTTGTGTTGGGCTGAAAGTAAGAAAAGATCTACCATCAGCGAGTCATGGATTGATAAGACCACTGATAGGATCAAGCTTATTCAGGAGCGTATGAAGACAGCTTAGGATCGTCAGGCCAAGTATCATGATCAGAAACACAGGTCAGTAGAGTTCAGTGTTGGAGACTACGTTTATCTGAAGGTCAGACCAGTCAGAGGAGTCTCTAAAATAAAGCGAATGAAGAAATTGAGCCCCAGATTCGTTGGTCCTTTTGTGGTGCTGGAAAGAGTTGGTGAGGTTGTATATAGGTTGGCCTTACCTGAGGAAATAAGTGGTGTACATGATGTATTCCACGTCTCCTATCTGAGGAGAGCAGTCAGAGATTCTAGCCAGATCATCAGTACTGAAGAAGCACCAATTGAGACAGATCTTAATATTGGGGTTAGACCAGTCAGAATAGTGGATTAAAGGATTCAGAAGCTTAGAAATAAAGAGATACGTATGGTCAAAGTCCTTTGGATGAACTGTGACCGTCCAGAGTATACTTGAGAGCGAGAGGATGAGCTTAAGAGCAATGCAGACTATTCTTTTCTCTTCGATTCAGGTATGATTACAATTTTCGAGGACGAAAATCTTTGTTAGGAGGGGAGATTTGTAACAACCCATAGTTCTGACGCATTTTTTTTGGTTTTAGAAATGTTGCTCGGCGAAGTCGTTTAAGTCTTAAGGCGTTAGTAGAGCTTGGGTTTCGTTTAGCAAGAATTAATAACTCTTAGGGGTGCTAATAACAAGTTTCACCCCTCACCTAATACGGTTATTAAGAAAGCCACATCCCGCTTTTATTAAAACCCGCACGCCTCATTCTATTCAAGGGATTAAGCCACGAACCCGCAAGAGCCGCAGCCCGCGTTTCCGTCTCCCGCAAACGACGAGCCCGACGTCCGCCGTTCCGCGACAAGCCGGCTCCCGCGGCCCTTTCCGCCGGCCGATCCCCCTCCAGAAGTCCACTCCGGCTTCTCCTCCTTCCTCTACGAGCGCCAGTGGGTGTTCCTTTTCCTTCCTTGGCCGTGGGAGAAGCGGGTCTAACCCTAACCGGAGAAGTTGAGATCCATTTTTGATTTCGGTGAGTCTATTTCTCCTTTATCTCCTTTCCTTCGTAGAAATCCTTCGTTTTGGAAACAAAAATAACCTAGGTTTCCGATTTGTTTGCCCTATTTAGGTTTTGGTGGTCGTGTTCCTCTGCGGATTTTGTGTGGGATGCTTTGAGAGCCTAAATCACTCCACGAAAAGGTAATATTTGGGTTTTAGCGCTTGTGTTTTGTAACCCTAGTTGTTTTGCAGATTTTCCACCGGAAACCCTAAAGGGGAAAAATTATAGATTTGGCTTTGTCCTAAATTGTAGGACTTCGGTGGCCTCGGGGCAACACTCTGAAGGTCTCCAGCAGTAGGATTGCCTTCGGAAGAGAAAATGTCGCCGCGCAGAGTCTACGAGCGCCGTAGCACCGCTGTAAGGAAATTTTAGTTCTTTTTAGTTAGATATATCAAGTAATTGTATTTTTATACACATGAGTATATTCATTACAAGTACCGTGACCATGCATAGAACGGTGTGGTGATAGGACAATAGTCACGAAAAAATAAAACGTGTAGGGTGACACTAGCTCCCTAAGACCCAAGTATTTGGATCACGAACAGTAACGTAGGGTACGAAAGCGTTAACCATGTTCGTAGGTTTGGAATTTGTTCCGAACAAGGGCGTGAATGTCCATTTCTAGTAGACCACAAGAAAGTCAGGGGTCGCTTAGTAGTTCCCCAAAAAGATATCCCAATCAGAGTAGCATCAGACCGAAAGGTCAATCAGCACGCTTAAGTTATTTTCGTGCTAGGTAGAGGCGCGCTACCTCTCTCATAAGGCATATGATATCTTATGAGCAACATAGTCTTGGGAGTTTACGTCCCTTGGAGACAGTTAGTAGATTCGAGACCGTGTCCGCGTGACACTAGAACATTTGAGTTCGTCAGATGGTCTCGGGTCGTCAGTTTCAGTTGCGCGTTAGGAGCTACTCTGCCTAGAGCCTTCCAAGTAGATGTGCAGGTTAGAAGCCACATAGAACTCAAGTATAGACCTGACGTGATACAGTATGCGAGTTAGTGAACGTCAGGACTTAAGTTAGTGAAACAAAAGTCACGTGCGTAGTATGAGTAGATGCTTGACCAGGAAGTAGTGAGAAGGCATGCATAACACATAGCATAAAAGTTTTTAATGCATAAAATTATTTTCTAAAGGCATGCATCCATCATAATGAAAACTGTTTTAGTGTCACTAGGAGAAGTAATTTTTCTTTACTCTGACCCCTCGTGGGCAATGTTTTTCAGGTGACCCAGGTAGGAAACTACGCCTAGGATGAGCTTTTTGGTGGCGTCAGTTTGTAGTACTTTTCCCATTCAGTTTACTCTATTTCACCATGTACTTGTAGATGTTGGTCATTGTACCTGGCTAATATTTTTTTTATGTAACATGTATTAGACTATTTATTGTTAATCAGATTTTCAGTTAATTCAGTTCTATTCATGTTTAGTGGCTCTGTGAATCCAGCTGTCAGGTATGTGTCTACCCTTAGATTACTTTTTTAAACTTCTGTTGATAGTCTTAAATTGCTTAGTATAGTTCTTCATTACCTGCTGCATATTAGTTTTAATACTTTTTCCTAGTTTTCTTTATATCGCTGACCCGACCGGACGGCTGATTTCTGAAATACTGGGAATGAGTGTTACAAGCTCAAAGTCGGTAAAGAAACCAAAGCTCGAAGTCACCAGAGAAACCAAAGCTCGAAGTCACCAGAGAAACCAAAGCTCAAAGACATCGGAGAAACCAGAGATTAAAGTCATTAAAGAGAGGAACAAAGTCGTGGAAGCCAAAGCAAAAATAGACAAGTTCAAACACAAATGAAATCATTGTTTTAAATGCCCTTCGACATGCCCGACATGTCTCCTGACATGTCATTTTTAGGGGCAAAATGATAAGTTTTAAAAAAATAGATTATGTAATTTAGTAGAACATAGGCCGACATGTCCGATTTTTTCTGATACATCGGTCGACACGACTTTTTAATATATGTCTGCTAATTTATTTTATGTTATATAGAAGAATAACAACATATGTTTAAATCACTTATATATATTATATATTATGTATGTTTAAATTGATTAGAGTTTTTTTTGTTTTATTCATAAAACTAATTTTATATAATTATTTCACAATTTTTTAATTTTATATTACAAAAAATATAAAAATATTTAATACATTTATTAATTGATTGATTGAATGTTTTAATATAAATTTATAGGTTTGAGAAGACTTATAATCAATTAAAGATTTTTAACATTTAAATCTTATTTATTTGCAATAAATTTATTGTTATCAAAATAAAATTATTGTATACTATTAAATATATTTACAATGTATCCTTTTGCATTTGTTAGTAATATTTTATTTTAGATACTATTCGATTTCATTTTGTAATATAAATGACTCATTTTTTATCTCTTTGTTATATTATTTTTTATAACATATAATTATAGTTACTATACATAAAAAAATTCTATTTATAAGACATGGAAAGTCGAAATTAAAAAATATTCCCGACATGTCTCTGACATCCGACATTTAAAAACTCAATCGAATATGTCATCGACATCAAATATTTACAACATTGAATGAAATAGAAACCCAAAAAAAACTAGAGCCAAAATAATAATGATGGTTATCAAAATAATAATAATAATAAAGCGTAATATATTTGCCAATATATCAGTCGGCTACCAATATATTTTGAAATGATATTTTGAAGAAAAAATCGATTTCAATTTTCCATTAAACATTTCTATCAGTTGATATCCGCAAGACTGTTATTGTGTTTGTTGTAGTTATTCCACCTCAAGCCGGAAGTTTTGAAAACATGTACATCCGACGGAATCATCAATGGAGGAAGATGGAAGGTCTCTGAAAGCACTTGTGCTCCTTGCAAATGATATGTTGAGATGAGAAGTTTCTCCAACTCCACACTCAGAAGAAAATGAGATGAGGGGACAGTGAGTTGGCGGGTACTATGTTGTAAATACAAGGGTTGTGAGTCAGCGAGTACTATATGCTGTGAGTACCAAGACAAGGAGAAAAGAGGTGCGGAGAGACCAGATTTCGCAAAGTGCATACCTTAGTTGTGTGTGATATTATTTATTGATTGAAATGGGTTATAGAAGTGTTACAGATGCAAAAATAGATCTCCACTAAAGTACTTGCAAGTAATGTTCTTGGACATGTGAATACTGAGGGAGGTCTTGGCTCAATTTCTCATGCCTATAAGGCTACTGGTCATGCCTTATTTATAAGCTTAGGGAACTCCTCCCGCGAGCAACCTCCAAAAATATAGATTGCCTGCTTGCAAGGTGCGGTAAAACATGCTAAGTGCAAAAAGCGGAGTGGTCCACGAGACCTCTGGAATGGTTGGCCAGTACTCTGTGATGGTCAGCTAGTACTCTAAAGGTATATGAGTACACTATAGCTAAGCTGGCTAGTCGGCAAGATCATCAACTTTGTGAAGAAAGCAAGCTATCATCCTGGACGTCGGCAACGAGTATAAAGAAATTTGTGCAGACATGAGAGTTGGAGAGTCCTCCTAAGGAACCTACGAATTTTCTAAATGAAAAACTTAAAGGGAAATTTCTACGGAAGAGAACCCAATAGATGCTAAGATAGGGCAGGAGAAACTAACTAACACCAATTCTTAACATCCTTATCTCTAAGCAGAGTTCAGCCAGGTATTTTATACTACGTGAGTGTGCAGGTAAATAGCTAAAATACCCTCACTTCACTGATTGACTATTGAGCAGGTTGATTTATAAACCGCTACTTTAAATGTCTACATCACACATGTAACAATAAATCCAAGCAAGCTCAGCTATAACAATCCGTTAGCTTGATTGTGAAGTTCTCACACAGAAAAAGAAAACAATCACCAAAAGAAAGTAAATCAACATTATAAAAACATAAGACCTAGCCGGGCTTTTTGGCAGAATGCACTCCCAAAAATCATGTGATTGGAAGAATGCACCCAAAATATTTAAATTTGGCGAAATGCATCCCCGAATATCTGTTTATTGGCGGAATGCACCCCCGGCTAGGGTGTTTTGGTTATTTCCTCTGATTCCGGGGTTTTAGGTCTCCTCATTTCTACAACCCTCTCCCGATTTTCTGAAATCACTCAGCATATGACACTGCTTCTCCCCGAGCGAGCTATTTCTTCTCCCTGATCGAGTTGTTCGCCTCCCCCGAACACCATATCGCCGACTTATTCCCCTCCCCCGAGCTTTTTGCCTCTCCAGAATACCCAAATCACCAAAAAATATTTCATGAAATAATTCTCGCGGGTCCACAATCAGATTTTCAACCAAAAAAGGTTTTCATGAAGTAATTCTCGCAGGTCTAACATCAGATTTTCAGCCAAAAATTCTCTAAAAAAATAGTCCTGGTGCATTCAACCAATGAAATCACAATCATGAGTGCATTCCGTCATAGTAATTTCAGTCAAATAAAGTCAAAACATAAGAGTAAGACCAAAATACCTCTGAAAAAAGAATTGGGGTGCATTCCGCCAATAAACAGATATTCGGGGGTGTATTCCGCCAAATTTAAATATTTAGGTTGCATTCTGCCAATCACATTCCGCCAAAAAGCCGATCTAGCTGCTGCACGCAATTTTCCGTTCGAGGATTGGGGCAACGACAATAACCCTAACTATGGAATGCTCAGCGAGTTCGAAGTTCATATGCGTGCGGTGAAGGTGACGTATATTAATAAAACTGAACCTGTTTTGTGGAAAGCGTGCAGTGTCGATTGAAGTCGTCCAAGAAGGAAGGATCTTCGGCCGGCGCTTCCTCGTCCACCTCCATTCCAACGAGCATCTTCGCCCGCTCCAGAGCTCTGCTCATCTTCTCCATGCCGACCTCTTGATGAAAGATCTTCCTGGTCTGAAGTTCAATACGTGATTCTCTTTAAGAATCGAAACCTAGCTAACAAGAAATTCGGAGGGTTCCCGCGAAAGAGTTACGACCAAATCGGGCAGATGCTCCCACATTTTCCATTTTCACAAAATGCAACTCAGAAAATTTAAATTTGACAAAATACTTTCATATTTTCATTATTTTGACAATCTAATTTTTCTTGGAACTAATTTGTCAATTACCCCACATTCCACCCCGCAATCTCAAACTTCAGTATTTTGTATTTTTGAAATGCATTAAACTCAGGGTTTTAAGAATGGCATCCGAGATTGAACTGATGAGGTCAAAGATTTAAGATAAGATCAGTTAGATCGGTCGGACAAGAATTAAAGTATTAAATTGTAATATTATAATAAATAATAAAATTTTTTAAAAATTACTTATCTATATTAATAAATAATAAAATTTTTTAAAAATTACTTATAACTATATAAGAATAATAAATTATAAATATATTGATATATTTTTATAGTTTTATATAATAATTTATATTCATTATATATATATATATTAATTTATTTACTTTATATTTATAACTCTTAATTTAAGAAAAAAACAAATTAAATATAATTTGATAAATATTTACTTTATTAATTATAAATATATATATATAATATATACATTATAATTGACAATAAATCATAATTGGTTTCTTGGTAGATTCGATAAACATAGTTGATCTCATCCTCAGGGGCGGATCTAGAGGGGGGCCCGAGGGATACTGGCACCCCTATTATTTTTCAAAATGATTAGTGTATTTGGATTCCTCTCGTCGAGGCAATGAATTTTGACTACTTATACGTCAAAAACGGTGGTCAGATGAGGGAGAAACAGCTCCGATAAGATTGAAACGTTCATTTTTTTTTTTACGGAAGTTGATGTCTAGCCTCCCATGTTAAAAATTTTAAAACACGGTGACACATTCAAAAAAATTTATGTGCATCCCCATTATCAATTTGTGCACCCCCATTATTAATTTTCTGAATCCGCCACTGCTCATCCTAGAGGTTGGTAGTTTGAGTTCGGCCACATATATTTAGAATTTAGCATTAAAAATTTTAATTTAAAATACTTATTGGAATCGGGCATGCTTTCAAAACCGGGCCTGGTTCGCCGGTTTGCGGTCAACCCGCTCGGTTCCACGGTTCTGACTGTTCGGTCGGCGGTCCGACCGGTCGGAGCGGTCGATCCAGTCCGATTTTCAAAAGGTTGATTAAACAAGTAAATTATTTCCGAATACTTTTTAAAATGTAATTATATTTGCACTCTCTATATAACTATTTGCAACCTAAAATAATTATTAATTAATATTTTATAACCTAAAATCAATCGTATATTTGTAGTCTCTTTCCCCCTAAACAGGAGATCGCCAGATCCAAAAAAAGGGCGGTCGGATCTTGGAGGAGGTCGGTGAAACTTGAAGTAGGGGGCTGGAGCTTGACGAACGTAGTTGAACATGATCGGATTTGAAGAGCTCTAGCTCAGATTTGGAGCTACCACGCCAGAAATACTGAGGAGAGCTTGGATCAGACTTCTAAGAGAGGAAGTGTTGCAATCCGCCGACGGTGTAGTAGGAAGAACTTTAGACAAAGGACAAAAAGGAGTGGTTGGAGGTGCGAGAGATGAAGTTGGGAGAACGAAACAGAGGAATAATCTTTATTATAATCATTCTTAAGAAACTATTACAGATAATGATTGATTTATATATTCTCATTCCCTGGTCAATTTGAATGCTGCTATTGAACCGCTACAATGTAACACCCCAATCCAGTTTAACAGGAATCAACAGTTCGACCGAGTCCGTGAAAGCAGGTAAACTAAGTAACGGTATATAAACTGATATAAAACAGGTAAAAGTAATGAAAGTGCTAAAAAAGAAACTTACAGCGAAAAAGTGAAGTAATTCTAAGGTTAAAAGTGTATCTTGACAAACTGAATTCACATAGCCAACTAAAACTGAAAATATATCACTACGGGACTGAATTACCGTCAGACTGAAATAACTGATATATCAAAAACACGAGTGAAATACATCAAATATAAATGTCTGAAAATAAAAACAAAGTACAAGAATAGTGGTATAACTTAACAAACTGACGACTGAAGACTGAGCCACCTATCCTAAGCGGATTCCTTGACCTGAACCCCTTGTAAAAACAAGTTCCAAATGGGTCAGGCCCACTGAAGAGTAAGAAAAATTACTCTCTCCAGCAATACTTAAAGAAAATATTTTAGGTGAGTAACACTTGAATTGAAGAGTTTGTTTAATTATTCTAATATTAAACATAACACTTGAAATCATGGTCTGACATGAATTCAAGCTATCGTGTGACTTGACACGCACATTCTTATCTGTATAAATCGTTGATTTCTGAAGTTTTGAAGTTAAATCCATTGTAAGTTTCAACCCGTTTCACTGCTTCTTATTAACTCATGTCACTAAGGACGACTGTGCACAACTAGAAACTGCATTCTGAGTGACAAGCTTGATGGTGTCCTGAACTGAGTGTCCCTCAAACGGAACACAGACTCCTATCTGAGGAGTTCCAAATCTGAAACAAAGGTCATCGACCCTGAGCTTGAAATACGAGTGGTGACCTACTGGCCCTGGAAATACGGTGGTGTGCCTCCACTAGAATTACGAGGGTAATCCTTTCTCGTCACTTTTTTCTGAATTTCACTTACACTGATGTTCATTGAGTCTAACACGGAGTAGGATTCTAGCTAAATACATTGGGCTTAGGATTTTCATGATACTGATACTGCTAAATTATGCATAAGCGTATACCCCTTTGACCTGATTCTAACTATAGGAACTTGTAAATCTAAGTGCATATACCAACATTTTTAATACACAAATTTAAAATAATCTGAACTGCTGGACTAAGAGAAGTCGAATTTCTTACCTCGGCGCTTCTACGCTCGTACACGCGTCGATGTGACATGGCATTCCTTCCCAAAAGATCTGGCCGCTAAGAACTTCTCCAATCCCTTGCTCCAAAGACAACCGAAAATCTGAAATCCATAGGTAAACCTAACTTAAGTGTTTTCCCTCTTAGGTTTTTCAGTTGAAAAATACTCGCGGTGACAATTATATATATTTATGGAGGAACAAGAACATAAATGTTTGTGTTACCTCGATCTAAAGGCGGGAAATCTCCAAAATCGTTGAAATCTTAACTTTAGGAAACGAAAACCTCCTTTTTAAATCTGAAAGGCAGCTCGCTCATCTCATAGAAAGAAATTCGTTGCGGACAGATCTCTCTCTTGCAAACATTGGACTTAAATTACTTATTTAGCTTATTTTCAAAGTGTCGAGACAAGTTAGTCAGCAGTGTCGAGACAGCTGTGTCGAGAAAAGTCAGTCAGCAGTGTCGAGACAAGTCAGTTATCTCGACACCTTGAAGATCAAGTCAGCTGTGTCGAGACAAGTCAGTCAGCAGTGTCGAGACAAGTGAGTTATCTTGACACCTTGAAATCAAGCTAAATAAGTTAACTCACAACACACCAAATTAGAAAGTAGTCATAAAGACTAGGAAACCTATTCACCCCCCCCCCCATCCTCTAGGTGTATAGCTACTCATGAAACAAAGACTTTCAAGTGGTATCAGAGGGAGGTTGTTCAAAAAATACTTAACAGTGGACAGATCTCCAAGAGTAGCCTGCAGAGGGAGGAGGAGTCGGCGCCAGTTCGGGGTGAAGGAGAAGGCATTGACCTAGGCTCGTTAGCGATCCCCACTTGTGGTTTTCCTTTTCGCGATGAGAGGGAGTGCGGTTTAACGGGATGGAGGGACGCGATATAAAGACGGCGGTTCAATAACCGTGAACCAGTATAGTGGAAATCCTATTTTTTATCATTTCTATTATTATTTAATATTTCATTATAATATGCTAATACATTATTGTTGGGTACATTGGTAATAATGTACTTGATTTGAAGAAGCCCTTTCAACTCAATGATATACACAAGTATGTATTTGATGTATGTTTCAGTTCATGCATGCAAGGTTAGCCTATGTCATATTGATTGGACAGGTGGTCCAAGTTATATTGACAGGTGGAATCAAAGAAGCTGACTGGAAAGACAGTAAAGAAAATTGACTAAGTCCGCAGGCGTCGAGTGAAGCCAGTTCACTCAACGCCAAACAACTAATAGTGCTAAGTGAAGTCAGGATAATCAAAGCAAAAAATGACTAAGTACAAAAGTGTCAACACACTTCACAACTATGTCTACACCTTTGAAGGAGAAGTGTCGACAGATCAAGTCAGCTGTGTCGAGACAATTCACTTATCTCGACACCGTCAAGTCAGCAGTGTCAAAAAAATTCAGTTATCTCTACACCTTGAAGAATCAAGTTAGCAATGTCGAGACATGTCGGATATCTTGACACCTTAAAACTCAGGATAGTAGTGTCGAGACAAAACAACTGTCTTGGCACAATGTAGAACTGAATTACAGACTTAAAGTGTCGACACTCATCAGACAGTAGTGTCAAGACAATTCAACTGTCTCGACACAGTGAAGATTTAAAGCAGTATAAAAGTGTTGACACCCAGCAGACTATAGCGTCGAGAAAATTCAACTGTCTCGACATAGTGAAGATTTAAAGCAGATATCGACACTCAGCAGACAGTTGTGTCGAGACAAGTCAACTGTCTCGACACCTTCAATTTCAGACTGGAAATTCTATCTAGTACAGATGTATCAAGACTCCTAATATTTCTCAACACCTTCTAAGAACACTAAGTAATATTGTGTCGAGAAACTTAGAACATCTCGATACTTATGATTCTGAAGTTGTACATAGTCAACACAGGAGTGTCAAGTCAAGTCAGAAGTTTCATGTCAGGTATAGTGACTTGATATCTCGCCAGAAACTGTTTGAAGAAGGACTTAGAGTATGATAGCATAATGATAGCGTCATCAATCAGAAGCCAACAACTAGTGAAGGCTATAAATAGAGGGGTCATCTATACAGAACGACATGGATTAGACAATCAGTCATTCAAGAATCAATTCTCTCATTCTGATTTCTTCTAAGTTAGAGGAGGGCTACAACTCCAAGAAGAAGGAAGACGCGGGTCTTTAAGAAAGTCTTCTGATCCTTTCAAAAAGGTTGATCAGAGGATTAAGGTGGATCTGTTCTACAAGTTCTTCAAGGAAATCAAGCCAATCAACATCAAGAAATTGCAGATCGAGTGAAGAATCATTTCTACCAGTCTGATCATCAAGAATCTATCTTGTGCTACTGAATTGAAGAATCTGAATTCTCAGATAAGTCAGATCTCAGAGTTGCTGTTTTTTGAGATTATTTTCTTTCTCATTTTCCTATTAAACCTGCAAGATCTCTTTGAGATCTGAGTGTGTAGGAGATTTAATCTCTGAGTTGTAAGTCTGTGTTATAAAGCCTGAGGTAGGGTTCTTGAGAGACCTGAGGTAGGTGATTTGTGTGGGATCACTGAGTTGTAAGCTTGTGTTATAAAGGCTGAGGTATGGTTCTTGAGGGACTTGAGGTAGGAGATTGTATAAATCTTTGAGGTAGGACCAGTGGGTCTGAGTTGTAGGTTTCTTAACAAAAAATGAGCATATAAGATCATTGATCTTAGTTGAAGAGGAGGGTATATAACCTAATCTAGCACATTGCTAGTGAGGAAGAAGGGGAAAGTGGATGTACCCTAGATAGGGGAACCACTATAAAATTTTTGTGTACGTTGGATTGCTTGTGCTGTGTTCTTGTGAATATTTACTTTCAAGTATCTGCTGAAATATTAAGTATAAGTGACAAAGAATTTTAAAGACACTTATTCACCCCCCCCCCCTCTAAGTGATTAACTACCCATAGATTTATCTTTCAAGTGGTATCAGAGGGAGGTTATTCAAAGAAAGACCTAACGCTCAGAAAAAGATCCTAAGGGTGGTTGATACATATCAGATTTAATGGCTTCAGAATCTCACCGAGAACTCAGTTCAATGAATCTTCCTATATATACAAAGGATAACTTTGCTATTTGGAAGCAAAGGGTGAGATTGTTTATGGAGGCATCAAATCCAAGAATATTTGTCACAGTTCAAGAAGGACCATATATTCTCATGAAAGTATCTGTCTTAGATGCAAATGTGCAAACCCCTAAGAAACTGTCTTAGATGATAAAGGATAAGGTGGTTCTTGCCACCATGGATAAAAGAGCACAATACATAATTGTCAATGCAATAGATAATTCAACCTTTCAAAACTTAGTACACTGTAAAACATCTAAGGAGATGTGTGACAATCTAATAGTCTATATGGAAGGCACAGAAGAAGTCAGAGATGACAGAAAGTCTCTACTCAACTAGCAGTATGAGAAATTCAGGCAAGAGAAGACTAATTCTATATAACTTTGTTATGATAAGTTCTTTAGAATAGTCAATGACTTAAAAAATTATGGAAGAGAATTCTCAAACTATGAGCTTAATGACAGGTTTCTGAGATCCTTAAATAAAAAATAAGACATAAAGATTTGTGTTGTAAGAGAAATGGGCAATTTGAGGAACATGTTACCCCATGATTTATATGGGAAGCTATTGTCACATGAGCTTCAGTTAAATTCTAGAAAAGCTGAAGATGAATCTGCCAGAAATTCAAATCAAACAAAATTCGTGGCTTTCAAAGCTGACACATCAAAGAAGGCAAGAAGAGAAATTCCATCATCACCAAGAAGGGACGAAGATACAGTTAGCACTGAGACTAGTTCTTCATCAAAAGAATTGTCAGATGGTGAATTGACATTGTTCACCAGGCAATTCAAGAAGATGATGAGAAAAAGGAAGCAATGGAATAAGAAGACATCATCTGGACTAAGTTCCATCAAAAATAAAGACAAACACAGAAACAACTTTGTGGTTAGGTATGATTCAAACAAGAACAAACAAATTAAGACTGTCATTATTTGTTATTATTGTAACAGGCCTGGACATGTCATTGTTGACTGCCCAATAAAGAGATAAGAGAACAGGAAGTCCAAGGAAAAGAAGTTCTACAAAGATAAGAAGTAAGAAAAGTGTTTAATGGCAAAGAAGCCAAAGACTTTATCTGATAATGATCAGATTCAACTGAATCAGATGAAGAACAAGCTCACATTATATTATTCTCATGTGAAAAGGAATTCATCAGAGAGGCCATATTCAAGGGCAATAACTCCACAACTTCATCACTCCATGGTGACTCTGAAAATGATATAGAGGTTAACTTGATGGCACTGTCTGATGATCCGAAACAGAAATTATTGACTGCCAGGATACTCAGGTAATCTTTGACAATTCCATTTGTTTTAAAACATCCGTTTATGAGACTGAGGATGAGTCAGATTCATGTAACTAAAATTTTGAGTCATATAAGTCAAACTCTAAGACTGAACTGCAGCAGCTCACAGTTAAATTTGGAAAACTACTAGAGGCTCTTGTAAAGAGAAAAAAGCTTATTAAAGAACAAGCCATCAAGATTGCATCACTAAGAGGTCTTGAGTACCATCATTAGATGGCTACTCGGCGGATTGGTCTTCAAAGTTCAAAGTTAGCTAAGCAAACTAAAATCATTTATGATCAAATCATATTGCTCAAACAAAGAGATGCAATCATTCAAGAGTCAGAACTCAAACTCCTGAATGAGAAAAGACTTGTTCAGCAGTTCTCTAAACCTAAGACTGTGCTCCCCATAATAGATACCTTCTTAGGAACTCCTGGAAGTTGTCTTGGTTATATAAAATCTAGGAAAAGGAAAGACAGAAAGCTAACAGGACAAAAGGTTTCAGTATTGCCATAACTTGTGTCTTAGATTAAGGGAAAAGAAATCCATAAGTTTGGACAAGTAGGACCAAACTCATATGTGAATAGGAAAGCTATTCCTAATGTGCTTGCTCCAAGGAGGAGTGTTGTGACTGAGGGGAAAAACAACCATTTTGCTCCCAGTTAAAATGTAATTGTCAAGTATGTTGATTCCTGTCCTAAGGAATGTCAGTATAAAGTTCCTACTATTCCTCCAAAGAGGAGATACAACAGATATGAGTGCTGATGTTGTGGAAAGATTGGACACTTTGCCCTGGACTGTTGGTTCAATCACACTGTGTCTCATGGGCAGAAAATATTCCCAGCTAAGAAATTTTCAGGTGGTCTCAATAGAGCCCCAGCTAACAAGCACCTAAGACCCAAGACAATTTGGGTTCCTAAGGATAAATAAATCTTTGTTTTGCAAGTATGTCCAAGCACCAGAGATAAGCCTATTTGGTACTTGGATAATGGATATTCGAGACACATGACTGGAATAAAGGGCAATTTGAGGGAGTTTATTCAAGTAAAAGATTGACCAAATGTGATCTTTGGTGGAGCTGACAAAGGGATTACCAGAGGTTATGGTAAGATTTCAAATGGCTTAGTCACTTTCACTAAAGTAGCTTATGTTTAAGGGTTGCAACACAATCTTATAAGCATAAGACAACTTTGTGATCTTGGCTATAACATTTCATTCCACAAGTATGAGTGCCAAATAAAGAAGTCAAGTGACCAAGAGGTCATCTTGACAGGCACTAGGTGTGGGAATGCGTACTGTTTAAATTTTCTTTATCTAAATTCAAACTCCCCCATATGATTAGTTGCAAATGTGAAAAACTCATACTATATCAAATAACACAAGAGGCTAGCTCATTTGAACTATAAGATCATAGGCAAGCTATTCAGTAAAGAGCTAGTTAGGATTAGTCCTAACATTAAATGCACTAAGGAGAGCATTTGCTCTGCATGCCAAAGAGGCAAGCAGACCAAAGCTTCCTTCAAAAGCATTGAAACCAAAGACTCTGTGAGATGTTTATACCTCTTGCATATGGACTTGTTTGGTCCTATGTCAGTTCATAGTCTTGGTAGGAAAGTTTACACCTTTGTGGTTGTTGATGACTTTTCCAGATTTACTTGGGTTTTTTTAAGGAAAAAGTCTGAAACTCCTGATGTCTTCAAGATATTTGTCAAACAAATACATAATGAATTAAATAGTTCTTAGGTCAGAATCAGAAGTGATCATGGAACTGAGTTTCAATCTGAATGCATGACAAAGTTTTGTGAAAAACTTGGGATTCAGCAAGAGTTTTCCTCTCCAAGAACACCACAGCAAAATGAGATTGCTGAGAGAAAGAACAGGACTCTCATTGAAGCTGGAAGAACCATGTTGAGTGATTCTTCTTTCCCAGAGTATTTCTTGGTTGAAGCTATTAACACAACATATCATGTTCTTAATAGAGCTTCAATCAACAAAAGCCTGAATAAGACTCCATATGAGCTAATGAAGGGCAGAAAATCAGACTTGGCCTACTTCAGAATCTTTGGATGTAGATGTTTTATCCTTAATAATGGGAAAACATACTTAACTAAGTTTGCTTAGAAGTTCTATGAAGGCGTATTTGTTGGTTATAGTAACCACAGTAAGGCATATAAGGTCTACAACTTGAGGGATCAAGTTGTAGAGGAGTCTGTTCATGTTGTATTTGATGAAAGTTCTATGTATTACAATGATAAGCCAGGTACATCAAGCACAATAGGAGACGACTTGAAGCTAAAGAAGCTGTCAATAGAAGACTCAGTTCTAGTAAGCCAAAATATATAAGATGGAGTCAACATTGTTGAGGAAGAACTTGCACAGGAACAACCAGAAGAAGAGACTCAGCAACAAGATGAAGTTATTCAAAGAGAAGAGGTCACATTACCAGTTGCTGTCAGACATCTAAAGGATCATCCAAGGGAACTGATCATTGGAGATGCAGCTCATGGTGTGACCACAGGAAGTAGACAAAACAACACTGTAATGTACTCAAGTTTTTTGTCTCAAACAGAACCAAAGAAGTTTTAAGAAGCCAATATAGACCCATTTTGGATAGGGCTATGCAGGAAGAATTGAACCAGCTCAAGAGATATAATGTCTGGAAGCTGGTTCCTAGACCAGATGACTGTATTATCATAGGAACCAAGTGTATCTATAGGAACAAACTGGATGAGAATGGTGTTATAGTCAGAAACATGGCTAGACTGGTTGCAAAGGGCTATAAACAAGAAGAGGGTATAGATTTTGATCAAATCTTTGCACCAGTGGCTAGATTGGAAGCTATTAGACTCTTCCTGGCATATAAAACCTACAAAAGATTCAAGGTTTACCAAATGGATGTGAAGTCAACCTTCCTTAATGGTAACCTCAAAGAAAGGGTCTATGTTGAGCAACCCTTAGGTTTTATTGATTCTACTTATCCTAATTATGTTTATCTTTTATTAAGAGCTCTCTATGAGTTAAAACAAGCCTCAAGGGCTTGGTATGAGACTCTATCTAAATTTCCTATGGAGTACAAATTCTCAAGAGGGAAAATAGATAAAACACTATTTCTAAGGGAAGTAAAATACAAGACCATATTAGTACAAATATATGTAGATGACATTATATTTGGTTCTACTGATGAGTCACTTTGCACTACGTTTGGTAAACTTATGCAATGTAAGTTTGAAATGAGTAGTATGTGTGAACTCAAGTTTTTCTTGGGTCTCCAAGTTAAGCAAACTATAGATGGACTTTTCATTAGTCAGTCTAAGTTCACCAAGGAGTTAATCAAGAAGTATGGCATGAAAACAACCACTTTCATGAGAACTCCTATGGGTCTAGTATGTCTTTAGAAAAGGATGGTGCTGGCAAGCCAGTTGATATATCCTTGTATAGGGGCATAGTTGGATCACTACTTTATCTAACAGCTAGTAGACTAGACATAATGTATGCTACCTATGTCTGTGCTAGGTATCAATCTTGTCCTAAGGAGTCTCACTATACATCAGTCAAAAAAAATTGAGATATCTAAAGGGTACACCTAGTCTTGGCCTATAGTATCCCAGGGATAGTGATTTTGAACTAACAAGCTTTTCAGATGCAGATTATGTAGGTTGTAAAGAAGACAAGAAATGCACTTTAGGTTCATGTCACTTCCTTGGAAGAAGGCTAGTGTCATGGAGCAGCAAAAAGTAAACAAGTGTAGCAATATCCACTGTTGAATCTGAGTATATTTCAGCTTGAAGTTGCTATGCACAATTGCTTTGGATTAAGTATCAACTACAAGACTACAACATTCAGCTAAGTAAAACTCCATTATATCGTGATTCTACTAGTGTCATTTCAATTGCAAATAATCATGTGTCACATAGTATAACTAAATATATTGAGATTAGATATCACTTTATTAGGGAGCATGTAGAAAATGAAGTCATTAAACTAGAATTTATTCCTACAAGTAAACAAATTGCTGATATTTTTACTAAACCCCTAGATGAAGAGAAATTTAATTTCTTTAATTTGAACTTGACATGTTAAATATGGAATAATTAATGAATACTTAAAGACTGATTAAAATATGAATAAAATATTAATCAGTAATTAAGTTTACTTAATAAATATCAAGTAAAAACATCTATGTATCAAGTTTTTTTAGTTCATGAGACAAAACTTTGGATAAGTCAAAAGTTGTGTCGAGACACCAGAGAATGTGTCGAGACATCAAAGAAAGTGTCAAGATATTAAAGTAAGAGTCGAGACATTAAAGTGTGTCGAGACCCTAAGGTATATGTCGAGAGACATTATCCTTGTGTCGACTTCTATCGACACATCTCGACAGACAATTTCTCTAGTGTCGAAACTAGGTCTTTACCTAAAAATTTGGAACAGTCTAAATGGAGTGTGCCCTTTCGTCTTTAGGAAAGATTAGACTATAAATAGGGTGTGAGAGTAGAAGTCGACTACGCTTTCTTGATAGTGTGAACTGTTGATTTCTGAGTGTCGAGCCCTAGAACCCAGATCAGTCGACACTCATCAACCATTTCTCTCCACTCTCATGGCACCCAAGAATGAAGATAACATATTCGAAGTTTATGAACTTGTCCAAAATGGATTCAACTCGGCGTCTGAAGAAATCAAGAATGTAATAACCATAATCACTAAAGCAGGATTGGAATATCTGCTTTCAGAACCTTCAAATGTCTGGAAATGAGAAGTTTAAGAATTCTTTTCCAATGCTCATCTCGACTCAAACACTAAAAAGATTAAGTGCAAAGTGAATGGAACAAAGGTCAAAATCACAACCAGAAGACTGGTCAAGATATTTTACTTACCAAGAATTGATCAAGAAGATGACCTAGATTCTGCCAGGACTGCAGAAGCTTTTGAGTGGTGTGGATTGGCCTCAACCACAAAGCTTGGAAGCACCCTTGTCAGGAAGGGAATGAACACTCAAGGGAAATTCTTGTCTGAGATAATAGGGAAGGTGTTGCTATGCAAAACAGGATCACATGACAGGATTTTTGCATATATGTTAGAGCTGATGATTAGAATTATCTTCAAAGTCAAGACTAACTGGAGTAAAGTAGTCTTTGATAAAATAGCTGAAAACATCAAGAAGCCTAATATGGGCAAAATTATAAGCCTCTACTTGGTACAAGCAATTCCTTACAGTCTCAATCTCAAGATTGGATCTAAGATCAATCATATGAGGAAACTGGACATGAGAATCCTAGCCAGGTAAGATAGAGTCTTATCAAAAGAAACACCTATAGTAGAGAAGAAGAAGGAGAAGCAGAAGAAAATTATGGTTGTGGAAGAGGAATCTTCCAGTGAATCTGACGATCAAGGAAGCTCTAGCTCAGAAAAACATGATGATACAGTTGCAGAAAACTCTCCAAGGACCTCTCCTGGTACTGGAGATCAGATGCATTGGGAGACAATCCCAGGTAGGGATCCTAGTGAAGGGGAGAAACTCAATTTTCTGCCAGAAATAGAACAGGATACTATCAACACAATAGTGATGGAAGTGGTATAGGAGCTAGACACTGTTCTGGAACAAGTAAAGGTTCCTGAACAGGAATGCCTGATAGGGAGATTGAGGATGTAGTATCCAAGGAGACTGAGGAAGAAGTCTTTTTGAATAAAGATACTGATATCTTGGGGGGATGACAACTCTTCCAGTTGATCCTATTTCTGATAATATAGCTCAATAGGGTGAAGTCATTATGGAAGATAACAATCTTGATGAAGATGGTGCAAGGATTGATGGGGAGATGGCAAATCTGGCCCCAAATACTGAAGGAGCTAAAGAGACTAAATCAGTTGAAGTAGTTAGTTCTTCTGATTCTGAGTAGGAGGAAGCCTCTCAGATGAAGAATAGAAAATTGACTGAACTCAAAAAGAGGAGTAGGAGCTATAAGAAGACCATTCAGTCTGGAACAACACCTGCTACTCCTGTGGATTTCAGCTCACTTATAGTTCAAATGCAAATAATGCTAGATAACCAAAGAAATCAACTAGAAAAATATATAGATGAAAGCAATAAGGAGTTGCAGTTCTAGCTTGCATAAGAAATCAAATCCATTAAATTTGAAGTGAATATACTGAAAAAGGATATGACTGATTTCTTTCAAAGAGGAGCAAATGTTATAGTTTATATTGATCAAGAGCAGCAAGAGTCAAAGAAAACTCAAGATGAAATAACTGTTAAACAAGGATTTTTGGGTATTGTATCCACAATTAACTAGATTTGAAGAAGCCTCCAGTCAAGCTAAGATGGATTCACAATGTATTTGACAATCTTCTATTAAGTTGTGCTTGCAGTTATTCCATGCTAAGTACACACCAATGTCAGGGTGCAGTGGGTCAATATACACGGGTCTGCGCAACGTAATCCCTCGTTGAGCAGATCAGTGTGTTGACTCACGTGTGATCTCTCTATTGGAGTGTACTTATTTTCAAGTACAGGGTCGAGGCAGATCAAGAGTAGAAGAAGGAGCAAAGATGGGTCAAAGACCAAGTTCATAGGAAGGAAGAGAATAATCGTCTAAGTCAAAATCGACGGGAATCACTAAGTGATTCTTGCCGATTCGACGAGAATCATTAGTGAATCTCATCGAATCGTCGAGAATCAGTCAGTGATTCCCGCCGACTTCATTCGGCTGACTGTCCTCCTACAACAATTCTGCTAAGGCAGAATCGACGGGAATCACCAAGTTATTCTCGCTGATTCGTCGAGAATCACCTTGCATTCCCGTCGATTCTCTCCGGCTGACAAGGTTCCCTACTGGAATTTGGATAAGGCAAATTCGACGGGAATCGTGAGTGATTCCTGCCGACTTCTACAGGAATCACCAGCGATTCTCGCCGATTTTACCTTAGGCAAATTTCCCGTTCGCTGGCCCGAACCCAGTTTGCTGTGCGCCGTTTTGACCGGGACTAGGGCTTCTCCTTTTGGGCCCCACAACGGTCATTTAGGGTTGTTCTACTGTATATATACTCGCGTATTTTGAACTTACAAGGTAGCGATTCACGGAAAATCAAAAGCTGCCGTGCGTGACCTAGCCGATTGCGGAACTCCACCGCTCACCGTCGCCGCTCGCAAAGTTGTCGCCGCCGCAGATCTCAGATCATCTTTGATCTTCTGACGACAGAACCGAGGCAAGTCTAGCGTCTCACGCTTCTCTCTCGAGATCTCTTGTTTCTCGATTTGTTGAACGAGGTTAGTTCTTCATTCCAAATCAATTGAGATGACCGATCCGATTGAGATCGTTGGTAGACCTTGCTTGCTACGTCAAGAAGTTTGGATCTACAAAGCATCGCCGCCGCAATCACTTACCGTCGTCGATATTGGCAAGATCCTCTCCAAGAGAGTACTCCGGTCGTGGACTCTTCGTCTCCTTCAAGAACGCTTCAACGAATGAAGAGGGACATCGGTTTCTCCATAAGTGTAGTTTGTATTTCTTGTACATTCTAATTTTGTTTTGTTGTAAAGGAATATTGATTCCTAGTTGTAAGGGTTAGGTGCAACCCGTGGTGGAGGAGTAGTGACTCCTTTGGTTGGAAGGGTTCCTTCCGTAGTGTGAGGATTGGATTTCAATCTGGTTGGTGAAGTGACCGAGTCGTCCCTTGGTGGGAGATAGGTCGAAGGGGGAGAGTGGACATACCCAAATCGGGGAACAACTATAATTGCTTGTGTGCTTTTCTGTGCTGTGTTTGTTTACTTGTACAGGTAATTTAAATTCTGCAAAAGACTGCACGACACCTATTCCCCCCATAGGTGGACTTAGTCGACACTAGATACTTTCAAGTGGTATCAGAGGAAGGTTACTCGTCAATAAGGTTAACACCTTGAGTAAGATCTCGTTTCTAGTGTCAAGAAGAAAACAAGACTCAAGAATGGAGCTATACACTGATGTCTCTCCTCTGAGACTCCCTGCCTGCATAAAAGAGTATTATCCCATCTGGAAAATGAGAGTTCAGTATCATCTTGAGTCCATTGACCCGCATGCGTCTTTCATTATGGAATAGGGTCCCTTCATTCCCATGAAGGCTTCCGGTTCTGGAAAAGATCTCCAAATCCCCAAGAGTCCCGAAGAGATGTCCAAAACTGAGCTCTCACTATTCAACTTGGACAAGCTAGTTCGATAGATCATCTCTGATGTTTGGTCTGGATCATCTCGTACGAGATTGGATAAGTGTAAGACTGCAAAGTCTATGTGGCAAACAATCTCTAACCTCATGGAGGGAACGGAGACGGCTGGGACTGGATGCCAGCAAGAGGATGAAGCCTATGTGGGGGTCCTCATCTCTGAAGATGAAAGTCAAGACCAATCTCTCAATATCAGGGCTCCCGTGTCTCTATCTGAGACTGAAGAAGAGATTGAGGAATGCAGTTCTGATGAAGCTGACACATCAGTCTCTGCAGATCTTAATACTAACCCTGATCATCACTGTCAGGATCAGGTATCTTCCTCATCATGATCCTTTCCTTTTGAATCTCCTGAAGACAGGAGTAGTTCAGAGGGTTGTCCATCAAGTGATGCAAGGGTGATGGACAGATTCAATCAAAGGATTGAAACTCTTGATTCCCTTCAAAGAGCCCTTCAGAAGAGCAACTTACTTATTGAGGAACAAGCTAAGGAAATTACTCAGCTGAGGACCATGATGGACCTCCAATTGGAATCTATCAAGGTGAAGGACTCAAAGATCTCAGATCTAGAGTCTAGTCTAGAGACCGAGAAGAGGATAGTATCTAACTTTTCCAAGATAGATGCTATTAAGAGAAAGGGAGAAGCCGGGTGGATCTCGCGAATCATAAATTCGTGGAGAAATGGGGAAACTGTGTTCAGACCCCCCACACTGGGTAGGAAGGGCACACATTATGGTTTCAGGTATGACCATAAGAACAACTATGGTCACTGCAAGAGTAATCAGCCCTCATGTGGAAATACCCACAGTGCAAGAACTGTTATAGCTACCCATGAGAGAATACACAAGGCTCATCATGAACCTTTTGTATTCACGGCCTTAGTCCCAACTCGTCATGAAAGTGCTGGAACTAGCTCTCACAGTAACTCTCACCACCCTAGGACACAGGGAAAGGGGGTTGGGAAATATGTAGCAAGTACCCATGGGGCCCCCGGATGTGTGCTGGCTGAAAAGAAGGCACCACATCCCAGGCCTCATGACACTCACCACATGTTCTCTATCCACCCTCCCTCGTGTCTCGGTGGGAAGGGCAAATCTGTGAGCAGAACCTGCTCTGCCCCTGTCAGACCTAAGATCATGACTAACTCAGTCAGTAGATCTTGTAAGAAAAGGAGATACAACATTCATGAGTGTTGGTGCTGTGGCAAAGTGGGTCACTTGTCCATAGATTGTTGGCACAATCCTTCTGTGCCAAGGGTAAGGGTATGTCCATTTCCTTTGGCTAGAGATAGCCTTCCTGACAGAAATCCTATAGGAAGGCATTCAGTAGTTTATGCTGACAGGAACCTAGGACCCAATGCATATTGGGTTCCTAAGGTAAGGTAATTCATTTTTGCAGGATAGTCTAGGTTCTTGTGAACATGATGGGACCTAGACAAGAGATGTTCCAGGAATGGTATGGAACAAGTATATGGGATAAGAGATAATGCTAACTACAATGGCCTACTTCAACTGGATACCTGTTGTACTTCAAATAGAGGATCCGAATGATAAACTTAATGATCCCAGGTACGCGCATTCAGTTTCGAAAATTGAATCGCATTACATAGATGTTTATATATATATATATATATCCAAACAAATATATAGATTCTCTCTCTAAAATAAATATACATAGATATATATACACCCACCTGATGGTAGGACACGAGAGCTAATAACTGTATGATTCTTAGCTTGGAATCTGATGAATGGTTTATATATCATCGATAATGTGTGACAATGGGTGTCAATCGGTCCGATGAAACTCAAGGGATGTGTGCCAGTAGTTGTAACGAAAACTATACATTTTTGACTCACCAAGAAATACCCAGTGCTTATTTCTAGGGTTAACATCCCTTCGACCCGACTTAGCTATTCTGACCAGGAAATAAAAAGGGCAAAGTTTCAACATTCAAATCAACAACTCAAAGTTTCGAAATAAAAAGGGCAAAGTTTCGAAAGGTTCGAAATTCGAAACGGTCAGCAAAAACCGGCTATTCACAACGGAAAAATCAGCTACCCCAGCTTTCGGAGGAGATAAATAGCGTAAACCACGGAAATCCCGACCCTTCGCATTCTGGACGCTGCAGAAATCCCGTCGACTCTGCGGAAACCTTGCCAAATCCCGTCGGTCGTGCGGAAACTCCTCCCGTGCTTCAGTCGCTCGGTGCTCTCATCGACTTCCCCTTGCCTCCCAACGACTCCAACTCCGTCGATTGTAGTCTGCCACTGTCCTCTCTCCGTCGGATCGGTGCTCCCTTCTCCGGCATCTACTTGACACAAAGTTCCTGCCGATTCTGCATTCCCTCTCTCGTCGTCTCCCACTCCCGTCGCCAGAAGTCCCGACGCAAGCCGACTAGGGACTCTCTCCGCTCTGCGCAAGGGTAACGACCGTTCCTCCTTATATATCACGCTTGTTTGTAACTTGTCTAGTTCCTAATCTAAAGATTGAGATAGAGTTAAGTCCCTTGGATGTCACTTATTTAGGTTTACAATGGCTCCTCGAACCACAGTCGGGCTCCTCACTGGGAGTGAGTTGGTTAGGACTGGCTTTGCCCATGCCTCCGATGAATTCAGGAACATAATCTTGATGCTTGAGCAAGCAGGGCTCTCCTTTATCCTTGAGCACCCGTGCAAAATTCTAGATAAAGAGGTTCTCGAATTCTATGCAACTGCCAAGCTACGTCATGAGGACACCTTGATAAAGAGTAAGATTTCTAGACTAAGGATCAAGATGTCTGCAGCAAAATTGTCACGTCATTTGTAGCTCAACAACTTTGAACAAGAGGACCACCTGGATGAGAATGATCATGCACGGACACTACTGTTCTGTGGATTAGTACGAGGGACAAAGGCCATTGAACGCAAGGACATGAATGAGGAAGGAAAGCTCCTCTCCGATATCATTGGGAAGGTCTTGATCTGCAAACCCGGCTCCCATGATCATATTTCAGGGGATATGTTTAAGATCTTGATGGTTGTGGTGTGCAGGAAGAGATTCAACTGGGGGGTCGTGTTGTTTGAGAAGATTAAAGATACCCTACGAACTCCTAACTTTGGGAGAATCATCAGCCTATACCTAAATCAGATGGACAGAGACAGGTTTGATATGAGCAAGGGCGTTCCTCTTCACTACTTAAAGAAGATGGACTCCAGCGTTTTTGATAGATGGGAGAGGAGAATTGGCCAAGGAGGTGCAGCTGAAGCACATGGTGATGAAGAAGACAGAGCTCCGGAGTTCAGAAATCCTTTGGATGAGCCCAGTGACGTTCCTGATCTGCTGCATGCAGGAACTGAGGGGGAGTCTTTCACCATTCCTTCTGATGCCCTCAGGATGGATGTCTCAGTTTCAGATCAAGCAAATGTCGTTACTAATATTACTCTGATCGCGAAGGATGTTGTGGATACCCTCTCTACCGATCAGGCTGACGAGGAGGAAGTGGAGGATGACATGGAGGATAATGTTGCTGATGAGGATGATGTGGAGAATGCGGCCACTGATGATGTGAACAATTAGCAAGTTGGAAATGAAACGACCATGAGGGAGAGTGATGTTGACCTCCCCTCTGAGGAACATGTTCCATTAAAAGTTCCTGATGAATTTGGTGCAACAATGGAGGGGGAGACCTCCCGGCAGGGGATGATAAGTACATATGGAAAAACAATAGAGGCTGCCCCTATCCCCCCTCAAGAGACTGTGAATCTATCTAGCTCCACCAGTATATCTGCAGATGAAAATCCTGACTCCCAGAGTCCTATCACCCCTGAGCATGACCATGCCATTCATCAGGTTCATCCGCTAGGACCTAGCCTAGCAAATCACACAGTAAATATCATTCAAGGTATAGTGGATGAACTGAAGGCCTCTTTTGAACGATCTCACAACAAAGTGCTGAAACGAATTAAGCAATCTGAGGATCTGATGCTTAAAAATGTTGTGGAGATAAATCATAAGCTGGATATGATGGAACAAAAGTTCGAAGCTAAGTATGCAGAGGCCGGCACTGCCGTAAATCTTCTAATGCAAGGTCTTAAGAAAAATACAGCTGATCTGGCAGTAGTAAACCAAAATGCACATGTTGTGGCAAACAACATCAAATTTTTTGATGCCAACATGGTGACAATCAACGCAAATCAGACATCCCTACTGAATGAGTTTACTAAGACTGTCAAACATATAGATGAGTCACTGCATTCTTATGCAAACTCAATAGCTCAAGAAGCCAAAAAGGGGGAGGTGGGATATATAGCTAAGATGGCGCAGGATTACAACAAATCATAGTCGATAACTTCAAGCAGTCCAATGAGTATGTTTTTGAAAGCTGTCACTGGCTAGTTCAGGAAGCATCTGGTATACAAATTCCGGTTCCTCCTACTGATGAGGTTGCTACTGCTGCTGCTGATGAGGTTGCAAGTGCTGAGGAGGTTCCCCTGAGTGAAGCTGATTCCAGAAAGGCTGCTAGGGCCACTGCCAGAGCTGCTCACATGGCTATGTTTGATCAAGAGGCCATTGTAAAAGGGAAACAAAAACTTTAAGAAGGAACTTCCAAAGAGACTCCAGCTGAAAGGAAAGTAAGATTGAAGGAAAGTGAAGTGAAGAATGAATGATGGAGTCCTACATCGAGGAGTATCATACTGGATACTTTCATGCTACAACAGCGGGGAGAACTGAATAGAAATGAAGTATACAGTCAGTATGAGTGGGAGCTGCACAAAGTGTATGAGGCTAAAAGAAACATATTCTTCAGGTCTAACACTGTGGAACATAAAGCTCCTCCACCCCGGTATTACCCGAAGCCGAAGGAATTCTTTGAGAGGCAAAGCAAGAAGTACATGGCTGAACAATTAAGAGATGCTCAGGCAAAGGAGAGATAGAATTGGAATCTAGATTTATTTTTATTCTCTATATGCATGTATATCTTTTCTTGTATTTAAATGAACAATCTTTGGATATATATCACATGCTGATTCATCTGTTTTTCTGAATGCGTGAAATTTTATTATTCTGAATTCTTGTCTCGCACATTTTGTTATATATATCTTTCTAGTTGGTGTAATTTATCTTAGCTAGTAGGATTTTGGCTTCTTCAAATAGGGGGAGATTGTTGGGTATTGTATCCACAATTACCTGGATTTAAAGAAGCTTCCATTCAAGCTAAGATGGATTCACAATGTATTTGACAATCTTCTATTAAGTTGTGCTTGCAGTTATTCCATGCTAAGTACACACCAATGTCAGGGTGCAGTGTGTCAATATACACGGGTCTGTGCAACGTAATCCCTCGTTGAGCAGATCAGTGTGTTGACTCACGTGTGCTCTCTCTATTGAAGTGTACTTATTTTCAAGTACAGGGTCGAGGCAGATCAAGAGTAGAAGAAGGAGCAAAGATGGGTCAAAGACCAAGTTCATAGGAAGGAAGAGAATAATCGTCTAAGTCGGGAATCACTAAGTGATTCTCGCCGATTCGACGGGAATCATTAGTGAATCTCGCTGAATCGTCGAGAATCAGTCAGTGATTCCCGCCGACTTCATCCTGCTGACTGTCCTCCTACAACAATTCTGCTAAGGCAGAATCGACGGGAATCACCAAGTGATTCTCGCCGATTCGTCGAGAATCACCTTGCATTAATCCCGCCGATTCTCTCCAGCTGACAAGGTTCCCTACTGGAATTCGGCTAAGGCAAATTCGATAGGAATCGTGAGTGATTCCCGCCGACTTCGACGGGAATCATCAGCGATTCTCGCCGATTTTGCCTTAGGCAAATTTCCCGTTCGCTGGCCCGAACCCAGTTTGCTGTGCGCCGTTTTGACCGGGACTAGGGCTTCTCCTTGTGGGCCCCACAACGGTCATTTAGGGTTGTTCTACTGTATATATACTCGGGTATTTTGAACTTACAAGGTAGAGATTCATGGAAAATCTAAAGCAGCCGTGCGTGACCTAGACAATCGCGGAACTCCACCGCTCGCCGTCTCCGCTCGCAAAGTTGTCGCCGCCGCAGATCTCAGATCATCTTTGATCTTCCGGCGACAGAACCGAGGCAAGTCTAGCGTCTCACGCTTCTCTCTCAAGATCTCTTGTTTCTCGATTTGTTGAACGAGTTTAGTTCTTCATTCCAAATCAATTGAGACGATCGATCCGATTGAGATCGTTGGTAGACCTTGCTTGCTCCGTCAAGAAGTTTGGATCTAAAAAGCATCGCCGCCGCAATCACTTGTCGCCGCCGATCTTGGCACGATCCTCTCCAAGAGAGTACTCTGGTCGTGGACTCTTCGTCTCCTTCAAGAACGCTTCAACGAATGAAGATGGACATCAGGTTCTCCACAAGTGTAGTTTGTATTTCTTGTACATTCTAATTTTGTTTTGTTGTAAAGGAATATTGATTCCTAGTTGTAAGGGTTGGGTGCAACCCGTGGTGGAGGAGTAGTGACTCCTTTGGTTGGAAGGGTTCCTTCCGTAGTATGAGGATTGGATTTCAATCCGGTTGGTGAAGTTACCGAGTCGTCCCTTGGTGGGAGATAGGTCGAAGGGGGAGAGTGGACGTACCCAAATCGGGGAACCACTATAATTGCTTGTGTGCTTTTCTATGCTGTGTTTGTTTACTTGTGCAGGTAATTTAAATTCCGCAAAAGACTGCATGACACCTATTCCCCCCCCATAGGTGGACTTAGTCGACACTAGATACTTTCAAGGATATGTCATGGAAAACCAGACAAGAATGAATGAGAACGTGATAGTAATGCATAATACTACACTGATAAAGATAGCTGAGCAAACTACAGCTCTTGAGACCAAGATAACCACTAATGCCAAAGATATTGAATCTTACCTATCTACTCACACAAACTCTTTTGTTAAGGAAGTCAAGGCCTCTGGCAAAGAACTAGATGATCACTTGCTCAAGGTAAAGAATCATTTGTCCTCAGGAGTTACTCATCTTCTAGATCAAGTGAGATTTCATAAGGATGACTTAAGAGATCATATTGAGAGAGAATTCATAAATGGGGAGAGTTTAATGATAAATTCAAGCTTTGAGCATGCTATTTGGACCTCCAATAGCATCAGAGAAACTCTAGGCTTTCCTCCCATAAATTATGATGAAGATCAACTGCTGAGTCATGATGCCAACCAGCTCATTTTGAGGCTATTCAAACTACAGTACAGTCCACGTACAGTCCTCCACCACAGATTCAGAATATAGTATGTGAATAGGTGGAGATGACTACTTCTGCATTGATCAACAAAAAGAAGCTCAATTATATAAGAAAAGATTCAGGGAGTGGGCTGAAGTAAAGCCAAATTTTGAGCAGTGGAGTCCAACTTCCAGATCTATTATACTCACTGCATGGAATGTAGTCAACAACAATACAGCTGACAGGAGAAAATGGTACTCAGAACAAGAATGGGTCAAGCATACAAAACAACAGGAGATCATCTTTAAATTCAGAAAAGATCTGAAGGCAGGGAAGATCCCAGTTGATTCTATAGAGCCCAACAAGTACTTCCCCAAGAAATATCATTATGCTAAAAGACAAAAGCTCAAGGAAGAAGAGATCTTGAAGACTAGAGATATTAAGGGCAAGAAAGTGGCTGATGACATGGTGCCTGAAGTTAAAGCTAAAATACAATCAGGAAAAGACATTGTCATCAAAAAGCCAGAACAATCTTAGAATATATATTTTTAAAAAAACTATGTAATTTTGTTTTAAGAACATTGTAAAAACTTAAAGGTGTAATATTTTAACAAATTGGAATGAAAAGTTTGGTTGCAATTTGTTATATTTGTGTTATTATTGATGTGTTCTTTATAATTTTGTTCAGCACTTTTAATGTACATCATAATTATCTTATTTTGATATTGTGGTGTATATCATTGAATTGGGGTTATGAATTCTCCAAATAGGGGGAAATTATTGGGTATATTGGTAATAATGTATTTGATTTGAAGAAGCCCTTTCAACTCAATGATATACACAAGTATGTATTTGATGTATGTTTCAGTTCATGCATACAGGTTAGCCTATGTCATATTGATTGGACAGGTGGTCCAAGTTATATTTACAGGTGGACTCAAAAAGCTGACTAGAAAGACAGTAAAGAAAACTGACTAAGTCTACAGGCGTCGAGTGAAGCCAATTCACTCAACGCCATACAACTAATAGTGCTGAGTGAAGTCAGGATAGTCAAAGCAAAAAATGTCTAAGTACAAAAGTGTCGACACACTTTACAACTATGTCGACACCTTTGAAGGAGAAGTATCGACCGATCAAGTCAGCTGTGTCGAGACAATTCACTTATCTCGACACCGTCAAGTCAGCAGTGTCGAGATAATTCAATTATCTCGACACCTTGAAAAAACAAGTCAGCAGTATCGAGATATATCAGATATCTCGACACCTTAAAGCTCAAGACAGTAGTGTCGAGACAAAACAACTGTCTCGACCCAATGTAGAACTTAAGTACAGACTTAAAGTGTCGACACCCAACAGACAGTAGTGTCGAGACAATTCAAATGTCTCGAAACAGTGAAGATTTAAAGCAAGTATAAAAGTGTCAACACCCAGCAGACTATAGTGTTGAGACAATTCAACTATCTTGATACAGTGAAGATTTAAAACAGATGTCAACACCCAGCAGAGAGTTGTATTGAGACAAGTCAACTGTCTCGACACCTTCAATTTCAGACTGGAAATTTTATCAAGTACAGATGTGTCGAGACTACTAAGATATCTCGATACATTCTAAGAACACTAAGTAATATTGTGTCGAGACACTTAGGACATCTCGACACTTATGATTCTGAAGTTGTACAACGTCAACACAGGAGTGTCAAGTCAGAAGTGTCATGTCAGCTACAGTAACTTGATATCTTGTCAGAAACTATTTGAAGGACTTAGAGTATGATGATATAATGATGCGTCATCAATCAGAAGCCAACAACCAGTGAAGGCTATAAATAGAGGGGTAGTCAGTACAAAACGACATGGATTAGACAATCAGTCATTCAACAAATCAATTCTCTCATTCTGATTTCTTCTAAGTCAGAGGAGGGAGACAACTCCAAGAAGAAGGAATACGCATGTCTTCAAGAAAGTCTTCTGATCCTTTCAAAAAGGTTGATCAGAGGATTAAGGTGGATCTGTTTTATAAGTTCTTCAAGGAAACCAAGCCGATCAACATCAAGAACTTGGAGATCCAGTGAAGAATCATTTTAGCCAGTCTGCTCATCAAGAATCTATCCTGTGTTGTTGAATTGAAGAATATGAATTCTCAGATAATTCAGATCTCAGAGTTGATGTTTTCTGAGATTATTTTCTTTCTAATTTTCTTATTAAACCTGTAAGATCTCTTTGAGATCTGAGTGTGTAGGAGATTTAATCTCTGAGTTATAAGCCTGTGTTATAAAGGCTGAAGTATGTTTCTTGAGGGACCTGAGGTAGGTGATTTGTGTGGGATCACTGAGTTCTAAGCATGTGTTATAAAGTCTGTGGTAGGGTTCTTGATGGACCTGAGGTAGGAGATTGAGTGGATCTCTGAGGTAGGACCAGTGGGTCTTAGTTGTAGGTTTCTTAACAGAAAATGAGCATGTAAGATCATTGATCTGAGTTGAAGAGGAGGAGATATAACCTTATCTGGCACATTACTAGTGAAGAAGAAGGGGGAAATTGGATGTACCCTAGATAGGGGAACCACTATAAAATTTCTGTATACTGTGGAATGCTTGTGCTGTGTTCTTGTGAATATTTACTTTCAAGTATCTACTTAAATATTAGTATAAGTGATAAAGAATTTTAAAGACACATATTCACCCCCCCTCTAGGTGATTAACTACCCATAGATTTATCTTTCAACTATCACTAGGGAGTGCTATATAAAATGAATGTTACCTTCACACTCCGCCGACTCGATTAATTAAGCTCGCGATAGGACCCTGAAATTAATTTAAGCATGACATCAAAATCTGGCACGTTATAAATCTTCCCTCCTAAATCAAAGGGGAATGCACAATCTTAATTGCTACTGAGTTTGTCCTCTCTTTCCCATGTATACTCTGGTCGACCGCAATTCATCCGAAGGACCTTAACCATACAGATCTCTCTGTTTCTTATCTTCTGAATCCTCGAATCCTCAATCATACTAGCATAATACTGATACTGAGGTTTGATTCAATCCACGCATCCTTAGTATTGAACACCTGATTTGGATATCTGACAGCTCTCCTCAGATAGGAGACGTGGAATACGTCATGTAATCCACCCATATCCTCACATAAGGTCAACCTATATGCAACCTAACCTATGCGCTATAGCACCTCAAATTGACCCACAAATCTGGGACTCAACTTCTTCATCCGCTTTATCCTAGAGACTCCCTTGACTAGTCTCACCTTCAGATAAACGTGATCCCCAACCTGGAATTCAACTACTCTATGTCTCTGGTCGTAGTACTTGGCTTGTCTATCCTGAGCAATCCTCATGCACTCCAGAATGAGTCTGACTCTATCTGTGGTCTTGTATATCTAGGATTCTTTGCTAGAAGCTCTCTCTTCGTTTTCTTCCCAACATAAAGGTGTCCGACAATGCCTTCCATACAAGACCTTGAATGGTGTCATGCCGATACTCGCTTGGAAACTATTATTATAGGAGAATTCCACCAAAGTGACATACTTCTCCCATTTATCCTCAAAGTCCAAGATACACATGCGAAGCATATCTTCCATGGTTTTATTTGTACGCTTTATCTGCCCATCAGTCTGGGAATGGAAAGTTGTGCTAAAATTCAACCGAGTACCCAAGCTATCCTTAACCTATCTCCAATCTCTAGCAGTAAATCTACCATCTCTATCTAACACAATAGACTTTGGCACGCCATGAAGCCGAACTATCTCATCCACGTACAATTGAGCCAACTTTGGACCCTGGTCAGTTCTCTTGTTGGGAATAAAAGGTGCAACCTTGGATAGTCGATCAACGATCACCCATATCGAGTCATTCCCACACTAGGACCTAGGGAGGCCATGAACAAAATCCATGAAAATGTCTTCGAAAATCCACTCTGGAATTGGAAGAGGTTGTAGCTTGCCTCCAGGCATCTGGCATTCCGCCTTAACCAACTTGCAAGTCTCTCACTTCCCAATGTAGTCCGAGACATCTCCCTTAATTCCTGGCCACCAAACTGACTTCTTAAGGTCTGTATACATCTTCGTACTGCCCGGGTGAATAGAATACCAGAAGTTATGAGACTCGACTAAAATATCCTCATGAAGATGCCAGACATCTGGAATGAACACTCTGCCCTTAAACAAGAACAACCCATCATGAACCATGAAATCGTCTCTCTGGCCTGTTCGAGTCAAATCAAAAATCTCTACCATCTTTGGATCTAAGGACAGTTCATTACGGATCCTCTCTTTGATGTCAAACTTTATCTCAATCCATCCCAAATTGACAGGGCTAAACCTAGGGCGTGACACCACTCTAATCTTCAGCCTTTCCAAGGCTCGCATTAATTCATCATGTTGGGTGATGAGAGCATAACTAGAACTCCTACTGAGAGCGTCTGCTACAACATTAGCTTTTCCCTGATGATACTGAATAGTCACCTCATAATCTGCTAAAAACTTGAGCCACCTATGCTACCTCATGTTGAGCTCCTGCTGATCAAAGATGTACTTGAGGCTCTTATGATCTATGAAGATCTCATACTACACGTCATAGAGGTAGTGTCTCCAAATCTTCAATGCATGGATGATAGCTGCTAACTCCAAATTCTGCATAGAGTAATTTTTCTCGTGATTCATCAATTTTTTGGACGCAAAAGCAATAACATTTCCATGATGCATGAGAACACAACCCAGACCCTGGCCTTAAGCATTATTATAAATATGAAAGGCATCTACACTGGAAGGAAGACATTACACTGGTGCATCTGATAATCTGGTCTTCAACTGCTCAAAAGCGTACTCGCACTCTAATGTCCAACTAAAATCTCTTCCATTCCTGGTAAGCGAATTCAACGAAAGGGCTATCCTCGAAAAGTCCTGAATAAATCTCCTATAGTAGCCTGCCAAGCTGAGAAAACTACAAACCTCTACAACTGTCTTCAGTTTTGGCCAATCTCTAATCGCCTCAATCTTCTTTGGATCAACGACAAGTCTATCTCTACCAACCACGGGACCCAAAAATGCGACTTCTAGGAGCCAGAACTCGCACTTAGAAAACTCAGCATATAACTGGTTTTGTCTAAGAGTGCTCAAAACTGTCTTGAGGTGTGTGACATGCTCCTCCCTGCTCTTTTAATACACTAGAATATCATCAATAAAATAATCATGAATCGGTCCAAGAACTCTCTGAACACCTTATTCATCAGGTCCATAAATACAGATGGGGCATTGGTCAGCCCAAACGGCATGACCACAAACTCAAAGTGCCCGTATCTGGTACTAAACACCGTCTTCTGGATATCCTCATCTCGAAACTTCAACTGATGGTATCCTGACCTCAGATCTAACTTGGAATACGTGCAAGACCCCTTGAGTTGATCAAACAAGTCATCTATCCTTGGAAGAGGATATTTGTTCTAAATAGTAAGTTTATTCAACTCTCGGTAGTCGATACACAATCTCAAACTGCCGTCCTTTTTCTTCACAAATAGGACTGGAGCTCTCCATGGTGACATATTGGGTCTGATAAATCCCAAATTAAGCAATTCCTGTAACAAGATTTTTAACTTAGCCAATTCCCTGGGTGCCATGTGATAAGGAGCCTTGGCTACTAGTGCAGATCTAAGAATAAGGTCAATCTGAAAATCAATCTCTCTAGAGGGAGGAACACCAGGTAAATCCTCAGGAAAATATCGGGAAACTCACAGACCACTGGTACCTCCTACAAAAATGATTTAACTTCCGCATGCATCAACACCAAAAAGGCGGAACACCTTTTACTAACATGCCTCATAGCTTTTACTAAAGAGATGATCAATCTCTGTAGCTGAATCTCCTTACTCCTACAATCTATCTTGGCATTCACGTCAGTCAGCCAATCCATGCCCAAAATTAAATCAAACTCAGCAATAGGCAAAAGGGACGCCTCCACTACGGTTTCTGCTTCTCCAAAAAAACTGGCACCCTACACTAACAACTGTTTTGCATCACCAAACCATTAGGCATCATGACATCTAACGGAGTCGTGTTGGTGACGACTTCTAGGCCAAGCTTAGACGCAAAAGATTCTGCTATGAATAAGTGAAATGCACCCGGGTCAAAGAGGACCTTAGACGGTATGCCATGAACTATGAGGATACCTATATGAAAACTTATAATATTAACCTTTAAGTGTTGCTGGGAGAAGGAGAAATAAATATTTCAAATTTTAAGATTCCAAATCTATCACCACATCCTCCTGCTCTTTGGTCTCCTACTGGCCAAGACTATAGGATCGAGGCTGAATAAGACCGCGTCCTAAAGATGGCTTCGGGTCAATAACCACCACAGCCTTCTCTTTATCAACCCCACTCGAGCCGCCATGCTCGTATTTCGACTAAAATTCATGGTACAGTATAAGTATTAACTTTCAATAAAAGGTCATGGATAAAGGAAAAAATCACCAAGCAAAAGATCATATTACCGGATTACCCGTAGACTCTGGGCAATTCCGCGCAAAGTGTCCAACCCTCTGGTACTTGTAACAGACACCTGAAGCAGCCAAACATTCTCCAGAATGACGTCGATTGCATTTAGGGCAAAGGGGGTAGTCTCTGGGCTTGCCCCCATACTGATTGCCCTGCTTAGAATCGGCCTTTCGATTCTTAATCCAGCTGTCCCTTAGCTGACTCTTATCCTACTGAAATGGGGGCCCACTCTAGGGTCGCTTGGAGCAGAAACTATCGCGCCTTTGGACTTATTGTTGTCCAGCCTCTAGTCTTCTTATTATATCCACCAAACTCCTGTAATCTGCGATGACCATGGTCATCAACGACTGTCTCAAAGAATCTCATGGGCCATCCATAAAACGGTTGCACTTCTCAGCTTCATCACATTGCATCGCGCCCGTATATCGACATAAGTGAGTTAGTTCTCGCTCGTACTCGGTAACTGTCTTATCCCCTTAGAAGTTCCTGAGATACTTCTCCTGGAGACCTTGACGAGCGGAAGGGGGCACAAACCAATTTGCAATAGCCCTAGAAAATCACCCCAAGTAAACATATCAGCTATACAATCTGACAAGAATAAAGGTTACGTTACTCCACACTAAAGAGAGAACAATTTTTCAACAAAAAGGGAATTCCACAAGACAACTCACCGGCAGGATCATCTGCTAAATACTTAGTCCACCAAATTTTTTCCTCACCCCAAAGGAGGAAAGTTGCTAGTTGAACCTTTTTATTTTCGGGGCACTCCATAATATTCAGCAAATCTTTGGTGTTTGCGATCCAATCATCCGTATCCATTGGTGTTCCATCTCCATTGTAGTTAGAAGGGTGGAGATCTCTGAAATCCCTTAAGTATCGATCCATACCGACCTCCACTGCTAAAGGTGCATGGACTGGTGCAGGAACTAGAGCTAGAATCCCTGCTGTCTGACTTCTCTGAAATTCCAATAATGCGACAACTACCGCCTTGGCAATCTGGGTTGCCAAATCAGTCGGTTTCGAGACAGCCGGTGCGGGTGGTGGAGGTGGTGCATTAGTATCACCCATGGCGGTATCAGGAACAACGTTCTGACTTGAGGATTCCCCCGCTTCACTGGTTCGAGGTGCTTAAAGGATATAGAAAAAGAAATTATTAATACCAATGATATATCTGAAAAACAAATCTAATACTGAGAGTATTATCATGCATTTGTGAAAACTAAGAGTTAGACAAACTCGATGACTCTACTAACGAGTGTTTTCTTCTGATACAATCCTATGACTCTATGAATTTTCTGGCTCTGATACCAATTTGTAACACCACAACCCAGTTTAACGGGAATTAGTAATCCGACCGTGTTCGCGAACGTAGGTAAACTAAGTAACGGTATATAAACTAGTATAAAGTAGGTAAAAGTAATGAAAGTACTAAAAAGAGACTTACAATGAAAAAGCGAAGTAATTCTAAGATTAAAAGTGTACCTTGAAAAGCTGAATTCACATAGCCAACTAAAACTAAAAATATATCACTTAGGGACTGAATTACCGTCAGACTGAAATAACTGATATATCAAAAACACCAGTGAAATACATTGAATACAAATGTCTATAAATAAAAGCAAAGTACAACAATAGTGGTTCAACTGAAAAAACTGACGACTGAAGACTGAACCGCCTATCCTAAGCGGATTCCTTGACCTGAGCCCCCTGTAAAAACAAATTCCAAATGGGTTAGACCCACTAAAGAGTAAGAAAAACTACTCTCTCCAACAATACTTAAAGAAAAAATTTTAGGTGAGTAACACTTGAATTTAAGAGTTTGTTTAATTATTAAACGTAGCACTTGAAATCATGGTCTGACATGAATTCAAGCTATCGTGTGATCTGACACGCTCTTTCTTATCTGTATAAATCGTTGATTTCTAAAGTTTTGAAGTTATATCTGTTGTAAGTTTCAACCCGTTTCACTGACTTATTATTAACTCATGTCACTAAGGACGACTGTGCACAACTAGAAACTGCATTCTGAGTGGAAATCTTGATGGTGTCCTGATCTGAGTGTCCCTTAAACGGAACACAGACTCCTATCTAAGGAGTTCCAAATCTAAAAAAAGGGTCATCGACCCCGAGCTTGAAATATGAGTGGTGACCTACTGGCCCTGAAAATACGGTGGTGTGCCTCCACCAGAATTACGAGGGTAATCCTTCCTTGTCAATTTTTCCTGAATTTCACTTAGACTGATGTTCAGTGAGTCTAACACGGAGTAGGACTCTAACTAAAAACATTGGGCTTAGGATTTTCATGATACTAATTCTGCTAAATTAAGCCTAAGCGTATACCTACTTCTTTGACCTTGTTCTAACTATATGAACTTGTAAATCTCAGTGCATATACCAACATCTTTAATACACAAATTTAAAATAATTTGAACTGCTGGACTAAAAGAAGTCGAATTTCTTACCGCGGTGCTTTGACGCTCGTACATGCGTCGAGGTGACATGTCATTCCTTCCCAAAGATCTGACCGTTAAGAACTTCTCCAATCCCTTGCTCCAAAGACAACCAAAAATCTAAAATTCATCGGTAAACCTAACTTAAGTGTTTTCCCCCTTAGTTTTTTCAGAGGAAAAATACTCATGACGACAATTATATATATTTACGGAGGAACAAGAAAATAAACGTATGTGTTATCTCGATCTAAAGGCGGGAAATCTCCAAAACCGTTTAAATCTTAACTTTAGGAAAATAAAACCTCCTTTACAAATCTGAAATTGAAAACCCAAAGGTGTAGCCACAAAATAGCAATGAAGAAACCCTAGAATACAAGGAGAAATGACCAGAAATCTGCTCACCGAAATCAAAAGCACTACTACAAACTTCTACCCCAGCTAGGGTTAAGGAACTCTTGTTTGAATTACTTGGAAGGAAGAAGGAGATCAGCTAGGGCTATAGAGGAGGAAGGAGAAACCGACGCTTGTTTCCGACACTAGAAGAAGGGGAAGAAATCGCCGGAGCCTGCAGAGGGAGGAGGAGGAGACGACACCGATTCCGGGCGAAGGAGAAGGCGTTGACCTAGGCTCGTTAGTGATTCCCGCTTGCGGTTTTCCTTTTCACGATGAGAGGGAGTGCGGTTTAACGGGATGGATGGACGCGATATAAAGCCAGCGGTTCAATAACCGTGAACCGGTATAGGGGAAATCCTATTTTTTTTATCATTTCTATTGTTACTTAATATTCCATTATAATATGCCAATACACTATCACTAGGGAGTGTTATATAAAATGAATGTTACCTTCACACTCCACCGACTCGATTAATTAAGCTCACGATCAGACCCTGAAATTAATTTAAGCGCGACATCAAAATCTGGGACGTTACAAATCTTCCCTCCTAAAAAATTTTCGTCCTCGAAAATTACAAATGTACCTGAATCAAAGAGGAACACATAATATTAATTGCCATGGAGTTTGTTCTCTCTTTGCCAAGTATATTCTGGTCGACTGCGATTCATCCAAAGGACCATAACTATACGGATCTCTCTATTTCTTAGCTTCTAAATCCTCGAATTCACAATCCTAACTGACATAATACAACCTCACCTATGCACTCTAGCACCTTAAATGGACCCACAAATCTGGGACTTAACTTCTTTATCTGCTTTATCCTATAGACTCCCTTGACTGATCTCACCTTCAGATAAACATGATCCCCAGACTTGAATTCAACTGCTCCATGTCTTTGGTCGTAGTACTTGGCTTGTCTATCCCGAGCAATCCTCATGCACTCCTGAATGAGTCTGACTCTATCCGTGGTCTTGTCTATCCAGGATTCTTTACTAGAAGCTCTCTCTTGGTTTTATGCCCAACATAAAGGTGTCCGATAATGCCTGTCATACAAGGCCTCGAATGGTGTCATGCCAATAATCGTCTGTAAACTTTTATTATAGGAGAATTCCACCAAAGTGACATACTTATCCCATTTACCCCCAAAGTCCAAGATACACATGCGAATCATATCTTCCATGGTTCTATTTGTACGTTATGTCTGCACATCAGTCTGGGGGTAGAAAGCTGTGCTGAAATTCAACTGAGTACCTAGGCGCTCCTTAACGTATCTCTAATCTCAGGCAGTAAATCTACCATCTCTATTTGACATAATAGACTTTGGCACACCATGAAGCCGAAATATCTCATCCATGTACAACTGAGCTAACTTTGGACCCTGGTCGGTTCTCTTGTTGGGAATAAAATGTGTAACCTTGGACAGTCGATCAATGATCACCCATATCGAGTCATTACCACTCTGGGACCTAGGGAGGCCATGCACAAAATCCATGGAAATGTATTTGAAAATCCACTCTGGAATTGGAAGAGGTTGTAGCTTTCCTCCAGGCATCTGGCATTCTACCTTAACAAACTTGGAAGTCTTGCACTTCCCAACGTAGTTTGAGACATCTCACTTAAGTTCGGCCACCAAACTTACTTCTTAATGTATGTATACATCTTCGTGCTGTCCGGGTGAATAAAATATCTAGAGTTATGAGACTCAACTAAAATATCCTCACGAAGATGTCCGACATCTGGAATGCACACTCTGCCCTTAAATAACAATAACCCATCATGAACCATGAAATCGTCTCTCTGGCCTGTCAGAGTCAAATCAAAAATCTCTACCATCATTGGATCTAAGGACAGGGCATCACAAATCCTCTCTTTGATGTCTCACTTTATCTCAATCCATCCCAAATTGACAGGGCTAAAACTAGGGCGCGACCCCACACTAATCTCAAGCCTTTCCAAGGCTCGCACCAATTCTTCCTGTTGGGTGATGTAACACCCTTATTTTCCAAGGTTTATTTAAAACCCCTTTAGTAAGGTATTTTGATGTCAGGACATTACATTGATGCGTAGTTGGTGGGTACCATTGTCTGAGTGTGACTTTTGCTCGTTGGTATCTAAGGTTTTGGTTAGGGAGAATTAGCTTGGCTAATTTCTCCCGTGTTTTGATATTCCTTTGCGAGCCGGGGTTCGTTTTGGAATATGAAGGAGTGTTTTTGGGATATTTGGTATTTTTACTTCGGGGAGTGTTTACCTGAGTTTGGTGTGTCGAATTTCGATTTTGACTTCGTCGTTGGATTCGTAGCGTCGATATTTAGCTACGGTGCGATTTTTGTAGAAAACCGAGTTAGTGCGAGTTTTGGTCATTTGGATGTTTTAATTATAATAATAATATATTATATTATTTTTCCCCTATAAATTGTAAGACCCCCTTTTTTGATTCAAAACTCGGGGTCTTATGCCCAGAACCGCCGCTTTGTGGTGACACCTTCGCATCCGGGAAGGTCGTCACTACAACGCGCCGATTCTGCCGGCCTTTTCGATCACAATCAAGTAGCAAGTAGTAAAGAAAGAGAAATGCAGTCCACAATAATAAATCACATATAAATAAACTCCACGAAGGAAGCGTCCACAGTATAACATCAGAGTAAAAACAGAGTACTGAAAGGAAAAAGGACTTAAGCCCGGTACAACAACACCTCACTACATGGTCACTCAAACGGAAGCTGAAAAAAAACAGCTACTAAGGAACGGAACTCACGGTCCCGGCTGTCTGAACTCCTGAGCTAGACTGCCTTGTATCCAAGCGCACTGGCCTCCTGGGATGCTCCTCCGGGCTGGGCTCCACGATTCCCTAAAATTACGTGGTCTGAAAACCATTAGTCTATAAGACTAAGGCCTATCATCCCCCACCCCTTCTCCCATGCCCTAAGGCACCGAGCAGAGAGGAAGAAAGTGAAGGACATGAAGGTGGAGAGTAGTCAAAAGCAGATGACGGTGGACCTAACTAGCAAGTTATAAAAGGCGAACAATATAAGTGTTGTAATAGGTAAAACAGGAAGGTAAGTAAGTAAGAAATTAAACCTTCACTTATGTGAGTACACATAAGCCAAGGGATCTTTTACAAGGCTCCCATCGTATAAATGTCCCATTCCACTTATACGTTGGGGTGTAGGTTATCACAAGCATTATTTAAATATTTAAAATGACCTTAATCTATAAAACTTGCCCATACAAGCTTATAGACCAAGGGGTCGTTTTGCAGGTCCTAATGTATAAGCGTCCCATTCCACTTATACATTAGGTGTCAAGGTTCTCATGAATGATTATATATGCAACTATATGGTGGGTTAATGATGTTCATGCAGTGCAACTCACCCACACGACTTTGTGTACACAAACCTTTAGTTCCCCCTTTCAGAGCCGTTACCTCCCAGGATACCTCCGTTGTGGCAGACGGAAACGGTGGGTTGGGCCTCACCCACCTCAAAACCAGTATAACACTACCGGTCTGACCTATCGTATGCCTCAATGCTTGGTGCACTAAGCGGACTCCTGCGTACTATTGCCGACTGGACCGCCGGACTTAAGTTTGGCGAAGTGTAAAACCACACTTGCCGAGTCAACGATATTGGTGTCGGTGCAAAGAACTCCCCAATATCGAAGACCCACCACCTTAAAGTTTCCTATTTATGCACATGCAACATTTAATATAAGAGGTCAAGAGTAAAGCTCCCGGACCAAACCGTCCTGCTCAACCATAAACCGAGACTAAGCTCCCTGGACTAAACCGTCCGGCTCAATTCCAAACCTCATCCCTTTGAGCACCGCGGGATGGCACCCCTTTGAACACCTCGGGACGACTTAACCTTTTCCAAATGTCTATCTAACTAGTGTGTGAAGTGTAAACCTATTTCAACTAATTACTCTTTTGATTTATTTAAGATTTACGTTAGCCCAGGACTGCCTCCGGATTATGCCCCGTGAAGGGTTCTCAATAAGCACTAGGAACCAAGACGGCGGCATTACGGCCCGAAGTTCCCTTTTGCAAGGCACTTATTGTTATTGGTTGTTTTTCCCTTACCCGTTCCTTTTATAAATTGCATCAAACTAAACCTAGGGTGAATTTGACTCTCCATTCTTACGGGGACGACGATCTTTCGTCGGTCCCGCGCACCTTCTAGAGCGCATCAACTCATTCCTCACCACACTTGAAACCTCCTATGGTGATCCATCCACTTTATTTAAATCCACCCAACACAACCTGTCCTTACGCTAACCCAATCCTTATCCTGTTACATATTTCCCAAAATCACTAATTACAGACCACCCTATACTATATGATGTCTATGATAGGATGTCCTTTGTGTTTTCATCCGAACGACCTAAGTTATTTATTGGGGGCCTATCACGACATAATTGAATCAATTCCCGGTTATAACAATTTTCTCAATTAATCCATTAATTAATTAATTTTCCTAAGATCCAAGGTCTACCAAATTTGAACAGGGAGTATACTTTTCAGTCATGGGTAAATCATAATAAATTTAAAATAAATACTACTATATCTAAAAATAATATATCCAAGGTTTGGCAATTTTTTACTAAGGTCTAAGGGGCCTAAACATATTTTAGCAATAATTCATTTCTTCCATGTCTAATGAATAAACTACATCAAATCTTCATCCAAATAATTTGGATTAATTGCAGGGTACTAATAACACCATGAAAACAGTACTAGATAAGTTTCATAATTTTCCTATTGGAAATTAATTTACAATAAATCATTTACTAAATTCTTAATCTAGCATGCTTGTGAATCAAGTACTATATTCATAACTCCAAAAATCCTGAATAAATTCCCACTGGTACATATTCGTTTAAGAACCCTATTTACCAAATTTCATAATTTTTCAGAAATTATTTAAGCAATAATATATTTTAAAACCATAAAGCTCTTTTATAATACTTGAGAAAGAACTACTAGATTTCTTCAACATAAAATTAAACTAAAAATTTAGGAGCATTCCTACTGGCCAACAACATCTAATTCCAGAGTTTCATGGGGTCTTATTTGACTTAAAAATCTTTAATAAATAAAACATCAAATAGGGCTATACCCATATTCATAGTGAAGTACTAGAAATAATTATCCAAAAATTCTAGTAAAATCATCCAAGGGTCCTAACTACCCTAGAAACACTCTACCCAAGTTTAATAGCTTTTAAATGAATTTAAGTTACTGTTTTTACCTAAAAGCCCTTCTACCCTAAAACTAGGGTTTAGGTTTTGAGACACCTACCTACCTCTAAATTCTCTAATATTTCAACCAGAGGGTTAAAATACCCATTAAAAACCTATCCACCAAATCTCAAGGCCATACAAGGGCATTTGCCCCTATGTCCTTCACAAGCCCCAAAGTCCTCATTTAGGGTTTTAACCTGGGCCCTAGGGTAAACTCACCCTAATCCATCCCATCTTACCCAAGGGAGTTCTTAGGACCATTTTAAACCAGTGGTCAGAATCTCAACCTCTGTTGAGGTGAGATGATCACTCAAGTGTCAAAAGTACCTTTTCCCTAAATTTCCCTTCACTAGGTCAAAACTAGGGTTTATGGCAAAACCCTTGGTTACAATTTCTTAAATGGTCTCCAATTTTTGCAGGAGCTAGGTCTAGGTGATATTAAGTCTCTGTCCAAAATTCAAAGCATTTGGACCAAGGGTTAGGTGTGGGAAATTATTTAAAAATCTGTCCTACATATAGGGCTTACCCTAGAACAATGGCCCTACAGGTCAGTAGCCTTGTCCTATAATTTTCCATAATATCAAACTGTAGATAATAAAAAGGCCTACAACATTTATATAGATCATTTTTGATGAACATGCCCCTAAAGGGCCTAAATAATTTTTAGAATGAATCTGCCCTAGTTTTAGGACATACCCATATTAAAATGACCCTACAGGTCTAGGTTCTCTATCAAATTTTCACCACAGTATATTGAATTGTAGGTATTTAAAAGACCTACAGCTTTCATGTTATAACCGTTTTCAGGAGGTGTCTAGAAGTGGCCTTAATTTCATTTACAGTAAATCTGTTTAAATTAAATACAGAAATTGAATATAATCATTAAATCATATTTTAGGGTTGCACGGATCTTAAAGCAGATCTGACGGGAGCTGTACTTCATCTTCTCCAAAACGCCAAAACCAGAACCATGGAGGGTGGTGTTCACGGGGCTATTCCCGGCCACTAGGGGCGGCGCCACCACCGGGGATTCACTCCTATATGTCCCCGGTGGTGGGGGTTGGCCTTGCCGGCGGTTAGGGCGGCCGGAGGTGGCGGCGCCGCCCTACCCGAGTCCACCAAAAACTCCATTAAAATGGTGTTTTTTCTAGGTTTGCACTCCACCCGACCGGCTCGTTTGAGCCCGAGCTTACTCCTAACATGTCTAAGATCTAAGCATGAGAAAAAGGGAGTGAGGGAGGACCTGAGTTCGGGCACAAATGCGGGTTGAACGGCGGGATGCCATGGTGGCGGCGTTTCTCTCCTTGGTGGCTCCGGCAAGCCTCTCTCCCTCCTGTTATGGTTTCGAAATTTGTCGCCCCTCTCTCCTAAATGAGTATATAAAGAGGAGAGGGGGCAGTTTTCTTCAAGAGCCAAGGCACCTCTTCATGGTGGGGGGTGGTTAGAGGAGAGAGAGAGAGTGAAAAATCCTCTTGATGGCCAGGAAAAGGGTGGGGGGAAGAGGTGTCAACCTCTAGGTGGCTGTGGGCCCCTCTTTGGCCGAGCCCCATGCCTCCTCACTCTCTAAAACCACCCCTTCACTTCCACCACCTTTTCTCTCTCCTTTATTTAGCCTATTTCTCACTTATTTCTCTCTCCTAGTCACCCTCATAATTTCTCTTCCCCTAGAAGTCTAAAGGCAGCCCATAAAGTGAATATTAAATCCTTAAATGCCATATGAGAGGGGGGCTCACCATTCTACCATGAAAATACCCCTTATTCTCACTTTCTCTCTCATAGTCAACATGTTGGCTAGCCTAGGGTTTAGGGCTGACTTGGTCAATTTGACCTTCAGAGTCAACATCAATAGACCCCTAGGGACCCATTGACCTCCCCTAAGGCCTAGGTATGGTTAGGTAGGGTAGACTTGGCATAACGAGGGTGAGTTGACCCAAGGCAGGGTTACTTTGGCCTAACTAGGGATTAAGTTGACTTGGGTCAACTTAGCCACTAGGTTTGCACTCAATGGGTCCTTGGTGACCCATTGATCTCATATTAGGTCTAGGAATGCCTTGGAGTCAGATTGAACCCACTAGGCCACCAAAAATCAGGGTTTTAAGATTTTATTATTTGCAGCCCAAGTGAGTCTCAACTAGCTAGTTGGGTCACTTGACCTCCTAGGTTCAACCTAGGACTTGTTATGACCTAGTCATGTTCAAGTCACTCCTAAGGGGGGGGGTCTAATTTGAAAATGGGATGTTACAAATCCCAATAAACAAAACAAAAATTTCATCCCCGAAATTAAGGTTAAGTCTATGGGAGCTTTTCTACCGGGTTATTTTAAGCTTGTAACATCCCACGAGGGTTGAATTGCTTAACAAAGGTTAATAAATAAGGGCTAGCCCAAATAAACAAAGGATTAGCCTCTAATCTTAGGTGATACTCCGGTGTAAAGCAAGTAGGGAAAAATAATTACAAGCATCTTAAGAAGTTAGAAGATATTAGCTGGCTAAACAACACCGGGTACTTCTCTCGCATCAAGTCCTCGGGTTCCCAAGTATGCTCCTCTTGCCCATGATTCTTCCACAAGACTTTGACTAGCGGGATCTTCTTGCGACGCACGACCCGTATCCCCTGGTCATCAATCCGTATCAGTTCCACCTGAACGGACCGATCTGTAGCTACCGGCCCATCAGTGGTGGTAATCTGTAGCTCCGGGCATAGTAGAGCCCTCCTGAGTGAAGATACGTGGAACACGTCATATAGGCCGGACAGCTCCTGCGACAGCTCTAGTCTGTAAGCTAATGGACCGATACACTCCAGGATCCTGAAAGGCCCCATGTATCTCGGACTGAGCTTCTTCCGCCGACCACGTACTCGTGAAACCCGTGCATTGGCCGGATCTTCAAGAACACCCGGTCCCCAACCTGAAACTCTACTAGACGATGCCGAGCGTCATAATACTTTGCCTGTCTGCTTTGTGCCTCTAGCATCCTCTCTCGAATCAGTCGCACCTTAGCCTCGGTGTCTTCAACAAACTCCGAATCTAGCACCTTCGGATCCACATCATGTATCCAAGACAAGGGAGTCCGACATCTCCTCCCATACAAGGCCTCGTACGGAGCCATCCGTATACTGGACTGATGGCTGTTATTGTATGAAAACTCCACTAGGGGCAACATCAGCTCCCAGGGCTCTCCATGATCCACAACACACAGCCTCAGTAAGTCCTCCAACGTCCTATTGGTACGCTCCGTCTGCCCGTCAGTATGGGGATGGAAGGCCGTACTGAAGGTCAGTCATGTGCCAAGGTAAGACTGCACTGATCTCCACTCTCAGGATGTGAACCGACCATCTCGATCAGATACGATCGTCCTGGGCACTCCATGGTAATGAATAAACTGCTCCACGAACTTCCGAACCAAAAATCCAACAGAGTCATCCTTCCTGATCGGGATGAACATAGCCACCTTCGTCAGCCGGTCAACGATTACCTAGATAGAATTGTTTCCCGTCCGTGATCGGGGAAGTCCATGAATAAAGTCCAACGCAATGTCTTCAAACTTCCACTCCGGCACCGGAAGTAGCTGTAATAGTTTCCCAAAAACTCTTTCACATAGCCTTTCACAACTGACGGACCTCACCGTGCATCACAAAATCCATGAAACTTTTATTCACTCCAGGGGGTACATGTTCTGAGATACAACATACTTCCGGTGATTAAATTTCTCATTTGTGTGGGTAGACACAGCTCTATAAAATCTCCACACGATCCTTGTCTTATTCCTTCGAGTATGCCTGAGAAATCAATCAATTCAACCCTACGGGTTATATCTAAGGTCTCCGTTCTTCCAATATATTGTTTGCTAACTCCTTGCAGTTTCCTAGAGTCATCATACTTTTGATGATACCACATAGCGATTTAGTCTTATCTTCGCCCGAATAACGTCGAATTATATCAAATTCAATCTCACTATATTTATTACGCCACATTCTCTAAATAAGGTCTAAGGAAACCCAAGTCAATCCTATTTTGCCCAATAAACAAAAGACAAGCCCCCAATAAACAAAAGATAAGCCCCTATCTTCCTTGAGCTAAGTATCTTTGATATTACCATGTTATATCCGTCCTAGTTGGGTGCACAATTTCCCAGGGCATCAATCTTCGACTTGGGGTTCCACCCTGAAATTCGTCGATATACCCCATACTTAAAATCTTTGAGTCACATTTTCGACAACCTTGTCCGAGTCAAAATGTTCCCATTCCCAAATGTGTATCTTCTGAACTTGAATTCATATCCGACCCTCGGTGTTTGTCATTGTGGTTGTCTCCAAAAAATCTTGTTACCTGTACGAGGGTTAAAACTACTTATCTTCTACCATTCTGCTAATGGATTATTGGTCTCATTTCTCCTTAAGGCAGTCTACTGATTTGAGTAATCTCTGATAGGAACCGTAAGGTCACCTGAGTTTATCTATTAGGTTGTCATTCTTGTGTTAAAATCCTCCCCTTATTCTGTTTGGGTATCTCCTTACCTTAAACAAGTTCATACCTATGGTCTATTTCGAACTAGGGCATGTTACAAGTCGTCATGGTTAGTCATGTGCCCTAATGTGTTGAGTCTAACTTATTGACTAAAGAATTATAAGATGAGGTCTTTACAGCCGAAGGTGCTCCCTGCTGGGGGCAGGGTTTGCCTCAAGCTACAAAGAAGAATTCCATTTGTTGGAGAAGTGGACAATTTATATGTGATCACCATATGGGCACACCACTGCTTCCGCTGCTTAGTTTGTCCCCAAACTAAACTCGCGCGGGGGTGACCCAGGGTTTGTGGACTGCTACTTTTTCCGATCGATGTTACCCTCTAATACCATTTGTGAGACCCCCCTTTTTTTGAATCAAAACTCGGGGTCTTATGCCCATAACCGCCGCTTTGCGGTGACACCTTCGCACCCGGGAAGGCCGTCACTACAACGCGTCGATTCTGCCGGCCTTTTCGATCACAATCAAGTAGCAAGTAGTAAAGAAAGAGAAATGCAGTCCACAATAATAAATCACATATAAATAAACTCCACGAAGGAAGCGTCCACAGTATAACATCAGAGTAAAAACAGAGTACTGAAAGGAAAAAGGACTTAAGCCCGGTACAACAACACCTCACTACATAGTCACTCAAACGGAAGCTGAAAAACAAACTGCTACTACGGAACGGAACTCACGGTCCCGGCTATCTGAAATCCTGAGCTAGATTGCCCTGTCTCCAAGCGCACCGGCCTCCTGGGCTGCTCCTCCGGGCTGGGCTCCACGACTCCCTAAAATGATGTGGTCCGAAAACCAATTGTCTATAAGACTAAGGCCTATCATCCCCCACCCCTTCCCCCATGCCCTAAGGCACCGAGCGGAGAGGAAGAAAGTGAAGGACATGAAAGTGGAGAGTAGTCAAAAGCAGATGACGGTGGACCTAACTAGGAAGTTATAACAGGCGAACAATATAAGTGTTGTAATAGGTAAAACAGGAAGGTAAGTAAGTAAGAAATTAAACCTTCATTTATGTGAGTACACATAAGCCAATGGATCTTTTACAAGCCTCCTATCGTATAAATGTCTCATTCCACTTATACGTTTGGGTGTCGGTTATCACAAGCATTATTTAAATATTTAAAATGACCTTAATCTATAAAACTTGCCCACACAAGCTTATAGACCAAGGGGTCGTTTTGCAGGTCCTAATGTATAAGCATCCCATTCCACTTATACATTAGGTGTCAAGGTTCTCATGAATGATTATGTATACAACTATATGGTGGGTTAATGATGTTCATGCAGTGCAACTCACCCACACGACTTTGTGTACACAAACCTTTAGTTCCCCCTTTCAGAGCCGTTACCTCCCAGGATACCTCCGTAGTGACAGACGGAAGCGGTGGGTTGGGCCTCGCCCACCTCAAAACCAGTATAGCTTTACCAGTCTGACCTATCATACGCCTCAACGCTTGGTGCACTAAGCGGACTCCTGCGTACTATTGCCGACTGGACCGCCGAACTTAAGTTTGGCAAAGTTTAAAACTACACTTGCCGAGTAAACGATATTGGTGTCGGTGCAACGAACTCCCCAATATCGAAGACCCACCACCTTAAAGTTTCCTATTTATGCACATGCAATATTTAATATAAGAGGTCAAGAGTAAAGCTCCCAGACCAAACCGTCCGGCTCAACCACAAACCGAGACTAAGCTCCCCAGACTAAACCGTCCGGCTCAATTCCAAACCTCATCCCTTTGAGCACCGCGGGATGGCGCCCCTTTGAACACCTCGGGACGACTTAACCTTTTCTAAATGTCCATCTAACTAGTGTGTGAAGTGTAAACCTATTTCAACTAATTACTCTTTTGATTTATTTAAGATTTACGTTAGCCTAGGACTGCCTCCGGATTATGCCCCGTGAAGGGTTCTCAATAGGCACTAGGAACCAAGACGGCGGCATTACGGCCCGAAGTTCCCTTTCGCAAGGCACTTATTATTATTGGTTGTTTTTCCCTTACCCGTTCCCTTTATAAATTGCATCAAACTAAACCTAGGGTGAATTTGACTCTTCACTCTTACGGGGACGACGATCTTTCGTCGGTCCCGCGCACCTTCTAAAGCGCATCAACTCATTCCTCACCACACTTGAAACCTCCTATGGTGATCCATCCACTTTCTTGAAATTCACCCAACACAACCTGTCCTTACGCTAACGCAAACCTTATCCTGTTACACATTTCCCAAAATCACTAATTACAGAACACCCTATACTATATGATGTCTATGATATGATGTTCTTTGTGTTCTCATCCGAATGATCTAAGTTATTTACTGGGGGCCTATCACGACATAATTGAATCAATTCCCGGTTATAACAATTTTCTCAATTAATCCATTAATTAATTAATTTTCCTAAGATCCAAGGTCTACCAAATTTGAACAGGGAGTATACTTTTCAGTCATGGGTAAATCATAATAAATTTAATATAAATACTAATACATCTAAAAATAATATATCCAAGGTTTGGCAATTTTTTACTAAGGTCTAAGGGGGCTAAACATATTTTAGCAATAATTCATTTCTTTCATTTCTAATGAATAAACTACATCAAATCTTCATCCAAATAATTTGAATTAATTACAGGGTACTAATAACACCATGAGAACAGTACTAGATAAGTTTCATAATTTTCCTACAAGAAATTAATTTACAATAAATCACTTACTAAATTCTTAATCTAGCATACTTGTGAATCAAGTACTGTATTTATAACTCCAAAAATCCTGAATAAATTCCCACTGGTACATATTCGTTTAAGAACCCTATTTACCAAATTTCATAATTTTGCAGAAAATATTTAAGCCATAATATATTTTAAAACTATAAAGCCCTTTTATAACACTTGAGAAAGAACTACTAGATTTCTTCAACATAAAATTAAAATAAAAATTCAGGAGCATTCATACTGGCCAACAACATCTAATTCCAGAGTTTCATGGGGTCTTATTTGACTTAAAAATCTTTAATAAATAAAACATCAAATAGGGCTATACCCACATTTATAAGTGAAGTACTAGAAATAATTATCCAAAAATTCTAGTAAAATCATCCAAGGGTCCTAACTACCCTAAAAACACTCTACCCAAGTTTCATAGCTTTTAAATGAATTTAAGTTACTGTTTTGACCTAAAAGCCCTTCTACTCTAAAACTAGGGTTTAGGTTTTGAGGTACCTACCTACCTCTAAATTCTCTAATATTTCAACCAGAGGGTTAAAATACCCATTAAAAACCTCTCCACCCAATCTCAAGGCCATACAAGGGCATTTTCCCCTATGTCCTTCACAAGCCCCCAAAGTCCTCATTTAGGGTTTGAACCTGGGCCCTAGGGTAAACTCACCCTAATCCATCCCATCTTCCCCAAGGGAGTTCTTAGGACCATTTTAAACAAGTGGTCAGAATCTCAACCTCTGTTGAGGTGAGATAATCACTCAAGTGTCAAAAGTACCTTTTCCCTAAATTTCCCTTCACTAGGTCAAAACTAGGGTTTAGGGCAAAACCCTAGGTTACACTTTCTTAAATGGTCTCCAATTTTTGCAGGAGCTAGGTCTAGGTGATATTAAGTCTATGTCCAAAATTCAAAGCATTTGGATCAAGGGTTAGGTGTGGGAAATTATTTAAAAATCTGTCCTACATAAAGGGCCTACCCTAGAACAATGGCCCTACAGGTCAGTAGCCTTGTCCTATAATTTTCCATAACATATCAAACTGTAGATAATAAAAAGGCCTACAACATTTATATTGATCATTTTTGATGAACATGCCCCTAAAGGGCCAAAATATTTTTAGAATGAATCTGCCCTAGTTTTAGGACATACCTATATTAAAATGACCCTACAAGTCTAGGTTCTATACCAAATTTTCACCACAGCATAACAAATTGTAGGTATTTAAAAGACCTACAACTTTCATGTTATAACCTTTTTTAGGAGGTGTCTAGAAGTGGCCTTAATTTCATTTACAGTGAATCTGTTTAAATTAAATACAGAAATTGAATATAATAAATCATTAAATCATATTTTAGGGTTGCACGGATCTTAAAGCAGATCTGACGGGAGCTGTACTTCATCTTCTCCAAAACGCCAAAACCAAAACCGTGGAGGGTGGTGTTCACGGGGCTATTCCTGGCCACTAGGGGCGGCGCCACCACCGGGGATTCACTCCTATATGTCCCCGGTGGTGGGGGATGGCCTTGCCGGCGGTTAGGGTGGCCGGAGGTGGCGGCGCCGCCCTACCCGAGTCCACCAAAAACTCCATTAAAATAGTGTTTTTTCTAGGTTTGCACTCCACCCGACCGGCTCGTTTGAGCCCGGGCTTACTCCTAACATGTCTAAGATCTAAGCATGAGAAAAAGGGAGTGAGGGAGGACCTGAGTTCGGGCACGAATGCGGGTTGAACGGCGGGATGCCATGGTGGCGGCGGTGGCGGCGTTTCTCTCCTTGGTGGCTCTGGCAAGCCTCTCTCCCTCCTGCTATGGTTTCGAAATTGGTCGCCCCTCTCTCCTAAATGAGTATATAAAGGGGAGAGGGGGAGAGGGGGCGGTTTTCTTCAAGAGCCAAGGCACCTCTTCATGGTGGGGGGTGGTTAGAGGAGAGAGAGAGTGAAAACTCCTCTTGATGGCCGGGAAAAGGGTGGGGGGAAGAGTTGTCAACCTCTATGTGGCTGTGGGCCCCTCTTTGGCCGATCCCCATGCCTCCTCACTCTCTAAAACCACCCCTTCACTTCCACCACCTTTTCACTCTCCTATATTTAGCCTATTTCTCACTTCTTTCTCTCTCCTAGTCACCCTCACGATTTCTCTTCCCCTAGAAGTCTAAAGGCAGCCCATAAAGTGAATATTAAATCCTTAAATACCATATGAGAGGGGGGCTCACCATTCTACCATGAAAATACCCCTTATTCTCACTTTCTCTCTCCTAGTCAACATGTTGGCTAGCCTGGGGTTTAGGGTTGACTTGGTCAATTTGACCTTCAGAGTCAACATCAATAGACCCCTAGAGACCCATTGACCTCCCCTAAGGCCTAGGTATGGTTTGGTAGGGTATACTTGGCATAACGAGGGTGAGTTGACCCAAGGCAGAGTTACTTTGGCCTAACTAGGGCTTAAGTTGACTTGGGTCAACTTAGCCACTAGGTTTGCACCCAATGGGTCCTTGGTGACCCATTGATCTCATATTAGGTCTAGGAATGCCTTGGAGTCAGATTGAACCCACTAGGCCACCAAAAATCAGGGTTTTAAGATTTTACTATTTGCAGCCCAAGTGAGTCTCAACTAGCTAGTTGGGTCACTTGACCTCCTAGGTTCAACCTAGGACTTGTTATGACCTAGGCATGTTAAAGTCACTCCTAAGGGGGGGGGGGTGTAACACCCCGAAACTCAAAAGAGGGACGGGTGACATTTTAAGCCCAGTCTGAATTTTGGAGCAAGTGTCACGGGCGTGACATGGGCGTGTCACGGGCGTGACACGGGCGTGTCACGGGCGTGACACGGGCGTGACACGGGCGTGACACAGGCGTATTCGGACACGGGTCATGTAGTCGACGTTTTGACGATCGGAGATCGTCGAGTTGAGGCACACGGCCTGGGACACGGGCGTGTCCCAAGGCGTGTCACTTTGGGCAGTTTTCGGAGTCATGCACACGGGCCATAACACGGGCCCAGACACGAGCGTGTCACATGCGACACGGGCGTGTCGGGTGCCGTGTCGCAGGCCGTGTCCTCCTCGAGTTGGGAAAGCTAGCCGATTGTACACGGGGGGCGTTACACAGGTCTCGACACGGGCGTGTCACAGGTGACACGGGCGTGTCGGAGGCCGTGTCGAATGCCGTGTGCTGGTTTTCGAGTCGGTCGAGACGGCGAATGGGTGACACAGCCATGCACACGGCTGTGTTGCAACCCGTGTTCGGCCCAGATTTTCTAATTTTAGGCCTAATCGTGGCCGTTCATTTCCTTGGCTTTGGATCCGACAGTGGGGGGCTGCTCCTGGGTGGTTTTAGCTAGGATAAGGGTTTCGAAACCCTCATTCTCTTTTTGCAATCTCTTTCTAAATCCTAGAGAGAAGGGAGAGCAAGGTGAGAGTTTGGAGACCAATATCCGGCCGCTGGTGGAGCGTCGGAGCTCCGAATCGCGATCCGAGTCCAGATCCGCGGAGGTGATGCCGTTGCGGTGCTTTCCAACCACTTAGTTTTTCATGGCGCCGCGGAAGAACACAAGGGTAACGATTTCTCATCCTTTGGCATGTGAAGCCCATTTTCCCTTTGCATAGGAAGCCCTCTCTCGCGAGTGAGCGAAGAGTTGGAGCGTTCCTTGGGGTAGATATGTAAAGTCCCCCTTGTATAGAGTCCGTATGCGAAAACGGGCATAGACATTGTGTGTGAAGCCTATCCAGACTAGTAGAGCCAGATCGGTGATGTTGCATTGCATATGAACCGGGGAAGACTCCGGGTGTTTGGGTGTTTTCGGGTTTTCTACGTGGTAGATTGCAGCAGGGAGCCTTGGAGATTAACTCCAAGGTGCACCCGAAAAACTGGGCAAAAGCGGGTTTTTCCAACATGGTGGCCGGGGAGCCAACGTGAACATAACCGGGTTATGTGATTATTGTGGTGGAAACGGGACTCGGCGAGTCTTGACCTGCGCATATGGCTTAAATTGCCTTTGCGATTGGAGCACAGTTCAGGCGGAACCGTACCCGATTTATGTCGTTCGGTGGAACCGTTGGCATGAATGAGGGTCTTCTGTGGTCTATGGCTTAAATTGTCGTGACCAAGGCCAAGAAGACAAAATGCTCATATGGTTGGCCGTCCAAGGGGCGGTGGTGGAACGGGAACGTCTATGGCTTGAATTGACGTGACGTTGGCCGGTTCGCCGTGAATGTGCCCTGTGTGCACGAGGTGTGTGGTCGTGCGTACCTACGCCTGTGTTGAAGTGTGTTTACACTATATTGTTGCTATACTAATAAAGTGCAGGGAAAGAGCATCGCCGCCCCGATTACGGGGGCGGGATCGTTATAATTTGGTCAGCATAGCTGACCATTGCTTTTGTTTACCACCGGGTGGTGGATTGTGGCTTGCAGGTGCTGCGGAGCCGAGCGGGAAATAGCGGGCTAAAGCCCATGTTGCGGTGCTGGACCTCGAAGGCCTACCTTTCTTTATGTTTTCCGTTTATCTCATGTATGGCCGGCCTGCGAGCCGAAGTATGAAAGACACTCTTGTTGAGAGAACTATTGTAAGGCCATAAGGCCGGTACTTTGTATTAATCATTCCTATTTTATCTAGTAGTGGACATTCGTGCTTGGCAGGATTCTTTTATTTGTGCAACTAAAGAAATTGCTTCCGCTAGAATGACTCTGTGTAGGACGTTTGTTATTGGTTGTATGGTTTCAACGCGTAACCAACCGGTCTGTCCGTAGTATATGGCGTCAGGCCCTGGCCGGACCTACTGCTATATGCTATGCGACGGATAGGGGTGTTACAGGGGGGGTCTAATTTGAAAATGGGATGTTACAAATCCCAATAAGCATAACAAAAATTTCAACCCCGAAATTAAGGTTAAGTCTATGGGAGCTTTTCTATCGGGTTATCTTAAGCTTGTAACATCCCACGAGGGTTGAATTGCTTAACCAAGGTTAATAAATAAAGGCTAGCCCCAATAAACAAAGGATTAGCTTCTAATCTTAGGTGATACTCCGGTGTAAAGCAAGTAGGGAAAAATAATTACAAGCATCTTGAGAAGTTAGAAGATATTACCTGGATAAACAACTCCGGTTACTTCTCTCGCATCAAGTCCTCGGGTTCCCAAGTATGCTCCTCTTACCCATGATTCTTCCACAAGACTTTGACTAGCGGGATCTTATTGCGGCACAAGAACCGTATCCCCTGGTCGTCAATCTGTATCGGCTCCACCTGAACAGACCGATCTGTAGCTACCGGCCCATCAGTGGTGGTAATCTGTAGCTCCGGGCGTAGTAGAGCCCTCCTGAGTGAAGATACGTGGAACGCGTCGTGTAGGCCGGACAGCTCCTGCGACAGCTCCAGTCTGTAAGCTAATGGACGGATCCGCTCCAGGATCCTGAAAGGCCCCATGTATCTCGGACTGAGCTTCTTCCGCCGACCACATACTCGTGAAACCCGTGCATTGGCCGAATCTTCAAGAACACCCGGTCCCCAACCTGAAACTCTACTAGACGATGCCGAGCGTCATAATACTTTGCCTGTCTGCTTTGTGCCTCTAGCATCCTCTCTCAAATCAGTCGCACCTGAGCCTCGGTGTCTTCAACAAACTCTGAATCTAGCATCTTCGGATCCACATCATGTATCCAAGACAAGGGAGTCCGGCATCTCCTCCCATACAAGGCCTTGTACGGAGCCATCCGTATACTGGACTGATGGCTGTTATTGTATGAAAACTCCACTAGGGGCAACATCAGCTCCCAGGGCTCTCAATGATCCACAACACACAGCCTAAGTAAGTCCTCCAACGTCCTGTTGGTACGCTCCGTCTGCCCGTCAGTCTGGGGATGGAAGGCCGTACTGAAGGTCAGTAGTATGCCAAGGTAAGACTGCACTGATCTCCACTCTCTGGATGTGAACCAACCATCTCGATCAGATACGATCGTCCTGGGCACTCCATGGTAACGAATAAACTGCTCCACGAACTTCCGAACCAAAACTCCAGCATAGTAATCCTTCCTGATCGGGATGAACCTAGTCACCTTTGTCAGCCGGTCAACGATTACCCAGATAGAATTGTTTCCCGTCCGTGATCGGGAAAGTCCATGAATAAAGTCCATCGTGATGTCTTCAAACTTCCACTCCGGCACCGGAAGTAGGTGTAATAGTTTTCCAAAAAATCTTTCACATAGCCTTCCACAACTGACGGACCTCACCGTGCATCACAAAATCCATGACACTTTTATTCACTCCAGGGGGTACATGTTCTGAGATACAACATACTTCCGGTGATTAAATTTCTCATTTGTGTGGGTAGACACAGCTCTATAAAATCTCCACATGATCCTTGTCTTATTCCTTCGAGTACGCCCGAGAAATCAATCAATTCAACCCTACGGGTTATATCTAAGGTCTCCGTTCTTCCAATATATTGTTTGCTAACTCCTTGCAGTTTCCTAGAGTCATCATACTTCCGATGATACCACATAGTGATTTAGTCTTATCTTCGCCCGAATAACGTCGAATTATATCAAATTCAATCTCACTATGTTTATTACGCCACATTCTCTAAATAAGGTCTAAGGAAACCCAAGTCAATCCTATTTTGCCCAATAAACAAAAGATAAGCCCTTATCTTCTTTGGGCTAAGTATCTTTGATATTACCATGTTATATCCATCCTAGTTGGGTGCACAATTTCCCAAGGCATCAATCTTCGACTTGGGGTTCCACCCTGAAATTCGTCGATATACCCCATACTTAAACTCTTTGAGTCACATTTTCGACAACCTTGTCCGAGTCAAAATGTTCCCATTCCCAAATGTGTATCTTCTGAACTTGAATTCATATCCGACCCTCGGTGTTTGTCATTGTGGTTGTCTCCGAAAAATCTTGTTACCTGTACGAGGGTTACAACTACTTATCTTCCACCATTCTGCTAATGGATTATTGGTCTCATTTCTCCTTAAGGCAGTCTACTGATTTGAGTAATCCCTGATAGGGACCGTAAGGTCACCTGAGTTCATCTATTAGGTTGTCATTCTTGTGTTAAAATCCTCCCCTTATTCTGTTTGGGTATCTCCTTACCTTAAACAAGTTCATACCTAGGGTCTATTTCGAACTAGGGCATGTTACAAGTCGTCATGGTTAGTCATGTGCCCTAATGGGTTGAGTCTAACTTATTGACTAAAGAATTATAAGATGAGGTCTTTACAGCCGGAGGTGCTCCCTGCTGGGGGCAGGGTTTGCCTCAAGCTACAAAGAAGAATTCCATTTGTTGGAGAAGTGGACAATTTATATGTGATCACCATATAGGCACACCACTGCTTCCGCTGCTTAGTTTGTCCCCAAACTAAACTCGCGCGGGGGTGACCCAGGGTTTGTGGACTGCTACTTTTTTCCGATCGATGTTACCGTCTGATACCATTTGTAAGACCCCCTTTTTTTGATTCAAAACTCGGGGTCTTATGCCCAGAACTGTCGCTTTGCGGTGACACCTTCGCACCCGGGAAGGCCGTCACTACAACGCGCCGATTCTGCCGGCCTTTTCGATCACAATCAAGTAGCAAGTAATAAAGAAAGAGAAATGCAGTCCACAATAATAAATCACATATAAATAAACTCCACGAAGGAAGCGTCCACAGTATAACATCAGAGTAAAAATAGAGTACTGAAAGGAAAAAGGACTTAAGCCCGGTACAACAACACCTCACTACATGGTCACTCAAACGGAAGTTGAAAAATAAACCGCTACTAAGGAACGGAACTCACGGTCCCGGCTGTCTGAACTCCTGAGCTAGACTGCCCTGTCTCCAAGCGCACCGGCCTCCTGGGCTGCTCCTCCGGGCTGGGCTCCCCAATTCCCTAAAATGATGTGGTCTGAAAACCGTTAGTCTATAAGACTAAGCCCTATCATCCCCCACCCCTTCCCCCATGCCCTAAGGCACCGAGCGGAGAGGAAGAAAGTGAAGGACATGAAGATGGAGAGTAGTCAAAAGCAGATGACGGTGGACCTAACTAGCAAGTTATAACAGGCGAATAATATAAGTGTTGTAATAGGTAAAACAGGAAGGTAAGTAAGTAAGAAATTAAACCTTCACTTATGTGAGTACACATAAGCCAAGGGATCTTTTACAAGGCTCCCATCGTATAAATGTCTCATTCCACATATACGTTGGGGTGTCGGTTATCACAAGCATTATTTCAATATTTAAAATGACCTTAATCTATAAAACTTGCCCACACAAGCTTATAGACCAAGGGGTCATTTTGCAGGTCCTTATGTATAAGCGTCCAATTCCACTTATACATTAGGTGTCAAGGTTCTCATGAATGATTATGTATGCAACTATATGGTGGGTTAATGATGTTCATGCAGTGCAACTCACCCACACGACTTTGTGTACACAAACCTTTAGTTCCCCCTTTCAGAGTCATTACCTCCCAGGAAACCTCCGTAGTGGTAGACGGAAGTGGTGGGTTGGGCCTCGCCCACCTCAAAACCAGTATAGCATTACCGGTCTGACCTATCGTACGCCTCAACGCTTGGTGCACTAAGCGGACTCCTGCGTACTATTGCCGACTGGACCGCCGAACTTAAGTTTGGCAAAGTGTAAAACCACACTTGCCGAGTCAACGATATTGGTGTCGGTGCAACGAACTCCCCAATATCGAAGATCCACCACCTTAAAGTTTCCTATTTATGCACATGCAACATTTAATATAAGAGGTCAAGAGTAAAGCTCCCGGACCAAACCGTCCGGCTCAACCACAAACCGAGACTAAGCTCCCCGGACTAAACCGTCCGGCTCAATTCCAAACCTCATCCCTTTGAGCACCGCGGGAGGGCGCCCCTTTGAACACCTCGGGACGGCTTAACCTTTTCCAAATGTCTATCTAACTAGTGTGTGAAGTGTAAACCTATTTCAACTAATTACTCTTTTGATTTATTTAAGATTTACGTTAGCCCAGGACTGCCTCCGGATTATGCCCCGTGAAGGGTTCTCAATAAGCACTAGGAACCAAGACGGCGGCATTACGGCCCGAAGTTCCCTTTCGCAAGGCACTTATTGTTATTGGTTGTTTTTCCCTTACCCGTTCCCTTTATAAATTGCATCAAACTAAACCTAGGGTGAATTTGACTCTCCACTCTTACGGGGACGACGATCTTTCGTCGGTCCCGCGCACCTTCTAGAGCGCATCAACTCATTCCTCACCACACTTGAAACCTCCTACGGTGATCCATCCACTTTATTTAAATCCACCCAACACAACCTGTCATTACGCTAACCCAAACCTTATCCTGTTACACATTTCCCAAAATCACTAATTACAGACCACCCTATACTATATGATGTCTATGATAGGATGTCCTTTGTGTTTTCATCCGAATGACCTAAGTTATTTACTGGGGTCCTATCACGACATAATTGAATCAATTCCCGGTTATAACAATTTTCTCAATTAATCCATTAATTAATTAATTTTCCTAAGATCCAAGGTCTACCAAATTTGAACAGGGAGTATACTTTTCATTCATGGGTAAATCATAATAAATTTAAGATAAATAGTACTATATCTAAAAATAATATATCCAAAGTTTGGCAATTTTTTACTAAGGTCTAAGGAGCCTAAACATATTTTAGCAATAATTCATTTATTTCATGTCTAATGAATAAACTACATCAAATCTTCATCCAAATAATTTGGATTAATTACAGGGTACTAATAACATTATGAAAACAGTACTAGATAAGTTTCATAATTTTCCTATTGGAAATTAATTTACAATAAATCATTTACTAAATTCTTAATCTAGCATGCTTGTGAATCAAGTACTATATTCGTAACTCCAAAAATCCTGAATAAATTCCCAATGGTACATATTGGTTTAAGAACCCTATTTACCAAATTTCATAATTTTCCAGAAAATATTTAAGCAATAATATATTTTAAAACCATAAAGCCCTTTTATAACACTTGAGAAAGAACTACTAGATTTCTTCAACATAAAATTAAACTAAAAATTTAGAAGCATTCCTACTGGCCAACAACATCTAATTCCAGAGTTTCATGGGGTCTTATTTGACTTAAAAATCTTTAATAAATAAAATATCAAATAGGGCTATACCCACATTCATAGTGAAGTACTAGAAATAATTATCCAAAAATTCTAGTAAAATCATCCAAGGGTCCTAACTACCTTAGAAACACTCTACCCAAGTTTCATAGCTGTTAAATGAATTTGAGTTACTGTTTTGACCTAAAAGCCCTTCTACCCTAAAACTAGGGTTTAGGTTTTGAGGTACCTACCTACCTCTAAATTCTCTAATATTTCAACCAGAGAGATAAATACCCATTAAAAACCTCTCCACCAAATCTCAAGGCCATACAAGGGCATTTGCCCCTATGTCCTTCACAAGCCCCCAAAGTCCTCATTTAGGGTTTGAACCTGGGCCCTAGGGTAAACTCACCCTAATCCATCCCATCTTACCCAAGGGAGTTCTTAGGACCATTTTAAACCATTGGTCAGAATCTCAACCTCTGTGGAGGTGAGATGATCACTCAAGTGTCAAAAGTACCTTTTCCCTAAATTTCCCTTCACTAGGTTAAAACAAGGGTTTAGGGCAAAACCCTAGGTTATACTTTCTTAAATGGTCTCCAATTTTTGCAGGAGCTAGGTATAGGTGATATTAAGTCTCTGTCCAAAATTCAAAGCATTTGGACCAAGGGTTAGGTGTGGGAAATTATTTAAAAATCTGTCCTACATATAGGGCCTACCCTAGAACAATGGCCCTACAGGTCAGTAGCCTTGTTCTATAATTTTCCACAACATATCAAACTGTAGATAATAAAAAGGCATACAACATTTATATTGATCATTTTATATGAACATGCCCCTAAAGGGCCTAAATAATTTTTAGAATGAATCTGCCCTAGTTTTAGGACATACCCATATTAAAATGACCCTACAGGTCTAGGTTCTATACCAAATTTTCACCACAGCATATAAAATTGTAGGTATTTAAAATACCTACAACTTTCATGTTATAACCGTTTTAAGGAGGTGTCTATAAGTGGCCTTAATTTCATTTACAGTGAATCTGTTTAAATTAAATACAGAAATTGAATATAATAAATCATTAAATCATATTTTAGGGTTGCACGGATCTTAAAGCAGATATGACGGGAGTTGTACTTCATCTTCTCCAAAATGCCAAAACCAGAACCGTGGAGGGTGGTGTTCACGGGGCTATTCCCGGCCACTAGGGGCGGCGCCACCACCGGGGATTCACTCCTATATGTCCCCGGTGGTGGGGGCTGGCCTTGCCGGCGTTTATGGCGGCCAGAGGTGGCGGCGCCGCCCTACCCGAGTCCACCAAAAACTCCATTAAAATGGTGTTTTTTATAGGTTTGCACTCCACCCGACCGGCTCATTTGAGCCCGGGCTTACTCCTAACATGTCTAAGATCTAAGCATGAGAAAAAGGGAGTGAGGGAGGACCTGAGTTCGGGCACGAATGCGGGTTGAACGGCGGGATACCATGGTGGCGGCGGTGGCGTCATTTCTCTCCTTGGTGGCTCTGGCAAGCCTCTCTCCCTCCTGCTATGGTTTCGAAATTAGTCGCCCCTCTTTCCTAAATGAGTATATAAAGAGGAGAGGGGGAGAGGGGGCGGTTTTCTTCAAGAGCCAAGGCACCTCTTCATGGTGGGGGGTGGTTAGAGGAGAGAGAGAGTGAAAACTCCTCTTGATGCCCGGGAAAAGGGTGGGGGGATGAGGTGTCAACCTCTAGGTGGCTGTGGGCCCCTCTTTGGCCGAGCCCCATGCCTCCTCACTCTCTAAAACCACCCCTTCACTTCCACCACCTTTTCTCTCTCCTATATTTAGCCTATTTCTCACTTCTTTCTCTCTCCTAGTCACCCTCATGATTTATCTTCCCCTAGAAGTCTAAATGCAGCCCATAGAGTGAATATTAAATCCTTAAATGCCATATGAGAGGGGGCTCACCATTCTACCATGAAAATACCCCTTATTCTCACTTTCTCTCTCCTAGTCAACATGTTGGCTAGCCTAGGGTTTAGGGTTGACTTGGTCAATTTGACTTTCAGAGTCAACATCAATAGACCCCTAGGGACCCATTGACCTCCCCTAAGACCTAGGTATGGTTAGGTAGGGTAGACTTGGCATAACGAGGGTGAGTTGACCCAAGGCAGGGTTACTTTGGCCTAACTAGGGCTTAAGTTTACTTGGTTCAACTTAGCCACTAGGTTTGCACCCAATGGGTCCTTGGTGACCCATTGATCTCATATTAGGTCTAGGAATGCCTTGGAGTCAGATTGAACCAACTAGGCCACCAAAAATCAGGGTTTTAAGATTTTACTATTTGCAGCCCAAGTGAGTCTCAACTAGCTAGTTGGGTCACTTGACCTCCTAGGTTCAACCTAGAACTTGTTATGACCTAGGCATGTTCAAGTCACTCCTAAGGGGGGGGGGTATAATTTGAAAATGGGATGTTACATAAATAGCCTTTCGTTAAGACGGAAACCCTATTCATTATCTTTCTTGAAAACCGTCGGCCTGTATTGCGGAAGACGAGAGCGGCGGACCTTGTGAAGCTTTCGGTCGTTGATTGTAGGAGCTCCGGTGCACGAAATCATCGACAGAGGGTAGATCCGGTTAGTTCTAACTGAGATCTAGGTTTCTACGGTGATTTTTTCCCGTTTCTTGGATTTTTAGTGATTAAGGTATGCAGTTTTGACCTTCTCTCCTCTCCAAAAATTTCGTATTTTGCTGCTTAGGTGTTCTTGTGGCCAGATCCTCGAGGAGGAGCGTTATTTGGCCGAATTTCGGCCGGATCGAGGCAAGTGGTGACCTTTTCCCCTTGCCAAGTTTCCTTCCATTTGTGTATTTCCTGCTTTTATCCTTTCCTCCTTAGTACTTAAGAGTAACGTCAGGTTGGGCCCTTGCTTATCTGCTAGAAATATATAGTTTCCCGGCCAGGTTTACCCTATTTGATTCTATAGGTGATAGCCAGGTGAATCCATGGATTATAGGGATTAATCTAGTAAGGTATTTCCGTCATACTTGACTGTTAGACTAGGATAATTTTTCGAGTATAGAACTGTTGACTTAAGTCAAAATTTTGTTGTATAACAGTTAACTTAAGTATAAATTCGTCGAATATGGGTAGGTATAATTCGTCAGATATAGGTTGAGGTTGGTCTAAGTAAAATTTGGCGAGAATCAGTAGGAGCATAGTCAAATTCGTCGAGTATCCGAGGTAATTTCGTCGGGTAATGCTTGGTGTTGAGTTAAGTCCAATTCGTCGAGTAGTATTAGGCGTTGAGTTCGTCGAGTATAAGACTTGGAGTTGAGTGATGTTTTAAACCAAGTTAAATTTGTCGAGTAATCTCGACGAATTCGTCGAGTAACACCAGTTTTGCGTTGAGTGCGTCGGGTAATAATTGTAAGACCCCCTCCCGGAACACAAGACACGGCCGAGGGGAGTCTTATGCCCAAAACAACCGCCTTGCGGTAGCATCAGCACACAGGCTAACCTGTACCACAAGACGTTTATTCTGCCGGCTAGTCTCAAATATCATACTGCCAACCCATCAATAAAATAATAAACACAGAAGTCATGATCCACATAAAGTAAAAAGTCCATAAAAGCGGGAAGCTACACAAGAGTCCTGAAAAATATCAGAGTATATAAAAACTTTGCCCAAATGGGCTACATCATGAGTCTCTCAAAACTCACATCAGTCACCGACGGCAACGACGGTACCATCACATCAGGTCCTATCGTCCGGGCCTGGCTGTTGGAGGAGGAAACAACTCGAAGTCGCCGGAGGGGGAGATGTTGTCGGCCATGGAGGAGGAGAAGACCAGCCATGAAAAAGGTTGCTCGCAAATGGGTTGCCGGAGTTGGAATAAGAGGTGGTTCTGCTCGGATCTGGAGCTCTCACGTGGAAGCTTGGAGCACCGGCCATGGAGGAGAGGGATCTAGAGAGCTCGCCGGAAATGGAGAGGGAGGAGGGTGACGGCGGGCTGCTGGATCGGGATTCTGAAAGGTAATCCTTCTAACCTAATCTCTCAAGTTTATATATAGTATATATATATAACATAATAATAATAATAATATTAGTTATTATTAGTAGTATTATTATTAATAAACTTTGCATTCAAATGCTAATAATTCGCTCTAGAGAACTCGGAAATTGTCCCGAGCGGTCTCGTTACGACCGTCTCGTTGACACGCATCCAACGTAACGATTCACGATCCTATCCGAGTTTGTATGCTCATTTTACGCTCCCCGGAGCGTTTGTCTCCAATTTACTTAAACTTCAAAACTGCCCAAATAGTGTCAGAATCACGAACGGACAACTCCGTTGGACTTGTATTATCATTACGAATCTAATAAAACTATTTGAGATCATACTCCAGGCCGTTGGCTTGATTTCACCGTTTCGCATAAATATGATATTTGCAAATCACATTGTTTGAGATTGTGCACGCATTATAATTTCTTCAAGTCGACACGCTACCTACGAGGCAACACGGGATTACTAGACGACAAGTGCATTCTAGGCGAATGCTACCACCAACGGTATAACTACGACTTGATGATCATATAACAATTTCTCCTAAATGCAATATGTTAACTTCAATCATCCTCCTATGTTAATCGCGAGTCAACCATGACTGCCTCACAGCCTGAGAACTTCTACCTAGTCTAGGCTGACACATAGTAACACAAACCACTAGGGGGTCTAGCTCGAATTGGGATGTTACAAATCCAATAAACGAAGAAACAATTTCGTCCCCGAAATTTAGGTTTGGACTACGAGGATTTTCCGGATGAGAGTAAAACATACTCATCATATGCAGTTATGGATACTTCACTCATAATAATTTCAAGCTCATTTATACATTCTCAATCGTTACGACTCATACGTAGAATCTGGATTGTATGAGTGCTATCGTCTTGTAAAACATGAACTAATAGTGACACACTGTTTTAACAACTACCTCAGTTTAAGCTAATTTTTGTTGCAATTAATTACAATCGCACAACACACATGAGAGTATTCCACGAGAACTTGATATATACAACATCAGGCAAGCCACTTATTTATAAAACGCGATGCATTAGGCTACCGCTATCAACTCCTCTACCATAGTACATGTTCCATGAACCAACAAAAATGTCAAATCAACAACTCCTTTATACCTTACAGGACTGGATCTCAAAGCACTAGATCCCTAACGCAAGTGTCATTATCGATTTCCTTGCACCAATATCTTCCATGTCTGTCATGACTCTCCAACACACACCTCGATAATTTTATATAGTTTATAATATCATCACATTATATATGTAGACCAGCGCACTGACGCAACCATTGTATATTCATGAGCACTAGAGACTACATTTAGAATATCAACATTCATCTTAAAACAATAAGTCTTAGAAGGTGGATTAGCCAACAAGGCTTCTATATGGGTGGTTTTGTGTACATATAAAGTATCCTGAGTAAAATCTTCTCATCACCTTTTCACACCTTACAAAGTTCAATATACATCTCGTGATTTCACATGGTCGGAAAGTATATCATCATATTTACGATATAATGGCAAGAGTTTGTTAACCAAACACACCACGCAGCAAAACCTTGGCATCAAGAGTGTTTCGATTTGAACCATTTATCGTTAATTTTATGATTTTGTAAACACACCTCCTTGATCAATAGTCAATACAACTCTAACTTAACAAATCTCAAGGCGTCCCCAAAATTTGTCGAGCGGTCGTCATATCGATCATTGATCACTAAGAGGCACTACAACACTATAAAGAAAAGGATTTAAGTTTTCATTCAGCTACCCCTCGGTCTAAAAGTTAAGGAGTTTAAAGAAGTTAATCGAGTTAACTGATTATGATAGTTTCTCATAAGTGGGTGTTCGACATAAGAGAAAGGTAACCTAAATGAATCAACATTCTAACATAACCACCAGAGATCAATATCACACGTGTGCTCGTTGTGTTGTCAGTGCACTAACAACACATGAGAGCTTTTTGGTGGGCAAATCAAATTATTGATTATAGTGATTATATCTTGTCAATAAATTATCTGACTTCGAGGTTTCCCAACACAACAAGAGGAATCAACCCGAGATCAAATGAAGGCCAACTAACTCAGACTTGTTGAGGGTGTGTGCGAGAAGTTAAAATTATTTATGAAGGTTATGACCATTAAACCTTCAGATAGCAATTTCACTGGATTGGTTTGAAGTTATATTCTCCCTAGGAAAATTGAACATCACCGAATTATAATCATTAGTATATTATCTCCACAAGCATGTGATTCCTATATGGTGTGTATTTCTCCAAGTCCCTAGCTATTCAAGTCATCATTAATTACACTTTGGATCTAAAATCTCTTAAGTCCAAAAATCATTATACACATGAGATTAGTATTCATATATTCAAGTAATAATTAGACTTCACTTCCAAAGTCATATCATTATCCTCCAAGAATATGAGGACCCGAGTCAAGTGCTACTTTGGTGTAATCTAGATTCTACTTAGACATGCACCGAATTAAGAATTCTCGTCAGTTTTCTCTTGTGAACTAGGTAATTTTATTTAATGAACCTCACCAACTGAGAACATAAGCATTACTAAGTCGGATTGTGCTAATACAACATTTAAGAAATATGTTTTGTCGAGGCAACAATGTAACTCGTACACTTAATTATACGTGAACTATCTTTTAAACATCATTGTTGCCTCAACTTTAGATCTTTTGATAGCGAATTTGCCTAATTTCTTTGAACACTTTCAAACGGCTTAAACTGCATTTTACTTAAGTGGCGTCATTATGCATTAAGGAATGCACGACCACTTCTCAGATTGTGTGTTAAGTAATTATCTCTCTCATTTAACTCAAAAGTTGGAAAAACTTCGCAGTGTCTCTTTGTGAATAGTATATTCCAGATGCACGTGCTCCAACATTATTCAAAATAAGGGCATGATTCTCAACATGATAAACTATTTATCAATTAAATTCCAAATACCCTACAATTTCAACCAGTGATCATTCATATCAAGTTTATTTCATAATAGAATGTTGAGATTTTATATCACCGAACCAAGCCATATTTTAAATTTTGATAATTTCAACATATAACTACCATTAATTAAACCCAGTAAATTTATGGAAATTGTGATGCTCCAATAATTACACATAATTTTGGAGTCCTCCCTAAAATGGATATGATGTTATGTATCAGGTTTCACGTCCTTTGAGAAGTTATCTAGAAAGGAGTTCAACATGTAAGTTTCTGCTATCCGCACCTCAAGCACGTGCAACCTCTTTCTAGGCCAAAACACTACGGATGAGTCTTTTTATGAATCCATACTCCAAATTCCACAATATCTTAATCACAGATGAAATATAGTCATCATCATTCGCATAATATTTGAATAAACCAAAACCATAATATCATATGTTTGTGACATCTCACTTTCAAAATAAGATCTAAGGAAACCAAGTCGGTACATAATAAGCCCAATAAACGAAGAGATAAGCCCCAGTACACGCTGGGCTGAGTTTCTTCCACCACTAACGCGGTACATTCATCTCATGTAAGCGCACAATCCTAAGTGGCATATACTCCTTGACTTGACGTTCATACCCTATAAATCCTTGTATCAAAGCACCTCTATATCAGTCCTTGAAACATATTTATATAATACATGTTCTAGATCCTTAATGCTACCATTTACAACAATCTTTTATGGGTGGACATGTTCTCGATCCCAAAATGGTCACTTTCTAGACTCACAGTCTTATTTAACATAAAGTACAGTGGAGAGCACCACATCATGGGTACTAACATCAAACTTACAAGTCTCATACTATTCCAACAGAAGATTAAGTACTACTTCTCCTCAAGGTGCTCCCAACTTCACAAGAAGTTATATGAGGATAACCTGGTGTAATACTCGGTCAATTATATTTGCATTCAACTCTATCATTTTAGTCATTCTCGTGAATCTTATCGTCTGGACATACCATACCTGAGGTCGGTTTTAAACTAGGGTACGACATAAAGTGACTTGGTCAGCCAAATACCGGTGTTATCCTAGTTAGGTTGGCACTATATCTAAGGGTTAATGAACATACTTAATGTGAATCCCACATGGGCACACCACTGCTTCCGCTAAGTCAGTTTGTCCCCAAACTGACTAATCAAACGGGGGTGGCACCATTGATCAATGACTTCTTTAGTTCAGGATCGTTGCAAGCTGATACCATTTGTAAGACCCCCCTCCCGGAACACAAGACACGGCCGAGGGAGTCTTATGCCCAGAACAACCGCCTTGCGGTAGCATCAGCACACAGGCTAACCTGTACCACAAGACGTTTATTCTGCCGGCTAGTCTCAAATATCATACTGCCAACCCATCAATAAAATAATAAACACAGAAGTCATGATCCACATAAAGTAAAAAGTCCATAAAAGCGGGAAGCTACACAAGAGTCCTGAAAATATCAGAGTATATAAAAACTTTGCCCAAATGGGCTACATCATGAGTCTCTCAAAACTCACATCAGTCACCGACGGCAACGACGGTACCATCACATCAGGTCCTATCGTCCGGGCCTGGCTGTTGGAGGAGGAAACAACTCGAAGTCGCCGGAGGGGGAGATGTTGTCGGCCATGGAGGAGGAGAAGACCAGCCATGAAAAAGGTTGCTCGCAAATGGGTTGCCGAAGTTGGAATAAGAGGTGGTTCTGCTCGGATCTGGAGCTCTCACGTGGAAGCTTGGAGCACCGGCCATGGAGGAGAGGGATCTAGAGAGCTCGCCGGAAATGGAGAGGGAGGAGGGTGACGGCGGGCTGCTGGATCGGGATTCTGAAAGGTAATCCTTCTAACCTAATCTCTCAAGTTTATATATAGTATATATATAACATAATAATAATAATAATATTAGTTATTATTAGTAGTATTATTATTAATAAACTTTGCATTCAAATGCTAATAACTCGCTCTAGAGAACTCGGAAATTGTCCCGAGCGGTCTCGTTACGACCGTCTCGTTGACACGCATCCAACGTAACGATTCACGATCCTATCCGAGTTTGTATGCTCATTTTACGCTCCCCGGAGCGTTTGTCACCAATTTACTTAAACTTCAAAACTGCCCAAATAGTGTCAGAATCACGAACGGACGACTCCGTTGGACTTGTATTATCATTACGAATCTAATAAAACTATTTGAGATCATACTCCAGGCCGTTGGCTTGATTTCACCATTTCGCATAAATATGATATTTGCAAATCACATTGTTTGAGATTGTGCACGCATTATAATTTCTTCAAGTCGACACGCTACCTACGAGGCAACACGGGATTACTAGACGACAAGTGCATTCTAGGCGAATTCTACCACCAATGGTATAACTACGACTTGATGATCATATAACAATTTCTCCTAAATGCAATATGTTAACTTCAATCATCCTCCTATGTTAATCGCGAGTCAACCATGACTGCCTCACAGCCTGAGAACTTCTACCTAGTCTAGGCTGACACATAGTAACACAAACCACTAGGGGGGTCTAGCTCGAATTGGGATGTTATAATAATTTGGCGCTAAGGCAAAAGTGTTGATTGTACTCAGCGCGACGTTGAGTGAAGTCTTGACATCGAGTGATATAGCATTGACTGTAGTCTGGGCATTGAGTAGTTTTGAGACCAAGTCAAAAGCATTGAGTGTACTCAATGCAGCGTTGAGTAAAGGCAGAATCGTTAAGTTAGCTGGTTGGCATCGAGTGCTTTGAATGCACTCGATGTGGCGTCGAGTGTACTCGACACTTTTCCCGTGGACTTGGGATTTTTTCGCCGAATCATCGTATATCTCTAGTGGATTGGTTTTGTTATGTAAAAATTGTCGAGTTCCTGTTGTATTTGTCGGGTATACTCGACAAATCAGTATGGACTTTGTTTTCAGTGGCCTAATTTTAACTAATTCTTCTGGATTGGCCTTAGGTCAATTTCTGGGATTTATTTCTCCATTTATTCTTGGAGAAGCCCAGTGTTTTGGTTGTGGTTTGCCTGTGTTTGACTATGGTGGTCGGTGTTTTGGTTGTATGTTTATGGATAGGTTGGCAGTGGATGAAGGACCACCAACCTGATGCTTTTTTGGTGAATTATTGCCCCGGTGAGTTTGCCCGGTGTGGGTATGTGACTGCTGGTGTGTTGGGTAGGTTCCCACCACCACAGGTGCCAGTTTTTCCCTGATTTTGGGTGTGTCAAGGTATAAGACCACCTTTCCTTGGGCCCTTGTGAAGTTTTTTTTGTTTGTGGTGAGTTGGGTAGGTTCCCACCACTGTAGGTGCCAGATTTGTTGTCGATGTTTTTGTTCACCAAGTTATGAACTAATTAATTCCTTATACTTCAGTTATTTATTTTAATGTTTCTTAAAGCTTAGGTATTTATCGCATTTGGTGCAAATTCCGTATTTTTGGACATTATAGGTTAATCATTTGTCTCAGTCTTTTGGCTTAATTGCTGAGGTTTGTCAGCTTCTTCCTCATTTTTGGGTTGGTAACCCTTGGTTCTGTTTGGTTTTTGGCTAAACTTTTTTACCTTTCTCGCTACTTGTATTTTTATTTCTTTTTGAAGTGTTTTTTCTTTGAATGCCTCAGGTTTGGATAAGTAGTCGGTTGAGCGGTTAAGTTTGGTGCTAGCTTGTGTTCTGTAGTGACTGCAGTTGTCTCTTTTTCTCACCGATTGTGAGGTAGTGTATTGTATTATTTTTGTTCAGACATACATATCTTTTAGTAGGTTCATGTCAGGTTGTTGACGTCCACTGAATTTTTGTATGTTAAGTACTTGCTAGTGGCTAAGCCTTTTCTGCATGACTTGTTGTATTTACTTGCTCTCTGGAAAAGTTTTATTCTAGGTTACATGTTAGATATTTTGAATTATAAAAGTTTCACTTCTATCACTTCATACATGCCATCTTTCAAACCAAAACAACTATGCTTGACGAACGTAAAAGCTAATTTATACTTATACTAAATCTAGAGTCATGCATACCATGAGTTGTCCTGTGTGGATATTTTTGCTCATATAGGATGTAAAATAATATAAACAAACTATTTTTTGTAGCGTATAATTATATCTTTACTTGTGGACTAATTGATCCACTGAGCCGAGGGATATAACTTTCCAACTAAACTTAAACTAGTTTTTCTTCAAAATAAATTTATGAATTTCATATAAAATATAGAGTTGGAGTCTTGCCTGAGCATCTTAAGTTATCCCCTGCACAACGTGGCATCACGACACATGTTTTCTCTTACTCTGATATGTCATTTAATACGGAGAAAATGCGGGTTGTGACAGTCGGTATCAGAGGGAGGTTGTTTGACAATTGGTCGAGCAACCATCTTAGGATAGTTTTAGTTGTCTATTTCCATTACATACACACACCGATGTGTCATCAGTACGTATTGGATGAAGCATGAACACTACACTCATAAGCATGACAAGAAGTATACGTGGCATATTATGTAATATGAGATGCATAATATGTGTTTGTATATGGATCCTCATATGAGTCAACATTTGACTATTATATAGTATGAGATGCATAACAATCATCACATGAATGCACATTAGATTTTTCTTTTCACTGCATGCGATATTATGTAGTGTGAGATGCATAATATTTCATGTGTACACCGCTCATAACATGCACTAAGGTCTTTAGTAGATTGCATAACACAACATGCATGACATAGCATTGCATCAACACACATGCCAAGCTAAAGATTTACATGATGACATATGTACACACATGGTTTCGAGTCAAAAAGGAATAAGAATTTGTTGGGTATTGTATCCACAATGTACCTGATTTGAAGAAGCCCCTGAACAAGCTAAGGTAAATAGACAATGTGTTTGATGAAATCTTTTAAGTTGTGCTTGCAGTTATTCCACGCTAAGTACACACCAATGTCAGGGTGCAGTGGGTCAATATACACGGGTCTGTGCAACGTAATCCCTCGTTGAGCAGATCAGTGTGTTGGCCTACGTGTACTCTCTCTATTGGGGTGTACTTAATTTCAAGTATAGGGCTATGATAAAGCAAGAGCAGACAAGGAGCAAGGATGGGCCAAAGACCAGCTTGTAGATTGAGAGACGAGAATCGTCTAAGTGTAAATCGTCGAGAATCACTAAGTGATTCTCGACGATTCGTCGAGAATCACTAGTGATTCTCGACGAGTCGTCGAGAATCACCAGTTGATTCTCGCCGGGTTGGGCCGGCTATCTCGACGCAGTCAGAAAACTCATCTAAGGCAGAATCGTCGAGAATCACCAAGTGATTCTCGCCGATTCGTCGAGAATGACTTTGCAGTCTCGACGAGTCGGCGAGAATCCAAGGTGATTCCCACCGATTCTCCCCGGCCTCTATAACCTGTGCAGCCAGAATTCTCTAAGTAGAATTCGACGAGAATCGTAAGTGATTCTCGCCGATTCGTCGAGAATCACCCACGATTCTCGCCGATTTTGACTTGGGTATTTTTTTCCGACTCTGTCTGGACCGGTCCACGTTATCTGCGGGATTTTGAACCGGACTTAGGTCTTACTGCTGGTGGGGCCCACAACGGTCATCTCTTGACCTATTGTATAAATATTCTGGTATTTGTGTACAGTAAGAGACAGACGAGATACGAAACCGAGCGGCCGACTAACCCTAATCTCGCGAACTTGCTCCGCCTCTGTCGCCGCCGCCGATCACCGAAGCCGATCTCGATCTCCTCCAGATCCTCGGTGATAGAAGCCAAGTCCTGCACAGCGTCTCACGTGTCTATCCAGAGATCTTTTGTCTCTTGATTTGAGATAGGAAAATCTTTCCCCGTCCGAATCGATCGAGACGATCGATCCTCGTGTGACCGTTGGTAGACCTTGCCGACTTCGCTAAGAAGATTGGATCTCCAGTGCTTTGCTGCTGTCTTCAGTTGCCGCCGCCAACACCGAGAGCCTTGCCACCGCTCGTCGCCGCCGTCGGTCTCGGGGAGATTCTCTCCAAGTGAGATCTAGGGTTGTGAACTCTTCGTTGACTTCAAGAACACGTCGTCGAACGAAGAGGGACACCTTAGTCTCCATACGTTGTTTGTATTTCTTACAAGCTATTTTCAATTCTTTGTAAAGGACCGATTGGTCTCTAGTTGTAGGGTTGGGTGCAACCCGTGTTGCGGGAGTGTTGACTCCTACGTGTTGAAGGGTTCCTTCCGTAGTGCAAGGATTGGATTTCAATCCTGTTAGTGAAGTGACCGAGTCGTCCCTGATTGGGAGATAGGTCGAAGGGGGAAAGTGGACGTACCCAAATCGGGGAACCACTATAAATTGCCTGTGTTATTTTCTGTGCTGTGTGGTTTGTTTTGATTCTGCAGGTACAATTTTAATTCCGCAAATACGCTGCAAGTCACCTATCCCCCCCATAGGTGAAGCTAGTTGGCACTAGATGGACTTTCAAGTGGTATCAGAGGGAGGTTACTCATCAAAGGGGTTAACACCTCGAGTAAGTTCCTGCATCTAGTGTCAACAAGAAGATCAGACTCAAGCATGGAGTTGGATTATGATGTCCTTCCTCTAAGACTCCCCTCATGTACAAAGGAGTACTATCCTGTATGGAAGATGAGAGTACTATTTCATCTGGAGGCCATCGACCCTCGAGCATCACTCATTCTGGAAGAGGGTCCCTTCATTCCCATGAAGGCCTCCTGCTCTGGAAAGGATATGCAGATCCCCAAGGAGACTACTGAAATGTATGAGATTGAATTCTCTCTTTTCAACTTAAATAAAATGATTCATAAAATCATCCTGGATGTTTGGACTGGACCTTCCCGGTCAAGACTTGAAAAGTGTAAGACGGCCAAGTCCTTGTGGCAAACTGTATCAGACCTCATGGAGGGATCAAACAGAACAGGGATAAGTCGTCAGCAAGAGGATGAGGCATATATGGGGGTCAGTATTTCTGAAGAAGAAAGTGATGACCAATTTCTCAGTATCAGGGCTCCTGTGTCCTTATCAGAGACTGAGGAGGAAGTTGATGAAGACTGCACAGCTGAAGATGACTCAGCTGCCCCGGTCAGTCCTAACACTATTCCTGATCAGCTAAGTCAGGACCAGGTAACTTCTTCACCTTGCCCCTCTCTTCCTCATGTTCCTGAAGACAGAAATATTTTGGATGATTGCCCTCCAGAAAATCCTGATGCCCTGAAGAGTGTCCTTCAGAAAAGCAACCTGATTGTTGATGTTGAAACCAGTAGAACTAGTTCCTCCTAAAAGCTCGGATCTAAGGCTGCAGCCCACGCTTACTTTCTTCGAACCACGCTCCCAACAAGACACCTAAAGGAACAGACCGGGGGCTTCAGCTCGGAGGTCCCACCGCTCACCCGGAAGAACTAGAATCCTTCCCCTCCCTAGCCAGTGCTGAGCTAGGCGTCTGAGTGAGAAGGAAAAAGAAGGTTCCACACCCCTCTTCTCAGACACCTTACCGGTCTATTTATAGGCTTCAGGATTTGAACTGTAAATAACCAAATCAAGCACCTGTGAGATTACCAGAATACCCTGGGCTGGGTCTGCCAACAGCCAAACTCCGCTGTTCTGGAGAGCTATGGGCAGACCACCAAGGGTAAAAGAGTAAAAAAGGCTAAAAAGGATGAACCGTTTGCCAACTGAACCGGCTCCTACCCAACTGTTGAACCGGCCTTATCTCTTCCTGCCGAATTGGCGCTCGGCGAGAGGACCACCTTGCGGCTAAAAGCACCACCCCACAGGCGAGACCCTCCGTCGTCATATAGAAAATCTTCCTTTGACCCCCGTCTGTCAGGCGAATGGACTCAACTTTGGCTCCTCCTGCCTAGCGCGAGCGGACCCACCTTTGGGCTCCTCTCGCCTATTGCGAGTGGACCCACTTTTGGGCTCCTCTCGCCTATTGCGAGTGGACCCACCTTTAGGCCCCTCTCGCTTAGTGCGAGTGGTCTTTTCTTTGGGCCCCTCTCGCCTAGGGCCTTATCTCCTCTTGAGGATTCTTCTAATCCCCTCTCTGCTGAGTTCCCTCCTGTGAGCCCGAGGTTGTACACAATCCCCGCTCTTTTAGGGGTTGTCCAAGCTCGAAAAGAAAAGTCCAACCGAGGCTCACGACATCTCAGCGACTTTATAGCGGAATCTTTTTCGGGTGGGATTCCCCCCCTGAGTCTATAAATACTGGGATCCTTCCCAAGTGCAACAGGCCTCCTCTCTTCGTTTTAGCCACCTCCACTTTCGTTGCTATGTCTCTTAGCAAAAGCTTTATTGATCGTATCGCACTGGTGCGCCAGCGGAACAAGGCGAGAGCGGCTGCCTTAAACCAAATTCCCGCTCGTACTTTTTCCTCACCACCACCCTCTTCTTCTCGCCCGAAGAAGGCGAGAACAACTGATCTGGTTCCCCCATCGGGAGGACCCTTACCGGATCCCCAGGAGAGACGCATCCCCCCTACACCATCGCTTTCCCAGGAAAAAGAGGTAAGATCCTTGTACACCTCCTCTGTTCGCTATCTATCTTTCACTGCTCCTTTTGCTGTTGGTTTTCAGAAAAGTCACGCACCCCACGGTCAGTCTGGTAGCGGACAAACTCATCTCGCCAACCATCGTCTAAGCTCTGTCTCGCCTCCTCCTTCTACTCTTCCCTCTACTCTTGGTGGGAAAGATGGCGAGCCTTCCCATGTCGCTGGGACCTCTCGCCACTCTGGTTAGGAATCTTCTGCCCTGGGTTCTGGCCTCTCTGGCTGCCCACCTTTGATTATGGCCCTCATTCTTTTTTTGGCTTTGCAGACGTGCGAGTAGACTCATCTGCCGAAGACTCGCCTACTGAGGAGCGCCCGAGGCGAGCGGTCTCCTCGCCTCCTCCTCCTATGGACGAGATCGAAGATTACCTTGGCGACCCTATGGATCCGTTGGCGATGAAGCGTAGGGTGGCCGAGATGTTCCGAAAACACGCGATCATGATTCAAGAGTTGGAGAAAGACAAGCAAACGACTGACCGGCAGATTGATTGGTTAGAGGTGGAGGTTGCTCGCTTGACCTCTGAAGTTGATGCTGACATTGAGATAGATGAGACCGACCCCCAGGCGATTCTGAACGAGGTCGACAAACAACTCCGTCTCGCACGCCGTGGCGTAGATGCGGCTCGTGCTTTTCACCTCCCCCACCGTCCTCCCTGTGCGAGGTCTCGCGGTGGGGGGCGCTGGCGGTGGCATAAGGATTGAATCCCTCGCGCCGCCTCGCGCCCTTATTTTCTTTGTACTGTTCTTCGTTTTGTAATAACGTTTCCTCTCGCGGCTACCGCTCGAACTATTTGGATCTAATGAATAGGTCTGCTTAATAACATCTTTTAGTAGTTCCTTTGATAATTTTACCTCTAGTACCGTGTTTTTCTACATTGTGACTTGTGCGTCATATCCATGCTTAAATCATCATTTTTTTTTCTTTTTATTGTATTTTTATGGTACTGTCTCGTCCCCGGCCTGGGACTTACGTTAGGTTACACCAATCGAGACTAGGAGAGAGAAAAGGACGGCCGCCTCTTCCCCTTCTTTTACACTATATATTTTTTGCCTCTTCGTATTTTTCTCTTTACCCAACGGGCTATAAATACCCCCTATCCCTGGGGCCCGGATCATACTCTCGATTTGTCTCGGTGCCCTAAACCTTGCCTCTCTCTTCCTCCCCTTGCGAGCAGATCCTGTCGGCGCTTCGTCTTGCCTATTCTTCTCGCATCCCCCCTTCGCTCTCTTTGCCCAGAATGGGGAAAAAGAAGGCTGAAGAAGGCGAGGGGCGAAGCTGATGCGGGAGGCGGTTTGGTGACCATGATTTTCCTCCCGGCCGAATTTCTGAGGAGGACTACAACGCCTTCACTCGCGATTTCTTGCCGGAGGGTTTTGAGTCACGCCCTCCAAGGGTGGGCGAGTCGATCAACACTTTTTATCCCGGTGAACTCGCCTTCCCTGTCCCGCATTTCGAAGCGGGGCTGTGGTTGCCCCTCTGGCCAGAAGTGAAACAGGTTCTAAAGTACTTTGGGACTGTTCCTGCGCAACTGAACCCAAACGCTATCTCGGTACTCGTTGCCTTTGCCTGCTACATGCGCCGGGAGCGAATCGAATTCAGCCTGAACTCCTTCCGCAAGCTTTTTGTCTACCATGCCAACGCCGACGGCGTTTCCTATTTCACGGGGCAGGGTCTCAAGGTTTGCGAGACGCCTAACAAGAACCATCACTGGCTTACTCGCTTCGTCTTTATTCACGGCAACATGGGTGGCATTCCGCTGGCGCCCGTGTCACTAGCCGAGGTGTTCTATACCACTCCCCAGGTTAGTGGCACGGACAAGCTTCTCTGCGACTTTTTCATTGGCAAGAACTTCGAGGTTCAGTTCCTGAGGCGGGGCCTCGACTCCCTCCTCCCTGTGCTTCCAGGCGAAGGTAAATGCTGGGGCCCTTTATTTTCATCTAGGTCTAACGAATAGTTTTTGTAAACCCATCGTCTCGCCTTTTCCAGGAGAAAGAAATGTTCCCGTCCGCCCGCCTTATAAAAGCAACATCAAACCTTCCAAAGATGTCGCCCTCGCCACGATGGCAGCTGAGGCGGCGAGAGAAAACCTACCCCCCTCCCTGAAGAAAAGACCTGCCGAAGGCTCCGCCCCATCTCGCCAGAGTCCTTCAAAGAAAACAAAGGTCAAGAAAGGAGCGCCTCTTCCCTCTGTAAAGGCGAAGCAAGTTCCTGCTGAGATGGTAGACGTGTCGGGATCCTTATCCCCCATCTCTTTGGGGTCCCAATCTCCCCAATCCCCTTCTCGGCTTCTCGGTCAGCGGGCCGTCTCGCCGATTGGCGGGACGGGTCAACCTGATCCCCTTGCTGACAACCTTCCCTCTAAATCTCCTACTCGCGAGGTGGGCTCCTCCAGCCGCCCGGCTCCTTCCACCCATCTGAACTTCAACATGGGCCCTGTGATCCTGGATGCTGTTGGCGAGCCAACCCTGATATGGGACAAGGAGGCGAATCGGGTCTCCCTCTCTACCCTCCTTCCCCCCTGGATAGAGCGAGACCAACCTACGGCTCACACACTTTCTCTGGGCTTTGGCCTTTACGGTGGCGCAGAGCGAGAACCCGCCGCTGAGCCCCCCTCGCGGGACTTGATCCTGAGGGCCACGCAATCCCAGCTGCGCTCGCTGGAGCTCTCGCACCAGGTCTCACGCCGTTTGATTTACAATAACAAGAGCTAGAGGGATTCAGAGGCGAATCTGGCGGCCGAGTGCGAGAAGTTTATGGATCTCGAGAAACGGTTGGCCGTGGCCGAAAACCTTCTCGCCAAAGCTCGGGGTGGTGTGGTGAGTTTCTCCACTCTCGATTCCTTCCCTTTCTTTGTCCACCTTCCACTCCTTCTAATAAATAAACCTCTCGCAGGATGCCGAGACGGCCGACAGGATGCACTCGCGCATAGCCACTCTGGAAGGGGAGGTTAAAGGCATGGAGTCCGAGATCACTCGACTTCAGGAGGCTGCTCTCTCGCCTTCTCACGTGGTGATTCCCCAACCTCCTCCCTCTCATTATTCTCATGCTGAGGTTGTGGAACTCTGCAAAGACGCCAATATCCGGACCGCCGAGCTAATCGTGAAGATGATGAAGGAGATGGAAGTCATCAGGGAAGGCTGCGAGGAGGTCACTGCCCGCGACCTGGTACCCGAGATTTATGGCGAGGAGGAAGACGGCCCGTCCTCCAGCGCGGAAGGATAGAAGAATTATTTTACAGCTCTTTTGTATACTCCTTTTTTTTGGACACTCAGTATTGAGGCATTTTGTACTACGACCTTTTTTTTTCGTGTATACATATTTTGTTTTTAGGACATCTCGTCTTTCTTTTCATCTTTCCTATACGCCTACCTTTTTCTTTATTTGCGGAACGGAATCACGACTTATCTCGCCTACGGATAGAGGGGCTAGCTTTACCCGCGGCGCGAGTGGGCGGGCCCTCGGTGCTCTCGCGCAGGGATTGTACCACTTCTTCTCGCCTTGCTTCTGGACACCCCTGGCGCGAGTGGGTCTCGAATCGCTCTTATAATTAGCTTCGTTTGCGAGATGAGGGTACTCTTCTTCTCGCCCTTTGGTCGAAGAGCAGACCCCTTAATCTAGGTGCGAATAGTCATGTCCTCGCCGCAGTTGCGCAGAGATTGTACCTCTTCCACTCGCCTTGCCCCTGGACACCCTTGGCGCGAGTGGATCTTGAGGGACCGACTCCTCCCTCCTCTTCTACCTTTAGGACAAGGACTCTGCCTTTGCTCAAATTATGAAACTCCCACTCATATGCTGCCCCTTTACCCAACCTCCGAGTGACCCTACAGACCTGCCAGCTCGATGATAGCCTGGACAGCGGGTCTTCTCGGGGTCTCCTCTCCAAAACCAACTCCAACCACCGAGTGAGCCTACAGACCTGCCAGCTCGATGGTAGCCTGGACAGCGGGTCTTCTCGGGGTCTCCTCTCCGAAACCAACTCCAACCACCGAGTGAGCCTACAGACCTGCCAGCTCGATGGGAGCCTGGACAGCGGGTCTTCCCGGGGTCTCCTCTCCAAAACCAACTCCAACCACCGAGTGAGCCTACAGACCTGCCAGCTCGATGGTAGCCTGGACAGCGGGTCTTCTCGGGGTCTCCTCTCCAAAACCAACTCCAACCACCGAGTGAGCCTACAGACCTGCCAGCTCGATGGTAGCCTGGACAGCGGGTCTTCTCGGGGTCTCCTCTCCAAAACCAACTCCAACCACCGAGTGAGCCTGCAGACCTGCCAGCTCGATGGTAGCCTAGACAGCGGGTCTTCTCGGGGTCTCCTCTCCAAAACCAACTCCAACCACCGAGTGAGCCTACAGACCTGCCAGCTCGATGGTAGCCTGAACAGCGGGTCTTCTCGGGGTCTCCTCTCCAAAACCAACTCCAACCACCGAGTGAGCCTACAGACCTGCCAGCTCGATGGTAGCCTGGACAGCGGGTCTTCTCGGGGTCTCCTCTCCAAAACCAACTCTAACCACCGAGTGAGCCTACAGACCTGCCAGCTCGATGGTAGCCTGGACAGCGGGTCTTCTCGGGGTCTCCTCTCCAAAACCAACTCCAACCACCGAGTGAGCCTACAGACCTGCCAGCTCGATGGTAGCCTGGACAGCGGGTCTTCTCGGGGTCTCCTCTCTAAAACCAACTCCAACCACCGAGTGAGCCTACAGACCTGCCAGCTCGATGGTAGCCTGGACAGCGGGTCTTCTCGGGGTCTCCTCTCCAAAACCAACTCCAACCACCGAGTGAGCCTACAGACCTGCCAGCTCGATGGTAGCCTGGACAGCGGGTCTTCTCGGGGTCTCCTCTCCAAAACCAACTCCAACCACCGAGTGAGCCTACAGACCTGCCAGCTCGATGGTAGCCTGGACAGCGGGTCTTCTCGGGGTCTCCTCTCCAAAACCAACTCCAACCACCGAGTGAGCCTACAGACCTGCCAGCTCGATGGTAGCCTGGACAGCGGGTCTTCTCGGGGTCTCCTCTCCAAAACCAACTCCAACCACCGAGTGAGCCTACAGACCTGCCAGCTCGATGTTAGCCTGGACAGCGGGTCTTCTCGGGGTCTCCTCTCCAAAACCAACTCCAACCACCGAGTGAGCCTACAGACCTGCCAGCTCGATGGTAGCCTGGACAGCGGGTCTTCTCGGGGTCTCCTCTCCAAAACCAACTCCAACCACCGAGTGAGCCTACAGACCTGCCAGCTCGATGGTAGCCTGGATAGCGGGTCTTCTCGCGGTCTCCTCTCCAAAACCAACTCCAACCACCGAGTGAGCCTACAGACCTGCCAGCTCGATGGTAGCCTGGACAGCGGGTCTTCTCGGGGTCTCCTCTCCAAAACCAACTCCAACCACCGAGTGAGCCTACAGACCTGCCAGCTCGATGGTAGCCTGGATAGCGGGTCTTCTCGGGGTCTCCTCTCCAAAACCAACTCCAACCACCGAGTGAGCCTACAGACCTGCCAGATCGATGGTAGCCTGGACAGCGGGTCTTCTCGAGGTCTCCTCTCCAAAATAAAATCTTCTTGCTTTGAGGAGACGGCTACCTGAGATTGCTTGGCAGGACCAGAAGGCCTCGCCCGGCTTGCTAATATTGGAAAGTGAGAGAGAAAAACAAAGAAACTACATCTCATTTAGAATAGATAATGATCATAAACAGTGGTATTAAGGATAGAATCGCTTTAGATCGTCGCCGCTTCGGGCGCGATCGAGGGGCGTCCCGTTTACATCTTAGAGGTGATACCCTCCTGATTTCAAAACTTCTTTTACAATAAAAGGACCTTCCCAGTTGGGGTTGAGCTTCCCTACCGAAGCCCCTCTTCCTGCGGCATCTACTTTCTTGAGGACCAAGTCTCCCTTCTCAAACTGCTTGATCCTGACGTGCTTATCAAAATATCTTGACATCCGGCGCTTGACCTCCTCCTGTCGGATAGATGCCAGCTCTCTAAGCTCCTCCACCAAGTCGAGGGAGAGCCTTTGCTCTTCCCCATTATCTACCAGCCACTCCTCATCTCCCCTCCTTGCCGCAGTTACCCTAGGTGACTCAACCTCGAACTCAACAAGTATGACGGCCTCAGAGCCATAGGATAGTTTGAACGGCGTCTCCCCCGTGGCGGAACTTGGCGTGGTCCTCAAGGCCCAGAGGACGGAGGGGAGCTGCTCCACCCAACTTCCCCTCAAGTTTTCTACCTTTTTCTTTAAGAGATTCACGATGACCTTATTCGCGGCTTCCACCTGCCCATTGCTTCGAGGATGATGCACTGAAGCAAACCGAAGGTCTATACCTAGTCGTATGCAGAAATCCACGAACTCTCTGCTGGCAAATTGCGGTCCATTATCCGTGATAATGGCCAGAGGGAGCCCATGCCTACAGATGATTTCCCCCCATACGAAGCTTTTGACCACCTGAGACGTCACCTTCGCCAATGCCTTCACCTCCAGCCATTTTGAGAAATAGTCTACCATGACCAGCAGGAACCTCCTCTGGCCACTGGCTTGAGGGAATGGACCCACCAGATCTAGCCCCCATATGGCGAAGGGCCATGGAGCCGTAATCGTGCGCAACCTTTGGGCCGGGAGGAGCTGAAGAGGAGCAAATTCCTGGCACTTTCTGCACTTCCTTGCGAATTCCTCGGCATCCTTCCTAAGGGTGGGCCAGAAATAGCCTTGCCTCAACACCCTTCCTTCCAAGGTCTGACTCCCGGAATGGCTGCCGCACTCTCCAGAGTGAATTTCTTCCAGCACCCTCGCGACCTCCTTCTCGGATACGCATCGAGCCAACAGCCCCGACAACGTCTTACGGTATAAGATCCCTTCTTTTAGCAGGTAGTATGCCGACTTGTACCTGACTTGTTTCTTCTCGGGCTCTCCCTCAGGCAGACGTCCCGTTGTCAAGTAGGTGGTAAATGGGTCCATCCAGGATCCCTGCTAATCTACTTCCATCAGTTCTCCTTCTTCGATGGAGGGCCTAAAGAGCTCCGTCATGGTTCATCCGGCCCGGGGACCGTGCTTGGCGAGCAGGTCTGCCCGAGTATTTTCCTCTCTTGGGATGTGTTGGACTGAGAAACTGCGAAATTGACCAATGATCCTCTTTACCTTTATTAAGTACAACTGGAGGGTGGGTTCTTTTACCTCAAATTCCCCTTCTATATGCCTTGCCACTATCATAGAATCCGTGGAGACCTTGATATCTTGTATACCGAGCTCACGAGCCAACCTCAGCCCTGCTATAATGGCCTCGTACTCCGCTTGATTGTTGGTGAGGGTGAAATGAACCTTCAGGGCCTGTTCGATCCGTGTTCCCTCAGGACTTACCAAAACCATCCCTCCTCCAAAAGAATTCTTTCCCGAGGCCCCATCTACTAGCATCTCCCAAGCTACTACGGGAGACGTCTCGGCCTCCTTGACCTCCACCGTGTAATCCACCAAGAAATCTGCTACAGCTTGCGCCTTGATAGCCAACCGAGGAATATAAGAAAGGTCAAACTCACTGAGTTCTATTGACCATTTAGCTAATCTCCCTGAGTGCTCTACCCCTTCCAAAATACGGCGGAGAGGGTGGTCCGTCATGATCTGGATGGAATGGGCCTGAAAATATGGCCTGAGCTTTCGGGCTGAGATAACGAGGGCAAAGGCTAGCTTCTCTAGGATAGGATACTTTAGTTCTGCCTTTCTGAGGACTCTACTTACATAGTAAATCAGGAATTGCTTTTTACCTTCTTCCCGCACGAGGACCGAACTCACTACCCCTGCTCCTACTCCTAGGTATAAGAATAGAATTTCTCCTTCCCTTGGACCTTGGAGTAGCGGTGCCTTGGTGAGCTGCTGCTTCAAGGCTAGAAAAGCATTCTCGCACTCGGAGGTCCACTCGAATTTCTTTCCCCCCCTCAATGTTCGAAAGAAAGGTGAGCATCTCTCTCCTGCTCTAGAAAGAAACCTACTGAGCCCCGCCAACTTGCCGGTAAGACGCTGGACCTCTTTGGCATTCGTTGGAGACTCCAGTTCTAGGGTAGCCCTTACCTTATCCGGGTTAGGCTCTACTCCTGATGGGGTGAGGAGATGTCCTAAGAACTTTCCCCTACTAGCCCCGAATACGCACTTCAATGGATTGAGCCTCATCTTGTACTTTCTCACCGTTGCAAACGTTTCTTCAAGATCCGCAATATGAGACTTGAGATCTTGGCTCTTGATCATTAAGTCGTCCACGTAGACTTCGAGGTTCCGTCCCTTTTGCTCTCGGAAGATTCGGTCCATCATCCGTTGGTAGGTCTCCCCCGCATTCTTCAACCCAAAAGGCATCATGTTATAGCTGAAGCATCCGTCCTCGGTGATAAAGGTGACATCCTTGATGTCCGGAGGGTGCATGCGTATTTGATGGTATCCTGAAAAGGCATCTAAAAAACTCATTAGTGAAAAACCGACGGCTGAATCAACCAGCGCGTCGATTCGAGGCAGAGGGTAACAATCCTTGGGACATGCTTTATTCAAAAGAGAGAAGTCAATACACATTCTCCACTTCCCTTCCCCCTTCTTTACCATCACAACATTGCTCACCCACCCCGGATACTTGTTTGCTGATATGAATCCCGCCTGGAGCAGCTTTTCCACTTCCCCCCTGATAGGCTTGGCCATCCTGGAAGCGATGGCCATTTTCTTCTGCTGGATGGGACGAACCTTGGGGTCAAGGTTGAGACGATGGCATGCCACATCTGCGTCAATCCCTGGCATGTCGGCCGCGCTCCAAGCAAAGATATCAATGTTTTCCTGCACGCATTTTCGGATCTCCTCCTGGTCCTCAAGACCAAGCTCTCCGCTGATTTTGATCTTTTCTTTTCTTCCTTCTTTTGTTAGGATGTCCACCTCCTGTAGCTCGACTGCAGCCTTCAGCCTCGAGGGCTCTTCTTCTTCCTCCTGATCTTTCGGAATCTCTTCTTCCTTCCCCAGCCCCTCTTCCTGGCTTCCGAGCTCTTGCTCTCCGCCCTCTTTTTCCTCTACTGCCATGTTTACTCTCTCTACGAACCTCCCCTCCACTTGCTCAGGGTCTCCTCCCAGCACTGACTCTTCCATCTCTCCTATCTTTCTTTTCTTCCTTCTCACTTCCTTCCCTTCTCCTCCGCCCCCTAACTTCCCTGCCATTACTGGCTCCTCTGCAATGCCACCTCCCAACTCCTCAACTCTACTCTCCTCTTGTTCCTCCCATTCCAGTCTTCTCTCTAACTCCCCCGCATCCCCCCTCCATGAGATAGTGTTCACTGCCGTCACATAACACTCCCGGGCCGCCTTCGGATCTCCTCTCACCCTGATCTGGGTCCCTCCCGAATTGAGTTTCAAACATTGATGAAAAGATGAGGGTACACATCTAAAGGCACTAATCAAGGGGCGCCCGAAGATGGCGTTGTAATTGCTGGGAGCGTCCACTATCACAAAACGGCAGTTCCTGGACATCCCTCCCAGAGTTACCTGGAGACCGACTCCCCCCTCCACTTCCTTCCTTTCTCCTGAGAATCCGAACAACGGTCCGTCAGCTGCTAACACCCTCCTGGCTTCCACCCTCATCTCATTGAACGCCTTTTTGAAGATAACATTAACCGAGCTCCCATTGTCCACCAAGATCCTTGATACCGTGAAACCCTCGATAGCCGTCCGAATCACCAGCGCATCGCAGAATGGGTCTTCGTGATCTGGCAAGTCCTTCCTGGAGAAGGTGATCTTCTCGTCCGGGGGTGGGGCTTGCGACGTCGAGGCGACACCTCGATGGTACATTGTATGAAGGCTGGCCTTTCGAGTAGCCTCGATTCCCACCCCGCCATGAATCACCCCGATCCCCCCTCTATCCCCCACATCTGACCGATCTACACATCTATCCTCCTCCCCCACTTCGGTCATCTCTACTATCCGCGCTGGTGGCTGCTGCTCTCCCGCTCCTCTTCTCCCCTTCAGCTCTAGAAATTCTGGACAAGTAGCTGTCGCGTGACCTTCCTCCTCATGGAAGTCACAGAATGGCATAGCTACTTCCCCCTCCTGCCTCCCTTCTTGGTGATTCCTTCTTCTCCCTGCTCCTGCTCCTCCCCTTCCTCGCTCTCTTCCTCTTCCTCTTCCCCGGCCTATTACCATAGCTTGTTGAGGAGGGGGTGGGAGTGGCCTAGGACCATGTCTCCACCCCAGCTATGGTAACCTTCCTGCTCCTCCCTGGTAGTAGTTCCTTCCCCCCGGGGGAAGACCTCTCCCTTGCCTTTGAACAGGGCCTTCCGGTTGCTTCCAACCCAACTCCTGATGCGCCGGACCTCTTGGCTCCTCCCTTCTCCTCCCTTCCTGCTGCCTCGTTCCTCCCGGTTCTCTGGACTCTACCTCCGCCAACCTTGCTAGTTTTTTGGCAAAAGCCGGGTTTGCTGCCTCCATCGCTATCTCCTTGGCTGCCCTCTCCATCAACCCTTCAAAGGATAAGGACGCCTTCCTGGTGAGGCTCATTTTGAAGAAGCCTTCCCTGAGACCCACAGTAAAGGCCATTTGGAGAGCGAATCCCGGCACCTCCTGAATGCCCAGGATTTCCTCTTGGAAGCGATCCACGTACTGGGCTAAGGACTCGTCTGCCTTCTGCTTGATCAGGAAGATGGACTCCGGGTTTTTCTTCCTCTTTTTCGAGGTCGAGAAGCGCAGCTGGAAGCTCCTACTCAAATCTTCAAAACCATATATTGACCCTGCCGGGAGTTGATGAAACCAGTCCCGGGCCTTGTCCTTCAAGGTGATCGCGAAAAGGCGGCACTTGAATGCATCCGTCATCGGCCTGATGGAGACCACATCTTCGAACCATTGCAAGTGTTGGAGGGGATCATCCTTCCCCACATAATAAACCATCTCAGGCTCGCGGAAACCCTCCGGGACGGGAGCTGAAAGGACCAGCTCGCAAAAGGGGGACCCTCTCGCCAGGGGTCTCGCCGTCTCCACTCGCGCGACGAGATCTACTGGCGAGACGGCGCTCGCCGGGCTGGGGAACAACTCTCTTCCTGCCAGATCTCGCCCGTTTCCTTCCACCACCTTCTCCTTTCCAGGCCGTCCCCCTGGCGCATCCTCGCCCACCCTTGCCGGGACGGCTCCTTCCTGAGGCGAGAGGCCCGACCCCTGAGGTAGAGGGGTCACGCACTCACCTCGCTGCGAGATCTGTTGCAACATCCCCATGATGCCCCCGATGGACGCCATGAATTCTTCTCTTCCCACATATCCTCCTGGGTTCTGGGACCCGCCCTCATCTCCCCCGCCCCCATCTCCTCCTCCTAGATCTCCTGCCATGAGATGATCCAAAGTTCTTCGACGCAGGCTGCGATCCACGCTCACCGCACCAAAAATGTTGAAACCAGTAGAACTAGTTCCTCCTAAAAGCTCGGATCTAAGGCTGCAGCCCACGCTTACTTTCTTCGAACCATGCTCCCAACAAGACACCTAAAGGAACATACCGGGGGCTTCAGCTCGGAGGTCCCACCGCTCACCCGGAAGAACTAGAATCCTTCCCCTCCCTAGCCAGTGCTGAGCTAGGCGTCTGAGTGAGAAGGAAAAAGAAGGTTCCACACCCCTCTTCTCAGACACCTTACCGGTCTATTTATAGGCTTAAGGATTTGAACTGCAAATAACCAAATCAAGCACCTGTGAGATTACCAGAATACCCTGGGCTGGGTCTGCCAACAGCCAAACTCCGCTGTTCTGGAGAGCTATGGGCAGACCACCAAGGGTAAAAGAGTAAAAAAGGCTAAAAAGGATGAACCGTTTGCCAACTGAACCGGCTCCTACCCAACTGTTGAACCAGCCTTATCTCTTCCTGCCGAATCGGCGCTCGGCGAGAGGACCACCTTGCGGCTAAAAGCACCACCCCGCAGGCGAGACCCTCCGTCGTCATATAGAAAATCTTCCTTTGACCCCCGCCTGTCAGGCGAATGGACTCAACTTTGGCTCCTCCTACCTAGCGCGAGCGGACCCACCTTTGGGCTCCTCTCGCCTATTGCGAGTGGACCCACTTTTGGGCTCCTCTCGCCTATTGCGAGTGGACCCACCTTTAGGCCCCTCTCGCTTAGTGCGAGTGGTCTTTGCTTTGGGCCCCTCTCGCCTAGGGCCTTATCTCCTCTTGAGGATTCTTCTAATCCCCTCTCTGCTGAGTTCCCTCCTGTGAGCCCGAGGTTGTACAGTTGAGGAGCAAGCTCAGGAGATTGCTCGGCTGAAGATCTTATTGGTTCTCCAATTGGCATCCAGTAAGGTTAAGGACTCTAAAATCTCAGATCTAGAGAGTAGTCTAGAGAATGAGAAGAGGATAGTATCCAACTTTTCCAAGGTTGATTCTCTCAAAAGAAAGGAAGAAAATGGGTGGATCTCCCGAATTATCAATTCATGGAGAAATGGGGAAACGGTATTTAGACCCCCCACTCCAGAAAGGAAGGGTACTCATCATGCCTACAGGTATGATCACAGGAACAACCGTGGTCACTGCAAGGGTGATCTGCCCTCATGTGGAAACACCCATAATGCAAGGGCTGTCATGGCCACCCTTGAGAGAATGCCTAAGGCTCGTTCTGAACCCTTTGTATTCTCGGCCACAGCCCCAACTTTGCATGAATCTGCTGATATCAGCTCTCACTGCGCCTCTCACCACCCTAGGACACAAAAAAGGGGGGTTAGAAGTCATGCAGTTAGTGCTCATGGGGCCTCTGAAAGGGTGCTGACTGAAAGGAAGGCACCACCTCCTAGGCCTCATGACGCTCACTACATGCCTTCCTTCCACCCTTCCAAGTGTTACGATGGAAGAGGCAATTTTGAGAGCAGATCCGGCTTTATCCCGTTTAGACCTAGGTCCTTGACTACCTCAGTCACCGGGTCAGGTCAGAAACGGAGATACAACATTCACACATGTTGGTGCTGTGGCAAGGTGGGTCACTTTGCCATAGATTGTTGGCATAACCCCTCTGTGTCAAGGGCAAGGGCGTTTCCACCTCCTCTGGGCAGAGGTAGTCTTCCTGACAGGATTTCTGAGGGAAGGCACTCGTGTTTTTATGCTGACAAGAACCTAGGACCCAATACATGTTGGGTTCCTAAGGAAAGGTAATTCTTTTTTGCAGGATAGTCTAGGTACCCAGGTACATGATGGGACCTAGACAAAAGATGTTCCAGGCTTGCCATGGAACAAGATTAAGGGAAAAGAGATAACGCTAACTACGGTGAAAGGCTTGAACAGCTAAGTTTAGATGAGACTGCTAAAGGTGCAACTCCCAAGTGCGTCAAGGTTTCCACCTCGACGTCAGCTGGAGAAGTTGACGAGCAGGATGGAGAAAATCTTCCGGAAGAAGGAGAAGCCCAAAAAGATGTCAAAGCTCCAGATGCCAGACTCCTAGAGCTCCGACACGTGAGGGATCATCCTAGAGAACAGATCATCGGAGATCCTCGTGACAGTGTCAGAACTCGAAGAGGAAGCAGGGATGACAGGAAAAGCACTTCCGGGACATGTCAATTTCTCGGAAGAAGGCTCATCTCATGGAATAGCAAGAAGCAGAATTGTGTTGCAACCTCCACAGCGGAATCAGAATACATTTCGGCTGGGAGCTGTTGCGCACAACTTCTATGGATCAGAAATCAGTTAGCAGACTATGATCTCCAGTTCAAGGAAGTACCGATGTACTGCGACTCCTCCAGTGCAATTGCTATTGCCAACAATCCGGTATCGCACAGCAGAACGAAGCATATTGAAGTGCGTTACCATTTCATTCGGGAGCACGTGGAGAACAAGGACATCTCTCTCTGCTATGTCCCCACGGACAAGCAGATTGCAGATATTTTCACTAAGCCCTTAGACGAGGCCAAGTTCAGTCTCTTCAAAACTGAATTGGGGATGCTCAACTATGAGGAATGAAGACTACAAAAGCTCATGGCTTGTGAATCTAGGGGGAGCATCTGCCAGGCACTCAAGTGTAAGCATAGGTGCAAGAACTGAGGGGGAGCATGGGGTCATATGCACCAGACCCCGATTTGCAGAAGCCGAAAAGGGGGAGATTACCCTCTCGGCTAAGGTTAAGGTGGATCCAAGCTCCAAGTTTGCTCTCAAGTAATTGGTAATGAATATCTCTCTCAACTCAATTTTAAGTTTATGAGTTTCATTCCTATTTGCTCTATTCACCTTAGCTTATAGGGTTTAGGCTTCTTCAAATAGGGGGAGATTGTTGGGTATTGTATCCACAATGTACCTGATTTGAAGAAGCCCCTGAACAAGCTAAGGTAAATAGACAATGTGTTTGATGAAATCTTTTAAGTTGTGCTTGCAGTTATTCCACGCTAAGTACACACCAATGTCAGGGTGTAGTGGGTCAATATACACGGGTCTGTGCAACGTAATCCCTCGTTGAGCAGATCAGTGTGTTGGCCTACGTGTACTCTCTCTATTGGGGTGTACTTAATTTCAAGTACAGGGCTATGATAAAGCAAGAGCAGACAAGGATCAAGGATGGGCCAAAGACCAGCTTGTAGATTGAGAGACGAGAATCGTCTAAGTGTAAATCGTCGAGAATCACTAAGTGATTCTCACCGATTCGTCGAGAATCACTAGTGATTCTCGACGAGTCGTCGAGAATCACCAGTTGATTCTCACCGGGTTGGGCCGGCTGTCTCGACGCAGTCAGAAAACTCATCTAAGGCAGAATCGTCGAGAATCACCAAGTGATTCTCGCCGATTCGTCGAGAATGACTTTGCAGTCTCGACGAGTCGGCGAGAATCCAAGGTGATTCCCACCGATTCTCCCCGGCCTCTATAACCTGTGCAGCCAGAATTCTCTAAGTAGAATTCGGCGAGAATCGTAAGTGATTCTCGCCGATTCGTCGAGAATCACCCACGATTCTCGCCGAATTTGACTTGGGTATTTTTTCCGACTCTGTCTGGACCGGTCCACGTTATCTGCGGGATTTTGAACCGGACTTAGGTCTTACTGCTGGTGGGGCCCACAACGGTCATCTCTTGACCTATTGTATAAATACTCTGGTATTTGTGTACAGTAAGAGACAGACGAGATACGAAACCGAGCGGCCGACTAACCCTAATCTCGCGAACTTGCTCCGCCTCCGTCGCCGCCGCCGATCACCGAAGCCGATCTCGATCTCCTCCAGATCCTCGGTGATAGAAGCCAAGTCCTGCACAGCGTCTCACGTGTCTATCCAGAGATCTTTTGTCTCTTGATTTGAGATAGGGAAATCTTTCCCCGTCCGAATCGATCGAGACGATCGATCCTCGTGTGACCGTTGGTAGACCTTGCCGACTTCGCTAAGAAGATTGGATCTCCAGTGCTTTGCTGCTGTCTTCATTTGCCGCCGCCAACACCGAGAGCCTTGCCGCCGCTCGTCGCCGCCGCCGGTCTCGGGGAGATTCTCTCCAAGTGAGATCTAGGGTTGTGGACTCTTCGTTGACTTCAAGAACACGTCGTCGAACGAAGAGGGACACCTTAGTCTTCATACGTTGTTTGTATTTCTTACAAGCTATTTTCAATTCTTTGTAAAGGACCGATTGGTCTCTAGTTGTAGGGTTGGGTGCAACCCGTGTTGTGGGAGTGTTGACTCCTATGTGTGGAAGGGTTCCTTCCGTAGTGCAAGTATTGGATTTCAATCCTGTTGGTGAAGTGACCGAGTCGTCCCTGATTGGGAGATAGGTCGAAGGGGGAAAGTGGACGTACCCAAATCGGGGAACCACTATAAATTGCCTGTGTTATTTTCTGTGCTGTGTGGTTTGTTTTGATTCTGCAGGTACAATTTTAATTCCGCAAATACGCTACAAGTCACCTATCCCCCCATAGGTGAAGCTAGTTGGCACTAGGTGGACTTTCAGAATTCATGCATTCATAGTCTATGCACATGAGTTAGTGGGTTGACGGTACACCATCCTAGGTTTGAGCATGACATCATTAATAAATTCCCAAAGCAAGTTAGCAGCTTGAGCAAGTATTTATGCTTGTATTATCTGAACTAAGTTGTGTTGTTCTAGCAGTAAGCTAGGTATTGATTAGTTGTTTGTTGTATTTTTAGAATGCCGCTGAAGCATCCTGTGACGAGGTCAACTCCCCAGTCTTGTGGCGAGTCATCCGAGGCACAGAGTGAGGCCGTGATCGAAGAACTACGATAGAGCAATAAGGCTCTGTCTAGGCAAATATTGGAGATGTAGTCGCAGATCCAGGATTTGTTATCTGTTGTTTTCGGGAAACCAATTAGAGTGCAGGACCCTGCTGTAAGTCAGGCCGTTACTGTTCCTCCTGCTCCTCTGGTGCCCCCAGCTGTGTTGCCACCAGAGATGAACTTTATCTCGCATTTTCAGCGACTAGGACCCCTAGCTATGACGGTAGAGCTGACTTCATGGCTTTGGATGATTGGATTAGCGTAATAGAGGAGATGTTTTCGTACTCAGGAATATCTGTAGACCAGAGGGTTATGGTTGCTGCGTACTAGTTGAAAGGCCTTGCAAAGGTCTGGTGGTTGAGAAAGAAGGAGAACCTTAAGGATGGATGTTCATGGGAAGCCTTCAAGGAGTTATTGACGAGGAAGTTCCTGTCATCGATCGAGCAAGACCACTTAATGAATAATTTTCTGCACTTGATGCAAAGGAAACTCACAGTTAGTGAATACGAGGTGGAGTTTAGTAAATTGAGCCGGTTTGCCCCGATTCTGATATCCTCGGAATCTAGTAGAGTTAAACATTTTCTGGGTGATCTTAGGAATGACATTCAGTAGTTGGTCAGTGCTTATGGATATTGAAGTTATGCTGAAGTAGTAAAAGCCGCCCTAAAGGTCGAAGCGATCAACAATGCTAAGAATCGAGGCCAGCAGATGAGGAAACATAAGAGGAAGTCTGATGAAGGTAAGAACTCTCGTGAATCTGGTTCTGCTTCGAAGAAAAGAAGCAAGGAGGTGTGCAATTTCTGTGGCCGGTCGGGCCATCCGTCCGAGAGATGTTATAAGAGGATAGGAGCTCAAAAGCAAGAGCAGGTGCATGTGATTCAGAGAGCTCCCAAAGGAGAACTAGTTTGTGCTTTGTGCAAATGGAAGGGGCACAATGTTGCTCATTGTTGGGGTAAGGAGAGGGTCTGCTTTCAGTGCGGATAGAAAGGATATTTCAAGTCAAAGTGCCCGTAGTCTCAGCCCACGCTGCAGCCCGTTCCACTTCAGGCTTTGCCGCCGCTATAGCATTTGGACAAAGGGAAGGTCAAGCTTAATGTGATGACGGTGGAGGAAGTGCAGATGTCTACCCAAGTGATTTCAGGTTAGATTCTAATCTAGTTCTGGATTTTAGCTCGTAGTTGTAGCTTTGATGTTAGTTCGTTTAGTTATATATGTGATTTTATATGGAAGTTTAAGGTAAAGAACCGTTGGGCCATGCTCTTTTAGATTCGGGTGCTACCCACTCATTCGTGGCTAGGACCTTTGTAGAGCATTATCGTTTGAATCTTGATCAGATTGGCGATTCATTTTGTGTCAAGTTTCCCTCTGGTGATTCGGTGGTTTCATACCAAGGTATCCAGAGTTGTCTGATCCTTCTAGGTGATTTTATAGCATTTGTTGATCTGAAGCTGTTAGACCTGGAGGACTTCGATATGATCTTGGGCATGGACTGGTTGTCCAGATATGATGTGGTTATCCTATGCAAGGTCAAGCGTTTAGACTTCAAGATTGATGAAGGTCACCCCGGGAGTGTTTATGGTTATCGCGCCAGGATTCCCCGATTATTTCTGCGGTATATGCTCAGAAGCTTTTAGATTCCGGCTATTTTGCTTACTTGGTTTCCGTTTTGGGAACCGTTAGTGGTTTGTCGCGTGTCGAGGAGGTTCCTGTGGTGCGTGAGTTTCTTGATGTTTTCCCAGATAGTCTTCCTGTTCTTCCACCTGAGAGGGATGTGGAATTTGTTATAGATCTTGAGTCGGGTACTCGTCCTATTGCTAAGGCACCGTACCGTATGGCCTCTCGTGAGCTGGATAAGTTGTGTACCCAACTGGATGAGTTGATTCTTAATGGGTTTATTAGGCCAAGTTCTTTACATTGGGGTGCTCCCGTGTTTTTTTGTAAAGAAGAAGGATTGATCCATGAGGCTATGCATTGATTATAGGGAACTAAATAAGGTAACTATCAAGAACAGGTATCCCTTGCTGTGAATAGATGATTTGTTTGATCAGTTGCGCTGTAGTACAGTGTTTTCGAAGATTGACCTTCGTTCAGGCTACCGTTTGTTGAGGATCCGTGAGATGTATATTCCACGGACTGCTTTTCGTTCTCAGCATGGACATTTTGAGTTCTTGGTAATGTCCTTTGGTTTGACTAATGCACCCTCTGCTTTCATGGACATGATGAACATAGTGTTCAAAGATTTTCTGGACCGTTTTGTGGTCGTATTTATATATGATGTTTTGGTTTATTCCTGGAGTGCCGAGGAACCTGCCCAACACTTGCGGTTAGTTCTGTCTGCTTTGAGGGAGCATAAGTTGTTTGCCAAGTTAAGTAAGTGTGAGTTTTGGCTCCCTCAGATTTCCTTCTTGGGTCATGTGGTTAATAAGGACGGAATTTCTATTGACCCAGAGAAGATTTTTGTCGCGATTGATTGGAACAGACCTACCAAACCCAAAGAGATAAGGAGTTTCCTAGGGTTGGCAGGGTATTATAGAAGTTTTGAATTTGTCTACCAAAGGATCGGAATATATTGTTTACGTGGATGCATCGCAAGTTGGGCTTGGGTTGATATTGATGCAAGAAGGAAAAGTGATTGCTTATGGGTCAAGGCAGTTTAAGATTCATGAAAGAACTACCCTCAACATGATTTAGAGTTCGCAGCAGTGATTTATGCCATGAAGTTATGGAGACACCTATTGTATGGCGCGCTGTGCAAGATTTACACGGTTCATAAGAGTTTGAAGTATGTCTTCACTCAAAAGGAGTTGAATATGTGCCAGCGAAGATGGTTAGAATATAATGCGGATTATGATGTTGAGATCTTATATCATTCGGGCAAAGCTAATATGGTAGCTGATGCCTTGAGTAGAAAGACCACACAAATCTTTGGACTTTCAGTAGAATCCTTCGTAGAGGAATTTCTGTTAATGGGTATCTCAGTTGGGAGTAGCGACTCTCCAAGTAATTTGGAAGTGTTAGAGCCTTCTTGGATTACACTCACAAGGCTGCATCAAAATGATGATCCTGATTTGTGTTGGAACTTAGTTTGGGAGGTTAGCTGAACTAGCCGCCGCGGTTTGTCTAGCCTGTCTTCTAGCAGGTAGCCTCAGCGGACTGCTTATGTTAGAACTCAGTTCGGGCGGTTAGCCGAACTAGCCACCGCGGCCTGTTCTGCCGGTCTTCTTGTGGATGTCCTCAGCGGATTGTTTGGATGCTATTTTAGTAGAAGCCGCAGAGGTATTGTTTAGTCGCGAAGCTCTGATCCAAGGCTTATCCTCTCAGTGGTCCGGTGGAAACCCGCGATACGCAGTCTGGTGTCAAGCCGCAGCTTCAGCATAATGGTTTAACGCACTGCGAATTGTTGGTTATCCGCAGGTGCGGCTTAGCGGCTTGACTTGCGGCCTTTCACTTTGTGTACTGAGGTTGTAAGGTTATGACTTGTATAGTGAGCGGCTTGGGTATGTCAAACCGCTCAGTCCGCCTGACTTGTATTTAGTCCCACATTCTGTATTGTGCTCTCTCATCTCCCCCATTTTCTATAAATAAGGGGGCACACTTATGTATTACTTACTTTTTTGGAGCAATAAAATTTGCGGTTATTTTCCTCTTGTTTGCTTTTCTTCTCATTTTTTCACTTGGTATCAGAGGGAAACCAGTCCTTTTGCTCCAAAATTATTTTGCTCTTCTAGCGGTTTGTTTTTTGAAACCGCGTGGGTTGTCTCTTTTCTGTCCCTCTCTTCTTCTGGTTTTGTCCGGCTTCTTCCCTCCCTTTCTTTCTATCTGGTCGTGCAGTTTCCCCTTATTCGCGCGATCTCGTGCTCTTCTTTCTTTTGTGCGGCTTCTCTGCCCTTAGGTCGCAGCATTTCCCTTGCTGTTGGTGTGTGATTATCGAGACCGGGCGGTTTCTCTTTCTGATTCACGCAGTTTCTTCTCTGGTTTCCTGTTGCAGTTTCTGCTTTGTCCGCGTGACTTGCTTGCCTTCTTCATGGATACTCTGTCGTCTTCTGCAACTTTCCCTGATCCTTTCCCTCATTCTTCTCCCTCTGTTTCTTCTTCGGGTAATTTGGGTACGTTGTCCAAGCTTACGGGCTTGAATTATCCTTACTGGAGTGTGTCTTTTGTCATCTATTTATGTTCTCAACGTAAGCGCTCACACTTGACTGATGACCCTCCTCCTGTTGGCTCTGCTGCTTATGATGATTGGGATGCTTCTGATGCCTTGGTCCGTACTGTGTTAGCTAACAGTTTGTCTGACGAGTGTCTTCCTGTCATTCGTCATGATCAAACGGTCAAAGTCGCGTGGACTCATCTGGCTGCTTTATATTCTAAAGGGGCTCAGACTTCGCGTATCTACACTTTGTATGCTGACCTCTTTGCTCGTCCTATTATGACCCCTGCTGCAGTGTATTAGGAGGTACAGAGTCTTGGGGCTGAACTTCTTCAACATCGCCCCTTTTCTGCAGATCTTGCTGAGCAACAAAAACATTTTCAGGAGCTCCTGGTGGGTTGTTACTTACTTCGTCTTCCTAACTCCTATGATTTGATTCGCCAACAAATTCTCGGAGAAGTGGACTCTCCGACTCTTGATGCCACTGCTACGCGGATTTCCGCTGTTACTACTCTGCTTCAGCATCCTTTACTTCCTTCTCCCTCTCCTGATCTTGTTGCTCATTCTGCCCTTCATGATCATTCTGGTGGTCGAGGTGTCCGTACTGGCGGTCGTGGTTCTTCCAAATATCTCTGTTCTCATTGTGGCAAGACTGGTCACTTGGTTGATCGTTATTGGGTCAAACACCCACATCTTCGTCCTGCTTCTGCTGATTCTACCAAGAAGACTACTACATCTCTTGCCACTCCTGATGCTGCTCAGTTAGTTACCACGGTAAGGTGGCTTATTGACTCTGGTGCTACCACTCATATGACCGGGAATTCTCAGCTTTTTTCTTCTCTTACGACGAGCACGCACTTACCTCCTATTCTTATTGCTGATGGTTTACCGTCCCTGGTCACGGGTCTGGCACTGTGCATGTTACTTCTTCTCTTCAGCTTCGGGACACTCTCTATGTTCCCAACTTTCCCTGCAATCTTTTTTCTGTTACTGCTCTTTGTAAGCAGTTCGACTGTAAAGCAATTTTTACTACTTCTACTTGTGCCTTTCAGGTTCCTCAGTCCAAGAAGATGATAGCTACTGGGACTGAAAGCGGCAGCTTGTTCAATCTTGATACTTCTTCTGCTTTCTTTGCCTCCTCTTCTCTCCTTCAGTGGCATCTTCGTCTTGGACATCCTCCTCCTCGGATCCTCTATCAACTACTGCCTGATTTACCTCGGGGCGATTCTTCTCTTCAGTGTGATGCTTGACAGTTTGGGAAACATCATTATTCTACTTTTCCTACCAGCAAAGGATGCAGTTCTTCTCGTCCATTTGATATTGTCTATTCTGATATATGGGGTCCTGCTCCTACTCAGACTGTTGGTAGGGGTAGCTTATATTTTGTGATATTTATTGATGATTTTTCCCGCTGTACTTGGTTATATTTGTTGTGTGAATGTTCTGAACTTTATTCTATTTTCACTGTTTTTTATAATGAAATTCATACACAATTTGTTACGTCTATTAAAATCCTTCGGTTTGATAATGCTAAAGAGTACCTTAGTCACCAGTTTACGTCGTTTTGTATTGATCATGGTATTGTTCATCAAACCACTTGTCCTTATATGTCGCAATAAAATAGTGTTGCTGAACGGAAGAATCGTCATCTGCTTGATATGGCTTGGAGCCTTCTGAGTCAGATGCATGTTCCTAAGTCTTATTGGGGACATGCAGTTCTATCCTACATCCTGCTGCAAATCCTTTTCCTTTGCCACCTCGTGTCTTTGGATGTACTATCTTTGTTCATTCCCCTTCTTCTGCTCGTGACAAGTTGTCACCTCGCTCTGTTAAATGTATCTTTCTGGGCTATTGTCCGACTCAGAAAGGATATCGGTGTTATGATCCTATTCTTCGTCGGCAGTATGTCTCTACTGATGTCACCTTCTTTGAGACTGTTCTATACTTTTCTCCGTCCTCCTCCATTCTTCCACCTTCTGATGTTTCAGTTCCCTCTCCTATTATTTCTACACCTTGTCCAGCACCTGCTATTCTATCTCCTTCTTCTTGTGACTCTCCTGCTCTTCCTGCTTCCATTGTTGACTCGTTGCACATGGTTCCTAGTTTGCCCGCCTCTCCTTCGGCTGGACCTACGCAAGTAGATGTGGCTGACCTTGATCTTCCAATAGATCTCAGGAAAGGTGTTCGATCATGCACTCAACATCCTCTTGTTGGTGTGGTGTCTTACACCAGATTGTCTCCTCGGGCGCAGAGTTTTGCTTTTGCCCTCTCGGCTACTATTCTTCCAGCATCTTATCATGATGCTTTGGTTATTCCACATTGGAAAGCTACTATGGATGAGGAGATTAAAACTCTGATCGAACGGGGCACTTGGTCACTTGTGCCTACTCCTCCTAGTGCTGATGTGGTTGGCTGTCATTGGGTCTTTGTCATCAAGTACCTTCTTGATGGTACTGTTGATCGTTACAAAGCCCGTCTAGTGGCCAAAGGATTTACGCAGACTTATGGGGTGGATTTCTTTGATACATTCTCTCTTGTTGCCCGGATTACTATGATCCGCGTTCTTTTCTCCGTGGCTGTGAATAGAGATTGGGAAATGTCTCAATTAGATGTCAAGAATGCCTTTCTTTATGGAGATATTAACGAGATAGTCTATATGGAGCAACCTCCTGGGTATATTGCTCAGGGGGAGTCTCAGGTGTGTAAGTTGAAGAAATCCATCTATGGTCTGAAACAGAGTCTGAGAGCCAGGTTTGAAAAGTTTAATGATGTTATTTCTATTGTTAGATTTGTTCGGAGCGCTGCAGATCACTCTTTGTTTATTTGGAAAACTTCGTCTGGGCTGGTTATTCTTGCAGTGTATATGGATGATATACTTCTTACTGGGGATGATAGGAAAGGTGTTGATATGACAAAGAAGCATTTGCTCTGACATTTTGTTACCAAGGATATGGGATCTCCTAAGTACTTCCTGGGGATTGAGATATCTCGGAAACCTGGTTCTTTCATTCTCTCATAGAGGAAGTATGCTCTGGATCTTTTACAAGAGACAGGTCTTCTTGGAACTAAACCTGCTCGGTCTCCTATGGATGTTGGAGATGATAAATGCTGGAGTGAGTCTTCTCCTCTTCTTGAAGATGTCACGAGGTACATACGTCTTGTTGGTAAACTCATCTATTTGACAGTTAATAGACCAGACATCTGCTATGCAGTTGGAAAAGTAAGTCAGTTTATGCAAGTCCCTAAGGAGTGTCATATGCAGTCAGCTCTGAAGATTCTCAAATACGTGAAAGGTGCACCAGGTAAAGGGCTATTGTTCCTGAAAATAGGACATTTAAAAGCAGAGGCTTATTCTGACGTGAGCTACACAGATGATAAGGGAGACAGGAAGTCAACGTCAGGTTTCTGCACCTTTGTTGGAGGAAATCTAGTCAGTTGGAAGAGCAAGAAGCAGATTATGGTTGCCAGATTGAGTGCATAAGCCGAATATAGAAGCATGGATTTGACTGCTTGTAAGCTGAAATGGCTCCGAACTCTCTTACTGGATTTTGGAGAGTTTTATGATCACCCCCTACCGATGTTCTGTGATAATAAAGCAGCTATATACATTTCGAAGAATCCGGTCTTTCATGAGAGAACGAAGCATATCGAGGTTGATTGCCACTTTATTTGAGAAGAGATTCTAACTAATCAGATATGCACTCCTTTTGTTACTTCTGATAAAGAGCTGGCAGATTACTTCACGAAACCGGTTACCTCGTTCACAGAGGTTTGTGGCAAGCTGGGCATGGTTGACATATATGCTCCAGCTTGAGGGGGAGTATTGGAACTTAGTGCATGCGGTTAGTCGAACTAGCCGCCGCAGTCTGTCCAGCCAGTCTTCTAGCAGGTAGCCTCAGCAGACTGCTTGTGTTAGAACTCAGTTCGGGCGGTTAGTCGAACTAGCCACCATGGCCTGTTCTCCCGGTCTTCTTGTGGATGTCCTCAGCGGATTGTTTGGATGTTGTTTTAGTAGAAGCCGCAGAGGTCTTGTTTAGTCGTGAAGCTCTGGTCCAAGGCTTAACCTCTCACCGGTCCGGTGGTAACCCGCGGTACGCGGTCTGGTGTCAAGCCACAGCTTCAGCGTAATGGTTTGCTGCACTGCGAATTGTTGGCTATCCGCAGGTGCGGCTTAGCGACTTGACTGGCGGCCTTTCACTTGTGTCCTGAGGTTGTAAGGTTATGGCTTGTATAGTGAGCGGTTTGGATTTGTCAAACCGCTCAGTCCGCCCGACTTGTATTTAGTCCCACATTGTGAATTGTACTCTCTCATCTCCCCCATTTTCTATAAATAAGGGGGGCACACCTATGTATTACGTACTTTTTTGGAGCAATAAAATTTGCGGTTATTTACCACTTGTTCACTTTTCTTCTCATTTTTTCACTATTTGCAGCACCTCCATAATAAAACTGAGAAAGGGGAGTTAATTGACTTTTCTATTGACAATGAGGGTACTTTGAAGTACCGCGGTAGATACTTCATCCCCGTTGTTGAGGATATTCAAGTTAAGTTGTACAATAAGGTGCATGGTTTTAGTTTTGCCTACCACCCTAGTTCTACTAAGATGTATAGAGATCTGAAGCAGATCGTCTGGCTGTATGGAATGAAGAATGATATATCCAAGTTTTTGCCTGAGTGCTTCACTTGTGAGCGAGTTAAGGCTGATCTTGGAAGGCCTGGTGGCAAGTTGACGCTGTTAGAGATTCCAAGTTGGAAGTGAGAGAGTATTTCTATGGACTTCATTACTGGTTTGCTGAGATCTCCCAAAGGACACAATTCTGTATGGGTTATAGTGGATAGATTGACGAAGTGTGCTCACTTTGTGCCGTTCAAGATTGATTACTCCATGAAGAAGATATCAGAGTTATACTTGGATGAGGTTATGAGGTTACATGGAGTGCCTATTAGTATTGTGTCGGATCGAGACTCCAGGTTTATATCTTGTTTTTGGAAAAGCTTACAGGAAGGATTGGGTACTAATCTGAGGTATTCCACTACTTATCATCCGCAGACAAATGGTCAAACAGAAAGATTTAATCATATTTTGGAAGACATGATAAGATGTTACATCTTGGACTACGAAGGAGTGTGGGACGAGCATTTGAGACTGATGGAATTTTCTTATAATAACAGTTATCAAGAGAGTTTGTAGATGGCCCCATTTGAGGCTTTATATGGGAGAAGATTTAGAACTCCCTTGTTTTGTACGAGGTTTGTAAAGGACCATTGTTGGGTCCGGAAGCTTTAGAAGAGATGAATACTTCTGTAACGCATATTAGAGAAAAGCTTCGTATAGCTCAGGAGCGTTATGAAAAGAATGTTAATCGGCGAAGGGCTGATTTGGAATTTGTCGTTGGGGACATGGTGTTTCTTAAAGTTTTACTGATGTCTGGTGTCAAGAGGTTTGGTAAGAACCAGACCCTAGGTATGTGGGACCCTTCAAGATTGTTGAACGTATTGGAATGTCAGCTTATAGGCTGAATTTGCCCGCAAGTTTTCCTGGTGTGCACGATGTGTTTCACGTAAGCTAGTTGCGGAAATGTGTGCTTAGCGACTGGCAGGTTCTTGATTCTCTGCCGCGGTTGGAGCCTAACCTTTCTTATGTTGAGAAGCCTGTTCGCATTCTGAATACTCAGGATCGAGTGTTGTGAAGGAAGATCATACCAATGGTTAAAGTTTTGTGGCAGAACCAAGACGTGGAAAACGCGACTTGGGAGTTGGAGTCAGCTATGAGGCTCTGTTCTCCTAGTTTCCTTCGGTATGTATTTCCATTCTATAATCTTTGATTATTTTCCTTTCATAGTGGAATCTTTTGTGCGTAAAGTTTCAGGACGAAACTTTCTTTTAGAAGGGATGACTGTAACGCCCCTGATTTTCAAAAATTTATTTAAAACCCCTTTAGTGACGTATTTTGACGTTAGAGCGTTACGTTGACGCGTAGTTGGTGGGTATCGTTGTTTGAGCGTGACTTTTGCTCATTGGTATCCAAGGTTTTGGTTAGGGACAATTAACTTGGCTAATTTCTCCTGTGTTTTGATATTCCCTTGCGAGCTGGGGTTCATTTTGGAACACGATGGAGTATTTTTGGGATATTTGGTATTTTTACTTCGGGGAGCGTTTACCCGAGTTTGGTTTGTTGGATTTCGATTTCGACTTTGCCGTTGGATTCGTAGCGTCGATATTTAGCTACGGTGCGATTTTCGTAGAAAACTGAGTTAGTGGAAGTTTTGGTCATTTAGACGTTTAATTATAATATTAATATATTATATTATTTATCCCCTATAAATAGCCTTGCGATAAGACAAAAACTCTATTCATCATCTTTCTTGAAAACCGTCGGCCTATATTGCGGAAGATGAGAGCGGCGGACCCTGCGTAGCTTTCGACCGTTGATTGTAGGAGCTCCGGTGCATGAAATCGTCGATGAAGAGTAGATTCGGTTAGCTCTCACCGAGATCTACGTTTCTACGGTGAGTTTTTCCCATTTCTTAGATTTTTAGAGATTAAGGTATGCGGTTTTGACCTTCTCTCCTCTCGAAAAGTTTCAGGTTTTACTGCTTAGGTGTTCTTGCGACCAGATCCTCGAGGAGATGCGTTGTGTGGCCGAATTTCAGCCGGATCGAGGCAAGTGGTGAATTTTTCCCCTTGCCAAGTTTCCTTTCATTTGTGTATTTCCTGCTTCCATCCTTTCCTCATTAGTAATTAGGAGTAACGTCAAGTTCGGCCCTTGCCAATCTGCTAGACAATATAGTTTCTCGGCCAGGTTTACCTTAGTTGATTCTGTAGGTGATAGACGAGTGAATCCATGGATTATGGGGATTAATCTAGTAAGGTATTTCCGTCATACTTGACTGTAAGACTAGGATAATCTGCCGAATATAGAACTGCTGACATAAGCCAAATTTTCATTGTATAACAGTTAACTTAAGTATAAATTCATCGAATATGGGTAGGTAGAATTCGTCAAATATAGGTTGAGATTAGTCTAAGTAAAATTCGGCGAGTATCAGTAAGAGCAGAGTCAAATTTATCGAGTATCCGAGGTAATTGCATCGGGTAATGCTTGGCGTTGAGTTAAGTTTAATTTGTCGAGTATTAGGCGTTGAGTTCGTCGAGTATAAGACTTGACATTGAGTGATGTTTTAGACCAAGTTAAATTCGTCGAGTAATCTCAACAAATTCGTCGAGTAACACCAGTTTGGCATTGAGTGCATCGAATGATAATTTGGCGCTAATGCAAAAGCGTTGAGTGTACTCAACGTGGCGTTGAGTGTACTCAACGTGGCGTTGAGTGTACTCAACGTGGCGTTGAGTGTACTAAACGTGGCGTTGAGTGTACTAAACGTGGCGTTTAGTGAATTCTTGGCATTGAGTGATATAATGTTGAATGTAGTCTGGGCGTTGAGTAGTTTTGAGACCAAGTCAAAAGCATTGAGTGTACTCAATGCGACGTTGAGTGAACTCAATGCGGCGTTAAGTAAAGGCAGAATCTTTGAGTTAGCTGGTTGGCGTCGACTGCGTTGAATGCACTCAACGCGGCGTCGAGTGTACTCGACGCTTTTATCGTGCACTTAGGATTTTTTTCGCTGAATCGTTGTATGTCTCTAGTGGATTGGTTTTGTTATGAAAAAATCGTCGAGTGTCTGCTGTATTTGTCGGGTATACTCGACAAATCAGTATGGACTTAGTTTTTAGTGACCGAATTGTATCTAATTCGTCGGGTTTGGCCTTAGGTCAATTTCTGGGATTTATTACTCCATTTATTATTGGATAAGCCCAATGTTTTGGTTGTGGTTTGCCTGTGTTTGACTATGGTGGTCGGTGTTTTGGTTGTATGTTTATAGATAGGTTGGCAGTGGATAAAGAAAAACCAACCTGATGCCTTTTTGGTTAATTATTGCATTGGTGGGTTTGCCCGGTATGGGTATGTGACTGCTGGTGTGTTGGGTAGGTTCCCACCACCGCAGGTGCCGGTTTTTCCCTGGTTTTGGGTGTGTCAAGGTATAAGACCACCTTTCCTTGGGCCCTTGTGAAGTGTTTTTTGCTGTTGGTGAGTTGGGTAGGTTCCCACCACCGCAGGTGCTGGATTTATTGTCGGTGTTTTTGTTCACGAAGTTATGAGCTAATTAATTTTTTATACTTAAGTTATTTATTTTCATGTTTCTTAAAACTTAGGTCTTTATCGCATTTGGTGCAAATTCCATACTTTTGTACTTTATAGGTTAATCATTTGTCTCGATCTTTTGGCTTAATTGCTGAGGTTTGTCAGTTTCTTCCTCATTTTTGGGTTGGTAACCCTTGGTTCTGTTTGGTTTTTGGCTAACCTTTTTACCTTGCTCACTACTTGTATTTTTATTTCTTACTGAGGTATTCTTTCTTTGAATGCCTCGGGTTTGGAGAAGTAGCTAGTTGCACGGCTAAGTTTGGTGCTAGCGTGTGTTCTGCAGTGGCTGTATTTGTCTCTTTTCCTCACCGATTGTGAGGTAGTGTGTTGTTTTATTCTTATTCAGGCATGCATATCTTTTAGTTGGTTCGTGTTAGGTTGTTGACGCCCACTGGGTTTTTTTATAATGTTAAGTACTTGCTAGCTGCTAAGCTTTTTCTGCATGACTTGTTATATTTACTTGCTCTCTGGGAAGGTTTTATGCTAGGTTGCATGTTAGATATTTTAAATTATAAAAGTATTACTTATATCACTTCATACATGTCATCTTTCAAACTAAAACCACTATGTTTGACGAACGTAAAAGCTAATTTATACTTATACTAAATCTAGAGTCATGCATACCATGACTTGTCCTATATGGATGTTTTGCTCATGTAGGATGTCAAATAATATACAAAAACTATTTTCTGTAGCGTATAATTATATCTTTACTTGTGTACTAGTTGATCCACTGAGCCGAGGGATATAACCATCCAATTAAACTTAAACTGGTTTTTCTTCAAAATAAACTTATGAATTTCATATAAAATATATAGTTGGATTCTTGCCTGAGCGTCTGCAGTTATCCCCTGCATGGTATGACATCACATCGCGTGTTTTCTCTTACTCTGATATGTCATTTAATACAAAGAAAATGTGGGTTATGACAGGTGATGAGAGCATAACTAGAACTCCTTCTACTGAGAGCGTATGCTACAACATTAGCTTTTCCTGGATGATACTGAATTGTCACCTCATAATCTGCTAAAAACTCGAGCTACCTACACTGTCTTATGTTGAGCTCCTGCTGATCAAAGATGTACTTGAGGCTTTTATGATCTGTGAAGATCTCACACCACACGCCATAGAGGTAGTGTCTCCAAATCTTCAATACTTGATGATAACTTCTAACTCCAAATCACGCAAAGGGTAATTTTTCTCGTGATTCTTCAGTTGTCTGGACGCAAAAACTATAACCTTTCCATGATGTATGAGAACACAACCCAGACCCTAGCCTGAAGCATCACTATAAATCTGAAAGCCATCTACACTTGAAGGAAGACATAACACTGGTGCATATGATAATTTGGTCTTCAACTGCTCAAAAGCGGACTCGCACTCTTATGTCCAACTAAAATCTCTTCCCTTCCCGGTAAGCCAAGTCAACGGAAGGGCTATCCTCGAAAAGTCCTGAATAAATCTCATGTAGTAGCCTGCCAAGTCGAGAAAACTACAAATCTCTACAACTGTCTTCGATCATGGCCAATCTCTGATCTCCTCAATCTTCTTTGGATCAACGATAAGTCCATCTCTACCAACCACACGACCCAAGAATGCTACTTCTAGGAGCCAGAACTCGCACTTAGAAAACTTAGCATATAACTTGTTTTGTTTAAGAGTGCTCAAAACTGTCCTGAGATGTGTGGCATGCTCCTCCTTGCTCTTTGAATACACTAGAATATCATCAATAAAAATAATCACGAATCGGTCCAAGAACTCTCTGAACACCCTGTTCATCATATCTATAAATGCAGATGGGGCATTGGTCAGCCCAAACAACATGACCACAAAATCGAAGTGCCCATATCTGGTACTAAACGTCGTCTTCTAGATATCCTGATCTCGAATCTTCAACTGATGGTATCCTGACCTCAGATCTAACTTGGAATACATGCAAGAACCCTCGAGTTGATCGAACAAGTCATCTATCCTTGGAAGAGGATATTTGTTCTTAATAGTAAGTTTATTCAACTCTCAGTAGTCGATACACAATCTTAAACTGCCGTCCTTTTTCTTCACAAATAGGATTGGAGCTCTCCACGATGATGTACTGGGTTTGATAAATCCCAAATTAAGAAATTTCTGTAACTGGATTTTGAACTCAGCCAATTCCCTAGGTGTCATGCGATAAGGAGCCTTGGACACTAGTATAAATCCAGGAATAAGGTCAATCTGAAAATCAATCTCTCTAGAGGGAGGAGCACCAGACAACTTCTCAGGAAAAATATCGGGAAACTCACAGACCACTGGTACTTCCTACAAAAATGCTTCAGCTTCCGCATGCATCAACACCAAAAAGGCGAAACACCCTTTAGTGACATGCCTCATAACTTTTACTGAAGAGATGATTAGCTTGGAGACTCCTTTCAAACCTCAAAAGTTAATGAGAGACTGATAAGGTCCTTCTAGCTGAATCTTCTTATTCCTGCAATCTATCTTGGCATTCACCTTAGTCAGCCAATCCATGCCCAAAATTAAATCAAACTCAGCAATTAGCAAAAGGGACGCCTCCACTACGATTTCTGCTTCTCCAAAAAAAACTGGCGCCCAACACTTATAACTGGTCTGCATCACTAAACCGTTAGAAACCATAACATCTAACGGAGTCGGGTTGGTGACGACTTCTAGGCCAAGCTTAGAAGCAAAAGATTTTGCTATGAATGAGTGTGATGCACCCGTGTCAAAGAAGACCTTAAACGGTATGCCATAACCTATGAGGATACATATATGCAAACTTATAATATTAACCTTTAATTGTTGTTGGGAGAAGGAGAAATAAACATTTCAAATTTAAAAATTCCAAACATGTCACCACATCCTCGTGCTCTTTGGCCTCCTGCTGGCCAAGACCATAGGCTCGAGGCTTAATCAAGACGCATCCTGAAGCTGGCTTCGGGTCAGTAACCACCAATGCCTTCCCTTTTTCGACCCCACTCGAGCCATCATGCTCGTAATTCGACTAAAAGTCATGACAGTACAAGTATTAACTTACAATAAAAGGTCCTGGATAAAGGAAACAATCACCAAGCAAAAGATCATATAACCTGATTACCCGCAGACTCTGGGCAATTCCGCGCAAAGTGTCCAGCCCTCTAGCACTTGTAACAGACACCTTAAGCAACCAAACATTCTCTAGAGTGATGTCGATTGTATTCAGGGCAAAGGGGGTAGTCTCTGGGCTTGCCCCCATACTAATTTCCCTACTTAGAATCGACCTTTCACTTCTTAATCCAGCGGTCCCTTGGATGACTCTTATCTTGCTGAAACGAGGGTCCACTCTGAGGTCGCTTGGAGCGGAAACTACCATGCCTTTGGACTCGCTGCTGGTCAGCCTCTAATCATCTTACTGTATCCACCAAACTCCTGTAATCTGCATTGACCATGGTCATCAATAGCTATCTCAAAGAATCTCACAGGCCATCCACAAAACGGTTGCACTTCTCAGCTTCATCACCCTGCATCGTGCCCGCATATAGAGATAAGTGAGTTAGTTCTTGCTCGTACTCGGTAACTGTATTATCCCCTTGGAAGTGCCTGAGATACTTCTCCTAAAGACCTCGACGAGCGGAAGGGGGCACAAATCAATTCACAATAGCCCTAGAAAAATCACCCCAAGTAAACATATCGGTTGTACGATTGGCAAGATTAAAGGTCACATTACTCCACACTAAAGAGAGAACAATTTTCCAACAAAAAGGGAATTTTGCAATACAACTCACCGGCAGGATCATCTGTTAAATACTTAGTCCACCAAATTTTTGCCTCGCCCCAAAAGAGGAAAGTTGTTAGTTAAACCTTTTTATTTTCGGGGCACTCCGTAATATTCAGCAAATCTCTAGTGTTTGCGATCCAGTCATCTGTATCCATTGGTGTTCCATCTCCATTGTAGTTGGAAAGGTGGAGATCTATGAAATCCCTTGAGTATCGATCCATACCGACCTTCACTGCTAAAAGTGCATGGACTGGTGCAGGAACTGGAGCTAGAATCCTTGCAGGATGGCCTCCCTAAAATTCCAATAATGCGACAGCTATCATCTTGGCAATTTGGGTTGCCAAATCAGTCGGTTTCGGGATAGCTGATACGGGTGGTGGAGGTGGTGCATTAGTATCACCCATGACGATATCAGGAACAATATTCTGACATGAGCATTCCCCCGCTTCACTGGTCTGAGGTGGCTAAAGGGCAAAGAAAAATAAATTATTAATACCAATGATATATCTGAAAAACAAATCAAATACTGAGGGAATTATCATGCACTCATGAAAACTAATAGTTAGACAAACTCGGTGACTCTACTAATGAGTGTTTTCTTCTGATACAATCCTCTGGCTCTGTGAATTTTCTGGCTCTGATACTAATTTGTAACACCCCAACCCATTTTAATAGGAATCAGTAGTCCTGCCAGGTCCGCGAAAGCAGATAAACTAAGTAATGGTATTTAAACTAGTATAAAACAGGTAAAAGTAATGAAAGTGTTAAAAAAGAGACTTACAGCGGAAAAGTGAAGTAATTCTAAGGTTAAAAGTATACCTTGACAAGCTGAATTCACAAAGCCAACTAAAGCTGAAAATATAGCACTAAGGGACTGAATTACCGTCAGAGTGAAATAACCAATATATCAAAAATACGAGTGAAATACATCAAATACAAATGTCTGTAAATAAAAGTAAAGTACAACAACAGTGATACAATTGAATAAACTGATGACGGAAGACTGAGCCGTCTATCCTAACCAACAGTGATACAATTGAATAAACTGATGACGGAAGACTGAGCCGTCTATCCTAACCAGATTCCCTGACTTGAGCCCCCTGTAAAAACAAGTTCCAAATAGGTTAGACCCACTGAATAGTAAGAAAAACTACTCTCTCCAGCAATACTTAAAGAAAACATTTTAGGTGACTAACACTTGAATTTAAGAGTTTGTTTAATTATTTTAATATTAAACGTAGCACTTGAAATCATGGTCTGACATGAATTCAAGCTATCGTGTGATCTAACACGCTCTTTCTTATCTATATCAATCGTTGATTTCTGAAGTTTTGAAGTTATACCAGTTGTAAGTTTCAACCCGTTTCACTGACTTATTATTAACTCATGTCACTAAAGACGATTGTGCATAACTAGAAACTGCATTCTGAGTTGCAATCTTGATGGTGTCCTGAACTGAGTGTCCCTCAAACGGAACACAGGCTCCTATCTGAGGAGTTCCAAGTCTGAAACAAGGGTCATCGACCCTGAGCTTGAAATACAAGTGGTGGCCTACTGGCCCTGGAAATACGGTGGTGTGCCTCCACCAGAATTGCGAGGGTAGTCATTCCTCGTCACTTTTTCCTGAATTTCACTTAGACTATTGTTCATGAGTGAGTCTAACACAGAGTAGGACTCTAGCTAAATACACTGGGCTTCAGATTTTCATGATACAGATACTGCTAAATTAAGCCTAAGCAAATACCTACCCCTTTGACCTAGTTCTAACTATAGGAACTTGTAAATCTAAGTGCATATAACAACATTTTTAATACACAAATTTAAAATAATCTAAACTGTTGGACTAAAAGAAGTCGAATTTATTACCGCGACGCTTCGACGCTCGTACATGCATCGAGGTGACATGGCGTTCCTTCCCAAAAGATCTGACCGCTAAGAACTTCTCCAATCCCTTGCTCCAAAGACAACTGAAAATCTGAAATTCATCGGTAAACCTAACTTAAGTGTTTTCCCCCTTAGTTTTTTTAGTGGAAAAATACTCATGACGTCAATTATATATATTTACGGAGGAACAAGAACATAAACGTATGTGTTACCTTGATCTAAAGGCGGGAAATCTCCAAAACTGTTGAAATCTTTACTTTAGGAAAAGAAAACCTCCTTTACAAATCTGAAATTGGAAACTCAAGGGAGTAGCCACAAAATAACAATGAAGAAACCCTAGAATACAAGGAGAAATGACCAAAAATCTGCTCACCAAAATCAAAAGTACTGCTACAAACTTCTCCCTCGGCTAGGGTTAAGGAACTCCCGTCTGAAGTACTTGGAAGGAAGAAGGAGATCGGCTAGGGCTACAGAGGAGGAAGGAGAACTGACATTGGTTTCCGGCACTTGATGGAGAGGAAGAAATCGTTGGAGCCTGTAGACGGAGGAGGAGGAGCCGGTAGGGGTGTGCACAGTGCGGTTTGGTGCGGTTTTGGCCCAAACCGTAACCTCACCGTAAGGGCTCGGTTTTTGCCCGAGAAAAACCGCACCGCACTGAAATTATGCGGTGCGATTTCGATTCGGTGCGGTTTTTTGCAGTGCGGTTGCGGTTTCGCTGCGGTTTTTACATGTATTTTACATAGACTACTGCTAAGCATCGCCCCCAGTAGCGTCAAGTTGAGCGTTCTATTTATAGAAAAATAGATTTTCTACTACTACAGATGCACCTTTTTAAAACGGTAATGCTATTTTAGTATTTTATCTCAGATTCCATTGAGTTCATTGAAGGTCATTCCTTTGATTGTTTTTGATGAAGATTTTCCTTTTTCTACATTGTTCTCTCTAGCCTTGATGTCGAACAACACAATTAATTCCACAACACCTATCGAATTTTCTCTTGTGAGTTTATCTCGGTAAAATAGTTATTTGATCAAGTCACTGTTACTACTGTGACTCTTTACGAATTCTCAACTCTCATGACAATATCAAAGTAACCTATTATGGTTTGTACTTGTTGTATAAAAATCGAGGATGATTATCCACATTATCCACCTCCACCAAGTGTTAATACTGTTGATTCTCCACCTCTACTTCTTGGCATGATAATATCTTGTATGATCTTAATCTTGCTCTAAGAAAGGGTAAGTGCACATGCATCACTCTTTTTATTTCTCAATTTATCTCATTTACTTAATATACTTAAATGTGACATCACATAATTATAAAAAATTAAATACACAAAATATTCGGTACGGTGCGGTTTTTGCGGTTTTTAAAATCCAAAAACCGCACCGCACCGAACCGCGCTCGGTTTGTAAAAGTTCAAAACCGAACCGCACCTAAACTACGCGATGCGGTTTAAAAATCGGTGTGGTTTTTGCGGTGCGGGCATTTTTGCGGTTTGCGGTTTTTCATGCTCACCCCTAGGAGCCGGCGCCGGTTCCGGGCGAAGGAGAAGGCGTTGACCTAAGCTTGTTAGCGATTCCCGCTTGCAGTTTTTCTTTTTGTGATGAGAGGGAGTGCGGTTTAATGGGATGGAGGGGCGCAATATAAAGGTAGCGGTTCAATAACCGTGAACCAGTATAGTGGGGAAATCTATTTTTTTTATCATTTCTATTGTTATTTAATATTTCATTATAATATGCTAATACGCTGTCACTAGGGAGTGCTATATAAAATGAATGTTACCTTCACACTCCGCCGACTCAATTAATTAAGCTTGCGATCGGACCCTGAAATTAATTTAAGCGTGAAATTAAAATCTGGGACGTAACAAATCTTCTCTCCTAAAAAATTTTCGTCCTCAAAAATTGCAAACGTACCTAAATCAAAGTGAAACACATAATCTTCTTTATCACGGAGTTTGTCCTCTCTTTCCCAAGTATACTCTGGTCGACCCCAATTCTTCCAAATGACCATAACCATACGGATCTCTCTATTTCTGAGCTTGTGAATCCTCGAATGCCCAATCCTGACTGGCATAATACTGATATTGAGGTTTGATTCAATCCGCGCATCCTTAGTATTGATCACCTGATTTGGATCTCTAACTGCGCTCCTCAGATAGGAGACGTGGAATACATCATGTAATCCACTCATATACTCAGGTAAGGACAACCTATATGCAACCTCACCTATGCGCTCTAGCACCTCAAATGGACCCACAAATCCGGGACTCAACTTCTTCGTCCACTTTATCCTAGAGTCTCCCTTGACTGGTCTCACCTTCAGATAAACGTGATCCCTAACCTTGAATTCAACTGCTCTATGTCTTTGGTCGTAGTACTTGGCTTGTCTATCCTGAGCAATCCTCATGCGCTCCCGAATGAGTCTGACTCTTTCTGTGGTCTTGTCTATCTAGGATTCTTTGCTAGAAGCTCTCTCTTCATTTTCTTCCTGAAAGTCCACCTAGTGTCAACTACTTACACCTAGGGGGGATAGGTGTCTTTGCAGCGTATTTGCAGAATTAAAGTTTTACCTGCACAAGAAAACAAAACAACACAGCACAGAAAGTACACAAGCAATTTATAGTGGTTCCCCGATTTGGGTACGTCCACTTTCCCCCTTCGACCTATCTCCCAACCAGGGACGACTCGGTCACTTCACCAACAGGATTGAAATCCAATCCTTGCACTAACGGAAGGAACCCTTCCACACGTAGGAGTCAACACTCCCACAACACGGGTTGCACCCAACCCTACAACTAGAGACCAATCGGTCCTTTACAAAGAATTGAAAATAGCTTGTAAGAAATACAAACAATATATGGAGACTAAGGTGTCCCTCTTCGTTCGACGACGTGTTCTTGAAGTCAACGAAGAGTCCATAACCCTAGATCTCACTTGGAGAGAATCTCCCCGAGACCGGCGGCGGCGACGAGCGGTGGCAAGGCTCTCGGTGTTGGCGGCGGCAACTGAAGACTGCAGCAAAGCACTGGAGATCCAATCTTCTTAGCGAAGTCGGTAAGGTCTACCAATGGTCACACGAGGATCGATCGTCTCGATCGATTCGGCCGGGGAAAGATTTCCCTATCTCAAATCAAGAGACAAAAGATCTCTGGATAGACACGTGAGACGCTGTGCAGGACTTGGCTTCTATCACCGAGGATCTGGAGGACATCGAGATCGGCTTCGGTGATCGGCGGCGGCAACGGAGGCGGAGCAAGTTCGCGAGATTAGGGTTAGTCGGCCGCTCGGTTTCGTATCTCGTCTGTCTCTTACTGTACACAAATACCAGAGTATTTATACAATAGGTCAAGAGATGACCGTTGTGGGCCCCACCAGCAGTAAGACCTAAGTCCGGTTCAAAATCCCGCAGATAACGTGGACCGGTCCAGACAGAGTCGGAAAAATACCCAAGTCAAATTCGGCGAGAATCGTGGGTGATTCTCGACGATTCGGCGAGAATCACTTACGATTCTCGCCGAATTCTACTTACAGAATTCTGGCTGCACAGGTTATAGAGGCCGGGGAGAATCGATGGGAATCACCTTGGATTCTCGCCGACTCGTCGAGAATGCAAAGTCATTCTCGACGAATCGGCGAGAATCACTTGGTGATTCTCGACGATTCTGCCTTAGATGAGTTTTCTGACTGCGTCGAGATAGCCGGCCAAACCCGGCGAGAATCAACTAGTGATTCTCGACGACTCGTCGAGAATCACTAGTGATTCTCGACGAATCGGTGAGAATCACTTAGTGATTCTCGGTGATTTACACTTAGACGATTCGCGTCTTTCAACCTGTAAGCTGGTCTTTGGCCCATCCTTGCTCCTTGTCTGCTCTTGCTTTATCATAGCCCTGTACTTGAAATTAAGTACACCCCAATAGAGAGAGTACACGTAGGCCAACACACTGATCTGCTCAACGAGGGATTACGTCGCGCAGACCTGTGTATATTAACCCACTGCACCCTGACAGTGGTGTGTACTTAGCGTGGAATAACTGCAAGCACAACTTAAAAGATTTCATCAAACACATTGTCTATTTACCTTAGCTTGTTCAGGGGCTTCTTCAAATCAGGTACATTGTGGATACAATACCCAACAATCTCCCCCTATTTGAAGAAGCCTAAACCCTATAAGCTAAGGTGAATAGAGTAAATAGGAATGAAACTCATAAACTTAAAATTGAGTTGAGAGAGATATTCATTACCAATTACTTGAGAGCAAACTTGGAGCTTGGAGCCAACTTAACCTTAGCCCGAGAGGGTATTCTCCCCCTTTTCGGCTTCTGTAAATCGGGGTCTTGTGCATATGACCCCATTCTCCCCCTCAGTTCTTGCACCTATGCTTACACTTGAGTGCCTGGCAGATGCTCCCCCTAGATGCACGAGCCATGAGCTTCTGTAGTCTTCATTCCTCATAGTTGAGCATCCCCAATTCAGTTTTGAAGAGACTGAACTTGGCCTCGTCTAAGGGCTTAGTGAAAATATCTGCAATCTGCTTGTCCGTGGGGACATAGTAGAGAGAGATGTCCTTGTTCTCCACGTGCTCCCGAATGAAGTGGTAGCGAACTTTAATATACTTCGTTCTGTTGCGCGATACCGGATTGTTGGCAATGACAATTGCACTTGAGGAGTCGCAATACATTGGTACTTCCTTGAACTGGAGGTCATAGTCGGCTAACTGGTTTCTTATCCATAGGAGTTGTACGTAACAGCTGCCAGCCGAGATGTACTCAGACTCTGCAGTGGAGGTTGCTACACAATTCTGCTTCTTGCTGTTCCATGAAATAAGCCTTCTTCCGAGGAATTGACACGTCCCGGAGGTGCTTTTCCTGTCATCCCTACTTCCTGCAAAATCAGCATCTGAAAACCCTATTAGCTCGACATCATTGCTTCTCGGGTACCATAAGCCAAGATTAGGGGTACCTTTAAGGTATCTGAGAATTCGCTTTGCAACGACATAATGAGATTCCTTAGTGTTCACCTGATATCTGGCACAAACACATGTGGAGAACATGATATCCGGTCTACTTGCAGTAATATAGAGCAGAGATCCAATGATGCTTCTGTATTTGGTTTCATCAAAAGGTTTCCCTTTCTCATCCTTATCCAGAGACATGGTGGATCCCATTGGAGTCCTCATAGAGGTTGCATTCTCCATTCCGAATTTCTTGAGGAGTTCATTTGTGAACTTCGTCTGAGAAATGAAGATTCCTTCCTCAGACTGTTTCACTTGAAGTCCCAAGAAATACTTCAGCTCTCCCATACTGCTCATTTCAAACTTTCCTTGCATAAGTTTGGAAAACTTTTTGCAAAGATTGTTGTCCGTTGAGCCGAATATAATGTCATCAACATAGATTTGCACCAGCAAAATCTTGCCTTTGACTTCCCTGAGAAATAATGTCTTATCTATTTTTCCTCTAGAGAACTTGTTCTCAAGAAGAAAACTAGACAATGTCTCATACCAAGCTCGAGGAGCTTGTTTTAGGCCATATAACGCTTTATTAAGAAAATATACATGATTAGGATAAGTAGGATTGACAAAACCTGGAGGTTGAGCAACGTATACTTCCTCTTTCAAATCTCCATTCAAGAAATCCGATTTCACGTCCATCTGATAGACTGTGAATCCTTTGTGAGAGGCATAGGCTAGAAATAGCCGGATTGCCTCGAGCCGTGCAACTGGTGCAAACGTCTGGTCAAAGTCAATCCCCTCCTCCTGTCTGTATCCTTGAGCCACCAGTCTGGCTTTGTTCTTGATGATGACTCCATATTCATCCAACTTGTTTCTGAAGATACACTTGGTGCCAATCACATTTTGCGTCTTCGGTCTGGGAACCAGCGTCCAGACTTCGCATCTTTCGAATTGATGCAGCTCATCTTGCATGGCCAAAATCCATGATGCGTCTTTGTTCGCTTCGTCGAACTTATTTGGCTCCACCTGCGATAGAAAGCTAAGATGCAAGATCTCATTAAGAGTACCTCGGCGAGTTCTGACACCGTCTCGGGGATCTCCAATGATTTGATTTCTGGGATGATCCCTCACGTGTCTGAGCTCTAGAAGTCTTGCATCAGGAGCTTCGACTACTTCTTGGGCATCTCCTTCTTCTAAAGAATTTGCCTCATTTTGATCTTCAACTTCTCCGATCGGCATTGATGTGGAGACCTTGACATATTTTGGATTTGCATCTTTCTCGGGATCATCCAATTGTAACTTTTCGAGTCTGGCACCTGCAGCTTCAGGAAGACAACTAGAAGTCTTGCAATTAAGCAAGCTTCCTTCATCAAATACCACATTTATTGATTCCTCTACCACTAGGGTTTTCTTGTTGAAAACTCTATAAGCCTGGCTGTGGCTACTATAGCCCATGAATATGCCTTCGAAGCATTTTTCACCAAACTTAGTACGAGGGTACTGTTGAAGCCGAGAAATTCTCAACCTCAGAAATCGGATTAGGCGACCTGAAGCTACTGGTCGACCGGTCAGGAAGACGATCTCTGGTTAGGAAACAAGGACGAATTGTACGAACAAGACCCCAGGTCGCTGCGGCAGGAAGGTCCCACCACGTACCCAGTTGCTTAGGAGAAGCAACCCCTTCTCAACCAGATTGGCCGAGCTAGGTACGAAGGAGGCGAGCTGAACGATAGCGAGTCAAGGGTAGTTACTGGAACTCGCGAGGGTTCAGGCCGAGAATTGCTTGTCCCCTTCGTACCCCTGGGGTCCTATTTATAGGCAAAACCAAAGAAAAGGGGGGGGGGTCTTACTTATACCCCCCCCCTGGCGAGTTGGCGACCTTCTCAAGGAACTCGCCTGGGAGAGGCGAGCATCTGGCCATAGTCGCCACCTGGCGAATTGGCCTGGGGAGCTCGCCCTACTCGCCCAAACCTTCCGCGGCCCGGGATGCTGGTCTGGATCCCCACCCTGCTTTGTTGACTTCGACCTCTGATGACCTGGCGGTGGTAGGGCCCACCCTCGTCGAATATGGGTTGTACACAATCCCCGCTCTTTTTGGGCGACGTAGGAACCCGGAAAGATTCATCCAACGCTTATTCGGCGAGGACCTCTGCCGAGTATCTAGACCGCTCGCATCATCGCCTGCTGGTTGAGTAGTCTATAAATAGGGGGGGCTTCGTTTTTTGAGACAATCCCTGGAGCTCGCCGAAGATGTCGGATGCCGAACAGTTTTTGAAGGACAATCTCGCTGCTCTGTCGGGCCTCCTCGGCATAGCTAGGTCGAAAAGACCGCGTGAGGATGATCCCACGGCCTTGCCCCCGTCGAAGAAGAAGAAGAAGATGAAGAAGGACAAGCAGCCCGCCACTACGGTGGTCGGCTCGCCTCCACTGGCGCACCAGGTCGCCGCGGCGACCGACAATCCCGTAGTGTCATCCACCACCCAGAGGGTGTTGAACGACCTAGGGCTTGACGACCTCCCTGACTCGACCCGGGGCAGCCCGCCGGAGAACGCAGGAGCGACCGAGGAGCCCGCGGTCGTGAAGGAACCTGCGGTGTCCCAGGCCGACGTCGTCACCCTGTCAGGTCGCCACCTCGAACTCTTCTCTGCTGGGTTGTCGCCACCACTTTGCTGACTTCTTTCCTTATGCAGATTCTCCGATTGCCGCGGACGCGGCACTTGATGTCGTCCCTCTCAACTCGGCGCCCCTACTCGCCCTGGCGGCTGACAGGCCGTTCAAGGTCGCCCGCTCGGTCAGGATAGGCCTCAGCTCGGGGAAGGCGTCTGGGGCGGCGTTGGTGAAGGACCCCCCTCCCGCGAGCAAGGATCTGCCGGCGAAGGCCACCCCAGTCGGGTCATCTGGGCTGGTGCGCGAGGTCCCTCCAGCGAGTACGGCGGCTGGTGTTGTCGCGAGCGGCGGGAAAATACCCTCGGTGAGCGCTCCATTGCCGCCGCCGCCGCCGCCGCCCGCGGTCGTCACTACCGCCAGGCGCCGAGCACCGGCTTGCCCCCTCCGCCGCCTCTGTCCGCTCTGCCGAAGGATCATCCGCGACCTCCTTCTTCCGCGCCGAGGGCTCCGCACCACTCGGCGAGCTCTCCTCAGGCTTCGCCGCCGGTGAAGAAGCCGGTGAGGCCGCGGCCTCCCTACTTTCCTCCGCGGGTTGGAGACCCTGACTACGTCGGCCAAGGGTCTGGAGGGCGCGGGCAGGGCAGGCCTGCCGACCTTCCGAGTAGCTCTTCGGGGAGGCGAGATACCTCCGGGCGACCTTCTTCGCCGCGCCGATCCCGATCTCCTCGCCGTGGTGAGCCTCCTTCCACTGACTACCGCTCTGCTTATTGCTTTTTCACTCCTAACGATCTGTCTTCTTGCCGTGTCAGATCGCCCGGCGACCTCTGGGGCGACTTTCCTCGACGCTATCGGGCTGTCCGGGAGCGAGTATCGCCAGGCCGCCATTCGCGCCCACATGGAGCTGGAGAGCAAGTTTGACCAGCTCGCCATCTGTGATTCTCACCGGCGCATCTCGGCACTGGAGGCGAGGATGGCCAAGGTCGAAGGGCTCCAGTCGACCCTGGAAAGCTATGAAGCTCGCTTTCACGTGGTCAAAGAGAACGACCGCCAACTGCAACTGAACAACCACCGCCTGCAGCTGGTGCTCGACGAGCTGGCCGGCATCCGGGCGAGCATGGGATCTGCCGGACGCCTGGAGAGGATGGAGGAGCAGCTCAGGCTCGGCGATGACGCGACAGCGCTGGCGACGGAGCATTACTGACGTGCGCGCGAGATCGGCTGGGCTGGGCGGCATCCGCACCCTCCTGAGCGGCCGAGGGCGCCATAATCTTTTTCTTTTTTTGTTTTTCGAATGTAATCGCCTGTAATCGCCTCGCGCGACTTTGTAATCCCCGGACATTTATTTTTAATTTGATTAATTCGTGTGCGCGAATATTCCCGCTTCCGTGTGCGCGCTTTCATTCTTTGACGTACCGAGCTTTAGTTCACTTTGATAATGTCGCAGGTTTTTCTTCATCGCGCGAGTTTGTCAGATACTCGCCGGGGTGGCTGACCCCCCCCCCTCCTTGGACTTGTCGTTCCTATAAATAGGGGGGGGGTAGGTGGGTCATAAAGGGTATTGCTGTAGCGACCTTCTTTCCTCCTGCCGAGTATCTGAACAGTCAACTCGCCGCTCACGCTGCTTTCTGATCTCGCCATCATGGTCGGTGACGACGCCAGCGCTCGCCGACAGGCCCATGCAATTAATTTTGCCGATGCGGCTTTTAAGAAATCTATCACCACCGAGAAGGAACTGGCGACCTTCAAGGAACGCTCCCTCCCTGACGGATACTCGGCAAGACTCCCTACTCGCAGCGAGCGTCTCAATACCCATATTGAGGGCTCGCTTGTAATGTCGCTGCGTCACTTTGACGCGGGTCTGCGGCTGCCCTTCTGGCCGGAGTTTTGCGAGATTCTACGCTACTTTGGGATTGTTCCCGCGCAGATCAATCCCAACGGCGTGGCGATCATTATGGGATTCCTATGCTTCCTTCGGGAAGAGAGGATCTCTTTCGACCTCTCCGTCTTTCGCCGCATCTTCGCCTTCGCGGCGACCTCGGAGGGGGTCATCTTCTTTAGCAGTCATGTCTGCACTCTGGTCGGGACGGCGAACAAGGTCCATCGCTGGAGCGAGCAGCTGGTTGTCGTCCATGGCGACTTCGGCGGCGTTCCCGGCAGGCCGCACCAACCAGCCGATGTCGCCTTCCTTCCCCCCATCCTCGAGGGAGCTCGCGAGCAGCTCTTCGACTACTTCCGCGGTCGGCGTTTTGACGTCATTTTCTGGCGACTAAACGTCAGCGTGCTCGAGCCAGTCCTCCCGATCGAAAGTATGTTGAACTCGCCGTGCGCCCTGGTTACTCGCTCGTCATTTTGCCGCTGAAGCTAACTTCGTCACGTGTTTTGCAGTCGCCAACGAGCTTCCGGAGAAGCCGCTTCCCTTGGCGAAGGAAGTCGCTGCCACGCAGTCGGATGCTCCCCCTCCTGCCGACGTCGGGGAGAAGAAGACGGCTAAGGGGAAGTCGCGGGCCAGCTCGCAGGGTCCCGCGAGGAAGAAGGTGAAGACCTCGTCGCCGCGATCCGTCGATCGCCGGTCGCCGACGCCCGCGCGGTCACCCCATTTCCACCCCAACTACGGCCTTGGACAGGGGGTGGTGGACGCCTTCGGTCGCCCGCTCGTGACCTGGTCGGCGGGGGAGAACTCGGTGTCGCTGAGCACCAACCTCCCGTCCTGGTCGACTGACTGGGAGGATAAGGGGGAGGCGTTCGCCGTCCTTCATGCCATCTATGGTCGGGCCGACGCGGAGTCCGTCATGGAGCTGACCCCGACGGAGCTTGCCCATCAGTCGGCCTGCGCGCTCGCGCGGTCTGCCGAGCTGGGGCATTACTCGGCGAGGAAAATGTTGGAAATGACCGACGCCCTCAAAATCGTCTCCAAGAAGGCCATTGACCTTGGCATGCAGTCCGCCCGCTGGAGGGACTTCGAGGTGAGTTATCCTTGGGTAGGTTGCTTGACTTGTATCGCTGCCAGGCTCTGACATTGGTCATCTCGCAGGCTGCCGAGATAGAGGCGGCGAAGAAGCTTTCTGAGTGCGAGGAGAAGCTCGCCACCTCCCAGGCCGAGTTGGAGGCGGCTCAAACTCGCGCTGCGGTGATGGAGACCAGGCTGATCGCTGCTGAAGGGCGGCCGAGCTCCTCAACCTCGCTGCCCGAGGACCCGGCGCGAGTGGTGAAGCAATCGCGCGTCCTCTGGGAGGAGAGATCCTCCGTTCGCCGCGAGATCGTGCGGGCGGCGGGGAATGTCATTCTCGCGCGCCTTAGGCTCGGGGGCCAGCTCGTCGAGGGGGAGAAGCCGCTCACTGTTGACGAGCTCATCCCCGAGCTGCTCGCCGAGGGGACTGTCCCGCCATACGACGCGTCGTTGCCGACCAGCTCCGGTGATTCTGACAGCAGCGGCAGCGGAAGCAGCAGCGGCAGCGGAAGCAGCAGCGGCAGCGGCGAGACCGCAGAGAGCGACGACTTTGCGGATATCGGCGATGTTGGGGATGATGAATATCGGCCTGATACTGGCGACGACGAGTCCTAGTTGCTCGCCGATATTCTTTTTGTTCCTTTTGTAAACCACATTTTGACTTAGTGATTTATACAAAGTTTTGCCTTTTCCTCTGACTGGAGGTTACTCGCTAGGCTCATAGGCTCGGAGAGGGACGCTCGCTAGGTCGCAGGGGATGGCCCCAACGTCGACCATCCGCTCGCCGGGACCTACTCCCCCCTGCGCCCGGATACTCGTGAACCTGCTGTGATAACCGCGCGGGTGGCGTGTGGGACGTACTCGCATGTCCCCCGGGGCTCGCTTACTCGCGCGGTTTCAGCTCGCTTCCCCGCATGGAAACAGCTCGCCTACTCGCGCGAGATCAGCTCGCCTGTTCTCGTGAGTTTTGCTCTCCTACTCGCGTGAGGCCTGCTCGCGCGTGACGAAAATTGGGCCGGGCTTAGTCGTCGAACATAGCCCGTGGGCCCCTCCTTGTTATCGAGGAGATCGGCCGATTCCCGAGGAGAGGAGCTCGTGGGGATACCGGTCTTTCGACGCTGCTCCACTCGAAGTCTTGGATTACAATCGAGGAGATCGGCCGATTCCCGAGGAGAGGAGCTCGTGGGGATACCGGTCTTACGACGCTGCTCCACTCGAAGTCTTGGATTACAATCGAGGAGATCGGCCGATTCCCGAGAAGAGGAGCTCGTGGGGATACCGGTCTTACGACGCTGCTCCACTCGAAGTCTTGGATTACAATCGAGGAGATCGGCCGATTCCCGAGGAGAGGAGCTCGTGGGGATACCGGTCTTACGACGCTGCTCCACTCGAAGTCTTGGATTACAATCGAGGAGATCGGCCGATTCCCGAGGAGAGGAGCTCGTGGGGATACCGGTCTTACGACGCTGCTCCACTCGAAGTCTTGGATTACAATCGAGGAGATCGGCCGATTCCCGAGGAGAGGAGCTCGTGGGGATACCGGTCTTACGACGCTGCTCCACTCGAAGTCTTGGATTACAATCGAGGAGATCGGCCGATTCCCGAGGAGAGGAGCTCGTGGGGATACCGGTCTTACGACGCTGCTCCACTCGAAGTCTTGGATTACAATCGAGGAGATCGGCCGATTCCCGAGGAGAGGAGCTCGTGGGGATACCGGTCTTACGACGCTGCTCCACTCGAAGTCTTGGATTACAATCGAGGAGATCGGCCGATTCCCGAGGAGAGGAGCTCGTGGGGATACCGGTCTTACGACGCTGCTCCACTCGAAGTCTTGGATTACAATCGAGGAGATCGGCCGATTCCCGAGGAGAGGAGCTCGTGGGGATACCGGTCTTACGACGCTGCTCCACTCGAAGTCTTGGATTACAATCGAGGAGATCGGCCGATTCCCGAGGAGAGGAGCTCGTGGGGATACCGGTCTTACGACGCTGCTCCACTCGAAGTCTTGGATTACAATCGAGGAGATCGGCCGATTCCCGAGGAGAGGAGCTCGTGGGGATACCGGTCTTACGACGCTGCTCCACTCGAAGTCTTGGATTACAATCGAGGAGATCGGCCGATTCCCGAGGAGAGGAGCTCGTGGGGATACCGGTCTTACGACGCTGCTCCACTCGAAGTCTTGGATTACAATCGAGGAGATCGGCCGATTCCCGAGGAGAGGAGCTCGTGGGGATACCGGTCTTACGACGCTGCTCCACTCGAAGTCTTGGATTACAATCGAGGAGATCGGCCGATTCCCGAGGAGAGGAGCTCGTGGGGATACCGGTCTTACGACGCTGCTCCACTCGAAGTCTTGGATTACAATCGAGGAGATCGGCCGATTCCCGAGGAGAGGAGCTCGTGGGGATACCGGTCTTACGACGCTGCTCCACTCGAAGTCTTGGATTACAATCGAGGAGATCGGCCGATTCCCGAGGAGAGGAGCTCGTGGGGATACCGGTCTTACGACGCTGCTCCACTCGAAGTCTTGGATTACAATCGAGGAGATCGGCCGATTCCCGAGGAGAGGAGCTCGTGGGGATACCGGTCTTACGACGCTGCTCCACTCGAAGTCTTGGATTACAATCGAGGAGATCGGCCGATTCCCGAGGAGAGGAGCTCGTGGGGATACCGGTCTTACGACGCTGCTCCACTCGAAGTCTTGGATTACAATCGAGGAGATCGGCCGATTCCCGAGGAGAGGAGCTCGTGGGGATACCGGTCTTACGACGCTGCTCCACTCGAAGTCTTGGATTACAATCGAGGAGATCGGCCGATTCCCGAGGAGAGGAGCTCGTGGGGATACCGGTCTTACGACGCTGCTCCACTCGAAGTCTTGGATTACAATCGAGGAGATCGGCCGATTCCCGAGGAGAGGAGCTCGTGGGGATACCGGTCTTACGACGCTGCTCCACTCGAAGTCTTGGATTACAATCGAGGAGATCGGCCGATTCCCGAGGAGAGGAGCTCGTGGGGATACCGGTCTTACGACGCTGCTCCACTCGAAGTCTTGGATTACAATCGAGGAGATCGGCCGATTCCCGAGGAGAGGAGCTCGTGGGGATACCGGTCTTACGACGCTGCTCCACTCGAAGTCTTGGATTACAATCGAGGAGATCGGCCGATTCCCGAGGAGAGGAGCTCGTGGGGATACCGGTCTTACGACGCTGCTCCACTCGAAGTCTTGGATTACAATCGAGGAGATCGGCCGATTCCCGAGGAGAGGAGCTCGTGGGGATACCGGTCTTACGACGCTGCTCCACTCGAAGTCTTGGATTACAATCGAGGAGATCGGCCGATTCCCGAGGAGAGGAGCTCGTGGGGATACCGGTCTTACGACGCTGCTCCACTCGAAGTCTTGGATTACAATCGAGGAGATCGGCCGATTCCCGAGGAGAGGAGCTCGTGGGGATACCGGTCTTACGACGCTGCTCCACTCGAAGTCTTGGATTACAATCGAGGAGATCGGCCGATTCCCGAGGAGAGGAGCTCGTGGGGATACCGGTCTTACGACGCTGCTCCACTCGAAGTCTTGGATTACAATCGAGGAGATCGGCCGATTCCCGAGGAGAGGAGCTCGTGGGGATACCGGTCTTACGACGCTGCTCCACTCGAAGTCTTGGATTACAATCGAGGAGATCGGCCGATTCCCGAGGAGAGGAGCTCGTGGGGATACCGGTCTTACGACGCTGCTCCACTCGAAGTCTTGGATTACAATCGAGGAGATCGGCCGATTCCCGAGGAGAGGAGCTCGTGGGGATACCGGTCTTACGACGCTGCTCCACTCGAAGTCTTGGATTACAATCGAGGAGATCGGCCGATTCCCGAGGAGAGGAGCTCGTGGGGATACCGGTCTTACGACGCTGCTCCACTCGAAGTCTTGGATTACAATCGAGGAGATCGGCCGATTCCCGAGGAGAGGAGCTCGTGGGGATACCGGTCTTACGACGCTGCTCCACTCGAAGTCTTGGATTACAATCGAGGAGATCGGCCGATTCCCGAGGAGAGGAGCTCGTGGGGATACCGGTCTTACGACGCTGCTCCACTCGAAGTCTTGGATTACAATCGAGGAGATCGGCCGATTCCCGAGGAGAGGAGCTCGTGGGGATACCGGTCTTACGACGCTGCTCCACTCGAAGTCTTGGATTACAATCGAGGAGATCGGCCGATTCCCGAAGTCGTTACCGGTCTTACGACGCTGCTCCACTCGAAGTCTTGGAGAGGAGATCGGCCGATTCCCGAGGAGAGGAGCTCGTGGGGATACCGGTCTTACGACGCTGCTCCACTCGAAGTCTTGGATTACAATCGAGGAGATCGGCCGATTCCCGAGGAGAGGAGCTCGTGGGGATACCGGTCTTACGACGCTGCTCCACTCGAAGTCTTGGATTACAATCGAGGAGATCGGCCGATTCCCGCATACTCTTATGCTCCACTCGAAGTCTTGGATTACAATCGAGGAGATCGGCCGATTCCCGAGGATCTCCGGTCTTACGAAGGTCATCTTCGGCCGATTCCCGAGGAGAGGAGCTCGTGGGGATACCGGTCTTACGACTCTCCTCGGAGAGACTCAAAGGCATCTTTGACAAAACTCTCCTCGGAGAGACCTCTTGACCCTGCCAAATCGGGGGGTCGGCGTCCAGACCCGTTCCTAAGAATTCCTCTAGTCGGAAGAGAGATGCACTCGGGGAGACCTAGGCCGACATGCAAGGGGGGAGCTGATCTCGGCCGATAATGCAGAGGTTCGGTCTTACAAGAGCGCTTAAAGTCCCGAAGCCTCGTCCCATCGTCCGAACTAGGCTATTCAGTGAGAACGGGTTGAAGGCACGTATCTCGATTTGATAGTGAAGATCGTTTCCAGTTGCGATTCGAATGGGGGTGGTGTTCGTCGAGGGTCCTCCCCGGACGCACTCGGAATCAACACACACCCCTGGGCTCATTCTTGCCCTTTTCAGCAGGTTATCCTGCCTTGCTGCTCGTTTGAGGTTTTTCCTTCTGGGTGCTTTACGAGGCCGGCCTCTCCTCGAGTCCGGGGGATCAGGATGCGGATCTGTTCCTCGTAGTTCCTCCAGACGGAAGAGAGATGCACTCGGGGAGACCTAGGCCGACATGCAAGGGGGGAGCTGATCTCGGCCGACAGTGCAGAGGCCCGGTCTTACAAGAGTGCTTAAGATCCCGAAGCATCGTCCCATCATCCGTACTGGGCTATGTATGGGGAACAAACCGACCACTGCCTTCCGAAGTCGACTACGAGGCGGGCCATGGAAACACTCAGAAGCCTCGAGGCACCTTCAACACAAAAAGGGATGAAAATCCGCATCCTTTGTTCATATAAGAAAGTTTACAGAAATAGATACATGGGTTACCGCTATGGATAAAATCTTTTCAAATCATCTCCGCTCCAGGTTCCAGACAGCGGCTCTCTCGCTTGGTCTTGTAGGTAATAGCCTCCTGTGGCCAAAGCCTCTTGGATGATGAAAGGTCCTTCCCAGTTGGGAAAGAGCTTGCCTATGGCGGCTCCCCGCCCGGCGGCGTCCACTTTCTTCATGACCAAGTCCCCTGCGAGGAAGTTCTTCAAGCGGACGTTTTTGTCGAAATGCCTCGCCATGCGCCTCTTGGTTTCCTCCTGGCGTATGGAGGCTAAGTCCCGAAGCTCTTCCACATAATCTAGGGAGAGCCTCTGAGCCTCTTCATTCTCTAACCGCCATTCCTCGCTTCCGTCTTCGGCCGCGATGACCCTCGGACTATGCACCTCAAATTCGACCGGGATGAGCGCCTCGGACCCGTGTGATAGCTTGAAGGGTGTTTCCCTTGTAGCCGAGTTCGGGGTGGTCCTGAGAGCCCACAGGACAGAGGGGAGTTGTTCGGCCCAATTCCCCTTGAGATTGGTGATCTTCTTCTTCAGCAAGTTGATGATGAGCTTGTTTGCGGCTTCTACTTGCCCGTTGCTACGAGGATGATGTATCGAGGCGAACCGAAGGTCGGTTCCCAATTGTTTACAAAAGTCTCCCAGTTCCAGGCTGGCGAACTGCGGCCCATTGTCGGTGATGATGGCCAGAGGGATCCCGAATCTGCATGCGATCTCCCCCCAAATGAAGTTCTTGACGATTTGAGACGTGGTCCTGGCCAGAGCCTTAGCCTCGATCCACTTCGTGAAGTAGTCGACCATTACCAGAACAAACTTCCTTTGCCCGCTAGCTTGAGGGAACGGGCCGATCAAATCCATGCCCCAAATTGCGAAAGGCCATGGAGCGGTAATTGAGCGAAGTTGCTGAGCTGGCTGGAGCGCAAGGGGCGCAAAGAGTTGACATTGGGAGCATTTTCTGGAATAGGCCTCTGCGTCCTTTCGGATGGTCGGCCAGAAGTAACCGTGCCTCAGAATCCTTTGCTCCAGGGTGCGGGTCCCGGAGTGACTGCCGCACTCTCCTGAGTGTATCTCTTCGAGGACCCGGGGAATCTCGTGCTCTGACAAGCACCGGGCCAGAGGGCCTGAAATGGTCTTGCGATAGAGTTCGCCGCCCTGCAGCAAGTAGTATGCGGCCTTGTACCGAAACTTTCTTTGGTCTTGCCCGTCAGATGGTAGTCGGCCTGTCGCCAGGAATGTGATGAACGGATCCCTCCACGAGGCCCGCTGATCGGCCTCCATCAATTCGCCTTCTTCGATGGATGGTCGAAATAACTCGATGGCGGTTCCCCCGGCCCGGGGGCCGTATTTCGCAAGATTGTCTGCCTCGGAGTTGCGCTCTCGGGGCACATGCTCGACGTGAAAGGATCGGAACCCCCCGATAAGGCCTTTGACCTTGACCAGATATTGCTGCAAGACGGGATCTCGGACTTCGAACTCTCCCCGAATCTGGGATGCCGCCACCATGGAATCGGAAAAGGCCCTGATATCTCTGATTGCCAGTTCCTTGGCGAGTCGCAAGCCAGCCACCATGGCTTCGTACTCCGCCTGGTTGTTAGTAACCGGAAAATTGATCTTGATAGCTTGCTCAATCCTGGTCCCCTGAGGACTAACCAGCACCACCCCGGCTCCCACGGAGTGTCTCCCTGACGCGCCATCCACGAACATCTTCCAAGGGACCGGCCGAGAGACATCCGTGTCTGCCTCGACCTCGGCCGAGAAGTCGGCCAGGAAATCCGCCACGGCTTGTGCTTTGATCGCGACCCTTGGGGGGTAGGAGATGTCGAACTCGCTCAGCTCCACAGCCCATTTGGCGAGCCTGCCGGAATGCTCCACTCCGTCCAAGATACTCCTCAAGGGATGGTCTGAGACTACTTTGATAGAGTGGGCTTGGAAATATGGACGGAGTCGCCTGGCCGAAACTACCAGGGCAAAGACCAACTTCTCCAGGATGGGGTACCGCGTCTCGGCTTGCCTTAGCACCCGGCTTACGTAATAGATCGGAAGCTGCTTCTTTCCCTCCTCTCGGACCAACACCGAGCTGACTGCTTCGGCCCCTACCCCTAGGTAGAGCAAGAGGTCTTCGCCGCCCTGCGGACCCTGAAGGAGGGGAGCTCGAGTCAGCTGTTGCTTGAGCTTCTTGAAGGCCTCCTCGCACTCCGGGGTCCACTCGAATTTCTGATTTCCCCGAAGGGCTTTGAAGAAAGGGGAGCACTTTTCTCCGGCCTTGGAGAGAAACCGGCTAAGACCTGCCAGCCTTCCGGTCAACCTTTGAACTTCCTTGGAGTCCCTTGGGGACGCCATCTCCACGATGGCTTTCACCTTGTCGGGGTTGGGCTCCACCCCTAGGGGAGTAAGGAGGTGTCCTAGAAACTTCCCCCTTCCTGCGCCGAAAACACACTTGGCCGGGTTGAGCCGCATCTTGTACCTCCTCAGGGTGGCGAAAGTCTCCGTCAGATCCGCTACGTGCTCTGCGGCGCTCTTACTCTTAACGAGCAAGTCGTCGACGTAGACTTCCAGATTCCGCCCCTTCTGCTCTCTGAAGACGTGATCCATCATTCTTTGATATGTCGCGCCGGCGTTCTTGAGCCCAAAGGGCATCATCTTGTAGCTATAGCACCCGTCGCTGGTGATGAAGGAAACGTCGCGGCAATCGGGGGGATGCATCCGGATCTGATGGTATCCTGAAAAGGCATCAAGGAAACTCATCACAGGAAATCCGACGGCGGAATCAACCAGCGCGTCGATCTGAGGCAGGGGATAACAATCCTTCGGGCAGGCTTTATTCAATAATGAAAAGTCGATACATAACCTCCAGCCCCCTCCAGACTTCTTCACCATTACAACATTGGAGACCCAGCCTGGATACTGGATCTCCGAAACAAAACCTGCTTCCAGCAGCTTCCCTACTTCCTCCCGGATGGGTCCCGCTAGAGCGGCGGCGCTCTTCCTTTGCTTTTGACGGACGGGGGCCGTCGCCGGATCCAGGTTGAGGCGATGACAGGCAACATCAGCATCGATCCCTGGCATTTCGGCGGCGCTCCATGCGAAGACGTCCGCGTTTTCCTGTAGGCAGGCCGCTATCTCCACCTTCCCTTCCGGGGGCAAGGCTCCTCCGATCTTCAGCAGCTCCGGCTTTCCTCTCAGGGAGGTCACCTCCACTTCCTCCAGCTCCTCGGCAGCTTGCAGGCCCTCTTCTTGCTCCATCATCCTTTCCAACCTTTCTGCGTCGCCCATCCAGCTGATGGTGCTGACCGCATTCAGGTAGCATTCCCTGGAGGCCTTGGGATCTCCCCTGATCCTGACTTGGACGTCATCCCTGCAGTACTTCAGGCATTGGTGATAAGATGAAGGGACGGCCTTGAAGTAGTTGATGAGGGGCCGTCCGAAGATGGCGTTGTAGCCGCTCGGTGCGTCGACGATGACGAAGCGGCATCGGATCGAAGTCCCCCCGAGAGTAACTAGCAACTCCACTCCTCCTTCCACCTCTTTCTTCTCCCCGGAGAAGCCGAAGAGGGGCCCATCCGCTGCCTGAACCCGGGACGCTTCCACCTGAAGGCCGACGAAGGTTCTCTTGAAGATGACATTCACCGAGCTCCCGTTATCCGCGAGGATTCGGTCGACGGTGAAGTCCTCGATTGCTGCTTGAATCACCAGGGCGTCATGGAAGGGGTTCTCGTTCCAGAGCATGTCTTCCTCCGAGAAGGTGATCTCGTTCAAGGGAGGGGGGGTCTGAGACGTTGAAGCGACGCTCCTTTTGTAGATTTGGTGGAGACTTCCCTTGCGGGAAGCTCCTAGCCCCGCCCCTCCGTTGATCACTCCAACGTGCCCGCCTCCCGGACCGGGAATGACATTTCCCCTTCCTCCCTGATCGATCCTGTCTTCGTTCCTCCTCCTCTGCGGTGCCTGGTAAGCCACCTGCCCAACCTGGGCCTCCTGCTGTGGCTGCTCCCTCTCGGCCGCCGTCGCTTCCATTCTTCTCCTTGTTTCCCAGAACTCTGGGCAAGCCAAGGTCCCGTGCCCCTCCACTCGATGGATATCGCAGTAGAGGGGAATCGCCGCTTCCTGCTGCCTTTCCTGCCTCCTCTCCTGTTGCCTCTCCTTCCGCCGGCGCTTGGCGGCTCGCTGCGTGATGGACATGGTCTCCCTTCTTCCTCCTCCCTGCTCCCGAGGGTTGTAAGCCCTCCTTTCCTCCTGACGGGTGGGCTGCCTCCACTGAGGGCGGTCCCTCGGGTACTGGAACCTTCTTTCCTCGCTCCTCGCTTCTCGCCCTCCGACAGGCCTCCTGTCCTCCTGCCTTCGAGGCCTCTCCCGCCACTCCTGCTTTTCCGCCTTTCTGATCTCCCTTCCTCTCTCTTTCTTCTCCTCTTTCTCCCGCGGCCTTTCCTGCTTCCTGTCACTGCGCCCTTCCGGCTCCCTCTCCCTCTCCAGCAGCCTCCCTTTGTCTTGCCCAAGCGGTCGATCTCCGTCGAGCCGTGCCAGGAACTCCTTGTTCCTCTCCTCTCCCTGGATGAACACATTGGCTCTCTCCACCATCTCCTCGAACGACTTGGGTGGCCTGTGCCCCAACTCCATGTTGAACAGACCCTGCTTCAGCCCGAACTTGAGGGCCACCATCAAGGTGAACCCGTCTACCTCTTCCACCTCCAGCACCTCCTCCTGGAATCGATCGATGTACCGGCCCAAACTCTCGTGCTGCCCCTGCACGATCTTGAAGAGAGCGGTCGCCTCCTTCTTCCTCCGCTTGGACGTCGCGAACCTTGCTAGCAGGCCCCTTCGCAGATCCGAGAAGCAGTAAACGGACCCGGCCGGCAGCTGGTGGAACCAATCTCTCGCGCTACCTTTGAAGGTAATGGAGAAGAGCCGGCACTTGAGAGCATCGGACATGTTGCGAATGGAGACCACATCCTCAAACCACTGAAGATGCCCCACCGGGTCGTCCTTGCCGGAGTAGTACGAGAGGACTGGCTCTCTGAAGTTGTCGGGGACAAGGGCTGCGAGGATCTCGTCGCAGAAGGGGCTCCTCCCTTCCTGGCGGCGGCGAGTATCCTCTCCGCTCGAGCAGTCATACTCGCTCCATCGGCGAGTATCTCCGTACCTCGCCGAGAGTTCTGGTTCTCGGAACCGGATCCCCTGACTACTCGCCGGGTGATGTCGCGGGGGGATCACCTGCTCTCCACTCGCCCAAGCGGGCTCCTTCCCTGCTCGCCGAGTTGGTATCTCCTCGCCCGGGGGTGTCTGGCGACGGGGGGAAGTCGCCGTCACCTCAGGCGGATTTGACAACCCGACGAGTATCGCCTTCTCCATTCTCCTTGCGAACTCTGCAAAAGCTGCCACCGTCACATACTCGCCACCTTGCCCCGGGATTCCAGCTCCCGTCGAGTTACCTCCCAACTCGCCCCGGTCTCCGTCATCGGCCATCTTCCAACCACGACTTTCTTCTTCGGTCGCTATCCACGCTCACCGCACCAAGTGTTGAAGCCGAGAAATTCTCAACCTCAGAAATCGGATTAGGCGACCTGAAGCTACTGGTCGACCGGTCAGGAAGACGATCTCTGGTTAGGAAACAAGGACGAATTGTACGAACAAGACCCCAGGTCGCTGCGGCAGGAAGGTCCCACCACGTACCCAGTTGCTTAGGAGAAGCAACCCCTTCTCAACCAGATTGGCCGAGCTAGGTACGAAGGAGGCGAGCTGAACGATAGCGAGTCAAGGGTAGTTACTGGAACTCGCGAGGGTTCAGGCCGAGAATTGCTTGTCCCCTTCGTACCCCTGGGGTCCTATTTATAGGCAAAACCAAAGAAAAGGGGGGGGGGGTCTTACTTATACCCCCCCCTGGCGAGTTGGCGACCTTCTCAAGGAACTCGCCTGGGAGAGGCGAGCATCTGGCCATAGTCGCCACCTGGCGAATTGGCCTGGGGAGCTCGCCCTACTCGCCCAAACCTTCCGCGGCCCGGGATGCTGGTCTGGATCCCCACCCTGCTTTGTTGACTTCGACCTCTGATGACCTGGCGGTGGTAGGGCCCACCCTCGTCGAATATGGGTTGTACAGGTACTTCCCATTATTCAGTATATAACATTTGCAGCCAAAGATCCTCAGATAGGACATGGTTGGTTTCTTGCCTTTCAGTAGCTCATAAGGAGTCTTACGATGGCTCATGTTGATTAAGGCCCGGTTTTGTACATGACAGGCCGTATTGACAGCCTCGGCCCAGAAGTATTCTGGGAGAGAAGCGTCATTCAACATTGTCGTGCACGCTTCAATGAGTGTTCTATTCCTCCTCTCCGCCACTCCATTCTGTTGAGTAGTGCGAGGGGAGGAGAACTCATGAAAGATACCAAGTTCTTCACAGAACTCTGTCATAGCCCCAGACTCAAACTCTGTTCCGTGGTCACTTCTGATTTTGACCATTGAGCAGTTAAGTTTGTTCTGTATCTGCTTGACAAAACCGGTGAAGATGTCAAACGTATCAGACTTGCGTTTTAAAAAGAACACCCACGTAAACCGAGAGTGATCATCTACAATCACTAGCGTATACGACTTCCCTCCTAAGCTATGAACTTGCATTGGACCAAATAGGTCCATGTGCAGAAGATATAGACATCTGGAGGAATCTTTGTCTGGGATGCCCTTAAAGGTAGCCCGAGTCTGCTTGCCCATCTGACATGCAGGACATGGACTATCTTTAACGCACTTAATAATGGGAGCATCCCTTACTAAGTTTTTGGAAAACAGCATATTAATTGTCTTGTAATTAATGTGTGCCAATCTCTTGTGTCATTGTTCACAAAGATATGCACTGCCTTTAGCAACGAGGCATACTGGGGTAGAAGAATCTAAACTAAGAAAATCTAAACAGAAAATATTTCTGCTCCTAATGCCAGTTAATACAGTTTCCGAAGAATCACATGATATTATCAGGCATTTATCCTTGCAGAACTTAACGTCATACCCTTTATCACATAATTGGCTTACGCTTATCAGGTTATGATTTAATCCTTCAACATAAGCTACGTTAGTGATAGAGAGTATACCGTTGGAAATCGTACCGTAACCTCTGGTGACTCCCCGATCAGATCCCCCAAATATGACTTTGGGTCCATCCTCGACTGGAGAGTACTCCCTCAGCAGGCTTCTTGTCCCGGTCATGTGACGGGAGCATCCACTGTCCAAATACCAAATAGGAGTTTTGTTGGCCTTTGGACATTCCTGCAAAATAGAATTAATTTGCCTTAGGAACCCAATCGAACTTGGGTCCTAGATTCCTTGTTAGCATACTCCCCCTCGATTGGTTAACTCTACGAGTGGTCGGCCTCGCATTGCTAACATAAGGAGTCTCGTTATACCTTGGATTAAACCAACAATCCACGGCAAATTGACCAATTTTGCCACAACACCAGCAGTCAAACCTGTTATACTTCCTCTTGGGCGCCTGCTTTACCCTTGAAACGTGGGGTTCAGCTGGGGCCGAAGACCTGGAGGTGGAGGCAACATGATGACCACAGTCACATGACTTCTTCACCTCTTGGCTTTTCAGTGTAATAGGCTTGGCCTTAGGTGCCTGCTTCCTATTATGGCCGCTAGAGAATTGACCATAATTTCCCAAGTGGATTTCCTCATAAGGTGCCTTGAAGACACTCTCACTGAAGGTACGGGGAAAGGTAAACCCATCATATCGACTCTTCGGCTTTACAACCGAGGGCCTGAAGTGATGCCCATATGTTGACTCAAAGTCATGTTGGTTACAGGGAAAGCTAGGCTTTCTGAACTCAACAGGGCTGAGTGGGGCCTTTCCTTTCTCATCAGCAGAGGCTTTCTTGGCAGCCTTATTCTTCCTCTTGTTCCTGTTTCTCCTGGATGAGGAGCTAGATACCCCTACATGCCCCAAGCCAGCTCCTTTGGCTTGAGCAGAGAAGGTATCAACTAATGGAAGAACAGTTTTTGGCATAGAGAAGCTCTTGACGATCTTCCTTTCTGCCGCAAGTAGTTCTTCCAACTTGTCGACTTCCTCCTGCTTAAGATCAAGGAGCTTAAGAGACTCTGAATGCTTTGAAGTCAGGTCCAAGTGCTCCTGTCGGAGGGAGATCAAACTGGTGATCTCTTCCCTCAGGGATACACTCTCACCTTTAAGGAATTTAACTTCCTTTTTCTCAGCCTTCAGTTTCTTTCGACATTTCAGGAATGTATTGAGTAGAAGCTCATACTTATCGAGGAGCTCAGCTTCAAGGGCAGAAGGGCTATCCTCAGGGTCATCATCCTGAGACTCAGGATCAGAGTCAAAGTCGGAGAGAGGGGTATGAGCTTTTACCTTCCCAGTAAATGGGGGGCATTCTCCTTCTGAGTCAGAGCGACCCATTAGCCCAAAGTAGGCTTCCTCATCATCGCTGGTGTCTGACGTGTCAGATTCACTCAGCGTCTTTGGCTTCTTTACGATGTAACTCCTCTCCTTATTCTTGTCTTTTGAGGACCCGTGCTCCTCTCCCTTTCCCTTTTCCCTCTTGCCTTGATGGCAGTCGGCCACGACGTGTCCTGGCTTGTTGCAACCAAAGCATATAATGTCAGAAGAGCGGTGTTTGTTCGGTTTGGAAACATACCTGTCAGAGGAATAGTTCTTCTTCTGATCCCTTGAGGAGGAGCCGTTTCTCTTTCTCTGATTCCTCAGCTTGTGGAACTTCTTAAATTCTCGTGTGATAAGGGATAAATCTTCCTCTGATAATTCTGAGCCGGAGGAGCTTGGCTCAGAGTCTTCCTCTTCATCCCTCTTCCACGCACGGGAAGAAGCGACACCCTTGCCCTTTCTGGATTGAATGGCTTTCAGGGCCACCGTCTTTTCCTTGGCCGCGGCTTTCTCTGCTTCCTCTTCAGCCTTCCTTGTGTTCAACTGAAGCTCATAGGACATGAGCTTCCCGAACAGAATCTGTGGATCAATTTCCGCAAGTCTGCCAAACTCGCGGATGACGCAGATCTTTGTGTCCCATTCCTTAGTGAGGGACCTAAGGAACTTATCATTGAGTTCACCGTCAGTGAACACTCTTCCATATCCTTTGAGTGCATTGACGATCTTGAGGAAGTTTTCGAAGGTGACTCCGATTTCCTCCTTTGGCCCTTGCCTGAAGGCCTCATATTTCTGATTGAGGAGGGATCTCTGATCGTCCCTCACTTCATCTGTGCCCTCCATTAGGACAATCAGACAGCTCCAGAGATCCCTGGCTGTCCTGCAGTTGCTGAAGTTCTGCATCATAGAGTCGTCAACTGCGCTTACCAGGATGTTCTGAGATTTCTTGTCGAGTACGAACAGCACCATTTCGTCCTTGTCCATTTCCGAAAGTTTCTTGGGCACTTTCCTGGTTGGATCAATGGTGGAGGCCTTGGTGGGAATGTAAGGTCCCTCCTCCACTATCATGAAGAGCCGGGAGTCGACTGCTTCCATGTAGAATCTGATTCTTTCCTTCCAGATAGGAAAGTTCAGTCTGGTGCATACTGGGATTTTGTCGGAGTGCTTGAGTCCGTCCATGGAAGATATCGGTCTTCTTCTTGACACTGGTGGCAGGATTTTACTCAAGGTGTGAACCTTTTTGATGAGTAACCTCCCTCTGATACCACTTGAAAGTCCACCTAGTGTCAACTACTTACACCTGGGGGGGATAGGTGTCTTTGCAGCGTATTTGCAGAATTAAAGTTTTACCTGCACAAGAAAACAAAACAACACAGCACGGAAAGTACACAAGCAATTTATAGTGGTTCCCCGATTTGGGTACGTCCACTTTCCCCCTTCGACCTATCTCCCAACCAGGGACGACTCGGTCACTTCACCAACAGGATTGAAATCCAATCCTTGCACTAACGGAAGGAACCCTTCCACACGTAGGAGTCAACACTCCCACAACACGGGTTGCACCCAACCCTACAACTAGAGACCAATCGGTCCTTTACAAAGAATTGAAAATAGCTTGTAAGAAATACAAACAACGTATGGAGACTAAGGTGTCCCTCTTCGTTCGACGACGTGTTCTTGAAGTCAACGAAGAGTCCACAACCCTAGATCTCACTTGGAGAGAATCTCCCCGAGACCGGCGCCGGCGACGAGCGGCGGCAAGGCTCTCGGTGTTGGCGGCGGCAACTAAAGACTGCAGCAAAGTACTGGAGATCCAATCTTCTTAGCGAAGTCGGCAAGGTCTACCAACGGTCACACGAGGATCGATCGTCTCGATCGATTCGGACGGGGAAAGATTTCCCTATCTCAAATCAAGAGACAAAAGATCTCTGGATAGACACGTGAGACGCTGTGCAGGACTTGGCTTCTATCACCGAGGATCTGGAGGAGATCGAGATCGGCTTCGGTGATCGGCGGCGGAGACGGAGGCGGAGCAAGTTCGCGAGATTAGGGTTAGTCGGCCGCTCGGTTTCGTATCTCGTCTCTCTCTTACTGTACACAAATACCAGAGTATTTATACAATAGGTCAAGAGATGACCGTTGTGGGTCCCACCAGTAGTAAGACCTAAGTCCGGTTCAAAATCCCGCAGATAACGTGGACCGGTCCAGACAGAGTCGGAAAAATACCCAAGTCAAATTCGACGAGAATCGTGGGTGATTCTCGACGATTCGGCGAGAATCACTTATGATTCTGGCCGAATTCTACTTAGAGAATTCTGGCTGCACAGGTTATAGAGGCCGGGGAGAATCGGTGGGAATCACCTTGGATTCTCGCCGACTCGTCGAGAATGCAAAGTCATTCTCGACGAATCGGCGAGAATCACTTGGTGATTCTCGACGATTCTGCCTTAGATGAGTTTTCTGACTGCGTCGAGACAGCCGGCCAAACCCGGCGAGAATCAACTAGTGATTCTCGACGACTCGTCGAGAATCACTAGTGATTCTCGACGAATCGGTGAGAATCACTTAGTGATTCTCGACGATTTACACTTAGACGATTCGCGTCTTTCAACCTGCAAGCTGGTATTTGGCCCATCCTTGCTCCTTGTCTGCTCTTGCTTTATCATAGCCCTGTACTTGAAATTAAGTACACCCCAATAGAGAGAGTACACGTAGGCCAACACACTGATCTACTCAACGAGGGATTACGTCGCGCAGACCCGTGTATATTGACCCACTGCACCCTGACATTGGTGTGTACTTAGCGTGGAATAACTGCAAGCACAACTTAAAAGATTTCATCAAACACATTGTCTATTTACCTTAGCTTGTTCAGGGGCTTCTTCAAATCAGGTACATTGTGGATACAATACCCAACACTTCCCAACATAAAGGTGTCCGACAATGCCTGTCATATAAGGCCTTGAATGGTGTCATGCCGAGACTCGCCTGGAAACTATTATTATAGGAGAATTCCACCAAAGTGACATACTTCTCCCATTTACCCCCAAAGTACAAAATACACATGCGAAGCATATCTTCCATTGTTTTATTTGTACACTTTGTCTGCCAATCAGTCTGGGAATGGAAAGTTGTGCTGAACTTCAACCGAGTACCCAGTCTATCCTTAACCTATCTCCAATCTCTAGCAGTAAATCTACCATATCTATCTAACATAATAGACTTTGGCACACCATGAAGCCGAACTATCTCATCCACGTACAATTGAGCCAACTTTGGACCCTGGTCAGTTCTCTTGTTGGGAATAAAAAGTGCAACCTTGGACAGTCGATCAACAATCACCCATATTGAGTCATTCCCACACTGGGACCTAGGGAGGCCATGCATAAAATCCATGAAAATGTCTTCGAAAATCCACTCTGGAATTGGAAGAGGTTGTAGCTTGCCTCCAGGCATCTGGCATTCAGCCTTAACCAACTTGCAAGTCTCGCACTTCTCAACGTAGTCTGAGACATCTCCCTTAAGTCCTTGCCACCAAACTGACTTCTTAAGGTCTGCATACATCTTCGTACTACCCGGGTGAATAGAATACTAGAAGTTATGAGACTCGACTAAAATATCCTCATGAAGATGCCAGACATCTGGAATGAACACTCTGCCCTTAAACAAGAACAACCCATCATGAACCATGAAATCGTCTCTCTGGCCTGTTTGAGTCAAATCAAAAATTTCTGCCATCTTTGTATCTAAGGATAGTTCATTACGGATCCTTTCTTTGATGCCACAATTTATCTCAATCCGTCCCAAATTGATAGGGCTAAAACTAGGGTGCGACACTACTCTAATCTCCAGCCTTTCTAAGGCTCGCATTAATTCATCATGTTGGGTGATGAGAGCATAACTAGAACTCCTACTGAGAGCGTTTGCTACAACATTAGCTTTTCCCTGATGATACTGAATAGTCACCTCATAATCTGCTAAAAACTTGAGCTATCTATGCTACCTCATATTGAGCTCCTGCTGATCAAATATGTACTTGAGGCTCTTATGATCTATGAAGATCTCATACCGCACACCATAGAGGTAGTGTCTCCAAATCTTCAATGAATGGATGATAGCTGCTAACTCCAAATTTTGCACAGAGTAATTTTTCTCGTGATTCTTCAGTTGTTTGGATGCAAAAGCTATAACTTTTCAATGCTTCTTGAGAACACAACCCAGACCCTGTCCTGAAGCATCACTATAAATTCGAAAGCCATCGACACCTAAAGGAAGACATAACACTATTGCATTTGATAATCTGGTCTTCAACTGCTCAAAAGAGGACTCACACTCTGATGTCCAACTAAAAGCTCTTCCCTTCCTGGTAAGCGAAGTCAACGGAACGGCTATCCTCGAAAAGTCCTTAATAAATCTCATGTAGTAGCCTGCTAAGCCGAGAAAACTACGAACCTCTGCAACTGTCTTTGATCTTGGCCAATATCTGATCGCCTCAATCTTTTATGGATCAACGACAAGTCCATCTTTACCAACCACGTGACTCAAGAATGCCACTTCTAGGAGCCAGAACTCGCACTTAGAAAACTTAGCATATAACTAGTTTTGTCTAAGTGCTCAAAACTGTCCTGAGATGTGTGTCATGCTCCTCCTTGCTCTTTGAATACACTAGAATATCATCAATAAAATCAATCACGAATCTCTCCAAGAACTCTCTAAACACCCTATTCGTAAGGTCCATAAATACAGATGGGGCGTTGGTCAGCCTAAATGGCATGACCACAAACTCAAAGTGCCTGTATTTGGTACTAAACACCGTCTTCTGGATATCCTCATCTTGAATCTTCAATTGATGGTATCCCGACCTCAGATCTAACTCGGAATACGTGCAAGACCCCACGAGTTGATCAGACAAGTCATCTATCCTTGGAAGAGGATATTTGTTCTTAATAGTAAGTTTATTCAACTCTCGATAGTTGATACACAATCTCAAACTACCGTCTTTTTTCTTCACAAATAGGACTGGAGCTCTCCACGACAACGTACTGGATCTGATAAATCCCAAATTAAGTAATTCTTGAAACTGAATTTTTAACTCAGCCAATTCCTTGGGTGCCATATGATAAGGAGTCTTGGCCATTGGTGCAGATCTAGGAACAAGATCAATTTGAAAATCAATCTCTCTAGAGGGAGGAGCACCAGGCAGCTCCTCAGGAAAAACATCGGGAAACTCACAGACCACTGGTACCTCCTGCAAAAAGGCTTTAGCTTCTGCAAGCATCAACACCAAAAAGGCGAAACACTCTTTACTGACATTCCTCATAGCTTTTACTGAAAATATGATCAGCTTGGAGATTCCTTTCAAACCTCGAAAGGTAATGAGAGACTGATCAGGTCCTTCTAGCTGAATCTCCTTACTCCTGCAATCTATCTTAGCATTCACATCAGTCAGCCAGTCCATGCTCAAAATTAAATAAAACTCAGCAATAGGCAAAAGGGTCGCCTCTATTACAATTTCTGCTTCTCCAAAAAAATGGCACCCTACACTTACAACTGGTCTGCATCACCGAACTGTTAGGCATCATGATATATAACAGAGTCTGGTTGGTGATGACTTCTAGGCCAAGCTTAGACGCAAAAGATTTTACTATGAATAAGTATGATGCACCCGTATCAAAGAGGATCTTAGATGGTATGCCATAAACTAGGAGGATACCTATATGCAAACTTATAATATTAACCTTTAAGTGTTGCTGGGAGAAGGAGAAATAAACATTTCAAATTTTAAGATTCCAAACTTGTCACCACATCCTCCTGCTCTTTGGCCTCCTGTTGGCCAAGACTATAGGCTCGAGGCTGAATTAGACTGCGTCCTGAAGCTGGCTTCGGGTCAGTAACCACTACTGCCTTCCCTTTATCGACCCCACTCGAGTCGCCATGCTTGTATTTCTACTAAAAGTCATGATATAGTACAAGTATTAACTTACAATAAAAGGTCCTAGATAAAGGGAAAAATCACCAAGCAAAAGATCATATTACCTGATTACCCACAGACTCTAGGCAATTCCACGCAAAGTGTCCAGCCCTCTAGCACTTACAACAGACACCTGAAGCAGCCAAACATTCTCCAGAATGATGCCGATTGCATTTAGGGCAAAGTAGGTAGTATCTTGGCTTGCCCCCATACTGATTGCCCAACATAGAATTGACCTTTTGCTTCTTAATCCAGTGGTCCCTTGGCTGACTCTTATCCTGCTGAAATGGGGGCCCACTCTGAGGTTGCTTGGAGCGGAAACTGTCGTGCTTTTGGACTGACTATTGGTCAGTCTCTAATCTTCTTGCTATATCCACCAAACACCTATAATTTGTGTTGACCATGGTCATCAACGGCGGTCTCAAAGAATCTCGCAGACCATCCATAAAACGTTTGCACTTCTCAGCTTATCGCTTGTACTCAGTAACTGTATTATCCCCTTGGAGGTGCCTGAGATACTTCTCTTAGAGACCTCGACGAGCGGAAGGGCGCACAAACCATTTTGCAAGAGCCCTAGAAAAATCACCCCAAGTAAACATATCAGTTGTACGATCTGGCAAGAATAAAGGTCACGTTACTCCACACTAAAGAGAGAATAATTTTCCAACAAACAAGGAATTTTTCAAGACAACTCACCGACAGGATCATCTGCTAAATATTTAGTCCACTAGATTTTTTCCTCTCCCCGAAGGAGGAAAGTTGCTAGTGGAACCTTTTTATTTTCGGGGCACTCCATAATACTCAGCAAATCTCTAGTGTTTGCGATCCAGTCATCCGTATCTATTGGTGTTCCATCTCCACTGTAGTTGGAAGGGTGGAGATCTCTAAAATCCCTTAAGTATCGATCTATACCGACCTCCACTACTACAGGTGCAGGGACTGGTGCAGGAACTAGAGCTAGAATCCATATAAGCTGGAGTCTCTGAAATTCCAATAATGTGACAGCTATCGCCTTGGCAATCTGAGTTGCCAAATCAGTCGGTTCCGGGACTGCAGTGCGGGTGGTGGAGGTGGTGCATTAGTATCACCTATGGCGGTATCAGGAACAACGTTCTGACGTGAGGATTTCCCTGCTTCACTGGTTCGAGGTGCCTAAAGGGCATAGAAAAAGAAATTATTAATACAAATAATATATCTAAAAACAAATCTAATATTGAGGGTATTATCATGCACACGTGAAAACTAAGAGTTAGACAAACTCGGTGACTCTATTAACGAGTGTTTTCTTTTGATATAATCCTATGGCTCTGTGAATTTTTCGTCTCTTATACCAATTTGTAACACCCCAACCCAGTTTAACAGGAATTAGTAGTCCGGTTGGGACCGCAAAAGTAGGTAAACTAAGTAACGATATATAAACTGTTATAAAGCAGGTAAAAGTAATGAAAGTGCTAAAAAAGAGACTTACAATGGAAAAGTGAAGTAATTCTATGGTTAAAAGTGTACCTTGACAAGCTGAATTTGCAGAGCCAACTAAAATTGAAAATATATCACTAAGGGACTGAATTACCGTCAGACTGAAATAACTGATATATCAAAAACACGAGTGAAATACATCAAATACAAATGTCTGTAAATAAAAAGCAAAGTACAACAACAGTGGCACAATTAAACAAACTGACGACTGAAGACAGCTGCCGATCTTAAGCAGATTCCCTGACCTGAGCCCCATGTAAAAACAAGTTCCAAATGGGTCAAGCCCACTGAATAGTAAGAAAAACTACTCTCTCCAGCAATACTTAAAAAAACATTTTAGGTGAGTAACACTTGAATTTAAGAGTTTGTTTAATTATTCTAATATTAAACGTAGCACTTGAAATCATGGTTTGACATGAATTCAAGCTATCGTGTGATCTGACACACTCTTTCTTATCTGTATAAATCATTGATTTTTGAAGTTTTGAAGTTATATCCGTTGTAAGTTTCAACACGTTTCTCTGACTTCTTATTAACTCATGTCACTAAGGACGACTATGTACAATTAGAAATTGTATTCCGAGTGGCAAGCTTGATGGTGTCCTAAACTGATTGTCCTTCAAACTGAACACAGAATCCTATCTGAGGAGTTTCAAATTTGAAACAAGGGTCATCGACCCTGAGCTTGAAATACGAGTGGTGTCCTACTGGCCCTGGAAATACGGTTGTGTGCCTCCACCAGAATTGCGAGGGTAATCCTTCCTCGCCACTTTTTCCTGAATTTCACTTAGACTGATGTTCAGTGAGTCTAATACAAAGTAGGACTCTAACTAAATACACTGGGCTTAAGTTTTTCATGATACTGCTTTTGCTAAATTAAGCCTAAGCGTATACCTACCCCTTTGACCTGGTTCTAACTATAGGAACTTGTAAATCTAAGTGCATATACCAACATTTTTAATACACAAATTTAAAATAATATGAACTGTTGGACTAAAAGAAGTCGAATTTCTTACCGCGGCGCTTTGATGCTCGTACACGCGTTGAGGTGACATAGAGTTCCTTCCCAAAAGATTTGACCGTTAAGAACTCCAATCCCTTGCTCCAAAGACAACCAAAAATTTGAAATTCATTAGTAAACCTAACTTAAGTGTTTTCCCCCTTAGGTGTTTCAATTGAAAAATACTCATGGCGGCAATTATATATATTTACGAAGGAACAAGAACATAAACGTATGTGTTACCTCGATCTAAAGACGGGAAATCTCCAAAACCGTTGAAATCTTAACTTTAGGAAATGAAAACCTCCTTTACAAATCTGAAATTGGAAACCCAAGGGTGTAGCCACAAAATAGCAATGAAGAAACCCTGGAATATAAGGAGAAATGACAAGAAATCTGCTCACCGAAATCAAAAGCACTGCTACAAAATTTCCCCCGGCTAGGGTTAAGGAACTCTCATCTGAATTATTGGAAGGAAGAAGGATTTTGGCTAGGGCTACAGAGGAGGAAGGAGAAACCGACGATGGTTTCTAGCACTGGAAGGAGGGGAAGAAATCGTCGGAGCCTGCAGAGGGAGGAGGAGGAGCCGACGCTTGTTCTAGACGAAGGAGAAGGCGTCAACCTAGGCTCATTAGCAATTCCCGCTTATGGTTTTCCTTTTCACGATGAGAGGGAGTGCAGTTTAACAGGATGGAGGGGCGCGTTATAAAGGCGGCGGTTCAATATGGGGGGAAATCCAATTTTTTTATCATTTCTATTGTTATTTAATATTTCATTATAATATGCTAATACACTATCACTAGAGAGTGTTATATAAAATGAATGTTACCTTCACACTCTGCCGACTCGATTAATTAAACTCGTGATTGGACCCTGAAATAAATTTAAGCGCGACGTCAAAATCTGGGACGTTACATACAAATTAGTAATTAAAATAAGAAATACAAATTATTTGTTGATTAATAACGGACACTCGGATTGATGCATGAGAGAAAAACTGGATCATACACCGTTGATTCCATCGATGGCTAAAGGTCAATGCTGATAACATCGCCCTATTACTGGCCGTTGGATTAGGTTTATGCGGGATGATTCCTGACCGCTGGATTGTTGTTGTAATTCTGAGACTGTCTGATCCCATCCCTAACACTATCGTTCCCTTTAAAAGCGTTGTCCTCAGTGATAGAAAATCATTTGTCTTCCTAAAGTAGCTGTGATGAGAGAGACTCCGGTACGGTGGTGCTGAAGATTTCCGGCAAAGCATTGTTGACAACAACCAATTGATGGCTGTAGAGGGATGGTATGAATAGATAACACTACTTCTAATGGTTGCAACTCCGTGTTCCTCGGAATCTTCAAATCTACTTGGTAACCTCTGTTCATGTTCTGTAGTAAGAGTTCTTGTATGTTTCCCTCCGAGTTTTTGTGATATTTACACCGATACTTCCAAATCTATGGTTAGATATTGTGGGTGTCGCATTTTCCTCTTCTCTTCTTTGTGTTCCACTTAAGATCTGCGAGATCCATGAGCAAATCTAATGTTTGTTGCAGTTTCACAGTTTCCCCCTTTTCTTGTAATTCATGTGTTGATGGTAGCTCCTTACATAGATCTGGAGTGGTCTCATCTGTTTTTTTCCTAAGAGGCTTCTTATTTCTCATTTTTCGCCTTCCCCATGTTGTTGTTTGCAGCTCCGGTGTCAGATTTGCGAAAATATTTTGGCTTTTAGTCTGGATGAGTGGTAAGCCTTGTACATCTGATACATCTTCTTAAGCACTGTCCTCTGGGGGTAACCCTTACTACTGTTGATAGTTTTAACTTCAAGACAACCTAAACACCTAGAGGGGGGGTGAATATGTTCTTTTCCTTGTTTTAACTTAAGGCAGAATTTAACTTCAGTTCTTTAATATAAATCAGATATCTATACAGTTAACACAGCACATGCTATCACAGAAACTAAAATAACACAAGCATCACAGATTGCACAGAGATTTATAGTGGTTCCCCAAGGTTTGGGTACATCCACTTTCCCCCTTAACCTATCTAGCAGTGTGCTAGATTCGGCCTAACTTCTTCCTTCTTCTCAGATCGATAGATCTTACAGCTCAGAACCCTGAAAGGTTCCTACAACTCAGAACCCTATAAGGTTCCTACAACTCAGGCTCACAGCCCTACCTCAGCCTTGCCATAAGGCCTACAACTCAGAGAACCAATTCTCCTACACTCAGGCTCAATCAGCCTTGCAATAAGGCCTATAACTCAGAGATCAAAATCTCCTACACTCAGCCTTTATAACATAGGCTTACAACGAAGATCTTTGAAAAGATCCTACAGAATTTGATAAGTAATTTGATGGTCTCTTACCCTTGTTGAGAGAGAAAGGATAAGGGAATTCTTGATCAGCTTCTTGATGAAACTGATGACTGAAACCAACCTGTGCTTAGCTTTCTTCAAAGCTTCTTGAATCTAAACTTAGTTAGGTTGATCTCCTTTGAAGTTGACTATCTGCCAGCTTCCTTCTTGGATTCCAGATATGGATCTGGATCTTCTTAGTAGATTAGTTCTGGATCTACTTCTTAAGAGACTTGTGATTGTCTCCTTCTTGACCTCAAAATAGCTGGAGCTCTCTCACCCCAAATCTTCTGAAGTTTCTTCTGAATTCTGGAATGAATTCTCCTTAGACAAAATCTGAGTGGATGAACACTACAGAATGTCTTCTTTGATCTTCTCACGAAGATCTTCTTATGTGACTTGCACTTTCTTGATCATAGATCAATCTCACAATAGTTGTGTTAGTTGTGTGTATGATCAACATTATTATTCTTCTGAATCCATCTATATATAGACTTCATCCATGGTAACTGGCTGATTCGGTTTCTAACTAACTTTTGATAAGTCTGACAGCTTCAGTAAACCTGTTGTAACTCACAGCTGTCAAGTCCAGAAACAGTTCTTGAGCCTTTGTCTCTGTCAGCAAAGCGTCGAGACTGACTGTCTTTAAGTGTCGAGACAATCTGTCAATATGTGTCGACACAAGTGACTTAAGTGTCAACACAGACTTTGGTGATGTCGACATGGCTGCCTTGATGTCAACACAGCTTCTTGACACTGCATCTTGAGAATGTGTCGACACTGATTATTTGTGTCGACACAATCACTTCTTCACTCTACAACAATCAACTATGTTGAAATTCTGCTATGTGTCGACACAAGTCCTGTGTGTTGATACAGTTGTTGTAGACTAAGAATTCTGTATGTCGACACTGCCTTCAGGTGTCGACACAGTTGATGTCGACTCTGCTTCTGTGTGTCGACACTTCCTCCCGGTATCGACACAGTTGATGTCGACTAACTATTTATGTGTGTCGACACAGTCTCCCGGTATCGACACAGTTGATGTCGACTATGCTTCTGTGTGTCGACACAGTATTTTCCAAGTGTCGACAAAAACTTGCTGAAGTGCCGACACAGCTTCCTTTGGTGTCGACACATGGACTTAGAAACTTTTTCCTGCATTTTAGTTAATACTTATCCTGCACATATAAAATCAGAATAACATCAAATACACCTTGATGTATATCATTGATAGAGCTGTCATTTAAAACCGAAAACCGCAAACCAAACCGGAACTGAACTGGAACCGCAAAGAACCGGACCGAACTGTTCGCAAATTATTCGAGTTCCGGTTTGAATTTTGGAATCGTGAACAACATTGGTCCGGGTGTGGTTCTTACATATTATTATCCGGACCGGAACCGGAACCGCAACCGCAACATACAAGTCTCAAGCGGTTTCAAGATTTTTAGAACCGATCCGAACCGGACCGAAGTAGAACCGAACCGCAACCCGTTTATTATTATAATTATTATTATATTGTTATTATTTTATAATTTATCTATAATATTTATACTTACTATCACTAGTGAAGCTGGTGCAGTTTGAACTCAAATCACAATCGCACTAAAGGAAGTCGATTTTGGACCGAACAAAACTTCACCGTATAAAAACCGTATGACATGATTTGACATTGTTGCGGTTTGGAGTCAATTTTTGCTGTGCATTTTTTATTTTTATACAGTTATATAATATATTTTCAATTTTACTTACATATTTTTTTGAAATATTTTATTTTAAAAATATAGAAGATATACAACTACTATTTATTAGTAATCATGAAAGACAACTAATTGTAGGTGGTTGTTAAGGTTGAGCATGCCGACGAGACGTGCGCAAGCCAACTAGAATTCATGGCAAGTCTACACGCGTAGGAATACAATTGATACTATCCCACCGATCGTGGAAAAGACCGTCGAGAAGTGCGCAACATAATTATTTCTATTTCGATGTTGTTTTGAGTTTTACTATTTGCAGCCCATTTTTATTTTATTCCGTCAAGTTTGATCTTGGTTTTATTTGGAACCGATTGGAACCGGACCGAACTGCATGGAACCGGACCGAACCGATAGTGGCCGGTTTGGTTTTGGTTCTTGTTGAACCGTAACTGGAACCGTTGACACGATGGTTCCAAAAATTAAGCTGGAACTAGAACCAGAACCCGAACCGGTCAAATCAAATAAGGTTTTGGTTCTAATTTGAAGAACCGTTATCTTAGGGGTTCGGTTCATGGTTTTAGTAGAACCGGAACCGAATCGGAACCGTGACAGCTCTAATCATTGAGCTAAGTGAGGCTTCTCCAAATAAGGTACACATTTTCCAATGTACCCAACAATCTCCCCCTATTTGGAGAAGTCATAACCCTATTGTCAATGATATACACCACTTATGATAAATAAACATGATGATGTGTATAAGCATTTTTAACAGGGTAACTTATAAACAAAACAAATATCAAAATCACATCACAGAATAAGGATGCAAATTAAATGAGCATGGAACATGGTTTTATTTATTATCTCAAAAAGTTTCTTAACACTGATTACATAGATTTCTTTAAAACTAAGAATTACATAGTTCTATGAACATCTAGTAAAATTAAACTAAGGCTGGGCTTGCTCCTTGATGACTATTCCTTTTCCTGATTTAATCTGAGCCTGCACAGAAGGTTCTGTATCTTCAATGAGCTTCTTGCCTTTCAACTCAGCCTTCTTTTGTGCTTCAGCCTTGATTCTTTTCCTTTCAAAGTAATGAAAAGGCTTAGGAAAATACTTGCTAGGCTCCTGTGCATCAGGAGGTAGCTTCCCAATCTTGGCCTTCCTTCTGTACTGAACTATGGCTTCTTACCTATCCTCATACTTCTGCCACTCCTGCTCATTATACCATTTACCCCTTTCATGAACTTGGTCTTTGACAACTTTCCAGGCAGTTAATATGATATTTCTAGATGTGGGGCTCCATTTCTCAAAATCAGGTTTTAACTCTGCCTGCTCTCTAAATCTTTTCTTTGATAATTGAGCATCTAGCTGAGCTTTCAGACCAGCTTCTGGCATATCTACCTTTTCAATAATAACATTAGTAACTGGTTGAGGAGGGCTGTACATAGACTGAAATTGTTGATGTATCATCTCAATATCTGCAGGGGGTAAATAACTTGGGCAACCTCAGGTTGATCACCTTCAAGTTGAGCTGGTTGCACACCTGACTTAGCAACATTATCAACATCACATAAGGGTGGATATCCCAGAGTGGCTCTAATGCTGTTGGTTACCCATTTGACATGATCAGATCCTGCATATACTAACACCCTCTCCCCCTTTATGACTTCTCTGGCCACATGTTCTCTCAAATCATCTTTCTGAAATATGATTTGCCCATCCAAGTAATTGATTCCATCTTTAAAGAATGACTTTAACTTTTGAAGCTTATTAGAAATTATTTACTGTGAAGTAGTAATAGCTGTCTGAAAGGAATTCAATGCTTCATGTAGCTTCTTATCAAATTCTTCTTTCTCCTTATTTCTTGCCTCAGTCATTGCAATAACTGTTTTCCTTACTTTAGTGACTATCTCATTGTGAGATTCAGTCAGATTGTCATTCATTCTTATTTGATTTTCAAGGACATAGCCTTGTTTGACAGCAATATCATCCACTTGTTTCTTGATTTCAGCTTGTTGCTTTGCTAGAAATACCACAGCATTGCCCCCCTTGTGGAAGCAATCTGTCATCTCTTTCTTATTCTGATTGACCTCAAATCTGATTGACTTTATATCTTGGGCTTGATCAAATTGAAGAGCCTTATGGCTTTCATCCACATATTTTTCAAGAGCTAATCTCTGCTCATCAAATTTCACTTGTAAATCAACTAAGTATTTGTTGTAATCAATCTCAGGTGTTTGCTGTGAACAAGTTGCTTGCAAAGCCTTCTTATAGTTCTAGCTTCTCCTCTTAAAAACCATCAGTTTTCTTTTCTTCAAACTTGCTATCTCCTCATCCCCAGAATTAGAGGAACTGTCAATATTTACTCTTTCTTTGGGACTAAGAGGCATTTCTTTTTCACTCCTAAGCTCCACCTTATCAAGGTTAACTTGCTCCCCCTCAACTGATGCTCCGTCTATGTCAGGAAACAACTCTTCCAGAGTGAATTCTTGTTTATTGTGAACTGGTGATACAGCTGTCTCAGGAGCATCAACAACTACAGATGTATCCTCCATGATCACATCTAGTGCTGAACTGTTGACATGAGGAGACAGAAGAATAGATTGTGAATCTAGTTCACTTGCCAAGTGAATTCTCTCTTCCCCTTGAACTTGGGTAGTAACTGACTCCCCCTGCACTTGTGCACTCTCAGCATTGTCCTGTACTTGTACACTTTCTAGCTCCCCCTGCACTTGTGCACTAACTGTGTCCTTCTGCACTGGATCATGATCAGTAATGTCATGGACTGGTGATTTTGCTGTAGTCTCTTGAGTATCCAAATCAGGTATGTCCTTTGAGAGGACCCTATCCCATCTGGATATTATTATGATGTCCATCCTTCTCATTTTATTTATTTTAGACCTTGGAAGCTGATTCATTACCTCTGGAATTGCTCCATCCAGGTAGAGACTTATTAATCTAGCCAAATTGGGCTTCTTGATTCCTTCCTTTATTTTCTCAAACAAAACTACAGACAAATCAGTTTTAATCTTGTAGATTATCCTTGTCATCAAACTGAACATATAGGCAGAGAGCCTATCATGTCCTCCTGGTTTACACAAAATAACCTTCCCTACCACTTCAGATAGAAATTTGCCTTGTTGATTCATTCCTTTTCTGTTGATGACTGCTCCAATCTTCATGGTTGGATCCAGTCTACACCACCGAAGAGCCTCTCTTGTCTTTGAGGCTGGGACCTCTTCTTCATCCTGAATTCTTGGTAGATGAAGAAACTTTCTTAAGCTCTTCAGAGTAAGTTTGACTCTGTTACCATGAACTGCCGATTTAATCTTCAGTCCAGTGGAATCCACTGTTGCAGCTACATAAAATTCAAATACTTCTTTCTTCCAGATCTTTGTAGGTTCAGAAATAAGAAACTCTAACCCAGAATCAGTAACTAGGGTAATGACCCCTTTTATCTCTGTTGCCGCGTCATCAAAAGCATTGCGCACCAGCTCATAGCCTTCGTTAATGTTATCTTCAATCTTTGGCGTCATTGTAAAGGAGAGAAAACTTGAATTGAGAGAAGAGAGTTTGTCGACACAAGGGTTTAGTCTCGAAAATCTGGAGAGCGTGTCGAGAGAATACTTTCTCGACCTATTTATACCTTTTTAAACAAAAAAGGTCAAAAAGCGGGCAAAAACTGTCTAAATGTGTCGACACTGTTGGAAAGTGTTGACACATACTTCTATTGTCTCGACCACGGCGCTGACTATTATGTGTCAACACCAATTGATGATATGTCGACACATGACATACTTAGTAATTCATCAGAAATTCTGTGTCGACTCTTATTGCAAGTGTCGGCACAATTTTTGGAGGTGTCGACACCATTACTCTGGTTGTGTCGACACAACTTTTCTGGATATGTCGACACTTTGTCCCTTAGGTGTCGACACTATGATACTGTGTCGACACAATTTCCCTGAATTGTCGACACAACTCCTCTGTGTCGACACATTATTACTGAATGAGTCGACACAATTTTACTTAGCTAAATATGTTAATCTAACATATGGTCAACATTCCTAATTTAATTTTAAATCTATTGAATTTAGTTTCATCTAGAGGCTTAGTAAATACATCTGCAATTTGATAATCTGTCATAACAAATTCTAGTGAGATGTCCTCTTTCTCTACATGTTCTCTAAGAAAATGGTATCTTATTTCTATATGTTTGGTTCTACTATGTGAAACAAGATTATTAACAATAGAAATAACACTAGTAGAATCACAAAATAAAGGTGTTCTACTTACCTGAATACCATAGTCTTCTAACTGGTGTTGAATCCACAACAGTTGTGCACAGCAACTTCCTGCTGCCACATATTCAGACTCAACTGTGGAAATTGCCACACTAGTCTGCTTCTTACTGCTCCAACATATCAATCTTTCTCCTAGAAATTGACAGGTGCCTGTAGTGCTTTTCCTATCTTCTTTACAACCTGCAAAGTCTGCATCTGAATAGCCTGTTAGTAAAAAATCTCCATTCCTAGGGTACCAAAGGCCTAGATTAGGTGTGCCCTTTAGATATCTCAAAATTCTCTTTACTGTAGTGTAATGAGATTCTTTAGGACATGCTTAGTACCTAGCACAGACACATGTTGCATACATAATGTCTGGTCTACTAGCAGTGAGATATAGTAGAGAGCCAATTATTCCTCTATACAAAGACTCATCTACAGGCTTACCTGCATCATCTTTGCATAAAGACATACTTGTTCCCATAGGAGTTCTCATAGTGGAGAATGATTCCATACCATACTTCTTAATTAACTCCTTGGTGAACTTAGATTGGGATATGGATAAGCCATCATCAGTCTGTCTTACTTGGAGTCCCAAGAAGTACTTAAGTTCCCCCATACTTCTCATTTCAAACTTCCCTTACATAAGTTTAGCAAACTTCTTGCAAAGGTTGTTTTCTATAGACCCAAATATTATGTCATCTACATAAATCTAGACTAAGATTATCTTTCCTTTGGACTCCCTTAGGAATATAGTTTTGTCTATTTTCCCTCTTGAGAATTTTTTCTCAATAAGGAAAGTAGACATGGTTTCATACCAAGCCCTTGGGGCTTGTTTTAACCCATACAAAGCTTTTCTAAGTCTATAAACATAATCTGGTTTAAGAAAATCTACAAAACCTGTAGGCTACTCTACATAGACTTCTTATTTTAGATTTCCATTCAGGAATGCTGATTTTACATCCATTTGGAATACTTTGAATCTTTGATATGCTGCATAGGCAAGGAACATTCTGATTGCTTCCAGTCTTGCTACTGGGGCAAAGGTTTGATCAAAGTCAATACCCTCTTCCTGCTTGTATCCTTTTGCAACAAGTCTTGCTTTGTTCTTTACAATGATTCCATTCTCATCCATTTTGTTCCTAAAGATCCACTTTGTTCCAATGATGTTGTGGTCTTTTGGTTTAGGAACTAACTCCCAGACCTTGCATCTTTTGAACTGATTCAGCTCCTCTTGCATGACATCAATCCAATATGGGTCTAGAATTGCTTATTCAAATTTCTTTGGCTCCAGTTGAGATAGGAAGCTTGAGCAAAGCACTGTGTTCAAGTTCCTACTTCTGGTTTGCACTCCATATATTAGATCACCAATTATCTGATTTGCTGGATGATCCTTTAAGTGTCTAACTGCTGGAGGTAGTCTCTCTTCAGGCTGAATACCTTCTATTTCTTCAATGTGTTCCACCACTTGGTTTTCTTCAGCTTATAGAGAATCCTGTACTCCCCCTGGACAACATCCACCATTTTCCATTTGTTGATCTGCAGTTGAATCTTCTGCAATGGAAAGCTTGTCCATTCTCTCTTTTATACCTGTTGGACTGCATGAACTACAAGGCAACTCACTGTTGATCAATCTAGTTTCATCAAATACAATATGTACAGATTCTTCTACAACTTGAGTAATCAAGTTGTAGACTCTATAAGCCTTACTATTGTTGTTGTACCCAACAAATATCCCATCTTGGGATTTGGCAGCAAACTTAGTTAAATAAGACTTGCCATTGTTAAGGATATAACACTTGCAACCAAAGATCCTAAAATAGGATAAATTTGGTTTTCTACCTTTCATAATCTCATAGGGAGTCTTTTTGTGGCACTTAGTGATAGAAGCCCTGTTGAGCACATGACATGCAGTGTTTACTGCCTCAGCCCAGAAATATTTTGGGAGAGAAGTGTCACTCACTAGTGTTCTACCAGCCTCAATCAATGTTCTATTCTTCCTTTCAGCAATACCATTTTGCTGTGGTGTTCTTGGTGAGGAGAATTCTTGGAAAATCCCAAATTCTTCACACAGTCTTGTCATACTTTCAGATTGAAATTCAGTGCCATGGTCACTTCTGATTTTGACCACTGTACTATCCAGTTCATTCTGAATTTGTTTGACAAAACTATGTAAAACACTTGGGGTTTCTGATTTATGTCTCTGAAAGAACACCCAGGAATATCTAGAATAGTCATCTACCACCACAAAAGTGTAGACCTTCCTACCTAGACTATGAACTGGCATAGGACCAAAAGATCCATATGTAAGAGGTATAGATACCTCACTGAATCCTTGTTTTCAAGGCTATGAAAGGAGGATTTTGTCTGCTTGCCCTTTTGACAAGCTGAGCATATCCCATCCTTTATACACTTAACTTGAGGACCATTCCTCACTAACTCTTTTATAAAGAGTTGGCCAATTGTTTTGTAGTTAAGATGGGCCAGCCTCTTGTGCCATTTGACACAATGAGAGGCTCTCTCATCAGCTACAAGATAAATAGGAGAACCTTTGTTCTCACACTCAAAATTGAGACAGTACACATTCCTCTTTCTATATCCTGTCAAAATGATCTTTTGATCACTTGACCTCTTGATATGACATCCATTCTTAACAAATGAAATGTCATATCCTAAATCACTCAGCTGACTTATACTTATAAGGTTGTGTTTTAAACCCTTCACATAGGCCACTTGAGTGATAGTAATCTGGTTACTAGAAATGTTACCAAATCTTTTGATGATGCCTTTTTCATAGCCACCAAAGATTACTTTAGGCCCATTTAAGATAGGCAAGTACTCCTTCAGCAATCCATTTATTCTAGTCATGTGCCTGGAACATCCACTGTCCAAGTACCATATAGAGGTATGGTGACTTGGACTCACCTACAACAAAGAATTACTTTCCCTTAGAACCCAAGTAAGTCTTGGGTCCTTAGTTCAGGTTAGCTTCATGCTTACCAAATCTATCTGCATCTCTTCTAACAGGTAGACTGTTGTTCTTCCTAACACTAGTGTTGTGCCAGCAATCTATGGCATAATGACCTGTCTTGCCACAGCACCAGCATTCATACTTGTTGTATCTATTTTTAGATACACCAACTCTTTTGTATTGTGTTGGTACTGCTGCAACTACACCCACTGTTTTCTCAAAAACATGGGGTTTATGAACATGGGTTGCCTTATTGACATAACCACCTTTATCATTCAGAACTTCAGTCTTACTATGACCTTGAGTATTCTCAAAGTCATACTTGTTAGAGGGCTCATGCACCTTTATAAAAACTATAGGGACTTTAAAATTCAGTGGCTGGACTGAGGCTTTGCCCTTTCTCTTGAATTGGACAGCCCCGGTGTTACCCTTAAAGCCTATTCCAGCCTTACCCTTTTGAGCCACAAACTAATCTATTAAAGGTAAAACTGATTTTTGCTTGGAATAACTAGCCACCAAATCTTTCTCCCTTTAAAGTTTGACTTCCAGACTTTTAATTAGATCATTTTTGTATGTGATTGTGCCCATCTGAATAATAGTTATAGTTTTCAATTTGGCAATCTCATTCAATTTTTGATCTAACTCTTTCTCTAAGTCAGATGCAACCATCTTAAGATCTACAATATCCTTAGCATGAGTTTTGGCCAGGTTCTTGCTTTTCTTTAGTGCTTGCAACAAGTCCCCATATTCATCTATCAGCTGATGAATATCTCCTTCAAATTCAGACCCATCCACATCACTCGATGCAGATGTAGCTGACTCTGTACCAGTGCTACAATTAGAATTTCTAAAAATACATTGTACCTTACTAGGACCAGGCTGATCCTGGCATTTGTCTTCTTCTGATACAGCCATCAGTCCAATACACTGATGGTCTTCTTGTTCATAGATGGAGTCCAGCAATTACATAAACTCATCTTCTTCATCAGCTGCATAAATACCAATGTATGCCTCAGCTTTAGATTCAAACTATGAAGTTGATTGGTCTATCAAGCTCTTCTCTTTCTTAGCAACAAAGGATTTCTCATTCTTGCTCTTTTGTTGATTCTTTCTTTTATCAGCAGACTCCTTTCTTTTGTCAGGACATTCCGCCACAATATGTCCAGGGTTATTACAGCAATAGCAAACTATCTTTGATGTTGTAGATTTGCTAGGCTTAGACCTGCTCTGTCCTTCCTTGATGACTTTCTCTTTTGATAATAGCCATCAACTGGCTGTGATGTTTAGGGCCTAGATTTCCACTGCTTCTTCTTCAAGAATCTTTGAAACTGCCTTGTAAAGGCAGCAAAATCTGCATCTGAATCACTGCTATCTGAATTTTAGTTGTCTGAATTATCTGAGGTAATTTCAGCAACTTCCCTAGGAGGTGATGGAGACATCCTCCTATTCTTTCTAGTGGCTTCAACCTTGAAGACCACGGACTTTTCTCTATGCTCCCCTTTAGCATTTCTTTCTTCCTTTTTTCTAGTCATTAGTTGCATTTCATAAGACAACAACTTTCCAAATAAAGTTGGAGGAGAAATATCTACAAGTTTGGTCACTTCCCTAATGACACAAATCTTGGTGTCCCAATCCTTTGTCAAGGATCTTAGGAATTTATCATTCAGTTCATATGTACTGAAGACTCTTCCATAAGACATCAGCTCATTTACAATTTTGTAGAACTTCTTATAGCACTCAGATATGCTATCTGACTTCCCTTGTCTGAAGCTTTCATATTCCTGATTTAGCATAGACTTTCTATCTTGTCTAACTTCTTCAGAACCCTCCATATAGACTATCAAAGTGTCCCACATTTCCTTGGAGGTCTTGTAGTGAATCAAATTCTGAAAGGTTGAATCATCTATGACACTTACTATGATATTCTGAGCTCTTTTATCCATAGTTGCCAGTATAATCTTATCCTTAGTCATCTCAGAAAAATCCTTGGGAGTTCTCTGGTTTACATCTAGAACAGATACCTTCATTGGAACATAAGGACCTTCTTTTACTGTAATATAGATCCTTGGGTCAGAAGCCTCCATAAACAACCTAACCCTTTCTTTCCATATTCAAAATATCTCCTTCTTGTAGATGGGTAATTTCATAGAACCTAGTTCCTTGTGATTTTCTCCAAAACCCATTTTCTTGATTCTTGATTCTGCCTTAGGTATCTAACTCAGACTGTTAAGTCCTTCTTTGAGCAACCTCCCTCTAATACCACTTGATAGTTTTAACTTCAAGACAACCGAAACACCTAGAGGGGGGGGAGGGTGAATAGGTTCTTTTCCTTGTTTTAACTTAAGGCAGAATTTAACTTCAGTTCTTTAATATAAATCAGATATCTCTACAGTTAACACAACACATGCAATCACAGAAACTAAAATAACACAAGCATCACAGATTGCATAGAGATTTATAGTGGTTCCCCAAGGTCTGGGTACATCCACTTTCCCCCTTCACCTATCTAGCAGTGTGCTAGATTCGGCCTAACTTCTTCCTTCTTCTCAGATCAACAGATCTTACAGCTCAGAACCCTGAAAGGTTCCTACAACTTAGAACCCTATAAGGTTCCTACAACTCAGGCTCACAGCCCTACCTCAGCCTTGCCACAAGGCCTACAACTCAGAGAACCAATTCTCTTACACTCAGGCTCAATCAGCCTTACCTAAGCCTTGCCATAAGACCTACAACTCAGAGATCAAAATCTCTTACACTCAGCCTTTATAACATAGGCTTACAACTCAGATCTTTGAAAAGATCCTACAGAATTTGATAAGTAATTTGATGGTCTCTTACCCTTGTTGAGAGAAAAAGGATAAGAGAATTCTTGATCAGCTTCTTAATGAAACTGATGACTGAAACCAACCTGTGCTTAGCTTTCTTCAAAGCTTCTTGAATCTGAACTTAGTTGGGTTGATCTCCTTTGAAGTTGACTATCTGCCAGCTTCCTTCTTGGATTCCAGATATGGATCTGGATCTTCTTAGTAGATTAGTTCTGGATCTACTTCTTAAGAGACTTGTGTCTCCTTCTTGACCTCAAAATAGCTAGAGCTCTCTCACCCCAAATCTTCTAAAGTTTCTTCTGAATTCTGGAATAAATTCTCTTTAGACAAAATCTGAGTGGATGAACACTATAGAATGTCTTCTTAGATCTTATCACGAAGATCTTCTTTTGTGACTTGCACTTTCTTGATCAGAGATCAATCTCACAATAGTTGTGTTAGTTGTGTGTATGATCAACATTATTCTTCTTCTGAATCCATCTATATATAGTCTTCATCCATGGTAACCGGCTGATCCGGTTTCTAACTAACTTATGACAAGTCTGACAGCTTCAATAAACCTGTTGTAACTCACAGCTGTCAAGTCCACAAACAGTTCTTGAGCCTTTGTCTCTGTCAGCAAAGCGTCGAGACTGACTGTCTTTAAGTGTCGAGACAATCTGTCAATATGTGTCGACACAAGTGACTTAAGTGTCGACACAGACTTTGGTGATGTCGACATGGCTGCCTTGATGTCAACACAGCTTCTTGACACTGCATCTTGAGAATGTGTCGACACTGATTATTTGTGTCGACACAATCACTTCTTCACTCTACAGCAATCAACTATGTTGAAATTCTGTTGTGTGTTGACACAAGTCCTGTGTGTCGACATAGTTGTTGTAGACTAAGAATTCTGTGTGTCGACACTGCCTTCAAGTGTCGACACAGTTGATGTCGACTCTGCTTCTGTGTGTCGACACTGCCTCCCGATGTCGACACAGTTTATGTCGACTAACTATTTCTGTGTGTCGACACAGTCTCCCGGTTTCGACACAGTTGATGTCGACTATGCTTCTGTGTGTCGACACAGCCTTTTCCAAGTGTCGACATAAACTTGCTGAAGTGTCGACACAGCTTCCTCTAGTGTCGACACATGGACTTAGAAACTTTTTCCTGCATTTTAGTAAATACTTATTATGCACATATAAACTCAGAATAACATCAAATACACCTTGATGTATATCATTGAGCTAAGTGAGGCTTCTCCAAATCAGGTACACATTTTTTAATGTACCCAGCAACTGTATAAGAGCTTGGGCAATCTCTTTTCCATTCCAAAGGATTCAGCATGTGCTGATTATAGCTAATGGTCGATGTATCGGTCAGTTTGTCCTGATCAGTTCTTGTAGCTCTACTGCTTGGACTTTTGGATCTCCGTTGTAGGGTTTCAAATGAGATACATGAAAAATGAGATGGATACGTGATTCCGGAGGTAGGAGAAGACAATATGATGTCCCTCCAATGACCTCAATTATTTGAAATGGTCTATAGTACTTCAAGTTAAGCTTCCTGCTTGACGGCCTTGTCATAGATAGTTGTTTGTATGGATGTAGTTTAAGCAAAACTCAATCTCCTTTTTTTTAACTTAAGTTCCTTGCACTTTTATCTGTCTGGTCTTTCATTCGCTACTGAGATTTAGCTAATTTGGCCTTTAAGGAGTCCATGATTTTTTTCTCTTGATTGCAAAGTAGCCTCCACTGCTTCATTGTTAGTTATACCTGCACAAAAATTTAACCAACAAGGGGGTGGTCGACCAAACATGACTTCAAAAGGATTCATGTTGGTCGACGAGTTAAATGTGGTATTGTAGTGATATTCAGCAAAATTTAGATATTCAGACCACTTTTTAGGATTTTCATGAGAAAATATTCTTAAATATGGTTCAACACAGCGGTTAACCCGCTCCGTCAACCCATCAGTTTAGGGGTGATAAGATGAATTGTATTTAAGATTGGTGTCTTGTAACCTAAACAATTTATCCATAAATCACTTAAAAAATGATGTCTTTATCAGATATTATTGATTCGTGAATTCCGTATAATTTCCCAATGTAATTCCAGAATGTGAGGGCAACCTTGGGTCCTGTTAGGGGGGGAGGGCATTAGTGGGGTAAATCTTAAGTTTTAGATAACCTATCTACTACTACTACTAAGATAATAGTATATCCATTTGATTTAGGTAAACAAGTTATGAAATCCATGGTTAAATCAGACAAAAAATTTTCTGGAGGGGGCAATGACAGTAAAAGTCCAAAAGGCAGATAATTTTTTGCCTTGGACTTTTGACAGATGTAACATTCTTTAATGAATTTGGTCATCTCTGCCTTAATTTTTGGCCAGTAAAATTGATTCTGAATTTTGTGTAGAGTGCCTTTGATACTCAAGTGCCCCCTACTAAAGTGGAATGAGTCTTTGCAATTATTTTTTTCCTTATTGTTGATTGCTTGGGAATGTAAATTTTATTTTTGTATGTTATAAGTTGTCCATGCTGCTTCCAAGCAGGGTAAGGCAGAGGCTCCTGCCTAAACTTAATACTAAACTCATCTTGCTCATAATCTTGTTCTAATCCTTCTAAAAGAGGGGAAATTGGGACATAAATCATGTTTAGGCTCGAGTATTCTCTGATTTCTGGAATTCTGGACAGCGCGTCTACTGCTTGATTATGTTTTCCAGCTTTGTATTTTATTTTGAAATCATTGCCTAAAAGTTTAGTAAGAAAGAATCGCTGATCAGGGGTTTGAATGCTTTGTGTTAATAAGTTGTGGAGGCTCTGATGGTCTATCAATATAGTGTATTTGTGCCCTATCTAATATTGCCTCCACGCATTAACTACTCCAGTGACAACATAAAGCTCTCTGATATAGGTCGACTTTTGTTGCATTAGAGGTGAAAGTTTCTTACTAAAGTATTTTATAGTTCTTTTTACTTGCATTAGGATTGATCACATTCCTATTCTTGATGCGTCAGTCTCTATTTGGAAAGGTTCTTGAAAGTTAGGCAAGTATAGAATTGGATAGGTCAACAAATTCTTTTTCTGTTTTTTCAAAGGCTTCCCTAGTTGATTTATTCCAGTGGAATGACTGTTTTTTTAATAGTTATGTTAACAGATGAGCTATTCTAGTGTAATCTCTTATGAATTTTCTATAATAGCCCATGATTCCCGTGAAGGCCCTCACTCCCTTTTGATTAGTTGGTTTTGGGAATTATTCTATGACTTCAATATTCGATTTTTTGGGAAGTATTCTCCCTTACTAATAGTATGCCCTATGAACTCTATCTTATTGGTAAAAAAATGATACTTCGATAGTTTACTGAATAATAGACTATTTTTAAGCACTCCTAAAGCTATTTTTAAATGCTCAGAATGTTCTCGTTGGGTTGGAATAAAGATTAAGATATCATCAAAAAATATTATAAATTTTCTTAAGAATGGTTGAAAAATGGTATTCATCAAAGCCTGGAATGTTGAGGGGGCATTAGTTAAGCCAAACAACATGACTAGGAATTCATAATGTTCCTGATGCTTTCTAAACGCAGTCTTATGAACATCTCTTTCTGCCAACCTATTCTGATGATATCCTGAACTTAAGTCTATTTTGGAGAAAAATCGAGTGTTATATAATTCATCCAATAGTTCTTCAATTATAGGGGTGAGGAACTTATCTTTGATTGTTATTTTATTAAGCGAACGATAATCTACATAGAATCTCCACGTGCCATTTTTTTAACTAATAAAATGGGAGAACTAAAAGCTGAGGTACTAAGCCTAATTTACCCATTCTCTATCATATCCTTCACTATTCTTTCGATTTTATTTTATTAGTGATATGGATATCTAAATGGTCTTAAGTTTGGTGCAGTTGTCCCAGGAATTAGTTTGATTTTATGATCTATATTCCTCTTGGGTGGTAATGCCTTAGGCTCCTCAAACAACTCTGAATTCTGAATTAAAATTTTTCCAATTTGTTCAGGCATCGTTTTGCAAAGCTCTGTTAAAGTTATTTCTTTATTAGTGGGAATTGGTGTTTCTTTAGCCAATAAAAGACAGACGATTGAAGGTTTAATTGCCACCATCCACATTAGTTGCGATGATGAAACTAAACCTGCATGGATACTTCCTTTGTGACCCAGCAATTTAATTGTACCTCTCGGTCCTTCATTGGAGAGAGTAAGATTATTATAATCAGTTATTACAGGACCTATGATCCTTAACCACTATTGTCCCAAAATTAAATCCACCCCTTCGATTTCGAGGGCATATAGTTGGGCCTTATAACCATTAGTTTGAATGAGCAATTGGATGTCGTGGCATTTCCCTCTGCATTGCTCAGGAGACTCATTTCCCATAAAAACTGAGAATTTTCTAATTTTATGTGTTGGTATTTTCAAAAATGTTATCCTATTTGAAATAAAATTGTGGGTGCTCCCGCCATCTATATACACCTCTAGTGGCTGACTATTAATATATCCAGTCAGACTAATTCCATGGTCAGGTATGATTCCAGATAAGGATTGTAAGAATACTGATATAGTGGGGTCCTCTTCTTCTACTTCAGTTTCATCAAAGTGATCCTCTTCCTCAGTCCCTTCTAAATGCAAAAGTGCTTTTTTACCCTTACATCGATGGTCTGCGTGATAATGCTCATCACAATTGTAACACAGTCTTTTCACCCTTTTTGCTTGTAGTTCGGATGGAGTTAACCTTTTAATGGGCGGTAATTTAAGATTATTATTCTGAACATTCTGCGGGTAGTTGTTATTAATTCTTTTGGGTTCAAATTTTTGCCCTAAGTAAGTCAGGGGTTGATAAGTTTTAAATTTATAATCTGGGTGTAATTTATCCTCATGCATCCTAGCAATCACGTAGACATCATGAATCTCGTTGGGTTCATGCATTAATACAGAACTGTTAGTGTATATTTGGACAATTAACGGGTTCGGAGGCTTAACGGGTCGTGTCGGGTACACGGTTAACCCATACCCGTAGTAACTCCTAAGGGTTTGCCTATTTATACCCACCTAGGGGCAACGGGTAGGGGATTCCACTTTGATCCTCATCCGGATGCTTCGAGCAACACGTACAATCTCGAAGTAGTGCCTCGTTGCTCGTGCATCCCGTAACCGCTCCTTCCATCGCTCGTTTTTCCGCACAGGAGAAAATCCAACAAGGCCGCCGGTTCTTCCTCACGCAAATCCCGACGCCGCCTGCAATCGGTCGAAAGAGAAGGAAAGGCTCCGTCACTCTTGCCGCCTGGTTTTTGTGAAGAAGGTTTTTTCGCCATTTTTTTTTGCGTTTTCCTGTTGCCGAGGGTGATCGAAAAAGGAGAAAGAAGTTTTCCTCTACCGCCATTGTTGTTGATCAGACCGTGAGGAAATAGGTTGATCGGAAACCTAGTTCCCGCCTGGAATAGGAGCCGCCGCCGTTTCTCCCTTAGGCGCCAGAAACCGCCAACTTTTTTTTTCAACTCTGTCGCCTGTGCAGAAGGAAGTGTCCGCTGCAATATCATACTTGTTTAACAGTTTTGCCTGAATTCTTCTGTGCACCGCTAAAATAAAAAATAAAAAGGGGTTAAATTAAAACCTTGCACCCTTCTTCCTGGTGGTGGAGCAAAAGTTGCGGCCAACAAATTTTGGAGTTGCTGCTTTTCAAGCCTGCATCACAGCCAACTTTTGTTGCTTGAGAAGTTGATTTCATCCCCAAAACCACTCCATTTCAGCAGGGAATCAAGGCATTAGTCGGATCAAGTCTTCAAGTTGTCTATTTCCTAGAGCTTCAGTGGATCTTTAGCATTAAGCAAGAGTGTTTTGGCTCTCTGGAGAAGGATCAGAGAAAGTGACGCACAATGATGAAGGGGACCGATTTCTCGTCTCCGGTGCCGATGATAAAGCTGGAAAAATTCATGGCGACCGAGTTTACCGATTGGAAGTTGAATACGCAATTTGGAATGAAGTACCTGAACGTGTTCTATACCGTTCAGTCCGACTGTGCTGAAGTTTCTGAGACTGTTGATGAAGCTCAGTGGGTCAACGATGAGGACTTCTGCCGCGACTACCTGCTGAACTGCCTGTCCTCCAGCCTGGCGAAGACGTACATCAAGATGAAGACCGCCAAGGAAATCTGGGAAGCACTGGAGGAGCACTTCAGGCAAGAGGAGGATCTGTCCAAGGCGCACCTGGTGGACAAATTCCATTCCTTCATGTTCGACGAGGAGAAGGCGATTCTCCCTCAGGTATCGGATTTTGAAGCATTAGTAGATTCTTTACATAGTGAGAATATTTTCCTGCCAGACAGCTTTGTTGCTGGCACGATTATTTTTAAACTGCCCTCTACGTGGTACAACTTTAAAACTGAAATGTACCGCAAGAAGATGCAGGTCGGTCTCAATGACCTCAAACGATTTATTCGCATTGAGGATGAAAATAGGATTCGACACGCTTTAGAAACTGTTAGCAAGCAGAAGCCTGCGGCTAACATGGTTCTTAGTTCTAAACGCGTGCCGAACCCTAAGAGGACCAGACCCTCTCATGGTAGCTCCCAGGTTGCAGGCCCTAGCAAACACACCAAAAAGTTCAAGGGCAAGTGTTTTAACTGCAACAAGTGGGGGCACAGCGCATCTGATTGCAGGCTCCCTAAACGGGAAAGAACCAAAGCACCACAGGATGGCAACCAAGCCAATATGGTTAGCCTAGCTGAGTCTTCCGATTTTGTTGGGATGGTCGGAAACGCTAAGGCCAGCACGGAGTGGTACTTGGATTCGGGGGCGACGTGTCACGTTTGCAACAATGCTGATCTTATGACAGGGCTCACTGCTGTAAAAGAGTCTGTTACAGTTGCAAATGGCGAGACAGCTGACGTCTTGAAGGTGGGGAATGCAACGCTGCTGCTATCCTCAGGTAAGACTCTAACTCTTAAAAATGTTAAGTTTATTCCTTCTCTAGCTGCTAACTTAGTGTCTATAAGTTTATTATGTGATGCTGGTATGTCTTTTACTTTTTGTAGCGGTAGAGTAACACTGTCAGTTAACTCACACTATTTTGGATATGCATACGTCCAAAATAGGATGTACCGACTAAGTCTAGCAAACGAGTTAGTTCAACAAGTTCAAACAAACTTAGTTAGCTCTAAGACTCTACATGAGAGACTAGGACACGTGAACTATAGGAAGATGTTCCAAATAGCTAGAACTCACCAGATCAAATTAGACACTAAGTCACCGCCTGAGAAATGTGACGTGTGTGCTCAGACTAAGATCACTAGAAAACCTTTTAGTGCGGTTACTAGGAGCACAACACCGCTAGAGCTTATACATTCCGATATATGTGACTTTAAAAGTTTTGTCACCAGAGGAGGAAGGAAGTATATGATCACATTTATAGATGACTGCTCTAGGTTCTGTCACATCTATCTTCTTAAAACTAAAGATGAAGCGTTTGAAAAATTCTATCTTTTCAAAACCAGGATAGAGAACCAACTAGACATGAGAATTAAGAGGTTTAGAAGTGATAGAGGAGGAGAATACATGTCCAGTGAGTTCCGGGGTTTCCTTGCCTCTCAAGGGATCATAGCAGAAACCACTGCTCCTTACTCACCCCAATCGAATGGTATAGCCGAGAGAAAGAATAGAACGTGTTGTTGTATAAACCCGGGCGGACAGGCGGCTAAGATTGGCGGTTTGGTAGCCGGGCGGTCTGCCCGGTTAATCTCTGTGTTGCTGTATAGGCCTTGGCGGACAGGCGGCTAAGTCTGGCGGTTTGGTAGCCGGGCGGTCTGCCGGTTATGCTCTGGGATCTCGGTGGTTGGCTACGTGTTCTCTGGTGGTGACTGGGCGGTTAGTGTCTACTAACCGCACGGTTTGGCGGTCTCCTGGGCGGATTGGCGGTTACCTTTGTAGATAATGTTGTTGTGTATTTAGTCCCACATTGGGTATTTGTATTCTCTCCTATCTCCTCCATTCTATATAAGGGAGGCTATACCTTTGTAATACTTACCTTTTTCTGATAATAAAATTTCAGTTATACTATTTCCGGCTTGTTTTTAGTTCGTTTCTCACATGGTATCAGAGGACTCGGTCTACTCCTCCTGATTGCGTTCTCTTCTGTCCGTGTGACCTCTGCCTTCTCGCCGGCCTGTCTTTCAGCTCGCGCGAGCTCTCTTCTCTAGTGGATTGCGGCCTGTTCTAGTCGCAGCTCCCTTCTTCTCTAGTCGCCGTGACCTGTCTCCGCGGCCTCTTTTGCCTTGTTTGCCTTTTCCCTCCTGATATCTTCCTCTGCTATTCGTGTGGTCTATCTGTTAGTCGCGCGACTTCTCTCCCTCTGTTGGTTCTGTGGCTTGGTCGTGGTCTTTCTGGCCGCTGGTGTCTTCCATCGTGACCGCTGCAGATCTCTTTTCTTCCTATCCGCGCGATCTCTCTATATCCGCGCGGCTTCTTCTTCCCGTCCGGTTTTCCTGGTTAACCGTGCGGCTTCTCTTCTTGTGCTTCGTCTTGGTCGTGGCATTGCCTGCCGCTGGTCTCCTTGTGGCCGCTGCGACCTCTTCCTTCCTTTGCTCGCCCGGTCTCCTCTCTTAACCGCGCGACCTCTCTTCCGGGATGACAACTTCTGATGGCTCCACCTCGTCTACTATCGTTGTGCCTCCTCCTCCTCCTCCTCCTGCTTCTGGGAATCTTGGCACCGTCTCTAAGCTTCTGGGGCCAAATTATCCAGACTGGAGTGTCTCATTCACTTTTCTTCTCCGCTCTCAGCGCAAGCGTCATCATCTTACCGATGACCCTCCGCCTGCGGACTCTGTCCAGTTTACTGACTGGGATGCGAATGATGCGCTGGTTCGTACTTGGCTGGCGAACAGCCTATCCGATGAATGTCTTCCTGTCATCCGTCACGATGAGACGGTAAAACAGGCTTGGAATCACTTGGCCGCTCTCTACTCCAAGGGGGGACAAACATCTCGCATCTATACTCTCTATGCGGATCTCTTTGCTCGCCAGTCCATGTCCCCTCCTGCCGCTTACCAACAGGTCCAAGCTCTTGGAGCGGAGATCCTTCAAAATCGTCCTCTCTCGGCCGATGTGGCCACTCAGCTGAAGCACTTCCAGGAACTACTCGTGGTCTGTTACCTTCTGCGGCTTCCGGACTCCTACGATATGATCCGGCAGCAAATTCTTGGCGAGGCTGAATCTCCTACCCTGGACGCTACTGCTGCTCGCATTGCCGCTGTTACCTCTCTGCTCCAACGCCCCTTGCTTGCCGCTCCTCCGGCTCCGGATGCCTATGCCCACCAGGCTCATCGTGGTGGATTTAGTGGTCGTGGTAACCACTCTGGCGGGCGTGGCCCTTCTCGCTACCTCTGTACTCATTGTGGTCGCACAGGACACTTGGTTGACCGCTGCTGGACAAAGCATCCGCATCTTCGTCCCGCTAGTGATGCTCCTACTTCTTCCAAGCCATCTGCCTCCGTGGCCACGACTTCAGGTAGTGCCCACGTGGTCACCCAAGGTAAATGGCTCATCGACTCTGGCGCCACTAATCATATGACGGGCAATCCTCAGTGCTTTTCTCTCCTAGAAACACATGATCGGTTGCCCCCTGTTCTCGTTGCGGATGGTTCTCCCTCCCCGGTGCATGGAACGGGCGAGGTTCAAGTTACTCCGTCCCTTCGCCTGGCGGATACTCTTTATGTGCCCAAGTTTCCGTGCAATTTGTTGTCGGTTACTTCTCTGTGCAAGCAACTTCAGTGTTCAGTAACATTTACTCCTTCATCTTGTTTGTTTCAGGACCCGGACTCCAAGCGGACGATTGCTACTGGGACTGAGAGGGGCGGCCTCTACTTCCTTGATGATGTATCCGCTCTTACTGTCTTCTCTCCCGCTTCTACAGATCTTCTTCAATGGCACCTTCGCCTGGGGCATCCTCCCGCGCGTCTCATCCACCTTCTGCTTCCTCATCTACCTCAGCAAGACTCTCCTATCAACTGTGATGCCTGTCAACTGGGCAAGCATCACCGCTCCCCCTTTCCTCCTAAGCAAGGACGTGGCTCTTCCAAGCCGTTCGACCTTATTCACTCTGATGTTTGGGGACCTTCCCCTACCCTCACCATCGGGCGTGGAAGTTCCTATTTTGTAACCTTTATTGATGATTATTCTCGCTGTACGTGGGTGTATCTATTAAAGGATCGCTCCGAACTTTTTTCTGTATGGACGTCATTTTATTATATGATTAAGAATCAATTTGATGCTTCTGTCAAAATTTTTCGCTCTGATAATGCAAAAGAGTATCTGAGTAGTGATTTCGCTTCTTTCTGTACGCAACATGGCATCCTCCATCAAACTAGCTGCGTCTATACCTCCCAGCAAAATGGGGTGGCGGAACGTAAAAACCGCCACCTCCTCGATGTCGCTCGCACTCTCATGACGCAGATGCAGGTTCCTCGTAGCTATTGGGGCTACGCGGTCCTCATCTCCTGCTACCTCATCAATCGCATTCCTTCCACCGTCCTCAAAGGCAAAACACCGTTTTCCATCCTCTATCCCTCCAAAGACCCCTTTCCCTTACCACTTCGCGTTTTTGGGTGCACTGCCTTTGTTCATTGTCCTGCCGCGACTCGCGACAAATTGTCCCCTCGTGCTACGAAGTGTATCTTTTTGGGTTACTCCACAACTCAAAAAGGTTACTGCTGCTTTGACCCTGTTCATCGCAAGCAGTTTGTCTCGGCGGATGTGACATTCTTTGAGAATGCCGCCTACTTCTCTTCTGACCTCCCACAGGTTGATGGATCGAACCTCCCTCTTCCTCCTGCCGACTCGACCTCTTCACCCATTCTCTCCACCACATCCACTCCTCTTGAGCTTCCTTCATCCCCACCTCCTCCAGCCGCTCCTTCTCTTGATCAGGATCCTTCTCCCTCGTCCCCTCGGCCGTCTCTCTCTTCTCCCGGGCCAGCTATCTCCGCCACGGATGCACCGGCGCCTGAGGCTCTCGGGGACCTGGAGCTGCCCATTGCCCTTCGTAAAGGGGTTCGGACGTGCACCCAGCACTCGCTGGCGGCTGTTATTTCTTATGATCGGCTAACACCTTCTCGCAGGGACTTCGCCCTCGCCATCTCCGCGACTACCACACCTCGCACCTACCAGGAAGCCCTTGCTATTCCTCACTGGAAGGCTGCCATGGATGACGAGATTGCTACTCTCTCTGACCGGGGCACTTGGACCCTTGTGCCTCCTCCTTTTGGCACGGATGTGGTTGGTTGTCGCTGGGTGTTTGTCGTCAAGTTCCGTCCTGATGGCAGTGTGGACCGGTACAAAGCCCGTCTTGTTGCAAAAGGGTTTACTCAGACCTATGGTGTTGATTACTTTGATACGTTCTCACCGGTTGCTCGCCTCAGCACCATTCGGGTCCTTTTCTCGGTGGCGGTCAACAGGGATTGGCCTATTTCGCAGTTGGACGTCAAGAATGCCTTCCTCTATGGTGACCTTCACGAGGACGTCTACATGGAGCAACCTCCTGGGTATGTTGCTCAGGGGGAGACTCAAGTATGCCGGTTGAAGAAGGCCATCTATGGCCTAAAGCAGAGTCCCAGGGCGTGGTTCGATAAGTTCAGTAGCATCGTTGGGGCTATCGGTTTCACCAGGAGTTCGGCTGATCACTCCTTGTTCACTCGCAAGACATCTTCGGGTCTGGTTGTTCTAGCTGTTTACGTGGACGATATTCTTCTTACAGGCGACGATCAGGCTGGTGTAGCCTTGACAAAGGTCCATCTCCGCCAACACCTGGTCACGAAGGATATGGGTTCTCCAAAATACTTCTTGGGAATTGAAATCTCTCGGAAACCGGGTTCCCTGGTTCTCTCCCAACGGAAGTATGCTCTTGATTTGTTGAAAGAGGCAGGATTGACGGGTGCTAAACCTGCCCGGTGTCCCATGTCTCCTGGAGAAGACAAGACATGGACAGACGAATCACCAACTCTATTGGATACTACGAGGTATCGGCGTCTTGTTGGCAAACTCATCTACCTTACAGTGACCAGACCAGACATCTCCTATGCAGTGGGAAAGGTCAGCCAGTTTATGCAGTCGCCTAAGGAATGTCATCTTCAATCCGCTCTAAGGATATTGGAGTATGTGAAGTCCGCACCTGGGAAAGGTCTTCTCTTTCAGAAAAATGGTCACCTAAGAGTCGAAGCGTACTCCGACGCTAGCTATGCGGACGACAAAGGGGATCGCAAGTCGACTTCCGGATTTTGCACGTTTGTTGGAGGAAACTTGGTTAGCTGGAAGAGCAAGAAGCAGTCAGTCGTCTCCAGGTCGAGTGCGGAAGCAGAATATCGTAGCATGGCATCAACCACGTGTGAGTTAAAATGGTTGCGGGCTCTCATGCTGGATCTAGGAGAGGTCTACAACTATCCTCTTCCCATGTTCTGCGACAACAAAGCGGCGATCTACATTTCTAAAAATCCGGTCTTCCATGAGCGAACAAAGCACATAGAGGTTGATTGTCACTTCATTCGAGAAGAAGTGTTAAAGAACCAGATTTGCACTCCGTTTGTTACTTCGGAGAAAGAGCTGGCAGATATATTCACAAAACCTGTGTCCGCCTCCTTCTTCCACATTTGCAGCAAGCTAGGCATGATTGACATCTATGCTCCAGCTTGAGGGGGAGTGTTGTTGTATAAACCCGGGCGGACAGGCGGCTAAGATTGGCGGTTTGGTAGCCGGGCGGTCTGCCCGGTTAATCTCTGTGTTGCTGTATAGGCCTTGGCGGACAGGCGGCTAAGTCTGGCGGTTTGGTAGCCGGGCGGTCTGCCGGTTATGCTCTGGGATCTCGGTGGTTGGCTACGTGTTCTCTGGTGGTGACTGGGCGGTTAGTGTCTACTAACCGCACGGTTTGGCGGTCTCCTGGGCGGATTGGCGGTTACCTTTGTAGATAATGTTGTTGTGTATTTAGTCCCACATTGGGTATTTGTATTCTCTCCTATCTCCTCCATTCTATATAAGGGAGGCTATACCTTTGTAATACTTACCTTTTTCTGATAATAAAATTTCAGTTATACTATTTCCGGCTTGTTTTTAGTTCGTTTCTCACAGAACGTTAACAGAGATGTTGAATTCTATGCTCCTCACTGCTGGCATGCCTACTGCCTATTGGGGAGAAGCAGTTTTAACTGCAAATAACATTCTAAACAAAGTTCCTCATGCTAAGTTAGACGTCACACCCTACGAGCTTTGGTTTAAGAGACCCCCGTCTTTAACTAGACTTAAGACCTGGGGCTGTATAGCCTATGTCAGGGTCTCTGACCCTAGACGGTCTAAACTTGGACCTAGGACTAGCACATGTGTCTACTTAGGTTGTGCTGAAGATAGTGCTGCAGATAGATTCTTAGACCTGTCTAATAATATAATTATTGAATCTAGGGATGCTGTGTTCTTTGAGGATAAGTTCCTCAAGGATAAGAACATGACAATCCCTGGTATACAAGCAACTATTACTGAGGAAGAACCTGAATCAGTACCGAGCACATCCTATTCAGTCCCGGTAGACAATAGTGTCCTAGAGTACAGAAGGACTTCAGTGAGAGAGAGAATTCCTAGAATTTTCGGTAGTGATTTTGTCACTTACCACATTGAGGCCGATCCATCCACCTATAAGGACGCGATGAGATCAAGGGATTCCCTACTCTGGAAAGAAGCCATTGATGAAGAGATGAACTCTTTGCTTCAGAACAACACCTGGACGTTGGTTGATAAGCCAAGAGGGGCTAAAACTATAGGGTGTAAGTGGGTTCTGAAAAAGAAGCTCAATCCTGATGGTAGCGTAGCTAAGTATAAAGCGCGCCTGGTGGCTAAAGGTTTCACACAAGTTAGTGGGGTGGATTACTTTGATGTATATTCACCAGTGTGTCACTTAGCAACCATTAGGATCCTACTTGCTATTGCGTCTATTGAGAACTTTATTGTTCATCAAATGGATGTGAAGACTGCGTTCTTGAATGGAGATCTGACCGAAGAGATATACATGAGCCAACCTGAAGGCTTCATAGTAGAAGGTCACGAAAATAAGGTCTGTAAGTTAATCAAGTCGCTATACGGACTAAAACAAGCACCAAAATTATGGCATGAGAAGTTTGACTATAGTGTAAGGAACATGAGATTCATGTCGAGTCTCTCGGACAAATGTCTTTACATACGTCATAGATCAAAAAAAGTCGCTATAATATGCTTGTATGTGGATGATATGCTGATACTTGGTTCTGATCAATCCGTAGTGGATGACGTTAAGTCAGAACTAATGAAAGAGTTTAGCATTAAAGACCTAGGTGTAGCTGAGACTATTCTAGGCATGCAAGTGAGTTTTGGAAAAAATGGCATTTTCCTAAGTCAAAGCCACTATATAAAGTCCATGTTGGACACGTGGGGATATAGTGAACGTAGAGCAGTGGAAACACCTTACGATTATAATAATCGCTTGAAGCCCAATGATGGAGCTGCGATTCGACAGTCAGATTATGCTAAACTGATTGGTAGTCTCATGTATGCTATGGTCTGCACAAGACCTGACATAGCCTTTACGGTCGGCATGTTAAGCAGATTCACTAGTAATCCTAGCCAAGACCATTGGGATGCCCTCGATAGGCTGATGCGATACCTAAAGCACACTCAAACGTATGCTTTATGTTACCATGGTCATCCTCCAGTTTTGGAAGGATATTCTGATGCATCATGGTGCTCAGAATTAAACGACAGCAAGTCCACTAGTGGATTTATATTCACACTAGGAGGAGCAGTTGTAGCCTGGAAGTCCAAGAGGCAATCATGTATTGCGCTATCTTCTATGGAATCTGAACTCTACGCTCTAGCTTCAGCGGGAGAAGAAGCAGAGTGGATAAGAGATTTGGTGATGGACATTCCATTGACGAGCCTGAAGTTGAGTTCTGTTGCAGTTTACTGCGATAATCAGGCTACTAAAACGATTGCTACGAACACTTTGTTCAATAGCAAAAGAAGACAACTACGGATGAAACAAGCCTGGTTGACCTCCCTTACGAGTCAAGGGATTGTGAACCTCGTTGATGTGAGGTCAAAAGATAATGTTGCAGACGCCTTGACAAAGGGCTTAAATAGAGTTCTCACAATAAAAACATCGGGGGAGATGGGATTAAAGTTCATAGAAATATGAAACTTCCTCCAATATTTATGTTTTCATAGCGAGAACCTATAGTCGCAACATTCAAGCATCTAATAACAGACTGAAAACCCCAAATAATTTCTTGATGAAAGCCCAAGATGGTTAGATGTTAGTCATTCCACACCTGATGACTTAACGTCTTTCTCATTGTAAGCTGATTTGAGAATTATTCAACTGGGAATAGAAAGTCGTTGCATGAGTTAATCTAACATTAGTGATCATAGCACATTATTCCACATTTGATAATGTTGCAAATGACGATGTGCCAAGTCATATGACGAGGTACATAGTGGTCACTAATGAGTAAGATAACAACGTTTGATTTATTAAAATCAAAACTTGACTGGTCCTAGCTAGACTGGATAGAGATGCTGACAGTGTTACTTCACTACTGCTACAAGTACTAAGCTCATTTAGGTAGAGCTAGCTTACTTTGATACGTCACTGCATATGTTTATGAATTCATAGAGTCTGACTTATGGAATTCCTTGCAGGCACTGGTGAAGATGGAGGAGAGAAAGTGGATTTTGACATAGATGATGATGATCTACTCTCTGAGTAGAATTGTTACACGTTTATCTGTAGTCATTTTATTGTTTTCCAGACTTATTTATTGTTGAGTAGCACATTTTATTTTGATGTATTATGTTATTGTTTCTTAAATTCATATTTATGTTTTTCTTTAAAACTGTGCTAACTCTTATAGAAATATGTAAAGTCGGAAATTTGGTTTTAATATTCTCCACTTTCTGCACTCCGAAACGTATACGTTATTTGTCACAAATATAGGAGGAGATTGTTAGTGTATATTTGGACAATTAACGGGTTCGGAGGCTTAACGGGTCGTGTCGGGTACACGGTTAACCCATACCCATAGTAACTCCTAAGGGTTTGCCTATTTATACCCACCTAGGGGCAACGGGTAGGGGATTCCACTTTGATCCTCATCCGGATGCTTTGAGCAACACGTACAAGAACTCCTAATCTCTGGTTTTATTCTAGATACAAACATATTTGTGACGAAATCAGGTGCGAGACCTGACACTCTTGTAATGAGTTCATCAAAGTCCATTTTGTATGCTAAACCATACTTTTTTTATTCCAATTTGGTAAAAATTCCTATGGCTCTAACATATTTGGATGGGTCAAATCTTTTCTTAATGGCATCCACAAAAAGAGTGAATGACAATGCCTGGTGATCCCTTAAAATTGTCTGATACCACTTTGAGGCCGATTTGTCTAAATGCATTGATGCTAATAATAAGTAATCTTGGCTCCTAATGTTATTGTATTCAAAATAATTTCTCAATTCATAAAGCCAGTCAGTGGGATCGCCCTATAAAAATCTAGGGCAAGAAATATCAAGATTACTATGGCGTTCAGAAACAACCTGAGTTCCAGCTCGTGTTGGCACATGTCCGAGAATCCCATTTGATGATTGGGCTGGCTAGACTTTGGGTTGACGTTCCTCATTTCGTATTTCTTCCACCTCAATTTGCTGTGGTTGGCCATATGCGCTTCCCTTGCCCATAATCTTCTGCAGATTCTGGAATTGATTCATCATGTATTGCCAGTCAGGAGGGTAGTGATTTGATCTGCAAGATCTGCTGTATGATCACGATTCTCAAAAGTTTGACGGGCCAAAGATTTTCCTTGGTCTGCAATTCAGTGGTGAATTGCTACCGGATCTGTAGAGCCTGTTTACTCATCTTATGATAGAGTTCTTCTATTTGATTGGCTCATACATCTTGCTCAATCTGCAAAGCATTCTTTACATCGGCGATAGAACGTAATCCATCACACATTATGAATCAGTGGATCACATCAATTCTCTTTTGCGAGAGCACCAAATTATTGCAATCCGCCGGGGGTGTATTAGGGAGAACTTCAGAAGAAGGACAAAGAGAGGTGGCCAGAGGTGAGAGAGATGAAGTGGGGAGAACGAAATAGGGGAATCACCTTTATTATAATCATCCTTAAGAAACTATTTGAAAGTCACACTAGTGCCAACTAACTTCACCTAGGGGGGGATAGGTGATGCGCAGTCTTATTACGGAATTAAAATTCTACCTGCACAATAAAAGAAAACAAACAAAGCACAGAAAGACACAGGCAGTTATAGTGGTTCCCCGATTTGGGTACGTCCACTTTCTGCCTTCGACCTATCTCCCAACACGGAACGACTCGGTCACTTCACCAACTGGATTGAAATCCAATCCTCACACTATTGGAAGGAACCCTTCCAACCAAAGGAGTCACCACTCCTCCACCACAGGTTGCACCCAACCCTTACAAAGAGGAACCAACGTTCCTTTACAACAAAAGTAAAAATGGAATGTATAAAATACAAACTACTAATGGAGCGCTAGGTGTCTCTCTTCGTTCGATGACGTGTTCTTGAAGAAGACGAAGAGTCCACGACCTTAGCTCTCACTTGGAAAGGATCTCCCTGAGATCGGCGGCGGCAAGGCTTGCGGCAGCGATTCTATCAAGATCGGCGGCTGCAAAGGAGAGCGGCGGCGATGCTTTCGAGATCCAAACTTCGTAGCAAAGCTAGCAAGGTCTACCAACGATCTTACTTGGATCGATCGTCTCAATCGATTCGGAAGGGGAAGGTATTCCCGTTCAACAAACCAAGAGACAAAAGATCTCAAGATAGACACGTGAGACGCGTTGCTTGGCTAAGCTTATGTCACCGGGAGATCAGGAAGAATCCACGATCAGCGGTGGCGACCACCTTCACGAGCGGCGACGGCGGCGGAAGAAATACCGCGATCTGCTAGGTCAAGTCGGCGGCTCGTTCTTTTTTGTATGGATGGATTGTCTTTACTGTTCAAAATACACGAATATATATACTGTAGGTCATCCTTTATGACCGTTGTGGTCCCCACCAAAAGTAGCCCTAAATCAGGTTCAAAACATCGCCTGTACATTTGGTCCGGTCCAGCGCGCCAACGAAAATCGCCTAAGGCAAATTCGGCGGGAATCATTGGTGATTCTCAACGATTCGGCGAGAATCACTTATGATTCCCGTCGAATTCTACTTAGAAGAATTCTATCTGAATAGCTTGCCAACCGAAAAGAATCATCGAGAGTCATCATCCATTCTCGACGAATCGTCGAGAATGCAGAGTCATTCTCGACGATTCTGACTTGGCAGATTTCTTGAAGGCATTGAAGGCGTTGAGTAAGCCGGATGCAGTCGGCGAGAATCGGCTAGTGATTCTCGACGATTCGGCGAGATTCTCGTCGAATCGGCGAGAATCACTTAGTGATTCTGGTCGAATCTTACTTAGACGATTTTTCATCTTTATTCCCGTGAGATGCTTTGACCCATCCTTGCTCCTTGTCTGCTCTTGATCTTTCTCAGCCCTGTACTTGAAAATAAGTACACTCCAATAGAGAGAGTACACGTAAACCAACACACTGATCTGCTCAACGAGGGATTACGTTGCGCAGACCCATGTATATTGACCCACTGCACCCTGACATTGGTGTGTACTTAGCGTGGAATAACTGCAAGCACATCTTGAATACAAATGATCAAATACATTGTCAATTCACCTTAGCTAGTTCAGGGGCTTCTTCAAATCAGGTACATTGAGGATACAATACCCAACAATCTCTCCCTATTTGAAGAAGCCTAAACCCGACAAGCTAAGGTGAATATAACGGATGGAAGAAAAACACAAACTGAATAATCAGTTGAGAATGAATTATGAATTTTCATACCATTATCTTTAGAGCATTTGGAGCATACTTAGCCTGAGCACCTTAGCACCTTAACCGAGAGGGTAATCTCCCCCTTTTCGGCTTCTAAAAATCTGGGACTTTTGCACTTGTCACAGTGCTCCCCCTCAGTTCTTGCATCTGTGCTTACTCTTGAGTTCCTTGCGGATGCTCCCCCTTGATCCAAGAGCCTTGAGCCGCACAGTCTTCATTCTTCATAGTTCAGCATGCCGAGTTCAGTTTTAAAGAGACTGAACTTGGCCTCGTCTAGGGGCTTTGTGAAGATATCTGGAACCTGCTTATCCGTGGGGACATAACAGAGAGATATGTCTTTTTTTCCCACATGCTCCCGAATGAAGTGATAGCGCACTTCAATATGCTTCATTCTGCTGTGCGATACAGGATTGTTCGCAATTGCTATTGCGCTCGAGGAGTCGCAATACATCGGAACTTTGCTGAACTTCAGGTCATAATCTTTGAGCTGATTTCTGATCCATAGAAGTTGTGCGCAACAGCTGCCTGCTGTGATGTACTCAGATTCAGTTGTGGAGGTTGCGACACAATTCTGCTTCTTACTGTTCCATGAAATAAGCCTTCTTCCGAGGAATTGACACGTCCCGGAAGTGCTTTTCCTGTCATCCCTGCTTCCTGCAAAGTCAGCATCTGAAAAGCCTATCAGCTCGACATCATTGTTTATTGGGTACCACAAGCCAAGATTTGGTGTACCTTTAAGGTATCTAAGAATCCGCTTTGCAGCGACATAATGAGATTCCTTAGTGTTCACCTGATATCTGGCGCAAACGCATGTGGAAAACATAATATCCGGTTTACTAGCAGTAAGATAGAGCAGGGATCCAATTATGCTTCTGTACTTGGTTTCATCAAAAGGTTTCCCTTTCTCATCCTTGTCCAGAGACATAGTGGATCCCATTAGAGTTCTCATAGAGGTTGCACTCTCCATTTCGAATTTTTTGAGGAGTTCATTTGTGAACTTCGTCTGAGAGATGAAAATCCCATCCTCAGACTGTTTCACTTGAAGTCTCAAGAAATACTTCAGCTCTCCCAGACTACTCATTTCAAACTTCCCTTGCATAAGTTTGGAAAACTTCTTGCAAAGGTTGTTATCCGTTGACCCGAATATTATGTCATCGACATAGATTTGCACCAGCAAAATCTTGCCTTTGACTTCCCTAAGAAATAATGTCTTATCTATTTTTCCTTTAGAGAACTTGTTCTCAAGAAGAAAGCTAGACAGAGTCTCATACCAAGCTCGAGGAGCTTGTTTTAAGCCATATAAAGCTTTATTAAGAAAATATACATGATTGGGATAAGTCGGATTAACAAAACCTGGGGGTTGTGCGACATATACTTCCTCTTTCAGGTTGCCATTTAAGAATGCTGATTTCACATCCATCTGATAGACAGTGAATCCTTTGTGCGAAGCATATGCCAGGAACAATCTGATCGCCTCGAGCCTTTCCACTGGTGCAAAGGTCTGGTCGAAGTTAATCCCCTCCTCCTGTTTGTAACCTTGAGCCACCAGCCTGGCCTTGTTCTTTATGATGACACCGTGTTCATCCAGTAACTTTCTGAAGATCCACTTTGTGCCAATCACGTTCTGCCCCTTTGGTCTAGGAACCAGCATCCAGACGTTGCATCGTTCAAATTGATGCAGTTCATCTTGCATGGCCAAGATCCAAGATGCATCCTTGTTCGCTTCGTCGAACTTCTTTGGCTCAACCTGTGACAGAAAGCTAAAATGCAAAATCTGGTTAATTGTACCTCGGCGAGTTCTGACACCGTCACGGGGATCTACGATGATTTGATTTCTTGGATGATCCCTCACGTGACGAAGCTCTAATAGTCTGGCATCTGGAGCTCTAACATTTTCTGGGGCTCCTTCCTCTTCAGGGAGGATAACTCCATTCTAACCGTCATCATCTCCGGTAGGCGTTGTGGTGGAGACTTTGACGTACTTGGGAGTTGCATCTTTAGCGGTCTCATCGAGACTAAGCTGTTCAATTCTTGTACCTGCATCTTCAAGAAGACCACTGGAAGAATTGTTGTTAAGCAAGCTTCCTTCATCAAATATAACATTTATGGATTCTTCTACCACTAGGGTTTTCTTATTGAAAACCCTATATGCCCGACTATGGCTACTATAGCCCATAAATATGCCTTCGAAGCATTTTTCACCAAACTTAGTACGCGGGTACTTCCCATTATTTAGTACATAGCATCTGCAACCAAAGATCCTAAAATAGGACATGGTTGGTTTCCTGCCTTTCAGTAGCTCATAAGACGTCTTATGATGGCTCTTGTTGATCAAGGCCCGGTTTTGTACATGACAAGCTGTGTTGACAGCCTCTGTCCAGAAGTATTCTGGGAGAGAAGCGTCATTCAACATTATCGTGCAAGCTTCAATGAGTGTTCTATTTCTCCTCTCCGCAACTCCATTCTACTGAGGAGTGCGCGGGGAGGAAAACTCATGAAAGATACCAAGTTCTTCACAAAACTCTGTCATAGCACCAGACTCGAACTCTGTTCCATGGTCACTTCTGATTTTGACCACCGAGCAGTTAAGTTCGTTCTGAATTTACTTGACAAAACTAGTGAAGACGTCAAACGTATCAGACTTGCGTTTTAAGAAGAACACCCAAGTAAACCAAGAGTGATCATCAACAATCACTAGCGTATAAGACTTGCCTCCCAAGCTATGAACTTACATTGGACCAAACAAGTCCATATGCAGAAGATAAAGACATCTGGAGGAGTCTTTGTCTGCAATTCCCTTAAAGGTAGCCCGAGTCTGTTTGCCCTTCTGGCATGCAGGACAGGGGCTATCTTTGATGCACTTAATGATGGGAGCATCCCTTACTAAGTTTTTAGAAAACAGCATACTAATTGTCTTGAAATTGATATGTGCCAATCTCTTGTTCCATTATTCACAAAGAGATGCACTGCCTGTTGCTACTAGGCACACGGGGGTAGATGAATCTAAACTAAGAAAATCTAAATAGAAGATGTTTCTGCTCCTAATGCCTGTTAATACCATCTCCGAAGAGACACACGATATGATCAGGCATTTATCCTTGCAGAACTTAACGTCATAACCTTTATCACACAACTGACTTACACTGATCAGGTTATGATTCAACCCTTCAGCATAAGCCACATCGGTGATAGAGACTATACCGTTGGAAATCATACCGTAACCTCTGGTGACTCCTCGATCTGATCCTCCAAAGATGACTTTGGGTCCATTTTCGACTGGAGAGTAATCACGCAGCAGGCTTCTTGTCTCAGTCATATGTCAGGAGCATCCACTGTCCAAGTACCATATAGGAGTTTTGGTGGCCTTTGAACATACCTGCAAAACAGAATCAGTTTCCCTTAGGAACCCAATCGAACTTGGGTCCTAGATTCCTTGTTAGCACACTCCCCCTCGGATGGTTAACCCTACGAGTGGTCGGTCTCACATTGATAACATGAGGAGTCTCGTTATATCTCGGATTAAACCAGCAATCCACGGCAAAGTGACAAACTTTTCCACAGCACTAACAGTCAAATCTGTTATACCTTTTCCTAGGCTCCTGCTTCACCCTGGGAACGGTGGGTCCAGCCGGGGCCTTGGATCTGGAGGTGGAGCCATCATGATGACAGCAGTCACATGATTTCTTCACCTCCTGTTCCTTCAGTATAATAGGCTTGGCTTTTGGTGTCTGCTTCCTATTATGGCCGCTAGAGAAGTGGTCATAATCCTCCACTTGGATTTCCTCATAAGGTGCCTTGAAGACACTCTCACCAAAGTTGTGGGGCAAGGCCCAACCATCATACTGGATCTTGGGCTTTTCAACCGAGGGACGGAAGAAGTGGCCATAGGTTGACTCAAAGTCCTGTTCATTGCAAGGAAAGCCAGGTTTCCTGAATACAACAGGGTTGAGTGGGGCCTTTCCCTTTTCTGCAGCAGAGGCCTTCTTAGCAGCCTTATTTTTCCTCTGCTTTTTATTTCTCCTGGATGATTTACCAGGCACACCCACATGCCCCAAGCCAGCCCCCTTAGCCTGAGCAGAGAAGGTATCAACCAGTGGAAGAACAGTCTTTGGCATAGAGAAGCTTTGGACAATCTTCCTTTCTACCGCAAGTTGTTCTTCCAACTTATTGATTTCTTCCTATTTAAGGTCAAGGAGACATAGAGACTCTGAGTGCTTAGAGATCAGGTCCAGGTGCTCCTATCGGAGAGAAATCAAGCTAGTGATATCTTCCCTTAGGGAGACACCCTCGACCTTAAGGAATTTGACTTCCTTTTTCTGATCCCTCAATCTCTTGCGGCATTCCTCGAAGGTGTTGAGCAGAAGCTCATTTTTTTCGAGGAGCTCAGCTTCTCGAGCAGATGGGCTGTCCTCGAGATCATCATCAGGAGACTCATAGTCAGAGTCAGAGAGGGGAGTACGAGCTTTTACCTTCCCAGTGAATGGGGGGCATTCTCCTTCAGAGTCAGAGCGACCCACTAGCCCGAAGTAGGCTTCCTCATCATCGCTGGAGTCTGAGGAATCAGACTCACTCAGTGTCTTTGTCTTTTTGGCGATGTAGCTCCTCTCTTTCTTCTTATCTCTAGAGGACTTGTGCTCCTCTCCCTTCCCCTTATCTCTCTTTCCTTGGTGGCAGTCAGCCACGACGTGTCCTGGCTTATTGCACCCAAAACAAATGATGTCGTTAGAGCGATGTTTGTTCTGTTTGGATTCATACCTGTCAGAAGAATAATACTTCTTCTGATGTCTGGAGGAGGAGCCGTCTCTCTTTCTTTGATTCCTCAACTTGAGGAACTTCTTGAACTCCCGAGTGATGAGGAAGAAGTCTTCTTCAGACAGCTCTGAGCCGGAGGAGCATGGCTCGGAGTCTTCCTCCTCATCCTTTTTCCACGAATGGGACGATGCAGCACCCTTGCCTTTCCTGGAGTGAATGGCTTTCAGGGCCACAGTCTTTTCTTTTGCTGCGGCTTTCTCAGCTTCTTCTTCTGCTTTCCTCGTGTTCAGTTGAAGCTCATAGGACATAAGCTTCCCAAATAGTATTTGAGGATCAGTTTCTGCTAATCTGCAAAACTCTCGGATGGCGCAGATCTTCGTGTCCCATTCCTTAGTAAGGGATCTAAGGAATTTATCATTAAGTTCACCATCAGTGAACACTCTTCCATATCCCTTGAGGGCATTGACTATCTTGAGGAAATTCTCGAAGGTAACTCCGATCTCTTTCTTAGGCCCTTGCCTGAAGGCCTCATATTTCTGGTTCAGGAGGGATCTCCAATCATCCCTAACTTCATCAGTGCCCTCCATTAGAATAATCAGGCAGTGCCAGATTTTCTTGGCTGTCCTGCAGTTCCAGAAGTTCTGCATCATGGAGTCATCGACTGCGCTGACCAGAATGTTTTGCGCCTTCTTGTCAAGTCCGACCAACACCATCTCGTCCTTGTCCATTTCAGAAAACTTCTTTGGCATCATTTTGGTAGGATCAATAGTGGAGGCCTTAGTGGGAATATAAGGTCCCTCCTCCACGATCATGAAGAGTCGGGGGTCGATTGCTTCCATGTAAAATCTAATCCTTTCCTTCCAGATAGGAAAGTTTAGCCTGGTGAACACTGGGATCTTGCCTGAGTACTTGAGTCCGTCCATAGTAGATATCTGCCTTCTTCTTGACACTAGTGGCAGGAACTTACTCAAGGTGTTAACCTTTTTGATGAGCAACCTCCCTCTGATACCACTTGAAAGTCACACTAGTGCCAACTAACTTCACCTAGGGGGGATAGGTGATGCGCAGTCTTATTGCGGAATTAAAATTCTACCTGCACAATAAAAGAAAACAAACAAAGCACAAAAAGACACAGGCAGTTATAGTGGTTCCCCGATTTGGGTACGTCCACTTTCTGCCTTCGACCTATCTCCCAACACGGGATGACTCGGTCACTTCACCAACCGGATTGAAATTCAATCCTCACACTATTGGAAGGAATCCTTCCAATCGAAGGAGTCACCACTCCTCCACCACGGGTTGCACCCAACCCTTACAAAGAGGAACCAACGTTCCTTTACGACAAAAGAAAAAATGGAATGTATAAAATACAAACTACTTATAGAGCGCTATGTGTCTCTCTTCGTTCGATGACGCATTCTTGAAGTAGACGAAGAGTCCACGACCTTAGCTCTCACTTGGAAAGTATCTCCCCGAGATCGGCGGTGGTAAGGCTTGCGGAAGTAATTCTATCAAGATCGGCGGCTACAAAGGAGAGCGGCGGCGATGCTTTCGAGATCCAAACTTCGTAGCAAAGCTAGCAAGGTCTACCAACGATCTTACTTGGATCGATCGTCTCAATCGATTCGAAAGGGGAAGGTATTCCCGTTCAACAAACCAAGAGACAAAAGATCTCAAGATAGACACGTGAGACGCGTTGCCTGGCTAAGCTTCTGTCGCCGGGAGATCAGGAAGAATCCACGATCAGCGGCGACGACCACCTTCATGAGCGGTGACGGCGGCGGAAGAAATACCGCGATCTGCTAGGTTAAGTCGGCGGCTCGTTCTTTTTCGTATGGATGGATTGTCTTTACTGTTCAAAATACACGAATATATATACTGTAGGTCATCCTTTATGACCGTTGTGGGCCCCACCAAAAGTAGCCCTAAATCCGGTTCAAAACAGCGCCTGTACATTTGGTCCGTTCCAGCGCGCCAACGAAAATCGCCTAAGGCAAATTCGGCGGGAATCATTGGTGATTCTCGACGATTCGGCGAGAATCACTTATGATTCCCGTCAAATTCTACTTAGAAGAATTCTATCTGAATAGCTTGCCAACCGGAAAGAATCATCGAGAGTCATCATCCATTCTCGACGAATCATCGAGAATGCAGAGTCATTCTCGAAGATTCTGACTTGGCAGATTTCTTGAAGGCGTTGAAGGCGTTGAGTCAGCTGGATGCAGTCGGCGAGAATCGGCTAGTGATTCTCGACGATTCGGCGAGAATCACTAGTGAGATGCTTTGACCCATCCTTGCTCCTTGTCTGCTCTTGATCTGTCTCAGCCCTGTACTTGAAAATAAGTACACTCCAATAGAGAGAGTACACGTAAGCCAACACACTGATCTGCTCAACGAGGGATTACGTTGCGCAGACCCGTGTATATTGACCCACTGCACCCTGACATTGGTGTGTACTTAGCGTGGAATAACTGCAAGCACATCTTGAATACAAATGATCAAATACATTGTCAATTCACCTTAGCTGGTTCAGGGGCTTCTTCAAATCAGGTACATTGAGGATACAATACCCAATACTATTACAAATAATGATGGGTTTATATATTCCCATTATTCCCTGGTCAATTTGAATGTTACTATTGGACCATTACAACTCAGTAATTAAAATAAGAAATACAAATTATTTGCTGATTAATAACGGACACTCGGATTGATGCCTGGGATAAAAACTGGATCATACACCGTTGATTCCATCGATGGATGAAGTTCAATGATGATAACAATGCCCTGTTATTGACCATTAGATTGGGTTTACGCAGGATGATTCCTGACCTTTGAATTGCAGCTGTAAATCTTAGACCGTTTGATCCCAGTCCAACAGGAAGACTGCTGGTTTGGAGGTAAGCTCAACGGAGGAAGGACGACCAGGCTGGGAAAAAAGTAAGGTAGGAGGAAGAAATGATGGTCGGCCCTGCTTTTAGAGGAAGCACTCTCACCTTCAGTCTACCTTCCATTGTTGCGGGAACAGAGCATCTCCAGGAACAAAGCAAGCAGCTCGACTCTGAGTTGGCTTCAATCATCTTCGACAACGTCAAGCCCGACAACAACATTCTCTCCTCCCACCCAGATTTAACTGTTGCAGGCGTTAAAGCTTACCTAATACGATCCAAACCGATCTCAAGGAGAAAATACAGAAAGTTGGACCGTAATATTGATGAAATAGATTACAAGATAACAGATCTCACCTAAGGGCACCAACCCTGAACAACTTGATCTTCTGGCGAGGGGAAACTCTCCCGATTTAGCCGCACAAAATCACAAGAACACGCAATACATTCAACATAACTACAAAGACATAACAAACACTATATATATAGTATTACCAAACTACCCCTAAATATAAAATAGGGACGCATCATTACTCCCTCTTCCAAAACAAGCTTGTCCTCAAGCTCAAATATCGCATGGGAGATTGAGTCATCTGACATCTTAACTTCGCGCCAGAACAACTCCCGATAACGAGTTGCGGCCGCTGGAGCTTCAGCTAGCAGTTGTGGTGGCACCGTCCAAAAAATATGTCCCGAAGGAATGAGGCCCGGTAGTGTTGGAGATGCAGTGGGTGGAAAATTTAGTAAGGCGGTTGGCAAGAACAGGTTTGGCGATGCGGTAGTGTAGCGTCGTGGCATGACAGTCTGCCAGAACGCGACCGACGGAACTACGACCGGCAGGAGCGGCAACAAGGTGACCGGTAAGGGTGGCGAAGGGCTAGCAAGGGCGGCGTCGGCGGCACTTATGCTGGCATGATGGTCATAGCAAGCGGAGTCGGGGTAAGCAGAGTAACGACAAGCAGTAGTGGTGGTGAAATTTGCTTAGTGGGCACCCCGACGGGAGGGGTGGCATTGGCGGTGGCCCGCGTCGGCAATGAAATCAGCAGAGTTATGGCGGTTTGTTGATGCGGTGGTGAAATACTGGGGGAGCCATCCGTAGTTGGAGGATGTGTCCCCGAAGAATGGGAGGAATCGCTGGCAGAGCGTAGCAGAAGCTTAGCTTCAAGAATCTCGATCAAGGTGCCATTGCACGCTACCTAAGCATTAATTTTGGTGAGCATTGAGAATATTTGTGCCCACCTTTCGTCCATCATGTTGAAGAACGAATTAAGAATTAATTAATTTATAAAAAGGAGAGAGAAATTTCAAATTTAATAAAAAAAAGGTGACCTGTGAGCAGAAATTTGGAACAGTGAGTCGAAAGAAAAAAAAAATCGGGAGTGGATGGGGTGCTTAAGGGCAGCAAGCATGAGAAACAAAAAAATAAAAAGAAAGCGAAGAGAAAATTAAAAGATAAAGATGAAAAGTTGGGAGCCGATTTCAACTTCCACTAAAGGCTTGGCGTGAGGGAGTGATCTTGTCAGGAAAAGTAATGGAAATGATTGATGGTTATGTTGGATCCCTAGTTAGATTTGGGCTAGGTTCACTAAGTTAGGTTGAGTATGACCCAACATTGTATAGCTAGGGTCATGTGTAGTAGTCCTAGAGTTTAGGCTAAGTCCTGATTAGTGCTACCTCCTTCGACAAGCCAGATGTGGACTTCAGAGAATAAGATTTAGCAGCTTTCAGAAGACAATGATCATTTTGAAATTCTAAGAAATCAGCTCGACGATCGTATCTCCGATCGACGAACTAAGAGTTAATTCTCTAAGCTGAGCTCGACATTCTCAGAGCTCAGGTCGACGCTTAGTTTCTTATGTCAGTTTCTCAGCTCGACGAACTCAGAGTGTAGATTTGGAAAGTTATTCTCAGTTAGCAGATTGCAGAGCTCAGGTCTACGAACTTGAATTCCCTAGTCGACGATCTTTGATCTCAGGTTGACGAATTATGTTCTGCGTTTGAATTTTTCTATGTAGTTCCAGAATGAGTCATTCCCTCTTTTGTTCCTTATTAGCAGTATTATTCTGAGCATTTAATGCAAATATTCTTAGGAATATAGACGTTATTTGGCTGCATTAAATGTGATATTCATCAGAATAAATATGTGCTTATTCTATCAAGAACAGTTGGGAAACTCATTAATGCTATTATTCCAGCCGCTTTCTATTCCCCACAGTAGCCAGCATTTATGGGAAGAATTCAAAAATTCAAGGAGAATTTTCAGCAGTGGAATAAAAAGTGATTCTCTCCTTTTCGAGAAAGACAGCAAGACAGTTAGAGATACAGAAAAAAGAAATCGAGAAGCACTGCACAAAAAATACTGAACGAGCACTCGATGCTCTCAATGCCTTTTCATTCTCTGCCAGCACTGTAGTTTGAAGAAGAACAAATCATCAAGATCAAGAGTCTTCTTCAACTTCTGTTCCAGAAATCCTCAGATACATTCGATTCAACATCTGTTACTGGATTTCCTGGACCTTGGCAGATCAAGCTGAAGACCTACTCACCCTTTAACAAAGCTCTTTTCTTCCTGAAGCATTCTACTTCTCAGGGGGAGCTTTGACAACACAAGAATCCACACAGTCTTCTTAGTTGTATTGGCAAAAGAGAAGACTTCCATCAACATCTTCCATCCTATTATACAGGGTTATAGCTCCCTTTAAAAGTTAGTTTGGTTGACAAGTCTCCCTCCAAAAGACATGAAGTTTGTTTTTGGTCACCTGATCAAAAGCCTGAAAGGTTTCCTGATCTACCTGAACCAGATCTTGTGGTGGCAGTCACCTGATCAAAACCTGCTAGTGGATTCCTACCAAGGGTGGTAGAAGAGTGGATGTACCCAAGTTTAGGGGAACTACTATAAACTTCTTGTGTCATCTGGTTGCTCCTTTTCATTTATTTTTTATGTGCTTGTGATTGCTGGAATTGTTAGCTTAGTTTTCTTATTCTTTAACTAATATATGATATCACTATATTTACTCTGATATAATATAGGAAAAGATCTCCCCTCTAGAGTAATCAGATCTAACACACTCCTTTCAATTGGTATCAAAGGTTATTTTTGTTTGGTTGTATAAGTTAACACTTAAACCAAGATCCAGTTAGATCAGATTCTCTTCTTCCCAACTATTCTCTATCACAATGGCACAAAACAAGGATTATGCAAGCACCAGACCTCTAATATGCAACCTAAATAAGTTTTCCATCTGGAAGGCAAGAATTAAGTTGTATATGAATTCTATTGATGAGGATATATTTAACTCTATCTTGACAGGACCTCCTACTGCAGCAACTACTTCAATTTCTACTTCAAACACTCATGTTATTCCACCACCTGAGTGGATAGATGCTCAGAAGAAAGCCAAGATTGCAGATGTAAGAGCCATGAATATTTTAGCTCAGACTATGTCTGATGACATTTTTCAGAAAGTGGCTGAGTGCACTTCAGCCAAAGCCATCTAGGATTCCCTAAACTAGATGGTGGCTGGAACTGCTGATGAGAGAAAGGACAAAAGATACAATTTCATGTCTCAGTATGAGAACTTCAAGAAGGAAAAAAGTTGAGTCAGTCAGTGACATGTACAAAAGGCTAAGCTCAATCATCAATGAGCTAAGGACCTTAGACAAGGAAATTACTCTAACTGAAGTGAATGACAAGATCCTTATGTGCTTCCCCAGCACATGGGATTAAAGGATCTGGCATATCAAAGAAACCAGAAGCATGACAGAAATATCAACTGAGTCTCTCCTTGGAAAGCTCAAATCATATGAGCAACTGATGAAGACCAGAGAAGCATCAACTGAAATAAAGACTCCAACACCTACCAAGAAGGATCATAACATTGCTTTCAAGGCTGCTGAGGACTCTGAAGGGACTCTAGTCAATGAAGAACTGATGAGTCTATTTGCCAAAAGATTTTTCAAAATGGCAAAGAAGGACTTCAGAAGGAAGTCATTTAGACAAGATGACAAACCAAGGTATGATAAACACCTTCTAAGGAAATTGTCTGTTTTGGTTGCAGGAAGCCAGGACACTATATCTCTGAGTGCCTAGAAGCTAAGAAGAAAGATAAGAGAAGAGAAAAAGAGTTAATAAGAACTCATCACAGCAAACCCTCCTCAAGCAAGCACAAGAGGAAGGAAAAGGGTTTTGTTGCTGAGACCTGGAGTGATACAGAAGAAGAGTCATCCTCTTCCAGCTCCAGTGATGATGAAGAAGAGCAAAAGTCAAAGAAAGTTTGCCTAATGGCAATTGATGCCTGCAGCATCAAATCAGATGCTGAAGATTCAGATAATGAAGAATCAATGTCTACTAAAGACCAGATAATTGCTTCCTATGATTTTGAATCAGAAGAATTTAAATCTGAATTTAAACATTTTTGCTTAGACTTAATAAGCTCTGAGAAGAAAATTAAACTTCTTAAAGAGAAATTAACTGATCAATATAAATATCTTGCTAAAAATGCTAAATTGTCAATTGAACTAAATTCAGCTAATGAACAAATAGTTTTTCTAAAAATTGAACTAAGTAAGACCAAGAAACTAGAGGAATCTCTAAATGGCAGGAGCATGAAATTATTAGATATAACTAGTACCTTAAATACTAGGACTAATAACTGTAAACTAGGATTAGGTGCCTCATCTTGTTAACCACCTCTGATCCAGAAGAACAATCTATCAAAACCTGTAAACTTCATTTCAGATACAGACAAGAAGAACACCAAATAGGTTAATAAAGTTAATGAAGTTCTAAAGCAAATTGAATTAAAACAAGAATCTAAGAACAAGAAAAATAATAGATATAACAATGTTCAGCAGTTTTCGTCGAACTCAGATCGACGAAACATGAACAGTTTGTCGACCTTAGAACGACGAACTCTGAACACAAACCATAATAATAAGAATTCTTCGATCTACGATTGACGAAACCAGTACGGTTCGTCGACCAGAGATCGACGATATTGGTGCCCTGAGAATGAATACTTTCCTTCTTCGAGCAGAGATCATAGATCTCATTCCAATTCGTTGAGCTCAGGTCGACGAACTCACCAGATTTCGTTGATCCCAGATCATAATTACAGAAACTTAAATTACAACAGAAACTGTAACATTAAACCTAACCAACATAGGGAGAACATCAACCCATTCACCCAATGAATAATTCCTCCTAGAAGATTTCACCCCTTAGGTTATAAGAGCCAACCTGAATGTTCATTTATATCCAGTTTTTCATTTGAGAAGAAACAAGGACCCAAGGTTACTTGGGTCAAGAACTTTTAATTTGTTTCATTGCACGTAAAGACCTATCCTATTAATCAAAATAACTGGTATCTGGATAGTGGGTGCTCTAAGAACATGATTGGATGCAAGGACAGCCTCATCAACTTCAAGGCTAAACTTGGTCCAAGAGTAATCTTTCGAGATTCAAGTTTTGGACAGACTGAAGGCTATGAAGACTTCAAAAGTGGAGATGTCACCTTCAAAAAGGTGGCATATGTTAATGGTCTCAAGCATAACCTCATATCCATAAGTTAGTTATGTGATTCAGGTTATCATGTTTGCTTTTCTGAATCTCAATGTATTTTTTCTACAAACAATCAAACTGTTTTAACTAGAATTAGACAAGGTAATATATACTTAGTAAACTTTAAATCTGCCCGTTTAGAAATTTGTTTATTTAATCTTGTTAGCAATCAAAATGATTTGTGGCATAAAAGATTAGGTCATGTAAATTTGAGAAACATAGCTAGGCTTTGTAAAGACAACCTTGTTAGAGGATTGCCTTCTTACCCCTATAAGAAAGAAAGTCTATGTAGGGCTTGTCAGTTAGGCAAGCAAACTAAATCTAGTTTTAAATCATTAAACAAAAGTGACTCACCTAGGATATTGTGTTTATTACATATGGACTTTTTTGGCCCTATAGCAGTACAAAGCCTAGGAGGGAAATCTTATACTTTAGTAATTGTAGATGACTTTTCTAGATTCACTTGGGTATTCTTTCTGAGATCTAAGTCAGATACTTTCAAGGTTCTTATAGATTTTCTCAAGAATATACAGATTGAGTACTCTACTCCAGTTGCATTGATCAGAAGTGATCATGGTACTGAGTGTGAGTCTCTTCTTATGCAAGAGTTCTGTAGGAAAGAAGGTATCAGACATTGCTTCTCGGCTCCTAGAACACCTCAACAAAATGGGGTTGCTGAAAGAAGAATAGAATACTAATTGAATCTGCAGACATATTACTTGCAAATGCTTATTTGCCCCTATCGTTTTGGGCAGAGGCTGTAAGCACAACAAATTATGTGATGAATAGAAGTCTTATACACAAACTTAAGAATAAGATTCCTTATGAGTTGCTTCAAATTTTTGTTGTATATACTATATTCATAACAATGACAAGAAATATATTAGAAAATTTGAAGCAAAGGCTGCAATGAGAATTTTTCTAGGATATTCTCAAGTCAGCAAAGCTTATAGGGTGTTTAATAAATTATCTTTAAAAATTGAGGAATCTATGCATGTAACTTTTGATGAAGCTAATATATATTGCAAGGAGAACGAAATTTCTACCAATGAGCTATTGCAGGTACCTCACTTGTGTGAGAAAATGGATGAACTAAACCTTACACCAAAGATTATATCACATCCTCCTCCACAATGTGATGAAGAAAGTGAAGAAGAAACTGTGGAAGCAGTTGAACTTCCTCCAACAACAGATGTAATTCCACAAGAGGAATTCATTCCAAATGCTGTTGCTGAACCAACTCCACCATATGATCTTGTCACACTAAGGGATCACCCTAGATCTCAAGTGATTGGAGACATGTCAGTAGGTGTACAGACAAGACATCAACTCAATCATGGTGTGATGCATGCCTGTTTTCTCTCTCAAGTTGAGCCTCAATCCATAACTGATGCACAACAAGATCCCCACTGGATTATTGCAATGCAAGAGGAGCTCAATCAGTTTGAGAGATGTAGAGTTTGAGACTTGGTTCCAAGGCCTAAAGGCTATCCAGTAATTGGGACCAAGTTGGTTTTCAGGAACAAGCTTGATGCCCAAGGTGTGATAGTAAGGAACAAGGCTAGGCTTGTTGCTCAAGGCTATAGGCAAGAGGAAGGGATTGATTATGATCAAACCTTTGCACCTGTTGCCAGGCTAGAGGCAATAAGAATTTTCCTTTCTTATGCTGCTTTCAAGAAATTCAAAGTCTACCAGATGGATGTAAAAAGTGCATTTCTGAATGGAGAACTAAAAGAAGAGGTTTATGTTGAACAACCTCCAGGTTTTATCTCTTCATCTTATCCCTCTTATGTTTTTAGATTGCATAACTCTCTCTATGGTCTAAAGCAAGCTCCAAGAGCTTGGTATGAAACCTTAGCTAGATTTCTTTTAGAGCATAAGTTTTCTAGAGGCATGGTAGATATGACTTTATTTTTCAAGAATCATAATGATAAAATTCTTTTGGTACAAATATATGTAGATGACATAATATTTGGCTCTACAGATCCAAAACTATGTAAAAGGTTTTCTAACCTTATGCATTCCAAGTTTGAGATGAATAGCATGGGTGAGCTCTCCTACTTTCTTGGCTTCCAAATGAAGCAGACTCCTTATGACATTTTCTGATCTCAATCCAAATATGCTAAAGAGCTAATTAAAAGGTTTGGGATGGATGATGCCTCAGCTAAAAAAACACCTATGGCTACAAATGTTGTGGCTGATTCTGATGAACAAGGGAAACCCGTTGATCAGAAATTGTATAGGACCATTGTTGGGTCCCTTCTATATCTCACAGCAAGTAGGCCTGATATAATGTTTATTACATGTCTTTGTGCTAGGTTCTAGGTGAAACCTAAAGAATCTCACCTAATTTTATTAAAAAGGATTTTAAGATATATAAAGAGTTGCCCAGATCCAGGACTCTGGTATCCAACTGAATCAGAATTTGAGTTAACTGGATACTCAGATGCTGACTTTACTGGATGTAGAGTGGACAGGAAAAGCACTTCAGGCACATGCCAGTTTCTTGGTGCTATACTTGTCTCCTAGTTTTGTAAAAAGCAGACATCTATGTCTACATCAACTGCAAAAGTTAAATATATATTAGCTGGCAGTTGCTGCTCACAGATATTATGGATACAAAATCAACTCCTAGATTATGGTTACAACTTAAATAATTCAACTCTATTTTGTGACAGTATCAGTGCTATTTCTATACCACATAATCCAGTGCATTATTCTAGAACTAAGCATATAGATATTAGACATCATTTCATTAGAGAATGTGTGGACAAGAAGAAAATTAATGTTACCTTCATTCCCACTGATTTGCAAAGGGCAGGCTTCTTCACCAAATCCTTGGATGAGAAGAAACATCTATCCTTTATGAATAAGCTAGGCATGATGAATGATGATACTTTAATTTAATTCTTTGTATGTGGTCGAAGAACTTGCCAAAATTCATCGACCTGAGATCGACAAACTAAGAGAAGTTCTTGAGATATTTCGTCGACCTGAGATCGATGAACTCTCTGTGGAAGTCATTTTTCGTCGACCTGAGATCGACGATCTGACTTCAGAAAAGTTTTCATCGACCTGAGTATGATGAAAATTTTTCCCCTCTTCTGACTGAGATCGATGAATTCTTTTGACTATAAAACATTTCGTCGACCTCAGATCGAAGATTTCTCTTATTTCGCAGTACGGAGTTTGTCGGTTCATATTCTGAAAAACCTTATAACTAGGTTTTCTTCGACCTCCATCCCACGCTTTCTGTTCCATGGCACTTGATCTTTTTGCTTTCGTGTTACAGGCAACTAATGGCGATTCCAGCAGGATCTCTTTCTGGCATGAAGTTCGATATGGGTTTCGACATCGATTTCGATTCTTTTCAACAATCAGACCAGATCTTCAAAGATATTCTGCAGTTATTCGAGGAACTCAATTTGAAGACCCTAATGTCTACCAGAATGAAGATTGCTGGTTCTGAAATAAGACAATGGGTTTATACTTCATCTACTCCAGATGCTGACATGATGGTTGGATCTATATCGGGTAACGTTGTTTCCTTAACCCCAGATACTCTTTCTGAAATCTTTGGACTAGTTAACGGTGAAGAAGATATTGAACTTGAATCTTCTGAATATGAGGAAATGTTGACTTTGATGGGTTATTGTGGAGAAAACCCAAATAAATTGCTGAAGAAGCACCTATCTGTTGGGTATAAATTTCTTGCAAATGTAGTCGGTAAAGTGTTGTTGGGAAAGCATACAGCCCATGATCACATTACCAGGCAGCAGTTCTTAGTGATGAGTGTTGTGGTAAATAAGAAGGCTGTTAATTGGGCCAAAATTTTGTTCAATCTGATTAGGAAGAAGAACAACAAGAAAGAAGTTTTCTTTGGAAGGATTCTTGGAATCTTCCTTCATGCCAAGGCCGCTGAATTCCTGATCGCACCAACCATATTCATCAACGCCTCTAAGAGGATGACCTGCGCCTTGTTTGGTAGGTGGGAGAGGAATATCCTAAAGCCATCCAGGGCTTCCCCCTCTAAAACCTCTCAGAGTACTAGGGCAGTACTAGCCACTCCCCACCCTATAGAAGAAAGTTCTATTCCCCCTCTTGACCAAACTCTTTCATCATCCCTCCAACAAATTTCCTCAGCTCCAGCATCTCTACGTATACCTCCTACTTCCCCCATCCACCCCGCTTCTCCAGTTAATCAACCTAAACCTCCTCAGTCCCCCATCATTTCATCCCCAGTGCAACAATAACAACAACTTCTAGAACAATCTCAATCTCCAGATTCTACAACTCCACTTCTATCCCCCCTTCCATCTCATCTTCAAAATCTCACTTCTCTACCCTCTTTCAACCTTCTTTCATCCCCAAGCAATTCTTCAGATGAACCAATGTTATATTGTCATCCCTCATCCTCTTCCATCATCAATCCATCTATCTCTACCCAAACCCCTCCAGAATTCTTAGATTCATCTTATCCCTCCATCTCTCTCATCTTAGCATCCATCACACCCCTTCTCAAACAGCTAATAGCAGAGGCTATTTCACCTCTTGCTATGTCTATCTCTACCCTTGCTGCTCAGCATTCTGTCTTCTCTGTCCCATCCTCTTCTGTCAGGGGCCTGACTCCAGTAGCCACTAAAACCAGGCAGGGGGAGATACTCAGTGAAGAGGTTGCTCAAGCAGTAGTAGGAGATATAGTAGCAGATACAAAATTTGTAGCAGAAGCTGACATTATTGATACTGAATTTATTGATGCAGATCTTGTTGAGTTTTTGGATACTGACTTTGAGAGTAATCCTTTGGAACTTATTTATGGAGATTGCCTCATTGCTCCAGATTTTGATCTAGATTCAGTTCTAAGATCTTTTGATCTTTTGTACAGAAATTATCTTCTTTTTGTATCTTTTCATTGGTGTACAGATATTGTTTGCTACTCAGCTTCCATCAGTTCAGAGACCTTACAGCAAATATAGAAAAGTTTTGAAGCTCCTGAGCCTGAACTCATCTTAGTTCCAAAGGCTGAGCTTATCCAGGATATGGATCTGGAAACTGAAGAAGTCCCTGCTGAAATCATTCCACCTCTAGCAGTTCCTCCTCCAGTTGTCCCTCCTCCAGCTGGAAAGCAAGTTCCAAAAGAAGTCATTGCTGAGATTGATGTTATGTATGATAATCCTCAAGGATCTGATGATGATGATCAATCTGATGACAGTAGAAAGAAAATGTCTAAGAAAAGGAAAGCCCCTCCTAAGGCAGTTCCAAAGCCAAATCCAAGCAATGACACTCCATACTATATATTGCAAAAGATTACTCCCTACCCTGGTATGCCAAGTTGGATGTGATTGTCTAAGAATGAGCAGAAAGCAAGAAAGAAGAAGATAAGGTATAGGTCTACTCCACGACAAGTCAGGAAAGACCCTCCTCCTCCTCCTCCTCCCTCTTCAGGTTCCTCAGGCAACTTATCTCAGAAATCTGCTTCTATGACAAAAACTTATCAGAGACAACCAAAACAAAGCTATCAACAGTCTTCTTTAGGCACGACCTTTATATTCTTCAAAGAAAGTTCCTACTGAAGAACCAATGCTGGATTCTAGTTCAAAAAGACCAGAGTCTCCTCCAATTCCTTTTGTTGATCCAGAACAGGAGACTTCTGCCAAGATGGCTAGATTCCATGAGCTTATTGGCCTTTCTCAAATTAGCAAAGCAAAAGCTGAAGGCAAAGATATTTCTCAATTCTCAACTATGTCAACCTACAGAAAAGAAGAATTGTTCAGGTATGCTAAGGCTAATAAATTTTTCAATGTTGATGATTATATGAAACTGCACCCAGAGGCTGTTGTACCCAGAACCTCATCTCAAAGTATGATTGGAGCATCTGACATGTATATGTCAAAGAAAAGAAGCTGTCAATACTAACAGAGTAATCAAATTCAGACAACCTTCTGAAGATTTAGACAAAGACAAAGCCCATAAAAAGAAATGAGTTTCCTTTCTGTTATTTTCTAGTTGTCTTTTGAACTCTATTCTCTTAGTTTATCATGAAGCATAACTCTGTAAATATCTACTGAATATTTTTCTTCTGTCAGATATATTTTCTTTTGCTTTATGATTGTTTTGTTTTTGTGTTAGTGACCTCACCCAAATAGGGGGAGATTGTTGGATCCCTAGTTGGATTTGGGCTAGGTTCACTAACTTAGGCTGAGTATGACCCAACATTATATAGTTAGGGTCATGTGTAGTAGTCTTAGGCTAAGTCCTGATTAGTGCTACCTCCTTAGACAAGCCAGAAGTGGACTTCAGAGAATCAGATTTAGCAGCTTTCAGAAGACAGTGATCAGTTCGAAATTCTTTGAACTAAGCTCGACGATCGTCGATCTCAGATCGACGAACTCAGAGTTAATTCTCTGAGCTGAGCTCGACGTTCTCAGAGCTCAGGTCGACGCTTAGTTTTCTTCTGTCAGTTTCTCAGCTCGACGAACTCAGAGTGTAGATTTGGAAAGTTATTCTCAATTAGCAGATCGCAGAGCTCAGGTCGACGAACTTGAATTCCATGGTCGACGATCTTTGATCTCAGGTCGACGAATTCTGTTCTGCGTTTGAAGTTTTCTATGTAGTTCCAGAATGAGTCCTTCCCTCTTTTGTTCCTTATTAGCAGTATTATTCTGAGCATTTAATGCAAATATTCTTCTGAATATAGCCGTTATTTGGCTGCATTAAATGTGGTATTCATCAGAATAAATATTTGGTTATTCTATCAAGAATAGTTTGGAAACTCATTAATGCTATTATTCCAGCCGCTTTCTATTCCCCAGAGCAGCCAACATTTATGGGAAGAATTCAAAAATTCAAGGAGAATTTTCAGCAGTGGAATAAAAAGTGATTCTCTCCTTTTCGAGAAAGACAGCAAGACAGTCAGAGATACAGAAAAAAAGAAATCGAGAAGCACTGCACAAAAATACTGAACGAGCATTCGACGCTCTCAACGCCTTTTCATTCTCTGCCAACACTGTAGTTTGAAGAAGATCAAGAGTCTTCTTCAACTTCTGTTCCAGAAATCCTCAGAGACATTCTATTCAACATCTGTTACTGGATTTTCTGGACCTTGGCAGATCAAGCTGAAGACCTACTCACCCTTTAGCAAAGCTCTTTTCTTCCTAAAGCATTCTACTTCTCAGGGGGAGCTTTGACAACACAAGAATCAACACAGTCTTCTCAGTTGTATTGAGAAAAGAGAATACTTCCATCAACATCTTCTATCCCATTGTACAAGGTTATAGCTCCCTTCAAAAGTTAGTTTGGTTGACAAGTCTCCCTCCAAAAGACTTGTAGTTGGTTTTTGGGCACCTGATCAAAAGCCTGAAGGGTTTCCTGATCTACCTGAACCAGATCTTGTGGTGGCAGTCACCTGATCAAAACCTGCTAGTGGATTCCTACCAAGGGTGGTAGAAGAGTGAATGTACCCAAGTTTAGGGGAATCACTATAAACTTCTTGTGTCGTCTGGTTGCTCATTTTCATTTATTTTTGATGTGCTTGTGATTGCTGGAATTGTTAGCTTAGTTTTCTTATTCTTTAACTAATATATGATATCACTATATTTACTCTGATATAATCTAGAAAAAAAGCCAAAGTTTTAATACTCTATTCACCTCCCCCCCCCCTCTAGAGTAATCAGATCTAACACCCTCCTTTCAGGTTATTCAGAAATTAAGTAGAGGAAGAAAGTAGGAGGAGCTCGAGGATGCTTCTTGAGGAAGCAGAGGAGGTTGGCGGATGGTGGAAGCAGAGGAGCCGACTGAACGTCGGGCTCGACACTGGACGAGCAGTTTCGTGCGGGCGAGGAGTCGCAGGGGATTCCACGGTAGGAATTCGATTCAGTGGTGGCTCTTCTTAGGCGAGAAAAGGAGGGAAGTGGAGCAGTGACGACGGTCAAAAGAGGTGAACAAGAGTGGAGGCAGAAGCGTGCTTGTCGTTGGCGAAGGAGAGGGTGGAGGAACGACTTGCAGGCGGAAGGAAGGAATGGCTCTGATACCTTTAATACGATTCAAACCGATCCCAAGGATAAAATACAGAAAATTGGATCGTAATATTGATAAAAGAGATTACAAGATAACCGATCTCACTTAAGGGCACCAGCCCTGAACAGCTTTATCTTCTGGGGAGGGGAGACTCTCCCGATTTAGCCGCACAAAATCACAAGAACACACAATACATTTAACATAACTAATAAGAAATAACAAACACTATATATACGAGCATCTTCGCACGAGCTTCGCCCGTGCTCGATGCTCTCGGGCGGCCTTCAGCCGTAACAGGAGGGATTCGCCCGCCTGTGCACGGACTTCGCCCATGCTTTATGCTTCAGGTGGTCTTCAGCCGCATAGAAGCGGGCTTCGTTCGCTTCCACGCAATCCACCATCTTGGCGCCGCACTCACCACTCGCGGCCCCCCGAAGCAAAATTATTCTAATTCGGACTCCGGGGGCCGCGAGTGGCGGGTGCGGTGCCGAGATGGTGGATTGCGTGGAAGCGAGCGAAGCCCGCTTCTATGCGGCCGAAGACCAACCGAAGCATAAAGCACGGGCGAAGCCCGCCTGTTGCGGCTGAAGGCCGCCCGAGAGCATCGAGCACGGGCGTCGTGCGAAAATGATCGTATATATAATATTGTTTTTGTAAGTTATTTTAGTGTTAAACATATAATATATATATATACATATATATTGTTTTTGTAAATTTTTTTACTATTAAACTATATATATAGATATATTTGTAATTTTAAATTGTTTTTTGTAAGTTTAAATTGTTAAAATATATATTAATTATGTGACCAATTTACATATGTCACTGTAGAACTAAATAAAGAACTTTATTTATCTCTAAATATTACCAAATTATCCCTAAATATAAAATAGAGACGCATCATTACCTCCTGCATGCAACAGGCGGTTCAACTTGCACAAGCAAGGACGTGTAGCTTGGAAGCATTAAATGGATATTACCAGCCGGAATCGCCATCGGGTAGCTTGGAAACTCGCCAAAAATTGAGGAGTCGAGAGGGATCTGGTAGGTTAGAATGGGGCTGCAAATATAAGATTAATTTTTGATTATAAAATATTAATTAATAATTATTTGGGTTGCAAATAGCTATACAAGGACCATTCTAACCATCCGCCAAATAATTATTAATTAATATTTAGGTCTGCGAATAACTGAAATTATCCTGAATTTGGACCCGCTGGCTCCTCCCGCACCGCTCAATCAAACAAACTCTCAATTTGATATTCTTGTTTTTTGATTGATTTTTTAGGAGTCGGGACTAAACCAGTTATTATACATCCAAGCATTGCATGCATTTTCATGAGTACTGACAATTATTACAATCTAATAACCAGATTTTCATTCATGTTCATGTTGACTGGAATCGGCCGAAGAGAGAGAGAGAGTGTGTTCCAAAAACATGATGCAAAGTCCCTCCATGGGTTATGGAGAGTTATTTTTTTTAGAATAATTTGTGTTATTTTTATCAATTTCTTGCATTTTTTAAATAACGTTTTGAGGGTAGGTTCACTAGGTTGTTTTTTTTTTAAACTTAAAATAATATTTTCTTCAATTTGAGAATTATATATTTGAGATATTATGCTTTTATATATATGGCAATGTTAATAACACCACATTATTGGCTAATAGCATCTCAAAAAAGACCAAAATAACACATTAAAATGGCTGCTAATAGCGACTTCAGTGGTGCTATTAACATTGCCCTATATATATTTGGGGGGAACCCAGATCGGTTCGGTTCCACTCAGAACCAAGAACCGACTCGTAAATGTTCAGTTACAAATTTTTGGAACCGGAACTGACCCACGACTCTAATTATAGAATCGGAACCGGACCGGAAATATCGGTTCGGTTCCAGTTCGGTTCTCAGTTCCTTAAATTTAGGTTCAAACATGTTGCATTAGAAAAAATAAACGCAAAACCGATGTTTATAAAAAGAAAAATAGGAGACCTTAGACTTTCATTACTCCAAAATCATCAAGAGTTCTTAGATTATTAAATGCATTTAATAATCTCATCATACAACATTTTATGTTCAAAATTACACATGAAGTAACTCCATCAAAGTAATTATTCACCAATCTCTTTCAAAAGTCTCTTGCTCATCACAAATATATTTTTGATACTTAAATTCAATAACTCGGTTCTCGGGTCAGTTCTAGATACCCAATTGTAAGAATCAAGAACCACCAAGTAGTCGGTTCTGAAAATTTTGGACCCAGAACCGAACCGAGACACTTGAGAACCGACCCGAATTGCTCGGTTCGGTTCGGCTATGGTTCTCAGTTCAGTTCGGCTACGGTTCTCGGTTCTTTGATTATTTTTGCACACCCCTAATATATATAGTGTAGAAAACTAGTCAACGAAACTCGTACATTAAATGATTCTAGCATAATAACATAATATATCCATGCAAACACATACAACTGAATAGTATCATAAAATACGCAACTTAATCCTCTAGAGGATGAATCCTATTAGCCAAAATCATTAAATATATCTAGATAATGAAACTTTGGCTCTCCTTATTCAATGTCATCCCAAACATCTTCCTCACTGTACAACCCCGTGTTCGCCGAGTGGACTCAACGAGGCAGAGTGGAGCCCTTAAAATGGGCCAGTGGATTAAAAGCCATAGGCAAGCTGCACTAGCCGGCCCGCATCCGCCCAGGAGGCAGGCGAGCCGGGGCAGCCGACTCGCATCTGCCCCGGAGGCGGGCGAGCCGGGGGAGCCAGCCCGCATCCGCCCAGGAGGCGGGTGAGCAGGGGAGGGGGGGTAGCCCGCATCAGCCTAACAGGCGGGCGAGCCGGGGAAGCTGGCCCGCATCCGTCTCGGAGGCGGGTGAGCCGCTGGAACCCGGCTCACACTCGCCTAAGAGGCTTGCGAGTCGCAGGAACCAGATAGAACTCGTCCAGGGGACTGGCGAGCTGGCTCGCGCTCGCCCACGTATGTGGGGTGCTAGTATCATGTATTTAATGTAATTGGGTCTGCCAATAGCCTCTCCAAACAACAGAGTTTTGTTGTTGGCATACCTACCTTCTGCTGCGTATAGTAAAACAGAAAGGCGAAGTTACGCTATTTGCAGTCCGGACTCAAAAATCTATAAATAGATTCACATGGGTACCTTAAAAGGCATGCTTTCTTATTTCCTAGTCTTGTAGCGCTTTCTGAGGTACCCTTAGCACAACACTGGCTAAGGAAGGGAAACGCTCTAAGATCTTCCGGGTGTGTGGTGGGAACTCCGTGCTGCAGCCGTGGGTCATTATCCAATCCTAAGTTTTTGGTTGAGCGAGCTCATTTTGAGAAGTAGGTGTGCGGTCACCCCTTATTAGGGTTCGAACTCCACAGAAGCTGGTTTCCGGTTTCAACACTCACCTGCAAAATAGCAATACAATTTATAGTGGATGAAATTTAAAAATTATTAAATGAAACTTATGAGATAATTTCACTGTAATTAAATGCGCACAAAATGATTCCTGTGTAACAACATAATTTGTCCATTCATTCAAACTTGGATTTTTCTTTTTTACCTACATGAGAGTAAAAAAAATAATTTATTGATAATCGTACATAGATGATATAATTTAAAGGTAATAATAAAAGTCTTACTAACCTGTAATTTTTGTCAGAATGTTGGCGTTGCTGGCATTGTCGATTTGATATTCTTTAATGATTGACCACAACACTTTTTGTTATTCCCTATCACTCAACAATTGAGCATGCATACATTGTGGTTGATCTATTTAAACCATACTTTCGGCTAGCCAACTCATCTTTTTTTCCTTCGTATTTGTTTGCATTGAAGGTCTTCCGTCCTTTTTGGGTTTAACAGTCCATGGTACAACATTTAAGTTAGAACGTGGCCACTCTCTGTCTTTTAATAGGATTCAACCAATGTTCATAGACTTAAAATTAGGTGTGCTTTTCTTGTACCAATAGTCAACATAATCTTTAACCCTTTCTCGTTTGCAGAAGATACATGTTATGACATGCACACAAGGAATTCCACTTAGATCTCACTTATTGCAACTACAATTTTGGGATGCTAAATCAATTGTTCATTTATCATCGACCGATCCTTTCACCTAAAATTTCTTATTGTTATTTCATTCTAAAATATAGTCATGAATCTCTCCTTTCTTATTCTCCAATTTTTTTTGAATGTTCGAACAAAGATCGCCACTACATTTTAACATCTAATCTCTTTGTGTGTGTTTGCATCATCATAATTATTTTTATGATTTCAAGCATTGTTATTGTTATGATGAGTTTACCTCTTACATTTAGTGTTACATTGTTGAAATATTCACAGAAATTGTTGAGTAGTATATCACAGAAATTGTTGAGTAGTATATTCACAGAAATTATTGATACATACCGTTGTTGATGTTAATGCCAACTGCACACAGTAGAACTCATCCATTTGAGTTCTTTAGGTGAGTTTCATCTAGACTTATAATGGGTCAAGAACTAACAAGGAAACCCACATTCAAAGCACCCGGAACACATATATAAGCTCTTAAAAGTACATGCTTGTGATTCTAAAAGTTATTTACATTGGACTTTAACTATCGTGTTAGGATTAGTTCTATGAATTTCTTCACAATAGTCCAATAAACTAACATACTGATCCAACTATATGTTATGGATGGTCTTGTTAGTGTGTTTTTTTGCTCTATACAATTTCCAAATATACTGTGATGTTGATATTTTTTGTTAAATAATCCGAAGTATAATATTTAAAGCTAGAAGCCCTATAGCATGTGTTCTATTTTTGTGGACTTTACTTAAAATGTTGTATCAATTCTAGACATAAAAGAAGCATATATAACACATCCACATTCATAAGTGACTTGAATTTATCATTACAATTCTTTATGAATTTAATTGGCTTATCTTGCACGTTAGAATATGTCCTAGCTACCTCTCTAAACTCTTCAGGTGTATTGAAGAATAATCTAACATGCAAGGTAAGCCAAATGTCCTAACTACCTCTCTAAACTCTTCAGGTGTATTGAAGCAAAATCTGACTTCAAATTCAAAATGTGATTTTTAGCATTGCTTTAATATATTAGATAACGTGATGATTTGCATTTGTTGGAGCTAGAGGTGAGTTGACCATTGCCTTTATAATATTATATCATTTGATTTTGTTCACTCTTACTTTCTTCAATGATCTCCTTCAATCCAACTCATTCAATAGATTCATCAATATTTTCATCAAACTCTAAATCATCATTGTCAAAATCATTGTATGCAAAATCATCACTAAAAGTGGAATCATTCTCGTATGTGTCATCTTCATTGCTAAATGAATCACTATCATTCTCAAGTTCAAATATTTTTGTGACTTCAGGATTTTCTCTCCATATCAAAGTTACTTTGAGCTTAAACGGTTTCAATGTACAAATCAACTTTCCTCTCATCATTGATATATCTAATCAAAATTTTAACATCATCATCCATTAATAATAAAATCAGATTACTACAAGCTTCAAGTCTCCTTAAACAACAAAAAATCTAAACCCAACCCGTGTAGTGAATTTGTATAGTCACTTTATGTAAATCAGTCAAAGTTGCGTTGTTGTAATCATAGCAGTCAAAGTAACCGATTAAATCAGACATATCTTTACAATATTAAAAGGAAAAATTGTCTTTGGTGAATCATTCAAAATTGTCAATTATACCATTATTTTTATAACTTAATGACTCAACATATATTATAATATATTATAAAAAAACTTAAAATACAATGTTCATTCCATTAATTACACTTCCCCAAAAGTTAAAAGTAATGATGAAAGTTCTTAAAATCCAAAAAGTTTTTAGTTGAGCTCCTACACTTATTACGGTAGGTTGTCATGAGGCATGTCAGTGGTCTATTTGAGGAAGATTGTCATTAAGCATATCAATAGTATTTTTTGAGAAACCACTATTAAATCACTCAACTTTATTAAAGTTGATTAATTAATATTTTATTTATTTTAAGCTGCATTAAATAATTGATAGGGCAAAGCTCCGAACCTATCACAGTTCGGTACTGTTGTGATTGGTCGTAGGGGCGGAGCCCCATGTCTGTCACACCAAACCAACAAAAGTCCACAAAGCCCTAAGCCATTTGGTGAGTTCTCAAGCTACGAGTGTTTATCCGATCACATTCCCCCAAGAAAATACAACGATGAGCAACACATAATTATTTGTTGGCACAAACAATCAAAACATAACCAAATCATACTGATGACCACAATTAAGCTTCACACACAATGCCTATCCCAAAATCACATTCGGTATTCTAATGCAAGCTTGCCCGAGTCATAATTCCATTCCTTTGATGGTTGACAATAAATTGTGGCTACCCAAGCTCTCTAATTAAAGACATCGGGTATCAAAATCACACCGTATGCATAAAATAAAGCAAACAAGCAAACTGAGTCCTAAATCCAGAGAGAAAGAGACTGTTACCTTCATCAATTTCTTTTTGGCCATGGAAGCCTCAAATAAATGGGTGGAGAAGAGGTTCGACACAATTCTTTTCAGGTTGGAGGCGATGGCATATCGATTGGAGCTCTCTAAATAAGTTGAGTGATCCAATCTACGGTCAACGATTGTTGGTCAATGATCGTAGATCGTTGGACTCGCTTCTTCATACTTTGACCGGCGAGCTTCCTGGCCACATAATAGAGGTCGGTTGTCAACGATCGTTGATCATTGAGCTTCCATTGAGATCAACCACCGTTGAACGCCATGGTCACTAGTCAATGATGTCGGCCAACGACCGTTGCAGAGCTTTCTTTGAGGAGAATTTTCCTTATCTTTGCTTATTTTCATGAACTTCGCCTAGATAGAGCTAGTTTACATCATCTAACATTTTGAGCAGTTCTATATCATCAACTTCCTAACATTCTTTCATAAGCTTTATGTAATTAAATCCTTAAAGATTTTCCCCAACAGTTCTATAATGCTAGCAAAGAATCTTCTGATTATTGTGCATGTCAAGGACACACATTAGAGAGTTTCATACGGGAGAGCGTCCCATAGGCACACCCGTAGTGATGCATTTTGGAGAGTGGCGTGGGCACATTCCTATAGCTTAGAGCATAATATGTGTGCTAGAGCACGCATTGTAGAGTGAAGCACATTTTGGAGAGCATGGCATGCACTCGTGTGCGGAGCGCATTCTAGAAAGCCGGGCATGGAGCGTATTCCTATGGAATAGGTCACAGTTTGTGGAGCAGACCAAGCTTTGTAGAGCATAGCATATTCTCGAGAGCAAAGAACATTTTGTAGAGTGGAGCGAGCACCAGAGAATTGTGCTTGGGAGCGCATTTAGGAGATTGGAACGCGTTCTAGAGAGCAGAGCGCACGTACACCAACATTTTTTGATTTATGAGTGTGATCGGAAAAGCAATGCATGATAGTGTTTGTGAGCTTTCATGGAAGGTGTTTTGGTGTCACAATGCACAAGGTACATTATTTGTACTAGTCCTCCAATTAACGAACTCCTCAAATGAAGTACATTCAGTTTTATAGATTTCAACAGGGGCATACAAGAAATCTCACCCTTTTAATTATTTAATGGATGAATAAAATGCTTGGTTCTATCCCTTGGATCCATGGGAATTTTTCTGTACCTTTTTTTTTTACCTTCTCGAGTTCTTGAAGCGATTTTTAGATAGTTTTTGATGCTTCTTTCAATGTCTTTGCATTCTGTTGTAAGTTGAGTTCTGGTACCACTTCTAGAATGAGAGTTAGCGGTTCAGATTCAAGTCTTTTGATCGGTGTTCTGGTCCCCGGTTAGAGAATTCTCGGTCGGCAAGCGAACGTTTGGTCGGGAACGATTTTTTCGGTCGGTGATCTACTCAATCAAAGAATGTCCGGTCAACAATAGTTGAGCGTCTGTATGACATAGCCAATTTTTACAGCTTTTGTACAACTTATCCATGGTCGTTTGGCACGGCTTATTGTAACTTATTTGCTTCGGTGAGGTTGGACAAAAACGTCATTGTCTTAAAATGTATGTTTGGAATGGCAAATGTTACAAAAAAGAAATTGGTTTGAGACATAAGATTTTGGTATGACAATGACATTTTTGACCAATCTTATCAAAGCAAATAAGTTACAATAAGCCGCTCCAAACGCAGCCTAAGTAACGATAAGTCGCGTCAAACGCAGCCTCAAACTTCTGAATGTAATCATCAACCTCCTGCTCAATGACCAAAGTTCCACAGCATTAGCCACTAGACAATTAAGTGGTTATTGTTCTTTTTCTTTGTCAAGTGCTTGAAGATTTGAGCTAGCTTGTCAATGCTTCCTGCTAAAAAATTCTCAACTTCATTGCATTTCAATTTTATGTTGCATGTTTGATTTGACACTGTTCAAAGAATGTTGGTCGACATTTTTTGCAGCTGCGCAATGGTCGACTATTATGCAACTTGCAATGTAAAAGTTACAAATTTCCTTATCAGCAAATAAATTTAGTTTTGTATCATCAAATCAAATAGGATTTTGAAATACATTTGGGTCAAAATTTTGAATTTAATTTGCACAAATGTTTCACTATTACAATACAATAATATGCAAGGTGCATGACTAACAAAAAAAAATACATCATGAGCAACATAAAGAAAAGTAAACATCTCAAGAAGTGCTTTAGCTTCATTATCATTTTTGTAGTGATTTCACTTTATCGTTCTAGTCTCAAGTGTGATTACATGTGGATGCCTTCGCCAATTTCAGTACTTATTACAACTAATCGTCGGGCACATTTTCTTGTGCATCACATCATTACTATAAACTCATGACATTTCAACAACATCACTCATTGCAATACATTAGGGCAATTAGCTCACACTCACTATATTCGTCCTACATCATGCGTGTTGTCTTATGATACTTCAACTTCAATGCAGAATGTTGCTTCATACGATGACTGCTAGCGAATGTACTGTGATCACGATTGGTTGTTGGAGATAATCACTTGGTTATAGGGTTGGAAATATTGGGGCTACTTGGTCTTTATGATCAGAAATTTGTGACGTCCTTGAGCAGTGGGATTGCGGGCGTGACGTCTATCAAATAAAAATAATATAAAATATAGGAGATTTGTATATGTAGAACAAATGCCAGGAAATGACCAATTAGATAAGTAGATAGAGTTGTCAAATTGTTAAGTGGGAGAAGGGATGGACCTAAGACGAGATGGCTAAAGTTGCTTAAGATCATTTGTGTATTTATAGATTGGACTAGATAATGTGTGTTGTTTAAGTTGAACATCTCTAGAAACACTAAAAGTTGTAAATTTTGTATGTCAGGTTCATGTTGGTTTGAGTTGAAATATCGGATGTCGGATTACGGGGGATATATCGAAGATATTTTATAATGTCAATTTTTCATATATAAGTAAATAAATTTATAGGGTTATTTACCAGGACCTCCCCTTAAAGTTTGCGTAATTACAACTTGCACCCCTCTAACTTTTGAAATTACAAAAAACCTCCCCTCAATGTTTACATTTCATAACATTCATGCACAAAAGTACAGTGCATGGATGTTATGAAATGTAAACATTGAAGGGGGGTAAATGTAATTTCAAAAGTTAGAGGAGTGCAAGCTGTAATTATACAAACTTCGGGAGGAGGTCCGGGTAAATAACCCTATATTTATATGTATACACATTATAGTAAATATGTACAGTTGTACACAAAATGTATGCTTAATAATTACACGGTAAACATGTAATAATATGATTACAATTAAGTAATGAACACGAAATAAGATATTACCACTTTGCCGTTGAAGCGAGGCTCGGCAAGATGCACTAAATGAAGCACAAAATAATATGATTAATATTGCTTACACATTCATCCAATATGACATCAAAATTCACTTTTCTTCTATAGTGACCTGTATTCTTAGATCTTTCAATTCTTTTGTATTATCATCATATGAAGGCTTCGTTTGGCACGGCTTATTTGCTCCAATGAGTTTGGTCAAAAATGTCATTATCATAAAATGTATGTTTGGCAGTACAAAGGTTATGGCGGCTACCAAGAAGATAAACTTATTTTGAGCATAAAATGCATAAATTTTTATAGGTGCGGACGAGTGTTCACGAACGACGGTTCATGATAACCGCGTTCACGACCATCATCACCACGCCAAACAAAGCCGAAAAATCTTTAGAATTCTGTGCTGCGGAGTGACACTACTTTTTATGGTACGTGGGTCTCATGTCTAGTTACTGAATATCTTCAAGAGGTTCATAGGAGATCACAACCAACCTTGTCAGCTAATTAAAGAGTAGTCTAGGAGTACTTGGTGGGTAAGAAAATTAATGAGAATTATGGCTCAAATCCAAACCAACCTTATCAGTTAGGCTTCATTTGGTTCGGCGGTGGCGGATCGATCCGGCGGGTGGAAACGGAGTGTTCGAACCGGAGGGGGGAGGTGGCTGCTCCAAACGGAGCTTTTTGGGGCGTTTCTCAAGGCGGGCGGGTGGAAACGGAGCAAACGCCGCCGGAGGTTCATTTGTTTACCCTCCTTCCGGTGGCGTTTGTCCAAAGTAGAGTATCAAAACGCCCAAACAAATAGAGCCTTAGTTTTGTGTCCCTCCAGCACTGATACCCTTGGGGCTTGCCTTTAAATAGACTTCACATTAAAATTGCAGAACCTTTCTGTATGGGCATTGACAACTTCCCCCTAACTTCTATCATTGTTGCTTCTTCCTTCTTTTACTTGTCTTCCTCTTCCTTATTTCTTACCTTTTCTTCTCTAAATATTCTTAAAGTGTCTTCAAGTGTAGGCACTCCCTTTTTCATTTCTCAACTTCACACAATCTATCATCTTGAATTAAAGCTATTATCTCTCTGCTTCATTTTCTTCTTGTAGGTCTTCCTCTCATCTATTGTGTAACTCTTCAATATAGGAAGTTGCCTAGAAATAAGACTGTAGCTTGAAGAAACATATTGGGGTAAGAAGAATGACAAAAAAATGAAAATCTTTAAATAATGGAAGGAGGGGGTGGTGGTTCTTAATAAGGGAGAGGAGTGGACGTAGTCTCCTGACTTAAGGATGTGGAAAATGATAGATCTTTGGCAAGTGGATCTTCCATGAACCATCCTTCCTTTATAGCATTTCCCTATATGGAAGACTGCTGCCTTCAGATTCTTTCCCTTGAAGCTGACCCCCCCCCCCCCCCCCCCCCCATTCTGAGCATCAGTTTGAATAGCAGAAACATCCATATGGTTAAACTCTTCAGCAGTGTCTTCCTCTTTGACAGTAGTAATTACCAATTCATTAACCAGTTCAACAATATACCTCATAACACCTGATCTTCATGATCATCTGTTTGGATGTCCTCATCAAAAATATTAGAACCATCACCCACCACTTTAGTGTTCTTCTAAATATCAATCCTTTCATCAACAAGAACTCTAATAACATCTACAATACCCACTTCAGTTATTTTTTCAAACAACTTCTTCCCGGATCTAAGTTCCAACTTCATTCTCAACATCTTCTATGGCCTCCTTCTCTACATTATTCTCAACACTCATGTTCTACTGCATGTCTGCATTTACCAGAATATTATGTCTATCCTCTCTTCCTCTTCATTCTCCTCATCAGTAACTTCAAGAACATGAATTGTCTCCCACCAATTTGATTTCATCTAAGAGTGAATTCAGAACCTCCATGATGTTGGAGTTCTCCTTTTATAATTTAATAAGAAGTGATAAGTTTGTGTATGAGATTCAATAAAACTGGGCCTACTAATAACAGCTATAAATTGGAAGTGAGGAAGACTTGATGATTGCTTGAGAAAATTTCAAGTAATTGGCGAGATGAGTAGAAAGACCATCAGCAGTCACTTGTGATGAAATGTATGGAGTTGTTGGTGGAGATAGATATTGAATGGTATTGGGTAAATGTATAATTTCAAATGTTCAAATGTTCAAAGACCTTCATAGTAAATCTCTTAATCCCAATGAGGGTGACCCAGCGTTGTTTTTGGAGGGATTTCCTTATAAATACACTGAATTCTACCACAGTGAAACATGTAAATTTTACTTTTAATGAATTAAACAAAGAAAAGGCTCATGTCATACCTTTCTTGAAGACAGCATCAGTCATCAATGTGAACACTGCCTTGATGATCGAGTTGTGTGAGCTGGCAACCATACACGACAGTCTTCCTGATGATATTATCTTGAAATTTGTATTCTGTGAACTCTTTGAGATTTGAGATCCTGCTCCAAAAATAGCCCATCTTTCTAAGTGCTCAAGTAATATCTTCTTGTGTCGCCTCCTCTTCAGTTTCAAAAAACCATGGGTGATTCCTTAAGGTTTCTACAAACATAACTTCCTGGTCACTCACTTTGGCCTTCCAAGTACACCTTCCTCAATGATATCAGCAGATGTATAGAACTCCATTACCTCTTACTGGGGGATTTTGGGCCTCTCTGACAATGCAACTTCCAAACTCGCGTCCTTCAACAGCTGAATTGCTTGAACCTCAATAAATGAGGCAAAGTGAATCTCATAGATGGTAACCAAATAGGAACTAGCAATGGCATGCAAGAAGAGCTTAATACGAAAGCAGGTAAGTATTACACTTGCAGCAAGAGGTAATAAATGTTATGAAGTGATTGCATATCCTCGGAAGCTTTCCTTCAAGCAATTATTTTTACACATGCACGCCATAAATATAAACTTATAGGTAAGATTTTTGAAATTAAAAAAAAATTAAAGAGATGGGGTATGTACTTATGCCAACATCCAGAACATGTACTTAAGGCATTTTAATATTATTAAAAATGGTTATTTGGGCGCATAGAACTTAATACTATTAGTGACTCCTGCAAAACAACTCCTTGAACATAAAAGAATACAGGAGTATTTGACCACTTATTAGCAATTGAAATTTATGTTAGATAATAAAAATTCTTGCAAAGGAATCTTGCATTTTACATTTGAAGGAATAAAATAAAACATTTTTCAGAATGGGAACCAACCTGGATCATGATATAATGCCTTAAATAAATATAATGTCGACTAAATTTGGAGGAAGTGAAACACCAGCCTTAATGTTTGATACCTCATCACTTCTCTAAATCATTATGCTTAATTTGCAGCACATATTAACAAGGGAACCGTTAATTTAGGCTCTGTTTGGCACGGTGGTGGTGGTCGTCGTAAACACATGGTATAAATCGTCATTGTTAAAGATCACCTAACAAACATCATCCGTTTGTACATAAACGTGGATGAAGTTCCTTAGCTGGGCGTTAACAAATGACAATTTAACCCACATGTTCATGACCGTCACCGCCGTGCCAAATGGAGCCTTAATGGTATTATTACTCCTTTGTGTCAGAACCTTATTCGAAACTGTATCAAACGAGGGCAGAATTACCATCTCACCCATGGTTTTACTCCATAAATGAAATCAAAATAGTGCAAAAATGATAATTTTTCCATTATTTTTGACATTTTGACAAGTAGCCAGAGACGAGGTAGTCTCAAATTTACACACAGAAAGTTGCGAACTGGAAACAGGTCCAAATTTAAGCTCTCAAACAACACTTCCATCTACTTTAGCTTGTCAGAGGGCTCGTCCTTGACATCTCGTTTCGACTTAATCGCCTCGAGCGTATTGTGGAACTCTACAGGAAGCGGCGGTGGTCGGTGCTGAGGAACGTGCTTGGGAATAGGGGTGGTATCCTCGACAACCTCACACTCGTAATCATCAGGCACGCCCCAAGGATCCCACTCTACGATCCACCAAGAAGAAAATATCAGAACCATTAATAAAGATTTATTTATGAACCATAAAAAATAAGCTCAGAGGGCTTAATCATCAAATGAACAGAAAACAATTGATAAAGATCTGGTCAAACTTGCAGACAACTAGAACAAAAAAGAACCCGCAGCAATGGAAGGTGAAGGAAAGCAAGTAAGACATCTTTTCAAATTTTCCTCAAAACAGATGTTGATTCATGTAGAGAAAAAAAATCTCCTTGAATTTTCAAACACATTGCTCTGCTCACCCTTATCAGTTATAAGATTCATGTAAAAGAAAAAATGTTCTTGAATTTTCAAACACACTGCTCTATTCAGCTTTATTATATACAAATTAAGAGTAGCAAATTCAAAGTTTTAGACCATTAAAACAAAACAATGCGACAATGAAACCCCCCAGAAAAAAACATGGGAAGCAAATAACTTTATTACAATGAGAGGAAATTTTCTCAATTAGTTGTAGCTTTTACCATGAAGATATTTTAGCATTTCAAAAAACCTATTGTTATGAGTTCAACGGTTAGTTATCTTGTTATTGACTCGAGTCATTGTCCTTGTGTATTAGGTCGAGTCATATATTGAGTTGTACGAGTCGAATCGTTATGTGTTTTATATTTCAAGCTTTTATTTATATCGGGTATTTACGCTCGTGTCATCGAGAGTCTTATATAAGTGAACCCTTGTCATGAATGAAGGAATTAATCTATCAATCAAATAGTTTCTCTCTCTCTCTCATTCCTCTCATCTCTCAAGCCCTCTTCTCTCTCTAGGGTTTCCCTCTTCCTCTCCCCCAAGCTTCTACTTCATTTCTCTCCTCTACCTCTTATAATTACATTTACTAAGATTATTCTCCAATCTATATATGATAAAGGCAAGCGTACCTATTCTGTATAGCATAGGATATGAAAGACATGTCAACGTTGTATTAAAAGTAAAGTCTATCAAGTACTTTTACTTCGAGAAAACAAACAATTATTTTATCGGATAAAACTTTAAGAGAAATTAAAAGTAAACTAAAATACGAAATAAAAAAAACCTAACTTGATCAAAACAAACTTCAAAATGAAATAGAAAAGATAATTTATCAACTTCTAATTCAATCCTTGAACGCATCTCTCTGAAGGGTACGCCCACCTGAGATTAGGTTGATCGACCGAACTTTCATTTAATAATCGAAACCCCTAATACTTGCTTTAACTAGGTGAATCCCGCTATAGGATTTGACTCCTATTGAGAAGATTTACATCATACTCTCTCGAGGGTTGTAATTAACTCTTTTTTTATCTGAACGATAGACTCGTATGCATGAGCCTCTCGGCTAACTAGAATAGGAAAACATATATCAAATTTCATATCCGACATATGAAATCGATATCGTTATATTTCAAGAATAAATTGAAGGTAGAACAAGAATGATAAAAGAAAAGATTATTTCATTCAAAACTCGCAATATTCAAGATCTAAATATTAATATACTTGATATGAAAATAAAGGCACAAGAAAAGAGAAAAGAAAAGAGACATTTCTGAAAATAAAACTAAATTATCATTTCATAAAAAGGAAATACATGGAATAAAAAAACAAGCATGAAAATAAAGTGCATTGCAATAAGAAGAATGGTTATATTAAGATTGCAATAGGAAAAAATACATGAAACTATGAAGATTGCATGAAATAAAAACATATGAAATTAAACCTAAACTAAAAAATGGAAATACATGAAATAGAAGAGCATTTCTGACCAAAATGGGCTGAGCCAGCGAGAGGATTGCAAAAATAAAACTTCTGGATTTAAAAGGAGAAAATTGGGGTTATACACACTTGGTCACGGGCGTGTCAAGCTAAAAAGATGGCATGTCTGAATCTGGCGGCAATGACTGTAAAAACGGCTTGATTTGACATTTTGGGATGTACATGCCCCGGGTCACCGGTGTGACCTAGGGCGTGTCATGTACGAGAGGCAGTGGCAAATGAGTTTGACGTGCATTGAGACGTGTCCAGAGAGGAAAAGTCAGAGAACACAGTCGTGACCTGCATGTCACGGGCACACTGGGTGGCGGCATTGAATTCAGCGGCTGGCATGCCCAGGAGACGTGCCTAATGAAAAATTGGCAAACACGGGCGTTACCAACTTGGCACGGGCATGACTTTAGCTGGATTGTCTTGACGACTATGAAGCACAAATACTTTCCTGAGGGCCGAGTGTAACATCCCGACTTTTATTGGGTCACCAAGACCCTAGTGGGCCCAATAAAAATGATTCGAATCTCTACTCGTGGCCCATACCAAGGTAGGAGGTAATCCTAGACGGGGATATAGAGATAGAAAACTCTGATTTGAGTTATGTCAGTTCGCGTGGCCTCGTATAGTCGATACGAGTGTGTTGGAACTCGTACCGTTGAATTCCAATGTCATATGGTAGATATGAGCGTTCCTCGTAGAACGTCGCAAAAACGAGATTTTTGGATATCGAGCTAGAGAACTCTGATCTGAGTTCTATCAGTTCATATGACTTTGTAAAGTCAACACGAACGCATTGGAACTCGTCGTGTTGCAATTCAAATTCTAACGACGAATATGAGCGTTTTGACTGTTTTAGCGCACTGCGACGCGCAGATTTTGAATATTTAGCAAACGAACTCCGAATTGATCCCGGTCAGTGACATTGGATTTGTATGGTCAATACGAAGTCAACAGAATTTGCCCCGGTCAGTTTCAGTGACGGGTGGTCAATCCGTGGTCAAATCAAGCTCAGTCGTGCACCGAAAAGCGTGCGCACACCAATTGTGACATGACACCCCAAATTTGACCCGACCCTCGATGACATGGAGCTATTTTGACTTTGACCAGCAATGGGGACCCACCCTAGGTTTGACTTTGGTCAAACTCCCTAAAAAGTACATTTTGTGGATTTTTTTTAAAAAGAGGAATACACCTCCTCTCCATGAATGTTTAGGGCCCAACTCTCCTCACTCCTTGGGCCACCAAACCAACAAGCATGATGGGTATTGGGCCTTGGCAAAAGCCCAAAGCCTTTCTCTCTCTCTCTTTTCCTTTCCCCAAACCGAAGCCCATCTCAAGCCCAAGAATGGGCCTTCCAGATCATGCCATGTGGATGTACCGGTGCCCCTAGATGCTGCCACGTGCCCCACCAGCTGGAGGGAGGAGGAGAACACTTCCTCTCGGTTTAGTCCCACACTGGGGAGAGGAGGGGAGGCCACCCTCCCCCAGCCTATATAAGGCCACGCCATCCCCTGCTCTCCTCCTCACAACTCAAACGAGCCCAGAGACCCTAGTGTCGGAGCTCCAGCCCGCCGGAAACCTCCACACCCGAGCTCCACCTCTGCCACCTCCTATGGAGAATCAGGCTGGCCCCTCCCGAGCCCCCTTAGCACAGGTGGAAAGCTTCTCCCTCTTTCTTTCCTACTTCCCCAACGTGTTGCATAGGCCTCCCGGCGGCCGGTGTGCCGCCGGCGCCACCCGAGCCTTGCTCCAGGTCGGGTGGTGGTCGTGGGTGAAAACTCCGCCACAGCGCCGATGGTGGCGCTGGGAGGGTGTCCCACCACCGGGGAGGTTTATCCCTGACGGCTGATGGCCGTGGTGCCGGCGGAATTCGCCGCTCCGACGGCACCCGACAGAGAAATAACATGCTCCGTTATTTTACTGCGGGGGTGGATGGCGGCGCCAGGCCGCCGGACCACCACCGGAGAAAAGCCCTACCCCCGACGCACCGACATGTGGTGGTGCTGTGGCCTGGAGGCCACCATAGAGGTGGGGTGGCGCGGGATTGCCGGAAGCAGAGCAAGTCGCGCCACCCGCTCTCGGGTTGATTATTTCCGGTGGTGGCCGGCGGGGCTGGGCCAACAGACCACCGCCCCGAGGCTTGTCGGCCCCCGACAAATTGATCGGGGGCGGTATCGTGGCCTGACGGCCACCGGGCGGTGGCGGCAGAAGCCAGTGAACTTCTGCCGTCGGGATTTGATCACCGCCATCTGATCTCCACCAGGAGATCAGACAGCTGCGATCTTAAATCCCGCCACTGCCTCAACATCAGCGCCCCCCACAGCGGATCCGTGGCTGATCCGTTGTGGGGGCAGATCGACTATCAACTCGTCCAGCTCGATCTCAGCTGTGAGATTAATTTTGATCTGGTTATTTGCAGACCAAAACAATACTGAAATCTTGGAAATTTTTCTGGGAAAAATAAAGGCTCCTAGGGAAAAAGTTTTGAATATGAAAATTGTTCACCTTGATGAGGGCTTCCTCCACAAAAAAATTGAAATTTTTTGAAGTAGATTTGATCATTTTAAAAAACAAAACAATATTTATTTGGCCAAATTAAATGCCCAAAATTGCTCGGAAATTTTTGCAAAAATTATCAGGCTCATTTTAGGCCATCCTAAAGGTTGTATTAAAATTTGAGAACCTTGAGATAAAAATTGAATTTTTTTTCCTGATTCCTTGGAATCTAAGGTCGCGCTCGGAAGTTGATGCGTTCAATTTCTTCAAAAATGAAATTTGGAGCGCACGACCACTTTTAAAATTGAATGTTAAGTTCAATTGATTAATCAACGAGAGTTACTGAGGCAAGTTTTTAAGCTCTGAGTGTTTCAAGTTTTCGTGAAACCATCGAGCGCCTCTTTTTTAAAATCACTCTCGAGTATTTTGGGCAAACTCGGAAGATAAGAGTACGAGCACATGAGTTGTTATTTATTCTCGATGAATAATAAAGTTATAACTCATAATAAGCCCCCTGTTTTGGTCAAGTCGTGATTAAAAGAGGCACAACTAAATTGTTATCGGATCTTAATAATAGATGAAACCTAAAGAAGCTGAAATGAAACTGAACATGCCTCCTGAGAACGGAAATAGAACTGAACATGCTTCCTGAGAACGGAGATGGAACTGAAGTCTCCTGAATGAAGTGACTGGACTACTAACCATTTTCTTTATGATTTATTCCAGTATTGCACTGGTCTAGTTCCTTTATTTATTTCAGTTCAATTATTTACTTTCAGTACTCTAATCTCGTACTAGTCCTGCTTATTTACTTTCAGTACTACTCATTTCTTTTAAAGTACTATTCCAGTCTCGTACTGCTCAAGTTCTTTTCAGTACGTACTTTCAGTTCAGTTCTTTTAGTTCAGTACTACTCCAGTTTCGTACTGGTCTCATTTCATTTCAGCATTTCAATTATGCAACTTCAATTATCAACAGCCTTTATTACCACACTTTTGTTTCTGCAATTTACTATTTTAAGAACGAGTCCTGCTCTGACGAGCAGTTATCTGATAGGTTGAGCCTTAGTTGGGGATAATGAGAGTTGAGGTACTCCTCCCGGGTTAGCCCAAAATAAAGTGCTCTCATGCTCTTTGTCGAAAATTGAGCTGAATGTCGCTTGCCCAAATTATTTAAAGCATAGTAGGGAAGGCCGTCATAGACCCGGTGCGTGCTAGTAAAATTGATTAATTTGATTGCTTGTAAGTTGCTTGCGGTGAATTGTGGCGGGTCAGTCACTTCCGCAGACTGATCGTACTGGTGCGGGAAGTTCGATGACTCAAGGCGATAGGGAGATGAGTACCACGGGTGACCGGTCGTTATGTTTTTCCTCGTTGGGCTTTCTCTACTGGTCGACCAAAATATTGAATCGCCGGATGTCGCTCACATCCAAGAGTACACGGGGTTGTACGTTGGGGCCTGGGCTGTGCGATACGACTACCTCCAGAAGTGACAGGACTGACCACCGTCATCGACGGCCAAATCAGTGAGCCCCGTGGGGCTCGCTACCCTACTTGAAAAGAAACGGCCCATACTATGTCGACATAGGGTATGTGCGCGGCTGTGAATGTCTGCGGTGTGCGCGCGACTTGAATGTCTACGGTATGAATACAGGTTATGAATACCTGATGTGCTGACGTGTTAGTGGAGCTTTTGTTATAACTGATGTATATTGTTGTTGTTATTACAGTTATATTGTATTGCACCTTCTTTTATAGTTGCTCCTAGCATATAGATGAAATGTTGTACTAACTCTCTCATGTTTTGGCTATCTACTTTTGTTGGGTGTGAAAGCTCGTCCCAAGGATATGGATCCTGGGAAGAGATTTGTTTCTACTTATTTCTGTGACTAACGATTATTTTAATAATCATTCACAGGAGATGAGGCATCGTAGTGACAAGCTGCCGCGGGACGATACGCCAGCTGATAAGACTACCCGAGCAGAGACACCCCCGTCGTCTCCAAAGTTTCGAGACGTGAGTACTAGCGAGCAGGATTGAGAGTGCGAGGAGTTTAGAGTAGACATACTTTTATAGCCTACGGGGCTTTATGTATAAACAGTGGCTACGGCCTTTACGTTCTCCTTAAATAAATAAATATATATATATATGTTGTGGCTTCCTGTTAATGCTCCCGCAATACTCTGTGATGCGAATGTTGTGATTCAAGCCGCTTTAGTAGTGTGGGTAGTTACCCTTTAAGGAACACTGAGCAGACGTCTTAGGCAAGTAAGATCCCCTCCAGCCCGACCCAGGCAAAGGTTGGAGGGGGGGTCCTACACCGAGTACCCATGCTGGGTTTGTTTTCGGTACCGGTACGTACAAGATAGTCGAGGGAAACACTTGTTATTCTTATCTGAGAATAAGCTAGGATTTGATAGATCGTTCTGCATTTTGTGATATTACTATATTTTTTTAAAGCAAACAAAAAACTTCATGTATTTTAGAAAAAAATGACTCGTAAATACAACTAGCGGTGTTGTTTGTTGTAGTAACAAAATGTGATTCTGAATAATTTTTTTTTATCGTTAGAACTGCGAAGAATTTTATTTAAATTTGAGTATTTCGTTAATTTACTATGTATTTGAGGATTCGATGTTTTTTTCGACTTGCTCAATATGAATTTATCTATATTTTATATTCACCCTCATTTAACAAAAGGTGGCATATTTGTACATGTACATATATATATATATATATATATTTATTATATAAATGAATATAGATATCTCAAAGTCACACCATAGATGTAATAACAGTCGTTCGATTCTGGAGTTCAGTTATGATAACAGCCATTTGATTGGATCGCCCCCCAACGCTCTACCATTTGCACTTTTTCACCTGCTCCCATCTTTTCCACCGAAAGCAGCGGGCATCAGCTCTTTCACCCGTCCCATCGGCAACAACGAGCTCTCCTCCCACGTCTCTCTCTTTCGCTGTTTGACCCGCTCCCATCTATTCCGCCGAAAGCAGCAGCAGTGATCACGTCTCCTCCCGTGCCTCCCGCACAGCCCGAAAGCAACAACAAACCTCCTCCTGCACGGCAGCAAACTCCTATCTTCCTCGACTTCCACCCGTAGAAGGCAGCCACTCTCCGATTAAAACAACCCCTCCGCCCCGCTACTCCCTGATTCATTTCCCCCTCCCGTAGACGCCTACGACATCACCGAACCTTCTTCCTGCAGATGCCGGCAAATAGCGAAAGAGAGAGACATCAACGATCGGCACCTCTGGTAAGATCCTATTCTCCAATCGACTTACCTCCCATCTTCAGAATATATCTTCCTCTGTTTCTTCACACAGACACCGGCATAAAAATCATTAGGGCTAGCAGTCGAAGGAAGCTCTCTTCTCCATCTTTCAGCAATCTTCCGTACGTTTCAGCAGTCTTCAGTAATTTTTACTGTCAGCTCCTTCCAGAAATCTTCAATAGCAGTACCAGGTGCCAATCTCTATTCCTTAAGTACCCTGTTTTAAAGTACCCTATCTTCGGGTTTTTTATTTCTAATTACATGTTTGACAAATGTACCGTTCCAACGCCATCTCAGGCTCACAGTTGCTGTGCTCTTCCTCAGCAGGTATGCCATCTTCCATTTCTGCTTCATCTTGCAAACCTCCTTTAGTTTTGGCCTTCTTGAGTTCTCCGTTTGGTACAAATTCGTCTTCTTGATTTCTTCTCAACGCCATCTTCTTCCCACGCTCTGCCTTCTTTGTTTCTCATTCTTCTTCCTTATATGTTGTTAACAAACTTTAAAAACTCTGTTTTATTGTTTTTTTAGATCTCAGCAACCTGCCATCCACTCCCGCTGACGTCGTCAAAGCCGGCAGCTGGCAGCCGCGCCTCTGCAAAAGCACACTTCTGCCCAAAGGCCGCAGCTGAAGCTCTCTCCGCTTGGTATTTCTCCTTCCTGCTTCAGCTTTACTACTTCGACACTACCCTGCTTCTCCAAATGGCCTTAAAATTTTCTTCTGATGTGTATTTTTCCGCTTGGTATTTTTCTGCATGTTCTTTGGATATTTTCCTGCTTCAGGATATTGTTTTACCCCGCTGTTCATTGTAGTTGTTGTTGCTGCTACGTCTATGACATTTTGAAATTATATATGCCATTTGAAAATGGTAAATACAGTATATATAGAGGTATAAAAATCAAGAGAGGCCGGGTAAAACAGGAACAATGACAATGCGTAATTTATAAGCCTGTCTGCCTTGACCGGATCTAAAGCTTCCATGTCGATCATCATAAACTTTTTTCCCCTATTTGGTTGTACAAAAAAATAAACATACTTTAATTTATAAGAAAAATGCAAGTAATATAATAAAGGAAAAGAGAAATAAATAGCCTGCAAATTTTTATTTGGTCCCCTGACTGGAGTTCGTTTTTCAATGTTTTCTCAGCATGGGATTACTTCCATATTGCCTATTATTGTTTGACTTTTCCTGAATAGTTAAATGTGATTCACCAGTTAGTATAGATAATGAAATGCTTAGATAAGATATTCAATTTGATTATGAATGAGATGGTTGTGAGCCAACCATGAAGCAGATTATGAATGAGATGGTTGTGAGCCAATCATGGATTCAAAAGCTTCCATGTGATAAAATACATATGGTGAGCAGTATCAGGTGCCCAGTAGGTTTTTTTACAAATTCGAACCTCTTTATCTCATTCTAAAGCTTCCATGTGAAAAATGTAAATGTGATAAAATAAGTTCTTTATCGCATTCGAAGCTCTTTATCTCACTACAATTTGTTAGCTTTTCATGATAGAACTATATGCTCGAGTGCTTATTTCTTTTCATCGTATATGACAAATACATAAGGTGAGCAAATCATAGATATTAGATTTAGTACATAATATTTGATGTGGAGTTTGATGTGAAGCTTTTATTTCATGTCTCCTCAAAAACTTAATAGTTGTTACCAAAAAATATGGTGATAGGTATTGAGGCCTTGAAATTTTCTTATGAGATGTATTTTTCTGCATGCAATTTGTTTCTACTTTTTGAAATTGTTAAGCTCTTTTACATGTTCTTTGGGCTGCACTCGAAGAGAAAATGCACATATCACTACAATTTTCTTATGAGAAATAAACAAGGTATGTTATGTTTATGTTTAGGAAGACCGGAAATAAACAAGGATTGTGAGAGAAAACCGTGGCTCTCTCACTACAATTTGTTACCTTTTCATGATAGAACTATGTGCTTAAGTTATTATTTCTTTTCATCGTATATGACAAATACATATGGTGAGCAAATCATAGCTATTAGATTTCGTACACAATATTTGATGCCAGACCTTATAAGAAACTGCTTCAAATGTTATTAAAATTGAGAAACTTTAAAGTTTAATCTACGAAACTTTAAACCGTGGCCGCCCCCGAACATTGTCGCTACCCCTGACCATTATCGCCGCCCATGAACAATGTCGCCGCCCACGAACAATGTCGCCGCCCACGAACAATATCGCCGCCCACGACTAATGTCGCAACCAACGACAAATGTCGCACTCACGACCAATGTCGCAGTCCACGACGCATGTTGCCGCCCACGACCCATGTCTTTGCCAAGTGGGCCAAGCCCGCTTGGTTGCGGGCGAAGCCCGCAGCGACGCATCGAGAACGGGCGGAGCCCGTTCGAAGATGCTAGTATATATATATATATATATATTAAAAAAGTTTAAAAAAAACCAATAAATAACAAATATATAGTGTTTACATTTAAATAAAATTTAATTTTAAGTATAACACAAATGTGTTATTGGCTTAACGGATAAGACGTCTAACTTATAATTTGATGTCATCGGTTTGAATCCCACCGGCCATTTAATTTTAATTTGTTTTTTATTTTTTAAAATTATTTCTAAGTTTTAGTCTCACATCGTGGGTTTAGAAATCTTATTCATATTTAAATAATAGGAGAGGAATGGAGTTTCTAAAATTTGACAAGGAGTTGCAGGCTTTGCAGAGCTGGCGGGCTTGATTTTGTGGGCTACATATGCAAAGTCGGCGTGTTGAACGTGCGTGGGCTATATATGTAGAGCCTGCGTGTTGGACCGTCTGACTTGTCAGATTTTTTTTAACAATCTCAAAGGTAAAAATGTACTTTCACATTATAGGATAATAGTCCTATTTAAATTACAGGTTTAGGACCACTTGAAATCCAAGATGTAGGAGCCCTATCAAAATTTAGACCGACGGTCCTGATTGATCTGATGGTATGTCAGTGATCGAACGGTTGAGATGTTACAATCTAATCAGATCGGACGGTGCAGATTAATTGGATGGTATGTCAGAGTTAAATAGTATGACATGAAAGTATTTCTTTATATATAGTAGAGATATATATAAATCAATTTTATTAGCATCATCCCTGAAAGTACATGTATCCTTATTTTTTTGATCATCACGTACCAATGTATCGGGTACGTATCGTACCCGGTAAATGTATCTGTGTTGGTGCTTTATAGCTTGATGGGCTCGGGATCGGTTAAATATGGGCTCGATCACCTAGACATGGGCACGACAACCTTCAAGGCATCGGTAATGGGCATGACTTGAGTTTTCATGGGATTGAGCTCAAATGGCAGCAACAAGCTCTAGAAGTGATTTTATGTTGACACTTGGCACGCCCTTGGTCACGTGAGTGGCCTAGGGCGTGACTTGACATTTTTGAGCAATTTGTCCAGAAAATCAAAAAAACAGAAATAAAACTTTTATTAGAACAGAAATTATAAAAGAAAAGATTTATTAAATAAAATAGATATAATATTTACAAAATCATATAAATATTAACTTAAATACTACACTAAAAATATGTATAAATCCAACTCATCAAATACCCTCATACTTAAGTTTTTACAATTCCAGAGCAAAAGTATAAGAAATATTTATAAAACATTCATAAAATTTTTAATTAAAACTAAAAATTTACTAAATCAAAATTAAGCTAAAAATAAAATTTATGGATTAAATAATTAAGTCTTAAATCATGAAATTAAAGTGAAAAGATAAAAATATTTAGCCCAAATTTCTCAAATTAATTAACTAGCAAACAAAATTGAGTAATTTGCAAACAAAATTAGATTATAATTATATAAACTCCAATTTTAAAGAAACTAAAGGAAAAATACAAACTATTACTTACGCTCTTTTAATATTTTAATTTAAATCTAAAACAAAATGATTATAATGGTTAAAGGGGGTAAACATGGTATATGAAGAATTCTCTTGATTGAAAGTGTTGAATTTTATCCTCTTCCCCCACTCATTTTTTCTATTTGTATATGTTTAGTAAAATAATTAATTTTACTCTTCTCATTTTCTATGACATATAATCTTTTAATAATATGCATCATAAATTGGGCGCATATGTTTAGAGAATGATGAATTTTATCTTCTCATTCCCATGACATATGATTTTTTAATAAAATAAAATCATGGGTATGATAAGACTAAGGGTAATGGGTTAAATGGTTAAAAAAACTAAACAAATTCTATAATATAAACCAAAATATCATAAGATTAAATTTTTCTAAGAATCTAAAAACATGAGGTAGAAATAATTAAAATCTAAAGATGTTGAGCACAATTACTACAAATTAAAACTACTTAAAATATAGGAGAAAGGGTGCAAACTAAATTACTCAAATCAAATTAAAACCATAAAATATTCCTTAAAATTAAATCATCTAAAAATTAAGTCTAACTAACCATGATGAAATAAAAGATTAGAAAATTAAAAACAAATAAAAATACTTATAAATAACTCAAAATTAGATTTTGGAAATAACAAAAAAGCTAAATAGGTGCTTTATTAATATTTTTGGATTTTTCAAAGTTCTTGGAATTTGAATATTATCATTTTTTTGGATTTTTCTAAATAGTCTATATACACAAAAACAAGAACAAATAAAATAAACATAATTTGAAATCTTAATTTTTTTGTTAACTCTTAGCCTTCTCGAGGTATATCACGTGAATGGCTTTCAGTGATACTAGGAGATATGATGAAATGACATCCCAAACCTACCTTTCGAAGAAATTGAATTTTATTTTTTCCTAATTTGTTGTTTGATTTTGAGTTTTTTTTCTAATTTTTTGAACTTTTTAGAAAGACTGCAAAAAAAAGTAAATTATGTACAGAAAGACAATAAAATAATTTTTTTTTGGAAGATTTGGGATTTTATAAAAAAAATTGCGGAAATTTTCTAAAATTTTATAATTTTTGAGCGAAATTTTTCTATTTGTTCAAAATAAAAGAAAAAAAAATCTCATACTTAGAATTCAACATTGTCCACAATGTTAAAATTAAGGACGAAGAAATAAAGAAAAAGATAAGAACATGAAAAGAAGGAAGAAAGAAAGAAAGACATGAAAAAAAAGAACAAAGAGGAGAAAAAGAGAATGTCCCTGATTTGGAGACGAGACGGGGCGAGGGGACGGGGCGAGGGAACAAACATATGCATCAAATGTTTGAAAAAAATACAAAAAAAACAACAAAACAAAAGAACACAAACAAAAAAGAAAATATGTATATATTTATTGTCAAACAAAACACCAAAATTTTTTGTTACTTGAATAATAAAAACCCTATATATATAGAGGATAATACATGAAGATATAAAAATAAAACATGGAAACAAAACACATTAGTGTTAACACTCCCCCTCAAGTAGGTTGTTACGCCTCCGCTACGCTTTGCGGGTCGTCATTATGTTCGGAGGAGCAAGGGCGCGCTAAACAACGGTGCTGAACCTTCCGGTTCAGCCCCCACTCACTGAACCGCCGGCCAGGGGCTGAACCAGGCGGGTTCAGCCCCCTTGGGAAGGGCCGGTCGGGCCCTCCATGCCCGGATATATATATATCCGGGCAGCCCCCCTTTGGGGGATATGAAGAGTATTATCAGGTTAGCTTCTTCTTCCCTCCTCAAACCCTAATCCTCTCCCTTAGCTTTCTAGATCTCTCTTAGTTGCTTTCTCTCCTAGCTTTTCCTAACATTTGGTATCATAGGTGTTCGTCTCTCCGAAATGGTGACTACTCGCACTCAAGAGGAGTCCTCGCGGATTGAAACCCTAGAGGAGAACGTTGTTGAGCTAACCGATTCGATGGCGGCTTTGGAAGGGCGGTTGGACGCTCGGATGGAGGAGTTGAAGACGCTGTTGAAAGGTAAGGCACCGGCGAACAAAGATTCGGCCGGATCGGGGGCCGATCCAGCGGCTACGGGCGGCGTGCGACTTGCGGAGGGCGTCGACGTGAGGTTTCCGGAAACGGAGCGGACGCGCGCATCGGGCGGGATCGCGCCTGGCACGGCTTGGCCGGGACGGGCGGAGTTGGCTCGACGGCCTACGGTCTACCCGGAGGGTCGGCGGCGGCGTACGGGGGTCCGGCGGGGTCGTTTCCGCTGGGATCTGCGGCAGCGGGGCTCGGCGAGCCTGGATTCGGCCAAGGGCAGTGGCGCCGGGGTGGTGACGACCCATTTGGGTTCCGGCGGCCACCCGACACGATGGGACAGCAAAGAGGGGGCTCCTCCCTCCTCCGCGCGGGTTTGGGTTGCCAGGGGTGGCCGGTTTTGGCCCAGGATGGGGCGGCCAGCCGCAACCTCCGCCTTGGGGAGCGGGTCAGCATCATGGTTACGGCGGTTTCGAGCAAGGGTAGCCTGCAAGACGGGAAGGAGGTCAGGGGACACAACGCTTGACTCCCGGATTAACTCGTATGTACCTTCCGGAGTTTGAGGGCGGTGACGCCTTGGAATGGATTCAAAAGGCGGAACTTTTTTTCCAGTACCAGGAGGTGCCTGACGGACAGTGGGTGCAGTTGGCGTCCTTTCATTTGAAGGACGACGCATTCCAGTGGACGCAGTGGTTCCTGCGGGGACGGGAGTACGTGCCTTGGGGGGAGTTTGTGGATGGATTTACGGCCCGATGTGGTCCACTGGAGTACGACAACTTTGAGGCCCTCCTTCAGAAGCTTCGTCAGAAAGGATCAGTGCTGGAGTACCGCACTGAGTTCGAAAAGTTGGCAAATCGGGTTCAGTGGCCGGAGAGGACACTCTACAGCTGTTTCATCTCGGGTCTCAAGGAGCACATTCGTGACGAGGTGCAGGCACTCATGCCTCGTTCCTTGAACCACGTCATTACTTTGGCGCGTATCCAGGAGGAGAAGTTCAACAGACAGCGGGCCCGCATCACGAGTAGGACAGCCTTGGCCCCGGCCACAGCAGCACGACGGGAGCAGCACACGGGTACCAAACCAACGGTGACTCGGTTGTCTTGGAGTGAGTTGGCCGCTCGGAAGGAGAAGGGCCTGTGCTTTAATTGCGACGAGAAGTTTGTGACAGGTCATAAATGCCAAAAGCTGCAGGTTTTCATGTTGCATCAGGATGAGGACGGGCCGGCTCCGGACGAGGAATTGGGGGAAGAATTGGAGGAGACCGAGTTTGGAGTTTCTCTCCATGCTCTCGAGGGTTGCGCTCCTCCGCTTACAATGCGGCTGGCGGGCCGGATTGCCCAAGAGAAGGTTACTATTCTGGTGGACAGTGGGAGCAACCACAACTTCATACATCCCGACGTAGCACGGCGCGTGGGACACGTGGTTGACAGGGGGGTTGCCTTTCACGTTATGGTGGCGGATGGCAGCAAGCTGCAGTGCCAGGGGGTGTTGAAGGGAGTGGAAATGCGGATACATGGTTATGTGGGACGGACTGACGTCTACTTATTGCCTATTCGGGGTTCGGACATGGTGCTGGGAGTTCAGTGGTTGCGCCAGTTACAGCGGGTGACTTTTGATTGGAAGCACATGACTATGGAGTTTGTGCACGGAGAAAAACAGATTTGCCTGAAGGGTCTCATGTCCTCTCCTGTTAAGGAGGTTTCTCTTCGCAGCTTGCAGCGGTTGAGCGGGGATGGGCAGATCATGGCCGTCCTTCGGGAGGTCCAGACCGGCGAATTCCACACTTCTTGAGGTACCGGTTCAGTTACAGTTACTTCTGACTGATTATGCTGACGTTTTTCAGGAGCCACACACTTTGCCACCGCCGAGGTTTCGGGATCACCGTATTCCGCTCAAGGCGGGAGCTGAGCCTACGAATGTTCGTCCTTACCGCTACCCGCACGTTCAGAAGGCGGAGATCGAACGCAGTGTCCGGGAGATGCTGGAGGCCGGCATCATTTGGCCGAGTACGAGTTCCTTCTCGGCTCCTATTATTTTGGTCAAGAAAAAGGATGGGTCCTGGAGATTCTGTGTGGACTACCGGGCCTTGAACGGCGTTACTGTCAAAGATAACTTCCCGATTCCTCACATAGAGGAGTTACTGGATGAACTGCATGGAGCGCAGCATTTCACCAAGCTGGATCTTCGTTCCGGATATTATCAGATATTGATGGCCCCGGAAGGACGTCCATAAGACGGCTTTTCGGACACATGACGGCCATTATGAGTTTTTGGTTATGGCCAATGGGCTGACTGGAGGGCCCGCTACGTTCCAGGCCAACATGAATGAGATATTCAGAGATTTCCTGCGGGTGTTTGTCCTGATATTCTTTGATGATATCCTCGTCTACAGCGCGACCTGGGAGGACCACGTGCACCACGTGGAACAGGTTCTTGCCAGACTTCGTCAGCACCATCTTTATGCCAACCGTTCCAAATGCTCCTTCGGTCAGGCGGAGGTGGAGTACTTGGGCTATTTGGTCTCTGGTCAGGGCGTTCGGGCCGACCCGCGAAAGATTCAGAGTATGCAGTCCTGGCCGCGACCGGTTACAGTTCGTGCCTTGTGGGGTTTTTTGGGCCTCACAGGGTACTACCGGCGGTTTGTACAGGACTATGGGAAGATAGCCCGACCATTGACCCAGCTGCTGCAGAAGGATTCTTTTTCTTGGAGTGAGGAGACGGAGGAAGCCTTTCAGGCTCTCAAACGGGCAATGACCACCACACCAGTGTTTGCACTACCAGATTTCACGAAGGACTTCGTTCTGGAGACCGATGCGTCGGGGGTCGGCATCGGGGCGGTTTTGATGCAGGTGGGGCGGCCAATAGCCTTTTACAGCAAGGCCTTGGCTCCTCGTACCTTGGGTCTCTCGGCTTACGAGAAGGAGATGTTGGCGATCATTCACGCGGTGGCTGTGTGGAGGCCCTATTTGTTGGGCCGGCACTTTAAGATCCGAACGGACCACCAGAGCTTGAAGCATTTTCTGGACCAACGGGTTTCTTCACCTCTGCAGCAGAAATGGGTTACCAAGTTTCTGGGCTACGACTATGAGATTGTTTATCGGCACGGCAAAGAGAATGTGGTCGCCGACGCTCTCTCTCGTCTTCCAGAGGTTGCTCTCTCTCATATTTCGGGGCCGTTGGTCGATTCCTTGGAGGACATTCAGGAGGAGGTACTTCGCTCCGACACGCTACGGCCGTTGGTGGACACTTTACAGCGGGGCGAGCCAGGGCCGGTTGGCTATCACTTGTGTAATGGCCGGCTTTATTATCGGGGTCGGGTGGTCGTACCCGCCGATTCAGCTTGGAAGACGGTATTGATGCACGAGTTCCATTCGTCGCCCACAGGAGGCCATGCGGGGGTGCTCCGGACTCTCCAGAGGGCGAGAGCAAACGTTTTTTGGGCAGGCATGCGCCGGGACATTCAGCAGTTTGTACGCCACTGCGACATCTGCCAGCGACAAAAATATGAGACTTCTTCTCCTGCCGGGCTACTCGTGCCATTGGACATTCCGCAGCTTATTTGGGACACGGTGTCTATGGACTTTATTGATGGGCTGCCTAAGTCCAAAGGAAAGTCAGTTATTCTGGTCGTGGTGGATAAACTCTCCAAGTATGGCCATTTTCTGGGCCTTAGCCATCCGTATACTGGGGAGTCCGTGGCCGCCCTCTTTGCTCGAGAAATCGTTCGACTGCATGGCCTTCCTCGTGCCATTATTTCTGATCGCGACCCCACATTCGTCAGTGGGTTCTGGAGGGAGCTGTTCAGGTTACAGGGTACTTGCTTACACTTCAGCACGACACATCACCCGCAGTCGGATGGCCAGACGGAGGTGCTCAATCGGGGTGTCGAGACGTATCTTCGATGCTTTGTTATGGATGAGCCTCGGAGTTGGCCGGATTGGTTACACTGGGCCGAGTACTGTTACAACACGGCATATCACTCAGCCATCAGGATGACGCCGTTTGAGGTGGTTTACGGGCGCCGCCTCCGACTTTGGCCAGCTATGAGCCGGGCAGCACCGCTCTTCCGGCAGTGGATCGTGCTCTTCTGGATCGTGATCGCATGTTGGTGACTCTTCGGGAGAATCTCCGCCTAGCCCAGGAGCGCATGAAGTCCCAGGCGGATAAGCACCGCACGGAGCGGGAGTTCGTCGTGGGTGACGAAGTTTTTCTCAAGCTCCAGCCGTACCGGCAGTTGTCTGTGGCTCATCGTGGCAACCAGAAGCTGTCCCCGCGCTATTACGGCCCCTTTCAGATCCTCAGCAGGGTGGGGCCGGTGGCTTATACCTTGGCTTTGCCGGAAGGTTCCCGCATCCATCCTACATTCCACGTTTCCTTGCTCAAACGGAAATTGGGTCCGCATATCCAGCCTAGTACTTTATTGCCTGCAGTTACTACTACGGGTGAGCTGCGGCCGCTTCCAGAGGATATTTTGGGGCACAGGTGGAAGAATCGGGGCACGGAATACCGGCCCGAGCTCTTGGTCAAATGGAAGACCCTGTCGTCAGCACACAACTCTTGGGTAGACTTCTTCGATTTCAAGGAGCTCTATCCAGAATACCACCTTGAGGACAAGTTGGTTCTTGATGGGGCGGGGAATGTTACGCCCCCGCTACGCTTTGCGGGTCGTCATTATGTTCAGAGGAGCAAGGGCGCGCTAAACAACGGGGTTGAACCTTCCGGTTCAGCCCCCACTCACTGAACCGCCGGCCAGGGGCTGAACCAGGCGGGTTCAGCCCCTTGGGAAGGGCCGGCCGGGCCCTCCATGCCCGGATATATATATATCCGGGCAGCCCCCCTTTGGGGGATATGAAGAGTATTATCAGGTTAGCTTCTTCTTCCCTCCTCAAACCCTAATCCTCTCCCTTAGCTTTCTAGATCTCTCTTAGTTGCTTTCTCTCCTAGCTTTCTCCTAACATAGGCCATGTAATGTTCTTCATGCCCAACTTTGTAATAATTGACGCAAATGTTTTTTCACACGATACCTTGGTAAGAAAATCTGCAAGGTCTTCCTCCGAGTGAACGAAAGGGGTGCATACAATCCCTTTCACAATATTTTCTTTAATGAAGTGTCGGTCAACTTCAACGTGCTTGATGCAGTCATGCTGGACAGGGTTCTGAGCAATGCTGATTGCAACCTTATTGTCATAATACAAATTGAAAGGGCCGGTTTCCAATAAACCAATATCATTCAAGAGGGAACGAAGCCACATCCCCTCACATATTTCATGAGTCATAGCTCTAAACTCAGCTCCGCACTAGAGCGAGCCACTACATGTTGTTTCTTGCTTCTCCAAGTGACCAGATTAGCCTCAACAAAAGAACAATATCCTGTAGTAGATCTCCTCCTATCATCAACTGATCTGGCTCAGTCTGCATTAGTATATATTTCAATATTTAAGTGATCACTAGGAGAGAATAGAATCCCCTACCAGGCGAGGTCTTCAAATACATCAAAATTTTCTGCACAACATCAAGATGTCTGACTTTAGGGGAATGCATGTATTGACTTACTACTCCTACTGCATATGAGATGTCAGGACGGGTCTGAGATAGGTAGATCAGTTTACCTACCAACTTTTGATAACCAGAAATATCTTCCACTAACTCCTCATCATCGCGTCCAAGTTTGTGGTTCACTTCAATAGGAGTATCAGCAGACTTGCAACCACTCATTCCTGTCTGCTTTAATAAATCAAGAACATACTTCTGCTGAGATATATGAATATCATATTTTGATCTGCCTATCTCAATCCCTAGAAAATATCTCAACTTACCCAAGCCTTTCACTTCAAATTCACTAGCAAGTTTGAGTTTCAGGGCACAAATCTCATCCATATCATCACCTGTCAGGCGGTTGTAATAACCATATCATCAACATATACATTCAGGAGAGCCACCTTCATCTCTTTTCATCTGATAATTAGAGTGTGATCAGTGTGACTTTGGGTATACCCTAATGAGATCATGACTTTGTGAATTCTCCTAAACCAACCTCTCGAAGATTGTTTTAACTTTTAACTCATATAGAGCTTTCTTTAATTTACACATTTTCCCTTCAAACTTGATAGGGACAAGACCTGGAGGCATCGACATATAGACTTCCTCTTCCAACTCGTTGTGAAGGAAAACATTTTTACATCTAGCTGTTGAAGGTCCCACCCTTTACAAGCGGCACAGGATAATAGGACCTGTATTGTATTCATTTTTGTCACGGAAGCAAAAGTCTCCTGGTAGTTAATATCATGAGTTTGGGTGTAGCATATTGCTACCAATCGTGCCTTGAATCTCTCCACAATACCTTCAGAGTTCCGCTTTACTGTAAAAAATCCATCGACAACCAACTGTCATCTTGCAAGGAGGGTGATCGATCATGTCCCATGTATGGTTCTTTTCTAGAATTTGCATTTTCTCCATCATCTCCTTTGTCCATTTTGGGTAACCAAGTGCTTCCTGTCATGTACCAGGAACAAACACAGAAGAAAGAGATGCGGCGAAGGCTTTATGGTAAGAGGATAAAGAGGCATATGACACATAGTTAGATAACGGATGTTGAATGGATGAGCGTATACCTTTTCAGAGGGTAATATGTAACTCCAGGGATGCTGTAGACAAATCTGGTGGTGACTCTGGAATTATGGGATGTGGTTGAGTGTTTGATCCTTTGTTTCTCTGAGTGTACACATGCAACTCCTTTTCTTTGGGAACATCTTTGGGAATATCCTCACTCTCCCCCTGAGTGGTAATGTATGGAGGAGGAAGAGGAAGAGAAAGAGTAGGTGATGCGGGACAGGCGTCACACCTGCCCGCCACCCTGGAGTCCCACCAGGGGGCCCACCTGGAGTTAGCATCAGGCGGCTTTCATCAGAGCCGCGACCCGTACACCCCAACCAACTCTCCTCCATGGAGTCACCACCATGCGACAGATTGTTGAGGCCGGGGCTCGATCACCAGACCTCCTAGATAAGAGGTCTTCGCCAACACTCTCATCACCAACTGAGTCAAATGATGTAGGGGTAGGCTAGTGGTGCACATACCTACAACGCTAGGTGTGAGTGCACGGGTGACACGCTAACCCAAGCCTATATGCAATGCGACGAGCAAGATTTCGACAAATAAATATAAGCAATGAAAAGTCAGCACCGTACAAATATTAAAATGGAACAAGCAAATATTTATTTTGGACAGTATTATAATGCCTTTCCTCCACTCGGAGAGCCAAAGCAAAGCGCGCGGCGATTGTCTCCTCCTGCAAGTTATTAAAGCACCAGAACAAAATGCTACAAACAAGAATCACAACAAACTATAATGAATCATCAAATGAAAATGTTTAATCAAGAGTACAACACTACAAAAATTCACCAATCAGAGGGCTGAACCGAGGCACTGAAGATTTGGAGGGCTGGATGTGTAGATCGGCGATCGGAGGTGGAACCGGTGACAAAGCGACGGTGGCGGTGGCTGTCCTCGACGGAAAACGGTGAAAACAGACAATAAAACGGTGGATCCGGCCATGAATAAGTAGATCCGGGCCGGCGAGGGGTAGATCCGCTACTTAAGGTCGGATCCGGGCAAAATGGAAAGTATGGAATGTGGAAATAACGGATTGGGAGCGAAATTCTCAGATCTGAATGGATCTAGAGAATTAGGGTTGTTTGGAAGTGGTTCCACGAAGGGGAAGAAGTGGAGGGTCGGCGTGAACAACATTTTGGTGGGCAACAAGCGGGTGAACAGTATCGGGCGAACAGTAACGATGAGCAGTACCGATGAACAGTAACGATGATCAGCAACGACGAACAATGATCGTGAACAGTTTTTCGTGGTAGGGTTTGGGATTTGTAGGGGCTGCGAATGAGGGTTTCAGAGGGGGAAGAAGAAGGCTTTGGTGGGTAGTACCTGGGGGGGGGGGGGGGAGTTTGAGTGCCTAAAAGTCATCACCTAGGGTTTCACGGCGTCGGCACCGGAGAGTGATCGCTGGAATCCGGGAATAGAAGTCTCCAAATTCTGCAATGACTTGGTTCAACCTCTTAGGTCAATATTTATAATAAAAGAAACACTAGGGCATCTCAATCAACGACTATGATTGGCTGGTGGAGAGGCCAATAAAATACATGATTAATGAACCAAAAATAATAAACTAAAATAAATTTTTGACTCGCAACGCGGATCCAGACACATCTGCGGAGTCCGATCGTCGATCCGGGCACGCCATATATAGTAAGTCGCCAAATCAGCCCCTAACGGGCTCAAAGCTCGTGCTCGTCTCTGCTCTGCATCAATCTCCCCGGCTTGAAAGAATTCATCTCCCGATGAATTGAGATCAGGAATTCTCTCGCTGATCGCCAGGTACAACTCGAAGAGGTCCATCAGGAAGTTGTCAAAGTGTCGTCGGCGAAAGAGTGTCCTCGCCAATCAACTCCCCCAGACTGAAAAGTTGTCATCTCCAGTGAATGGAGATGGATGTGTTGAAGTCGAAGTCCAGGGGCGAATCGATCAAGCTCTGCTGCAAGTATCCAAGCGTCAACTGCATCGGGGAGGCCCCACCAATATACCAAGTAGCGACAGCGCGACCCATCTGAAGTAGGAACAAGCTGGTGGAATCTGAACTCTGTGATGCTCTCATCTCTCATCTCTCATCTCTCGAAAGGCGGGTCCCGGTGCGATCGGTGGTGAAACCAGAGAAGGCGAGTCCCCAGGTGGGTGGATGTCAACAGTGGGTGGACTGGGGTGGCCATCAAACAGTGATGACGTATGAGGGTGGCAAGGTAACGACAGTGGGGGTGGGGGTGACTGGGTATCTCCACTGCTCGGGTCCACATACTCGTAAGGTTCGTAGTATGGAATCAGATTCCTCAACACTAAACACCGGGTGAATTTCCACACTAGCTGGGATATCGAGCCGGTAGGCATTTGCCCCAATGCGACTAATAACAGAGTACAAACCCATTCGCCTACCGCTTAACTTCTTGGCAGGCCCCGAAGGGAGCCTCTCGGGGAGGATTCGTACCATTACCCTTTCGCCTTCATTAAATATTCGTTCTCGTCTTCACTTATCTGCATGAGCTTTATAATTTTCATTGCTTGTTATTATTCGTCGGCGGACCGACTCATGCAACTCATGCAAATGTCGTGTAAAAGCCTCAGCAGACTCATGCAGGTAATGCAAATGACGCAAAGACAACATGACAGACACGATACTCTCCTTATAGGAAAATCTAATAATGTCTTAGATGTCTCTAAAATGTGGTGGCCTATCAGGAGGTTCTTTCGGTGAAATATAAAAATATTCATCTAGTGTGACGAGTGCTCAGATGATCTTGAGAGACAACTATACTCAAATACAAGCTCGTAATGAGCCAGATGTCTCTCAGGGAACGTAACACATCAGGGGGCTCACGAGGAGGTGTGTATGACAAGTCATCGCAGATAAGACGACCACCTGGGTGAAAACTGTGCACACAGACTAGAATTTGTGACTCTATAATATGGTGAGCGTCGGAGACAAGAAAGAACTCATCGGGTGGTTCAGCGGGTAGCGTGTCCCAAAACTCATCCAGAGTGTGAGGTGTCATAAGGTAGGTCCTCACAATATGAGTATGCTCAAGTGGACTCAAGGTAGGCCCTACATATGTCATGCTCCACTCAAGGTCCCTCCTCTGGGGTAAGGCCAGAGATGATAATGAAAGAGGCGTCATACCTGAGTGGCTCACCCGAGTCTCATCCTCACCAAGATGTGGCGGATCATCATGCGGCTCAACGGGGGGCTCGTCAATAAGGTCAAGGTCCTCCCGATGAGGACCATCAAAAGGGGTAGTGTCCCCATGCATGGGTGATATAGCCACTACGAGATCAACATCAAGCTCCGAGCTTTCGGTCATAACGTGGCTCGGGGTAATGCCGAGGGAAAAACGACATAGACCTACGCTCAAGAATGGGTCTGCGGGTGCGGTATCAAAACATGAGTCTAGGGTATGAGTGTTAATCAACCCCGAACATGCCAAAAGTGGAGGTGTGGGTGAGGGGCACAACACTAGAGACTCAATAGGTCGCTCAGGCTCACCCTCCGTCGGAGTCACAAGAGACGGGTCAGAAACAAGAAATAGGTCACTCACGGGGCTAAGCATCTCGCTGGGGTGAGAGCAATCTGTATCAGGTATCACTTCCGTCGTGGATGGCAGGACAGTGGTAGGCATCGTGGTGACCTCAGTATGAGAAGGACTCGTACTGCGGAGGTCAAGGTGAGGGTCCAACAGACCAACTCTGGCGGATCTCAAAGACTGTTCGTAATGAAGGGCAAGCTGATACGTCTGCTCGAGGGACTTCGAGCTATGATAAACCACCTTAGTACGGATGTTAGATCGAATCCCAGACCGAAATCTGCAAGTGGTCATGACTGAGTCCTCTCGGATATCGCTCCTCACTACTAACTCATCAAAACAATCCATGTACTCAGCGACAGACATGGATTCTTGTTGAAGAGAAAATAATTGGTCGAGCAAGCGACTCCGATATGATGAAGGCAAACTTTGACACAATGTACGCTTCATGTCCACCAAACTAGTGATGCGATGAAGACGGTCTCACTCACGGGTCCTCTCAACACTAGCCCAATAAGCCCTCGTCTGATCTAAAAGTCCAAGTTTCGCAAACTTAATGCGACGCTCACCGAATAACTCAAACTGATCAAGATAATACTCGATATCCACGAGCCAATAACTGAAAGAGTCGGGACTCGATGAACCGTCAAAGGAGGGGGAAACTGTACGAAACTGACTCTCAAGATCTCTCTCAAAATGACGATCCTCATAATAGTCATCCCTAAGGTAATCGGGTCGAGTCGAAGGATCAACACGATACGCTCGCGTGTAAGGATATGAATGACGACAATCATCATACTGATCGTCTCTGGCATAGTGAGGTTGTGTCGGTGGGTCGACACGACCTCGGGAAGTGGTGTGCCGAAGACCATAATAATCATCATGATAACGTGAGGATTTCTCTGAAGTCGTTCTATGAGATTGGGTATAGGCGGACTCAGAATCTCCAAAGAGATGAGAGGAATGACGACGATAATTAGACATGGATGAACCTAAAGACTCTATATGACCTACCACTACATATATAAATGGCCTAACCTTGAGCCATGATACCAAAATGATGTAGGGGTAGGCTAGCGGTGAACAAACCTACAACGCTAGGTGTGAGTGCACGAGTGACACGCTAACCCAAGCCTATATGCAATGCGATGAGCAAGATTTCGACAAATAAATATAAGCAATGAAAAGTCAGCACCACACAGATATTAAAATGGAACAAGCAAATATTTATTTTGGGCAGTATTATAATGGCTTTCCTCCGCTCGGAGGGCAAAAACAAAGCGCGCGGCGATTGTCTCCTCTTGCAAGTTATTAGAGCACCAGAACAAAATGCTACAAACAAGAATCGCAACAAACTATAATGAATCACCAAATGAAAATACTGAATCAAGAGTACAACACTACAAAAACTCACAAAGCAGAGGGATGAACCGAGACACTGAATATTTGGAGGGTCGGATGTGTGGATCAGTGATCGGAGGTGGAACCGGTGGAAAAGCGACGATGGCGGTGGCTCTCCTCGGCGGAAAACGGTGTAAACGGACAATAAAACGGTGGATCCGGCCACAAATAAGTAGATCCGGGCCGGGGAGGGGTAGATCCGCTACTTAAGGTCGGATCCGGGCAAAATGGAAAGTATGGGATGTGGAAATAACGAATCGGGAGTGAAATTCTCAGATCTGAATGGATCTAGAGAATTAGGGTTGTTTGTAAGTGGTTCCACGAAAGAGAAGAAGTGGAGGGTCGGCGTGAAAATTGGTGGGCAGCAAGCGGGTGAATAGGAACGGGTGAACAGTATCGGGCGAACAGTAGCGATAAACAGTAACGATGCAATGTAATAGTTAACAGTAACGATGAACAGTAACACTGAACAGTAACATCAAACAGTAATCGTGAACAGCTTTCGGTGGTAGGGGTTGGGATTTGGGGGTTGTAGGGGCTGCAGATGAGGGGTTCGGAGGGGGAAAAAGAAGGTTATGGATGGGTAGTACCTTGGGGGGGGGGAGTTTGAGCGCCTAGGAGTCGTCACCTAGGGTTCCACGACATCGGCACCGGGGAGTGATCGCTGGAATCCGGGAATAGAAGTCTCCAAAGTCTGCAATGACTTGGTTCAGCTTTTTAGGCCAATATTTATAATAAAAGAAACACTAGGGAATCTCAATCAACAGTTATGATTGGCCGGTGGGAGAGGCCACTAAAATACATGATTAATGAACCAAAAATAATAAACTAATAAATGTTTTTGACTCGCGACGCGGATCCGGACACATCTGCGGAGTCCGATCGTCGATCCGGGCATGTCATATATGGTAAGTCGCCAAATTAGCCCCTAACGGGCCCAAAGCTCGTGCTCGTCTCTGCTCAGCATTAGTAGGAGCACTCACTTCCAAGTATGAAGACTCCCCCTGAAGTAAGGACTAATAATAGGAGGTACTTTCATGAAACGTAACATTCATGTAGACAAATGTTTTTCAGCTTGAAGGATGATAACATTTGTACCCTCTCTGTATAGGGGAATAACCAACGAACACACAACGAAGGGCACGATAATCAAGTTTTGTTCGAGTGGTGTTATGAATATGAACAAAACATAAACACCCAAACACACGGGGTACAAGAGTAGGAGGTATACCTAGGGTATGAAGAGGAGTGTGATTGTCCAGATAACAAGACGACATACGATTGATGAGATAAGTCGTAGTAAGAAGGGCATCACCCCAATAGTATTTTGGAAGAGACAATGTAAATAACAAGCATCATGCCACTTCAAGAAGATAACGATGTTTCAGTTCAGCAACACCAATTTGTGCAGGAAAATGTACACAAGTGGTTGATGAACGATGCCATGAGCACTCAAATAGTTTTCAAATTTGGTATTCGTGTATTCACGACCATTATCATTGCGAAGAATTTTAATGGTGACACCAAATTGAGTAAAAAACATTTTTTGTAATTTTTGGAAAAAATGGAACACTTTATTTTTACTATGCATCAAATAAACTCAAGTAGTGCGAGAAAAACAATCAATGAAAGTAACAAACTAATGATAACCAGAGATCGAAGCAACAAGACCAGGGTCCCATACATCACTATGAATAGAATGAAAAGGTACAAGTACAACAGAAGACTTAGACATGTGATTGAAATTTGAAAGAGACACGTTTATGCTTAGCAAGTTCACAAATATCACACATAAAAGTTTTAAAAAAAGAAAATGAAAAACTGAGAAATAAAGTTTGCATAGAAGAAATAAAGGGATGGCCCAAGCGGCGATACCAGATAGCTAATTGAGGAAGTCGGTGAGTATGAAGGTCTGAGGAACAACAACATCAAACACGTACAATCCATCATACGTCCTACCAGAGCCAATCACCTTCTTCGTCAGCAGATCTTGAGAAACACAATAAAAGGAAAGAAAGCGACAGAGTAGTTCATGAAATTTGTAATATGACTATCAGATAAGAAGTTGCGAGTAAAAGGGACATGAAGGGCAGAAGTCAAGGTAAGAAACTAGTAAGTGATAAATCTTTTTCTTGCAATAGAGGAAAGGGTTCCATCAGCAATACTTATATTGTCTCTGCCAGACAATGGTGAATAAGAAACAAAACCTGACAATGACCCAGTCATATGATTTGTGGCTCCAGAATCAATGATCCAGGAAGTGGCAGGCGGTACAACAGCAGAGTGAGCACTTGGACTACCTGAATGAGAAAAGGACGAAGATGGACCAGAAGTGGGCTTCGAGGATAACTCATGCATCATGTGACGGAGAGTCATCATCTCATCAGCAGAAAAGGCCCCAGGGAGAGAGAGGCTTGGAGATTTGGACACTGGAGATACTTGGGATGCATTACTGGTAGATGGGCAAGATTGGACTGTTTTATTTTCCCTGCTTGCTCTTCGTTCTGGCTTGGCGTTTCAATCATTTTTCTTTTACCGCTATCTCGACGCTTCTGAGACTTTTCTTGATCAATCTCCACCAACCGAGCTCTTTCAACTAGTTTCCCATATTCAAGAATATCCAAAGAGACTATTAAATTATGAATATCGTCGTGCAGTCCCTGTTGAAACTGTCGACAACGATCTTCTTCGGTAGCCACGAGAGAGTCAGCATAATATGTTAACTTAGAGAATTCTGCCTCGTATTGCATGACTGATTTGGTTCCTTGAACAGGTCGAAGGAATTGGTCATGCAACACTCTTTTTTCTGACAGTGGAACGAACCAACTTGTAAATTCTTGTAGAAAGTTTGTCCAGGTTACGTTGCCACGTCCGTCGTATTTCTTGGCGACGATATTATTCCACCAACGCTTTGTTGCACCTTCAAGAAGAAAAAAAGGCTAATCCAACCTTTTGATCTTCTTGACATTCCATAACTTGAAAGATTGTTTCTATGCGTAATATCCAATCTTCAGTCTCCAAAGGAGGCAAGCCTCCGAAGAACGTTGGTAGTTTTAAGTCCAGAAATTATTTCAAGTCAAAATCCATTTGACGGTGTTGTCGTGCAGTCGCTACAGGAGGAATATCAGGGGGTGGATTCATCGGGTGTTGTCTAGGAATAAGATCATCTTGTGGAGTTGTTGGTCCTAAAGCGGCTAGCGTTGGGAACACTAACTTTAACGCTTCTGCGATGGCTAACACAAACTCTGAAGGGCGATGATGATGCCCATTATCACTTTCCGCGGATCGAGTACTCTGATGAACTTCAGGCTCTTCTCGTATTTCGTGATGTCGCATTCGGCTTGAATAAACTTGAATGAGTTCCTATAAGGGAGTTTTAATTAATTACGCTATATTATTTGTGTTATAACTCTGTACTGTCTACGACACAAATTATTGAAAAACTAGCTTTGATACCATATTGTGAAGACCTGAACTCCGGTCTTCACAAATGATTCGAGAACCGAGCGTAGTTTCAATAAAATGGTCATAGCAATGAATCAAACTAAAGATCCACAGTACAAATAACATCAAACACCATTTATTTACAAAAGTTTTTACAGAAACGATGAATATTGACTCATTACAGAATGCACAATTATAATCTTGACATGCGGCTTTATGTCTTTCCTAAACCTCTTCAATCCCTCTCAGGTAAAATAAGGATCGAATCTTCCACTGGATAAATTTACAATCAAGCAAAAATGGATACAAACAACCTTAAGGGTTTGGGCAAACCCTGAACAGATTGGAACACAGCCAAGAGGGAAACTCCTTCCATTTTTTGCCGTCAGACTACAATAGCAACAGTCAACATAAAAACCAGAATTAAATCCTATCTCTGCCTTATATACGTCGGCGGTACATTCCCACTAGCAGTACATAAATTACTAAAGTACCCCAAAACATACAAAAGACTTCCCACTGTCAGTAGCCGGCACAAATCAACTACGCTACTCAGTTGGTAATAAGTGTGCGGGAGAGCCTAACTTATCTAGGAGGTCGGGGTATAGAGCATCAACCTCAACAACCCATCGTGTGGGGCCGACCATAGATTGTTACGATCCCGCAGGGGATGATGATCGGAATGATCTCAGAAGAGGGGCCAAGGGGCCGGAAGGGGTAGAGATGAAGGAGGGGAAGGAGATGAGAGGAAATTAAGGCAACATTCTTCTTAATAAAAACAGGGAACAATGGGCATTATATAGCCCAGGTCCAAAGGACCGTTACAAGCACACATAATAAAACAGAATATAAAGACATAATGGTCAGAGATGACTGTTGCTGGATAAGCTGTAAATAATATTATAGTAACGGGGCGGCTGGGATTGCTGCATGATTGGCGGGTTGATCTAAACGGTGGGTGAGCTTGGGGTTATGATTCTGCACGGACGGTCGATGATGAGGCTTGAGCTGTGTTGTTGCTGATGCCTGGATTTCGTTGGGTGATTTCCGGTGGATTGTGGCCGTGGATTTCTCTTCATTGCTAACCTGTTCTTCATCGTTGGATGACTTGGGAATAACTGAGACCATTGTCGGATGAACCTTAACATTGCCGCCCGTCATGAAGACGCTGTCCTCAGCGTTTCCTTCTTTGGTGTCCTTGGTAAGAGAAAAACCCGGCGGCACTGCCGACGACTGGGGGATGTAAGGTGCTTGCACCGTGTCCTTCAGGCTCCCGGTGGGAATTCCAGAGAGGGCAGCCCGCCTTCTTCGTTTTGTCTGGAGGGTGCTGCAACTCGTTATTCGCACTGTGGAATCAGGGTTACGGGGTAAGCTTTCTCCTCGATTCTGATCTGCGCGCATATCTTTAGGTGAGTTGGAGATGATTGGGGTTAGTTTTGTGTGTTCCGTTCTTTTCTGCGTGTCTCCCCAAGTGGTTGGAGCTGCCAGTGGTGTTAGCCCGATCGTCTGTTGGTGTTGCCGGGGGTTTTGATTTTGTTTCCTGGACCATGTGGGTGCTGTAAGGTGGGTTGCGAGGTGGCTTTGTCCCGTTGATGGGGCTACCTGCATTGATCCTTCTAAGGTAGAGATGTCCTCCCAGGTGCTGTAGGCCGGAGGTAACCCTTTCCACTGTATCAAGGCTTGAGGAATGGTATTACCCTGTCGAATGATGTTGCGCGTGCTGACGACTGCGAGGGGCTGATGGAGCGAATTGTTCTTCCAGGTGAGGGCTGGAAGAGCAATGGCTTGAAATTTTGGATCGCCGACATATGGCTTGAGCATTGAGGCATGGAAGACCGGGTGTATCCTAGATTCCGGTGGGAGTAGGCGGTATCGTTGCTCCAATGACCTCAGAAACTTGAAAAGGCCCATAGTATTTGAGGCTCAGTTTTCTTCCTCGTGGTCGTGTCATAGTGACTTGTCGATAGGGATGAAGTTTTAGTAACACCCAATCGCCTTTCTCCAGTTTAAGTTCCTTCCTCTTTTTGTCTGTCTGTGCCTTCATCCGGTGTTGTGCCTTGGTCAAATTTTGTTTGAGGCAGTGCAGCATCTCATCTTTGGTCTGTAGAGTTCCATCCACAACTTCGTTGTTGGTGGTACCTGCAGAGTAAGGGAGCAATCCAGGAGGTGGTTGACCAAACATAACCTCGAAGGGGGTCATGTTGGTCAAGGAGTTATAAGAAGTGTTGTAGTGAAATTCAACACAATTCAAATAATCAGACCATTTTTTTGGTGTTCGTGAGAAAAAATGCGAAGGTATTGTTCCAAGCAGTGATTAATTCTCTCGGTTAATCCGTCTGTCTGCGGATGATAAGAAGAGCTATATTTTAACTGGGTCCCTTGCAACCTAAATAATTCTATCCAAAAGTCGCTAAGGAAGATCGTATCGCGGTCCGAAATGGACTCGGGGAGCCCATGCAATTTTCTGATGCATCCCCAGAATGTTGTTGCCACGCTGGGTCCTGACATGGGGTGTTTAGGGGGGGGGGGAAGTGTGCTGCCTTGGAGAATCTGTCCACCACCACGAATACGATAGTGTATCCGTTGGATTTAGGAAGATGTGTGATGAAGTCCATTGTGATATCCGCCCATAATCAACTGGGGGTCGGGAGTGGTTGTAGCAACCCGTAAGGGCATGATTCACAGCTTTAGCCTTTTGGCAGATATCACATTGGTTTATGAAGGTTGTGACTTCATCCTTCATGTTATGCCAAAAGAATTGGGATTGACTGCGATGTAGGGTGCCTCGGATTCCGGAAAGGCCCCTGAGTAAGCTGGAGTGTGCTTCTGTTAGTATTGTTTTCTTAATACTAGAGTTCTCTGGAATGTATATTTTGTTGCGATGTATTCTGGGCCAGTTCGTCTTGCTGATAGTCTAGGTCCAGCCCTACCAACAAGGGGGAGGTGGGTACTGTGAGGATATGGAGGATTCCTAGGGTTGGGTCATCCGGAATCTCTGGTATACAGGATTCATCCGGAATCTCCGGTATTCGGGATAACCGGATAACGTATTGGCGGCCTGATTTCTTTTGCCTGCTTTATATTTGATGACGAAATCGTAACCTAAAAGCTTGGAGAGGAAGGTTTGTTGCTCCGGAGTTTGGATATGTTGTGTCAACAAGTGGTCCAGGCTTTGATGATCAGTTAAATTGTAAACTAATGTCCTAGTAGGTACTGACAGTGACGGCAAACATTTCTCGTATATATGTGGACTTCTTTTGCATGGCCGGAGTTAATTTCTTGCTAAAGTATGCGATAGTTCGATCGGCTTGTTTGAGAACAGCCCCTATGCCGGTGTCGAAGGCATCCGTCTCTAAGATGAATGGTTTTTGAAAATTCGGTAAGTCCAAGATAGGGTAGGTTGTCAATTTAATCTTGAGGTGTTCGAATGCGTCGTTGGCTTGAGTATTCCAAGAAAAAGCCGTCCGTTTGAGTAATTCGGTGAGAGGGAAAGCAATTTTTGCGTAGTCCATGATAAATTTGCGGTAATATCCCGTGAGGCCTAGAAATGCTCGTACATCTTTTTGTTTGTTTGGCTTAGGAAAGTTCTGAATGCTTTCAATATTAATTTTGGTGGGGAGGACTTGTCCTTCCTTAATGGTGTGGCCTAAGAATTCTATCTCTGGCAACGCGAAATAGCATTTTGACAGCTTGATGTACAAGTTATGTTTGTCTAAAATTTCTAAGGTTTTCGTCAAGTGCTCTAGATGATCGGATTCGGTGGAGCTAAATACTAATATGTCATCGAAGAAAATAACGATGAACTTCCGAAGGTAGGGTTGGAAAATGGTGTTCATCAAGGCTTGGAAGGTTGATGGGGCGTTGGTGAGCCCAAAGGGCATTACGATGAATTCGTAATGTCCTTGGTGAGTCCTGAAGGTTGTTTTGCTGATGTCATCCTCAGACACTCTGATCTAGTGGTATCCCGATCTGAGATTCACTGTTGAAAAAAAACGCACGGTATTCAACTCACCTAAGAGCTCTTCGATGGTGGGTATGGGAAACTTGTCCTTGATTGTTATTTTGTTAAGGGCCCTATAGTCAATGCAAAACAGCCAGGTCCCGTCTTTCTTTTTGACCAAAATGACCGGGGAGCTAAATGCCGAGGTCGAGGGTCGGATTTGATCGTTGTGAAGCATTTCATCCACCATCTTTTTGATTTCATTTTTTTGGTGATAAGGGTAACGGAAGGGCCTTAGATTGGGGGTTGTGGCATTCGGAAGTAGAGTTATCTTGTGATCGATCTCCCTGGAGGGTGGTAGCGTTTTTGGTTCCTCAAACAATGGTGCAAATAGTTTTAATATCCTGAAGAAGGGTTGCGGTAGTGTGGATTTCAATTCAGAGAGGTTTTTGGGCTTTGCGATGGAGGTATCCTTCACGAGAAGCAGACACATTGCTGAGGGTTTGAGGGCCGCCGTTCGGAGGAGCTGCGATGATGAAACATGGCTAACCTGGGTCCCCTTATGGTGTCCCGTTAAGGTCACTTGTCCCCTAGTGCTCAAATAAGTCAAGGTGAGCTTATCATAGTCCGTGGTCATGGGCCCTAGTGTCCTTAGCCATCTTTGTCCTAAGATGAGATCCGTGCCTTCGATTTCGAGGACATATAAGTGAACTTTATAAGGGTTAGCTTGAATGAGTAGCTGGGTATCCCTACATTTTCCCTTGCATGTCTCTGTGGACCCATTTCCCATGAACACGGGGAACTCAGTGATTTTTAGTATGGGTAACTTAAGATATTCAGTCATTCTAAAGGAGATGAAGTTGTGCGTACTGCCTCCGTCAATAAAGATTTCTAGTGGTTGGTTGTTGATAAAACCGGCCATCCTTAAGTCGTGGTCAAGGATTGCCCCGGTGAGGGCGTGGAGGCAAATTAAAGTGGTGGGATCCCCCTCTTCCACTATCTCGCCTGGTGGTTCTTCTATCTCGTCGTCGGATTCTTCGATTCCTCCTAAGTAAAGAAGGGCTCCTCTCCCCTTACACCTATGTCCTGCGTGGTATCGTTCGCCGCAATTGTAACATAGGCCTTTGTCGAGTCGAGCCTGGATTTCTGCTGGGGAGAGTCGTTTAATGGGGGGTAATTTTGTCCTGGTCGTGTTAAAGGTGTGAGTTGGTGGTTTGTGCCCTCCGTAGGAAATTGGGGTGTTAAGTGGAGTGCGGCTTCTATAGTTTAGGCTCAGTTGGTCCTCGTGCATCCTTGCTAGGGAAAATGCATCGTGGATCTCAATAGGTTGGGCGAGCATGACCGGCCCCCTAATGTTCTCCTTGAGGCCCGACACAAACATGTCCGATATGAACTCGGGGTCCAATCCAAGCACTTTGGTTGTTGATGCAATTAAGAGATAGTCCTGGGTTCTAATCTCGTTATATTCAAAATATTGTCATAATTCGTATAGCCAGTCAGTGGGGTCTCCTTTAGCAAAACGTGGGCACGAAATGTCTAAATTACCCGGGCGGTTAGGGACGACCTGTATGTTGTGAGGGGTCGGACTGGATCCGAGGAGCACGTTGGATTGTTGGGCTGGAAACACATTGGGTTAACGATGCTGGTTGCTTGCGGCTTCCTCTATAATGATGGGCCTTTGATCTAGCGGTGTCCCTTTTTGTAGCAAGTTTTCGAACTGCAACATGATATCCTTGCGCATGGCTGCGATTTGATCGGAAATCTGATCGGTTGAGTGTTCCTTGTTCTCCAATATCTGTCGTGCCAATAAGTTCTCTTTGGTTTGAAGCTCTGTTGTAAATTGTTGGCAGATTTGCTGTGTTTGCTGGGTAAGTTCTGCCAACAGCCGTTGATGGATGTCTTCCATCTGGCTTGCCCAGTTTGCTTGTTCGGTCTGTAGAACATTTTTGATGTCTGCGATGGACCTCAGTCCATCTCCCATGACGTTCCCGGCGGAATGGCCGAGTTCTCTCAACGAGAGCACCAAATGTTACGATCCCGCGAGGGATGATGACCGGAATGACCTCAAAAGAGGGGCCAAGGGGCCGGAGGGGGTAGAGATGAAGGAGGGGAAGGAGATGAGAGGAAATTAAGGCAACATACTTCTTAATAAAAACAGGGAACAATGGGCATTATATAGCCCAGGTCCAAAGGACAGTTACAAGCATACATGATAAAACAGAATATAAAAACATAATGGTCAGAGATGACCGTTGCTGGATAAGCTGTAAATAATATTATAGTAACTGGGCGGCTGGGATTGCTGCATGATTGGCGGGTTGATCTGAACGGCGGGTGAGCCTGGGGTTATGATTCTGCACGAACGGTAGATGATGAGGCTTGGGCTGTGTTGTTGCTGATGCCTGGATTTTCGTTGGGTGATTTGCGGTGGATTGTGGCCGTGGATTTCTCTTTATTGCTGACCCGTTCTTCATCGTTGGATGACTCGAGAATAACTGAGGCCGTCGTCGGATGAACCCTAACAGAGATCCATGGTAGAGCAGCTCCGTGCCCACTGGGGAGGGGTTGGGGTGTGTGGGTCGTGGCTCAGTGTGATCTGTATGGGACCGGGACCGACCATGGATCCATGGCAGAGCGCCTTCGGGTCACATCATTATGTATCCACAAAGAACCAATACCTAACCTAGACTTTCCCTGACCTGCCGGAGAAGAAGAGTAAACAAAACAAGCAGGATCTTGCACATCAAGGAACAAGCATGAGGGTCGGAAATCAAGCTATTTTGCTCGAACAATAAACACAAGACGCCGACAAAATTCCGAATATGATTACTCAATCAACCCGTATAAAAAAAAAGGAAAACCCTAAGAAACATAGAATGAACAGATCATCCGAGAAGTAGAGGAAAAAGTATACAAACCGATCATCTTGGCGATGAGTTTGAGCTCGTCCTGGGCCTCCTCGATAAGCTCCTCGACCTGTCCGCATGCGATGCGCTTCTCTATCACCTCCCAATCCTGCTCCTCCTCGCAGACCCGGAGGCGGTGGTTGGTGAAGCTCTCCACGGCCTTGCGGTATCCTTCTTCCTCCGGCACGGCCTTGATCTCCGTCAGTGTCCGCTTGTACAGAGATATCAGCACCTCTCGCGCGTTTGGCACCACTTCAAGCCCCACAATTCCCGTCGTCTCCTTCACTTTCGCCATCAACATCGACCCCATTCCGCCAGTCATGATTCGCCTCAGGAACATCTTCCCTCTTCCTCCCCTTCCTCTCCACTCTCTCTTCGGCGAGGAAACAACGAAAGAAAGCAAATCTGCGATATCCCTGCCGGTGGAAACAAGCTGGATTGTGGAGAAGTATTAAGGTGCAGCAAGAGTGGGATGGTATTATTAGGGCTATTTGTGCCCCCAAGAACAAACTTAAAACCTCTCACTTTATTCAATTTAACTTTATTCAATTTAATTGCAGTTCAAAAATTCACGTTAGCACACAAAAAATCGAAATCGATCAAATCGAACTAAATTGAGTCAATCAAATAGAATTTTGAACCGATTTGATCGGTTCAGTTCGGATTCAGTTCCGAGAAAATGAAACCGAACTAACGAACCATACTTCAAATGTTTTTTATGCATATGTGTTGCAATGCATATATAGTATGCATGCAAATATTTAGTCTTTAATTTTTATTGCAATATATATGTTAAAATTTGATATAATGATAATGGTGGAGAAAAGTAATGATCAAGCTATTGAAGGAAAAAAAATTATATATCACATAAATACAAATAGTATTTGTAAATTTAACTGGTGTTTAAAAACCGAGTCAAACTGAACCGATCAATTTTGGTTCGGTTTCGATTAGGGTGTGTAAAAATCGAGATTATTCGTTTTGGTTTCGGTTTTGCATAAAACCGAACCGAATCGTTTACAGACCTACGTTCCATGGCTTTGATTTCTTCTCCTGGGCATATTTTTTCTCTCTCTCTCCCTCTATCTCTCGCCGGAGTCACTATCAACAAATTACAAAAATAAAAAAATCATGAAAGGAGCAACAAATTCTAAAATCCTAAAGATCATTCTTCTTTTCTCTAAATCATGGAGTCAATAGAATTTTTTGCTCAAGTAAAAACTTGATAGTAACCCAAAAAAAGTTCACCTACTGTTTAGAGTAGGTCATTAATGGCGCTTGGAGCCAAACAAAGTAAAAAAAAAAACATGTGTCTGCAGGTAGGGACGCAACTTGGTTCGGTTCAGATCAGTTTCACTCAGAATTAGGAACTGTTGCGGACTAACTCGACGCCCCGGTCGGACCGGATAATCCTGGACCGCCTTAGCTCGCGGAGCGGTCGAGCGCGCACACAGTCAGTTGGAAAAGGGGGAATGAACACAGGGAGTTTTAGCGTGGAAAACCCTTCAACCGGGTAAAAAACCACGTGACCGGGTCTCTGCCGGTCAAAATCCACTATATTGCTGGAGGTTACAATTTGATGGGGGAATCGGGGCGACAGGCCGCTTCCGTTACAATCTTGAAGAGGGAGAGAGTGTATGCAGCCGTTGGTGGGCAACAGACTGCCTCACCAACGGGACTTGGACGGTGGAATGCGCGGGATGCTTTAGGCGCGTCCGCTTAGAGGCGGTGTGTATTCCAGGGTCGTTGCTACTTCCCTTGCTCGTCTTTCTCTGTTCTTGGAGTGCTTTCTTTGCGATTGAGCGCTGGTGGGGTGCCAACAGCCGATGACGGGGCCGACGGCCTATGACGAGTGCTGATATCCGCTGGCGGGTGCTGATAGCCACTGGGGGCCACTGGAGGTCCCGGGCGGCGGCCGGTGGTTGGCGGCGAGAGGCGGCCGCTGGGTGTTGGCGACGAGGGGTGGCCGCCGGCGGAGAAGAACGGGAGAGCTCCCACCTGAGGAAGAAGAAGGTGGGGGGAAGCGTAGGAGAAGAAGATGATTAAATGAGGAGCCCCTGGGGTCCTTTTATAGGCTCCAGGGGGAAGTTACGACGGGCCCCACCACTAACATAGTGGGTTAGTGGGTGGTTTTGTCCCGATCAGACGGTTGGAGGGGCCTCTCCCTCGATCGGACGGCGGGGAGGCCACCCCGAGGCGGGGCCGCCCGGACGACGCCGGCGGCGAGGAGGTGGCCGGACCCGGCGGCGGCAGGCCATGGCCGAGGCCGGCCATGGCCGCGGCCGGCCCTGGCCGCGGCCGGCCAAGGCCGCGGCCGGCCATGACCGCGGGTCATGGCCGTGGCCGGCTGGAGGGGAACCGCCGGCGGCGGTTCCCTCCGCGGAAGGTGGGAAAATGGGGGCCCACCCCCATGATCTCCATGAGAGATCATGGGGGTTAGGGGGGCCCACCCATGATCTCCATTGGTGGGGATCATGGGGGTCTCCTTATCCTTATAAATTAAGGTGGAACCCATCAATTGCCCCCCAAATCTCTTTCAGTTGGGAGGGAAGCGAGCACGGGGAGAGATTTCTAACTCTGGTCGCGGTGGTGATCGTCGGCGTGGAATCCGGGATGGCGGCGACGGCGTGTGGCTCCAAGGTACGATGATGCGCGCTAGTTTGGTAAGCGGGTGCTAGGCGAGTATGCGCGGAGGCCGGCACGGCGTAGGAGTCGGTGGTGTGCCACTGTTGCGGGGAAAGGGCCGAGCGCGTGCAAGCGTGTCGCGCGCGTAAGGGCTGCGCACGTGAGTGGGGTATGCACCCAACTCGCGTACGCGGGCTGCACGTGCAGGCGGAGGTCGCCCCGCGCGCGGTCATGCCGCGCGCGCGCAGGCCGCGCGCGCAGGCCGCGCGTGCGTATGCCGCACGCGCTGGCTGCGCGCGCGCAGGGCGCGCGCGCGCGCGCTGGCCGAGCGTGTGCTGGCCGGGCGCGCAGGCCGCACGCGCTGGCTGCGCGTGCGCAGGGCGCGCGCGCGTGCGCTGGTCGTGCGCGCGCTGGCCGCGTGCGCGCCGGCCGCGCGTGTAGGCGGCGCCCGTGCAGGCTGCCCGCATGCGCGCGCGCAGGCCGCGCGTGCGTTGGCCGCGCGCGCTGGCTGTGCGCGCGCTGGCCGCGCGCTTGCTGGCTGCGCGTGCAGGTCGGGCTTGGTGAGGCTGCGTGTGCGCGCGCGTGCAGGCGGTGCTTGCGCGCAGGTCGTGCGCAGTCATGGAGGGGGTTGTGTGCACGATTTTACCACTTTGAACTGACTAATTTTTTGCGGTGCGCAGGTACCGAAGCGCTCTGCTGGACCAATGCGTCTACGCTCCTCTTTGACTGAAGATGGCGTGGCTATTTGGAGAACGAAGTTCGGGCTTCCTCCAGACTTGGAGGTGAGGATCCCGCGTCCCGAGGAGCGGGTTCAAAATCCTCCCCGTGGTTGGCTAACTATCTGTGAAGTGTCGCTCAGATCTGGTTTCCGTCTTCCTCCCTGCGACGAGGTGGTGGAGATTCTGAAGTTTTGCGGAGTTCCTATTTCCCAGTTTGCTCCAACCAGGGTTACTCGTATTATGGGCTTGATTGCTTTTCTTCGTGAGCACGGGGGCTCTCTTTCTCTAGACCAGTTCCGGGATTGGTGCGACGTGCGCTTCGATGGTGGTGAGCGGATCGAGGTGCGCAGCAACAAAGTTTGGCTGGAGTTTGAGTCCCGCAAAGATCGTCGCCATGGTAACACTTTGTTTGGATATGTGAAGAACTCCTGGGGTCTTCCTGAGGTGTGGAATGCGCTTCCCGATCGTTGTCGCCGTGTGAAAGGGAGGGAGCGAGACTTCTCCCCTGTGCTGGGATTTTCCGAGCCTCGCGAGTTGGCTAATCGCCTCTTCAATATATATGCTTTTGTTGAAGAGAAACGATTGTTGGGATGTGGTATTTCTGTTGGCACGGGACGAGTGGTGTCGTCTTCTCAGGGAGGGGGCCGCAAGAGAAAAGCGGTTATGGCCTCCGTTAGTGATGTTGACGTTGTGGTGGTAGCTTCTGATGATTCAGTCCCAGATACGCAATTACCTGTTTCCCCGGCTCCACGGGCACTTGCCAGCGCAGCGGTTCCCCGGATATCTTCTTCTTTGAAGGCGATGAGTGATGCGGTAAGTTGGTGCCTTACTGTTTCTTCCTTCTTTTATTTTTCGTTTGAAGGCGGCTAATTGCGTTTTTTTCCTTTTGCAGATCGAGACTCAGGCACAGATAGCAGTCACCTGGAACGATCATTACGTGAGCCTGAAGGATGGATATCTCGCCTTGCAGGAGAAGCTTCGACTGTCGATGGGCTCACTCTCTTCTCTCAAGGAAGAACATGACCGGGACATCGCGCAGTATCATCGAGTTGGGTCAGAGCTGAAGTCCGAGCTAGAAGACGTGCGTGCTTCCTTGGACGTGGAGAAAGCCGTGGTGGAGAGGACTGCCCAGATGTTGAAGTATGCGAGGGAGGAGATATCTGGCTTGGAGACTCAGTTGCATGCGGCGCGAGATGAGGTTTCAGGCCTTGAGACCCAGCTTTGTGCGGCGAGGGCGCAGGTAGAGGTGTTATCTTCGGATGACCATACATCAGAACTGAAGGCCGCAGGTCTTGCGGAGTACCTGGAGTCCTTGGACTATATGCGGGATCGTAGCCTGATCGCGGAGGAGGTTCGTGATGACATTTGGTCCAAGGAAGTAGAGCCTCAGATGGATGATATACGCCAGTTAGCGCTTCGTCGTGGTGTTTCGAAGGCCTTTCGCTTCATAGGGAAGCATCTTGGGTGTGATACTTCCAGTTTCAGCTTTGCGGATGTTTCAGATGATGAGCGTTCTAGCTCGGATGCTGATGATGAGTAGCTGTAGTGCTTATCTGCTGTTGCATGTCTCGTCCTTTATTTGTAGTCATTTGCTTCTGTTATAGCCTTTGAGATTGTCGCCGTTAGGGCTCTAATTCATTGTTTCCTATGATATCCTTACTTGTATGTCGTTGTCATGTGTTTTGCATAGATGCCTTTTATCACGAAATGGTTGTTGGTGGGAGTTGACCTTCGTCATGATGTATTAGTATGGGAGTGATTCATGGCTTAATGCGTGGGCCTGGCTTGCGGCCTAGTTTGTATGAGGGCTTCTTCGTGAGGGGGGCAAGTCCTCATGGTGTTGCGTGGAACTGGTCCACGGCTTATCGCGCGAGACGGGCTTGCGGCTTCTTCGTGAGGGGGGCAGGCCCCCACGGTGTTACGTGGAACAGGTCCACGGCTTTTCGCGCGAGACAGGCTCGTGGCTTCTTCGTGAGGGGGGCAGGCCCCCATGGTGTCGCGTGGAACAGGTCCACGGCTTTTCGCTCGAGACAGGCTCGCGGCTTCTTCGTGAGGGGGGCAGGCCCCCACGGTGTCGCGTGGAACAGGTCCACGGCTTTTCGCGCGAGACAGGCTCGTGGCTTCTTCGTGAGGGGGGCAGGCCCCCACGGTGTCGCGTGGAATAGGTCCACGGCTTTTCGCGCGAGACAGGCTCGCGGCTTCTTCGTGAGGGGGGCAGGCCCCCACGGTGTCGCGTGGAAAAGGTCCACGGCTTTTCGCGCGAGACAGGCTCGCGGCTTCTTCGTGAGGGGGGCAGGCCCCCACAGTGTCGCGTGGAACAGGTCCACGGCTTTTCGCGCGAGACAGGCTCGCGGCTTCTTCGTGAGGGGGGCAGGCCCCCACGGTGTCGCGTGGAACAGGTCCACGGCTTTTCGCGCGAGACAGGCTCGTGGCTTCTTCGTGAGGGGGGCAGGCCCCCACGGTGTCGCGTGGAACAGGTCCTCGGCTTTTCGCGCGAGACAGGCTCGCGGCTTCTTCGTGAGGGGGGCAGGCCCCCACGGTGTCACGTGGAACAGGTCCACGGCTTTTCGCGCGAGAAAGGCTCGCGGCTTCTTCGTGAGGGGGGCGGGCCCCCACGGTGTCGCGTGGAACATGTCCACGGCTTTTCGCGCGAGACAGGCTCGCGGCTTCTTCGTGAGGGGGGCAGGCCCACATGGTGTCGCGTGGAACAGGTCCACAGCTTTTCGCGCGAGACAGGCTCGTGGCTTCTTCGTGAAGGGGGCAGGCCCCCACGGTGTCGCGTGGAACAGGTCCACGGCTTTTCGCGCGAGACAGGCTCGCGGATTCTTCGTGAGGGGGGCAGGCCCCCACGGTGTCGCGTGGAACAGGTCCACGGCTTTTCGCGCGAGACATGCTCGCGGCTTCTTCGTGAGGGGGGCAGGCCCCCACGGTGTTGCGTGGATTAGTGAGACACTGAATTTTGTTAGGACATGTAGTGTTTGCAGAAAATAAAAGGCAATTTTTTGAGTAACAGTTCGCATGAGATCAGGTTTGCGACTAATATAAATCACATAGTCTTGAATTTAGACAAGGTGGCATAAAAGAGTCATAACGTGTCACTGGTAAAAGCGGCGTAGATTATGTGCGTTCCATGTGCGGGGGAGAATCTTTCCTCCAGCGTTTCGTAACTTGTACGTGCCTGGCTTCACCACAGCGGTAACAACGAACGGTCCTTCCCATGTTGGAGATAGCTTGTCGCCTTGTGCTCCCTTCCCGGCAGCTTCCAAGGTGCGAAGGACTAGGTCTCCGATGTTGATCGGGCAGACCTTCATTCGGCGGTTGTAGTAGCGGGTTGTGCGTTGTTGGTAGGCGGTGGCGCGAAGAGCGGCTTCTTCGCGTACTTCGAAGATCAGGTTGAGGTTGTCGCGGAGCGCCTCGTTGTTAGTCTGGGGATCAAAGTTGGATGTCCGAGGACTAGGGACGCCGATGTCGACTGGGATAATAGCCTCCGTTCCATAGCAGAGATTGTATGGAGTTTCTCCTGTAGGCGTTCTCTCTGTAGTGCGATATGCCCATAATACATTAGGAAGGGCGTCCACCCATTGCCCCCCAGCATCTTCTAGTCGTGTCTTTAGTCCCTTTAGAATAGTACGGTTGGTTACTTCAATTTGCCCATTGGATTGGGGATGTGATACTGCTGTGTGCCGTAACACTATCTTTAGGTCTTCACACAACTGGGTAAAGGATTTTCCCGTGAATTGGGTGCCGTTGTCAGTGATGATGATTGCCGGTATGCCGAAGCGACATATGATATTTTTCCAGACGAATTGTTTGGCGTTCTCTTCGGTTATCTTGGCCAGTGGTTCCGCTTCGACCCATTTGGTAAAGTAATCGATTGCCATGATGATGAATTTCCTCTGACCGGAAGCTAGTGGCAAAGGCCCGAGGAGATCTATCCCCCATTGTGCAAACGGCCAGGCTCCTTGTAATGACGTGAGGGCTACCGGGGGCTGCCTGTAAATGTTAGCGTGCACTTGACAGCTTCTGCATTTTTGAACGAATTCTGTCGCCTCCTTCTTCATGGTTGGACAATAAAATCCTTGCCGTAGGATTTTCCTAGCCAGGGCTTTTCCCCGAGATGTTCGCCACATACTCCTTGGTGTACTTCGCGGAGCGCGTACCCGGCATCTTCTTCTGATAGGCATTTCAGGTAGGGTCCTGCAAAGGACCGCTTGTATAGTTCTCCGTCTATCAAAGTGAATGCTGCTGCTCTCATTCTTAGGCGGCGAGCCTCCTTTTGATCTTCCGGTGGTAGCTGGCCCTTCAAATGGGCAATTAGCGGGGCCGTCCATGATTCTTCTGCTTCATTGACTTCGGCTATATCCCATGGGCCATGGATACTGGGGAAGACTATTTCTTCTACCCGACGCCTTCTTGTTTGGTATTGTGTCGGAGAAGAGGCTAGCTTTGACAGGGCATCGGCTTTGTTATTTTGCTCTCGAGGGATGTGAATGATTTGGATTTGCGGGATTTGGATGAGAAGGGACTTGACGAGCTGGAGATACTGGGATAGCTGTTGGCTTCAAATTCTCCTTCTACCTGCGAGACAACAAGTTGTGAGTCAGTGTAAATGGTCAACTGCTTGACCTGGCAGCTGATGGCGAGCCTGAGCCCCGCGATGAGGGCTTCGTATTCTGCCGCATTATTTGTAGCAGGGAATTTTAGTCGGAGTCCATATTCTAGAGTAACGAGTTCTGGATTAATGAGGAGAAGGCATGCTCCATCACCTTCAGCTCCCGAGGCCCCATCTACGTATAACGTTCATGTTTGTCCGGCTTCCACTGGTGCAACTTCTGCTTCTGTTGGCAGGGTGTTTTCTACGATGAAGTCAGCCAAAACCTGAGATTTGATGACAGGGCGTGGGAGGAACTGGATATCGAACTCACCCAATTCGACAGCCCATTTAACCAATCGACCGGATGCTTCGGGTTTTTGGAGGATGGCACGGAAGGGTAATTTGGTTAGGACCTTAACAGTGTGCGCTTAGAAGTAGGGACAGAGTTTTCTGGCGGAGAAGTCAAGTGCTAAGGCTGTTTTTTCTGCAGCCGGGTATCGGGTTTCGGAATCAGAAAGGATTTTGCTTAGGTAGTAAATGGGGCGTTGAATTCCTCCTTCGTCTTTAACTAGCATTGAGCTCAATGCTGCTGGTGTGATGGCGAGATATAAAAAGAGAATTTCTCCGGGAGCTGGCTTGGATAGAAGTGGAGGAGAGGCCATGTATTGCTTTAAGGATTCAAAGGCCGATTGACATTCATCCGTCCATTGAAACCCTGTGTTTCGTGCTCCTCGGAGGATTTTAAAGAAGGGGAGGTACTTATCTCTCGTCCGAGCTAGGAATCGGGATAATGCTGTGATTCTTCCGTTCAACCGTTGTACATCTTTGAGTGATCTGGGTGGAGACATTTCTTCGAGAGCCTTAATTTTCTCAGGATTGGCCTCTATTCCTCGCTGGGTAACCATGAACCCTAAGAATTTTCCCGAAGTGACACCGAAGGCGCACTTGCTAGGGTTAAGCTTCATTCCATATTGTCTGAGGATCTTGAAACATTTTTCTAAGTCCTCTAGATGGTCTTCCCGGCGAATGCTCTTAACTAGCATATCGTCTACATACACTTCCATGGATCTGCCGATGAGCTCTTTAAAGATCTTGTTCATGAGTCGTTGGTAGGTAGCTCCTGCATTTTTAAGTCCGAATGGCATTACTTTGTAGCAATAAATTCCTTTGTCGGTACGGAAAGCCGTGTGTTCTTCGTCGGCCGGGTCCATCCGGATCTGGTTGTACCCCGAGTAGGCGTCCATGAAGCTAAGTAGTTGATGTCCGGCGGTTGAGTCGACTAGCTGATCTATCCTGGGAAGTGGAAAGCTATCTTTAGGGCAGGCTTGATTAAGGTTTGTGTAGTCCACACACATTCTCCACTTTCCCGAAGATTTCTTTACTAGGACGACGTTAGCCACCCAAGCGGGGTAGCCAACTTCTCGAATGAATTGGGCGCGAAGGAGTTTTTCAACCTCCTCTTCGATTGCTCGGAGCCTCTCTGGGGCAAAGTTTCTCTTCTTTTGAATGACGGGTTTACATGCGGGATTAATGTTGAGGGATTGATGGATGACCTGAGGATCGATCCCAGGCATATCTTCCGGGGACCAAGCGAAGATATCCTTATTCCTCCGGAGGTAGGCGGCTAACCTTTCTTTCTCCTGCTCCTGTAAGAGGGACCCGAGCTGGACGGTGCGATCTGGTTTTGTCAAAGAAAGAGGGACTTCAATCAGACCTTCGATGGGTGCCCCCCGCTGTAGAACTGCTTCATCTCTGAGGTCAAAATCATCGATGTTCAGTGTGGTGGGCTCGGTGGGCTGAGCTTGCTTAGAATAGCAACTCCTTGCGGCTTCTTGATTCCCGCGTACTATTCCAATTCCTCCGTGAGTAGGGAACTTCATCGCTAAATGGGGAATAGATGGGATAGCTTTGAAGGTGGTCTGAACAGGCCTTCCAAAGATGGCGTTGTACTCTGAGTTCGAGTCTACTACCACGAATTGGACTTCATGCGTAGTCTGTCTCGGAAATTCCCCCAACGTGACTGGTAAGGTAACAGTTCCGATGACTTGGACCTGATGGTTATCGAAACCGTATATCGGGCCCGCTGCTGGAGTTAGCTGCTGCCGGGATATATCCATATTCTGCAGAGTGGTAGAGAAAAGGACGTCGACCGAACTGCCATTATCGACAAGGATTCGCTTGACGTTGTAGCAGGGGTTTCCGATGCCAGCGCTAATTACAAGCGGGTCTTGATGCGGGATTCGGACGTTGATGAGGTCTTTATCTCCAAATGATATGGTGGTGTCCTGCTTGCTTTTTTTTATCTTCATGGGCTTCCTTTCTAGAGTGGACTGACAATATCTGTGAAGTCAGAATAGGTGATCCGGCGATAGTCTCAATGTTTCCTACCACTTGCCTTCCTCCTTCAGGTGCCGGCGGGGGATTCTGCTGGTCCCTGGGACGCCTAGGCGGATCTTGCTATTCTTGGACCCTTCCTTGCAGAAATCTACCGAGTAGCCCTAGACGGACTAAACGCTCGATCTCCTCCTTTAGGCGAGCACATTCTTCAGTGGTGTGCCCGGTTGTCCGGTGATATTCGCAATACTTTGATTGATCGTTCCTAGGATTAGGAGGCGGTTGCCTTGGTCGCTGTAATGCTGGTTCATTCTGGATGGCATACAAAACGTTGGTGCGAGAAGTATTGAGCGGGGTATAATCTCTAGGGGGATCTCTCTGCGAGTCACGCCTGCATCGTCCAGATTGACGGTCCTCAAGGAATCTTCCCTCCTGGCGCTGAGGGATTGACTCTTTATCTCTCTGTCTTTTTTGTACTCCATCGAACTGCCGTCGATGAGCTTCAATAGCTTCGTCTGCGGCTATTTGCGCTTCGATTCTGTGTACTAGATCTGGATAGTTGGGAACGGTTTCTCTCATTAGTGCTGAGTAAAAACCGCTGGGTCGAAGACCCCCTAGGAACACTCCACGTAGGAGTTCGGGGTCGACTCCCGGGATCTGGCGGGCTTCTGCAGTGAAACGTCGAAAGAATTCTTTAAGGGTTTTTCCTTCGCTCTAGCGAATTCCGGAGAGATGAGAGGGATCTCGAACAATCCTTCGATTAGCGATGAATTGATCGGAGAACTGCCTAGTTAATTCGACAAAACTAGTAACGGTACCGGGCCTCAAAGAGTGAAACCATGTTCGAGCTTGCCCTTTGAGGGTAGTTGGAAATACTTGACATAATAGTTGATCAGTGGCATGGAAGATCCTCATGATGGTGGTGAAATGATTGACATGCTCGAGTGGATCGTCAGTTCCATCAAATGTTTCGATGTTTGGAAGTTTGAACCCTTGTGGAATCGGATGATCAAGGATCTGCTGGATAAAGGGGGAGCCTTGATAAAGCGGTCGATGAAGGTGGAAATCTCTCCTTGCAGCTTGGCGGCATTCTTCAACAACAGCCTCCCTGATTTCTTGACGAGTGAGTAGAGGGTGGATGGGAGCATCGTTAACTGGATTGCGGGGGCGATCTGCCCTTGTTCTTCCTAGATGGGGATGAGCCGGACTGGCGGCATCTGAATGATCCTCGAGTCCTTCTTGTTCCACAGGGTCTTCCTGGTTCCTTGGTGGATTAAATAATGGAGGATGGTTAGCTGGTGGAGGTGACATTGGTGGAGCTGGAGGTGCTCCCATGTTCCGAAGTAGTGTGAGCATCTCTGTCTGCTGCTCCTCCATTTGGTGGACACGCCCTTCCAAAGCGGTGACGGGGGCGAAAGCCGCTTCAGTGGTCAGTGGCACGTCTACCAGAGAGTGAGATCGTGCAGGCTCAGTGTGTCCGCCAAGTGCGGGTTCTTCGGCGGCGCGAGCGCTCCTCTTTGCCATTGCAGTAGTAGAGACGATGGACTTGCTCTGTGAAGGATACTGGGAATGTTTCCCACAGACGGCGCCAAACTGTTGCGGACTAACTCGACGCCCCGGTCGGACCGGATAATCCTGGACCGCCTTAGCTCGCGGAGCGGTCGAGCGCGCACACAGTTAGTTGGAAAAGGGGGAATGAACACAGGGAGTTTTAGCGTGGAAAACCATTCAACCGGGTAAAAAACCACGTGACCGGGTCTCTGCCGGTCAAAATCCACTATATTGCTGGAGGTTACAATTTGATGGGGGAATCGGGGCGACAGGCCGCTCCCGTTACAATCTTGAAGAGGGAGAGAGTGTATGCAGCCGTTGGTGGGCAACAGACTGCCTCACCAACGGGACTTGGACGGTGGAATGCGCGGGATGCTTTAGGCGCGTGCGCTTAGAGGCGGTGTGTATTCCAGGGTCGTTGCTGCTTCCCTTGCTCGTCTTTCTCTGTTCTTGGAGTGCTTTCTTTGCGATTGAGCGCTGGTGGGGTGCCAACAGCCGATGACGGGGCCGACGGCCTATGACGAGTGCTGATATCCGCTGGCGGGTGCTGATAGCCACTGGGGGCCACTGGAGGTCCCGGGCGACGGCCGGTGGTTGGCGGCGAGAGGCGGCCGCTGGGTGTTGGCGACGTGGGGTGGCCGCCGGCGGAGAAGAACGGGAGAGCTCCCACCTGAGGAAGAAGAAGGGGGGGGGGAAGCGTAGGAGAAGAAGATGATTAAATGAGGAGCCCCTGAGGTCCTTTTATAGGCTCCAGGGGGAAGTTACGACGGGCCCCACCACTAACATAGTGGGTTAGTGGGTGGTTTTGTCCCGATCGGACGGCTGGAGGGGCCTCTCCCTCGATCGGACGGCGGGGAGGCCACCCCGAGGCGGGGCCGCCCGGACGACGCCGGCGGCGAGGAGGTGGCCGGACCCGGCGGCGGCCGGCCATGGCCGAGGCCGGCCATGGCCGCGGCCGGCCATGGCCGCGGCCGGCCATGGCCGCGGCCGGCCATGGCCGCGGCCGGCCCTGGCCGCGGCCGGCCCTGGCCGAGGCCGGCCCTGGCCGAGGCCGGCCATGGCCGCCGCCGGCCATGGCCGCGGCCGGCCATGGCCGCGGCCGGCCATGGCCGCGGCCGGCCATGGCCGCGGCCGGCCATGACCGCGGGTCATGGCCGTGGCCGGCTGGAGGGGAACCGCCGGCGGCGGTTCCCTCCGCGGAAGGTGGGAAAATGGGGGCCCACCCCCATGATCTCCATGAGAGATCATGGGGGTTAGGGGGGCCCACCCATGATCTCCATTGGTGGGGATCATGGGGGTCTCCTTATCCTTATAAATTAAGGTGGAACCCATCAGGAACCAACCCTTATATGTTCGATTCCAACTTTTCAGAACCGGAACCAATCCATGTATTCGAAACATAGAATTCCCAAATCAAAAATTTTGGTTCTACCCTTCCTCTTACCATGAGTTGAACATTACTTGTATTACGTAGTAATAGTGCAAGTTGCAAGTAAATATCATTAAAAAGTTATCTCTAAATATCAGTGTAATGAGTCTGAATCAATCAAATTTAACACGATATTATGTTTCTAAAATTCAAAAAATTTCAAAGTACAGAAAAATATATATTAATTTTGGTCTTTTATGAATTTTAAATAAAATGACAAATATTAAATAATATATATTCATGGTTAGCCATTAATTAGTAAAAATAGAAATATGTTGAATATTAAATTCTATCTAAATTATTAATCAAATATTAATTCTTTGTAATTTGGTTATTGGATCGGTTCTCGGGTACTTGTCATCAAGAACCGACCCAAAGGATCGGTTCCAAATTTTTTGGGAACTAGAATTGAACCGAGAATCACTAGAACCGACCTAAATTGATCGATTTGATTTTGGGTCGATTCTCCGATTCTTTTTGCACACCTTAGTATCAAGTAAAAATCAATAAAAGTAAGGATTTTGTCAAACACACGAAGTTTTAAAAACGTTTGAACTTGAATTTGGTGTTTTGGGTCGGAGACGACGAGACTCAACATGGTGGTGGATATGTGCAGGGGGGTCACTATCTCAACAAAATAAAGATTTTGTCATCACCGGGTTCTAGTGGTCGTTAAAGGAAGGGGGTTAAGTCGAAGAGAACAAGTTGGGAATATGCTTCGAAGTATATGACGTCGTCCTGCACGTGGATGCCATTCACGAAGGTTACGGACAAGTCATCCTGACGGTGAGTCGCTTTTAATTTGGACTGCGAATAAATAGTTAGGACGACAAATATCAATGGATGTCATTTTTTCTAGTATTCTCGCTCTTGAGTGACTGTCACACTCGTTGGAGTGAACTTCTCAGAGTATAACTGAGATCTTTTCCTCTGAAACACATCCGATCTGAGGTGACAAAAAAAATCTTTCTGCACATAATACCTGACAGGAGATAATAATGACATGTTTTCAGTCTGAAAACACATATTCTCCTCTACTGATAGGTGAAAATTTTTAGTTGAGAGATAAAGGACAAAAGAATCCATTCAAAAGGGACGCTAATCTATCCGCATGATCTCTTCTTCTTTAATTGCTGGATTAAAATTTCTGGAGTTATCCCTCTTGATAGGAGTCCATACTTGGCCAACTCATCTACCTCTGAATTCTCAGATCAAGGTATGTGTTGGTTAGTGAAGCTCTTGAATCTTTCGATCACACTCTTTACCAACAGTCGATACTGCTTCAAAATCGGATCTATAGTCTCAAAAATTCCATTTAGTAGAGACGTCATGACCAGAGAATCTATCTTTACTTCCATATCTTCTATGCCTAACTCTTTTGTAAATCTGAGTCCGGCAAGGAGTGTTTTGTACTTTGCCTAGTTGCTAGTAGTAGGAAAATAGGATTTTAGAGCTTGATCCAACTAGACCCCATTCAGATTAATAAAAACAACTTCTGCTTCTGATGAGCTTCTGTCTGAAGTTCCATCAATATAAGCGGTCCAAGCTAAGGGTGCTCTAACCTCCCTTTGTATATTACTTTCTATTGTATCTATCATGAAGTTTGCTAAAACCTGCACTTCGATCGCCATTCTTGGCACATCAGAGAATTCAAACTCCTTAAGATATATAGCCCACTTGGCCAATCTGTCAGAATCTCTAGCTTCTCCAACACATTTTTCAGAGGTAAATCTATAGCCACCTAAATATAATGAGCTTGAAAATAAGGTATGAACCTTCGAGCTAAGATGATGTGAGCTAGGGCTAAATTCTCATGGATTGGATATCTAGTCCCGGAATCTTTCAAAATCCTACTGATGTAATAGACTGGATAATGCCTTTTCTTTTCTTCTTGAACTAAGACTGAGCTTACTACATCTGACCTAACTCCAAGATAAATAAACAATACCTCTTCTTCTCAAGGGCTCTGAAGCAATGTAGTTGACGTTAGTTGCTTCTTAAGCTGATCAAAAGCTAAGTCACACTCCTTTGTTCATTAAAATTTTGAGGCTCCACACAAGATTTTAATTAACGGTGCACATTTATCTTTTAAGCGAGATATAAACCTGCTTAAACATGCCATTCTTTCTCCTAGCTGCTGAATCTCTTTAGGTGACCTTAAAAATGTCATGTTGAGAATTGCATTCACTTTGTCAGGATTTAGTGCAAGCCCTCCGAGAGTAAGGAGATTATCTAAAAAATTTCCCTTACTTGCCCAAAGACACATTTTAGAGGATTAAGCCTCATTTTAAAGGCTCGTGGAGTAGCGAACGTCTCTTCGAGGTCATTTGTATAAGCATGGAATGATTTGCTTTTTATTTGGAGGTCGACAACTTAAACTTCCAAGTTTCTTCCTTCTTTCCTTTTAAAGACAAAGTCCATCATGTGATGATACGTAGCGCCAATATTTTTTAGACTAAAAGGCATTACACAATAGAAAAAAATTTATCCTTCATTTGTAATGAATGAAGTATGAGGAAGATGTAACACCCTAAATTTTAACGTCACGATCAATTTAAAATTTCAAGGTCCGATCGCGAGTAAAATTAATCAAGCCGACAACTTGTGGAGGTAATGATCTATTTTTAATTATTTTATTATGCATGATAATCAGATAATTAAGTGCTGACATATAATTGTTAATAATCTATAGCGATCGCGATGATTTAATATTTAGTGCGAGTTTATTTCGCAAAAATATTCATTCTTATGGTCTTAGTACAATTAGTAATATTAAATTTCATAGTATTAGGTAACATTGTATATATAAGCATGGAGTGATTTGCTTTTTATTTGGAGGTCGACAACTTAAACTTCCAAATTTCTTCCTTCTTTCCATTTAAAGACAGTCCATTATGTGATGATACGAAGCGCCAATATTTTTTAGACTAAAAAGCATTACACAATAGAAAAAAAATTATCCTTCATTTGTAATGAATGAAGTATGAGGAAGATGTAACGCCCTAAATTTTAATGTCGCGATCAATTTAAAATTTCAGGGTCCGATCGCGAGTAAAATTTATCAAGCCGGCAACTTTTGGAGGTAATGATCTATTTTTTATTATTTTATTATGCATGATAATCAGATAATTAAGAGCCGACATGTAATTGTTAATAATCTGTAGCGATCGCGATGATTTAATATTTCGTGCGAGTTTATTACGCAAAAATATCCATTCTTATGGTCTTAGTAAAATTAGTAATATTATAAGCTCAAGCTTTTTTAAGCATAAAAAAGCTTGAGCTGATTCTCCCACAATACATGTCGCAATTATGCAAATAATATACACATTTTTTAGCTAAGAACGAGATCTATAACTTTCATGTTGAACATTCTTTTAAAATTTGCACGGTTTGATCGGAATCTCGCCCGAAAAGTTGCTGGTTCGAAATGAATATAATAATAATAAATTTCAAAATTCGAGCCAATAAGCTTTAGGGCCAGATTCTGACAAAACCGTGCAAATTTTGGAAAAATGTTCAACATGAAAGTTGCAGATCTCGTTTTTGGCTAAAAAATGCATATATTATTTGTCTAATTCCAATATGTATTATGAGAGAACTAGTTCAAGCTTTTTAGGCTTAAAAAAACTTGAGTTTATATATTCTAATGTATATGTACAACGCAAAAAAAAACCTCCTCTCCCGACTGAACATTTCACGCAGCATTTCCCGATCCCGACTGCGACGACAATCGCCCCGACGGCTCGGAATCGCTCCTGGCATGGCCATTCTTCGTCCCCCCGATCCACACCTCCTGCAACATAAAACCCCTCTCCCTACTGAACATTTCACGCCTCATTTCCCTCTCGCGGCAGCGGCGATCGCTCCCGCCGCTTGGAATCGCTCTAGGCCAGGCCGTCCTTCGTCGTCACCGAGGTCTCCTTCGTCGTCGACCCTGCTCGACATCTCTCGATCGGCAAGTGCATCCTCTTTGGTCCTGAACAAGATCTAGGTATTTCACATCTCCCGATCCGCAAGTGCTTTCCCCTTATTCCACCGTGCAAGTGCATCCTCCTTGGTACTCAAGGGTTATGAACAGAATAATGTTAAATAATAATTGAGTTTTATGGAGGAACCCTTTGAATCAGAAAATTCGGCTGAACCTTATATCAGACAAGAGTTCAATTCAATAGATGATGTGTATAATTATTATAATTTTTATGCACTAAACATTGGCTTTGGTGTTAGGAAATCATCTAGTTGCAAGTCTCAAGTGTCAGGAGAAGTAATATGGAAAAAGTTTGAATGTGATAAGGGAGGTTTAAAAAAATGGATGAAGGCGAATTTTTTTAAAAAACGTCGTGAAACAAGAGTATGTTGTATGACAAAAATAGATCTTTGTAAAAGTAATGAGAAATGGATTATTAGTAAATTTGTTAAAGAGCATACTCATGATTTGGATACACCGAGAAGAGCCAAGAAACTTCATTCTCATAATGTCTCACATAGATCAACAGTTGTCAAGAGTTTAATTAATCAAATTCACAGTTCGGGCATGGGACCATCTAGAATAGCAAAAACTTTGAATATAACTTGTGTTAGTGCTTCAATTACTACAAAAACCGTTTCAGATCAGTTAAGTGATGCAAAGAGGAATAATATTGGAAAGGAAGGGGCACTAGTATACAAATACTTGCAACATAAAAAGGAACTAGACCCCACATTTTTTTCTCAATAGAGTTGGACAATGATGGAGTTTTACGTACTATTTTTTGGGTTGATTCAAGGGCACGAGAAGATTTTCTAACATTTGATGACACTGTGGTATTCAATGTAACTTATAAAACAAATAAGTTTTTGATGCCCTTTGCCCCGTTTACTGATGTGAATCATCATAGATAATCAATTCTACTGGGTTGTGCACTGATATCTGATGAAAAAGAAGAAACCTTTGTATGGTTGTTTCAACAATGGCTAATATGTATGTTTGATGTATCTCCGAAGGCAATCATTACTGATATGGATGTGACAATCTGTAATGCAATTAGAAGGGTATTTCCTGATAGTCGACATCGCTTCTGCTCTTGGCATACAAATAAACACCTCATTGAACTACCTATGCTATACGTGATAAAAAAAGTGAATTCTCTAAAGATTATAGAAGATGGTTGAATGCCATGACAATGCATTCCAGTCATCATCTTTGGGATCAAATGGTAAATAAATATCAAATAGATAATGATAGTTGGTTTGCAAATATGCGGAAAAAGAGATGTCATTGGGTCCCCTCATTCCTTAAAGATATATTTCTAGCAGGAATGTCATCAAGCAAACAAAGTGAAAGCATGAATGGTTTTTTTGATGGCTTTGTAAACTCAAAAACTCATTTGTATGAGTTCATGGAGCAATATGAGCAAGGTGTAATCTCATGTCGGAAAGCGGAAGAAATGGAGGATTTCATGACAATGAATACAAGTCCGATATTATTGACTGGACTTTCAATTGAGGCAATGGACAAACCTATATATACCAGAGCAATGTTCAAGAAATTTCAAGATGAATTTAAATTGAGTTTTGAATGTTTACACAAAAAATTGAGTACAAATGCTAATTATATCACTTATACAGTTGGATTGGCAAAGGACGATGTCTTCAAGTGGACAACTGTTGGGTACACTGAAAAATATGTACCAGATTTGAAGAAGCCTCATCTTACTCAATGATATACATCAATTTGTATTTGATGTATGTTTGAGTTTCATTGTGCAGGTATAAGATTTGCAAAGAATTTTTCTAAGTACAAGTATCGACACTTGTGAAGATTTGTGTCGACACCCAGAAGAAGTTGTGTCGACACCAGAAGCAAAGTTGTGTCGATACCCAAAAGTTGTTTCGACACCAGGAGAAAAGTTGTGTCGACACCCAGAAGTTGTGTCGATACTAGAAGCAAAGCTGTGTCGACACCCAGGCATTGTGTCGATACCTGAAGAAGAAGTTGTGTCGACACCCAAAATTATGTCGACACCCAAGACAGGAATTATGTCGACACCTAAAGCAGAAGCTGTGTCGACACCCAGGAGTTATGTCGACACCAGAAGAAAGGCATGTGTCGACACTCAGGAATTGTGTCGACACTTGAAGAAAGTTTGTGACGACACCTAGATATACACTCAACGCCATTTGTCTGCAGCAGCTAAGTCAAGACCAGAAGCAGTTGTGTCGACACATAGGACTTGTGTCGACACACACTTAACGATGGCAGGACATACACTCAACGCCGTCTGTCTGCAGCAGTTATGTCGAGATCAAGAGCAGTTGTGTCGATACACAGGACTTGTGTTAACACATAAAAACAAAAGATGTGTCGAGTAGCTGAGGAATGACTATGTCAACACTTGGAGTGTTATGTCGACATCACCAAGACTTGTGTCGACACTTAGTCTATTTGTGTCGACACATATGAAGCAGTCTACTGAGTGGTTCATGCTGACTTATAAAATCATTAAGGAATCAACTGTCATGACTGGTGACTCGACAACTGTCATTTCCAACAGGTCTGACACCTTTGTCAGAAGGTTGTTACAAACCGGTTTAGCTGGTAATCAGGAGAAATCTCTATATAAAGGACTGATCCGTGACAACTTAAAAACACAGATACAGAGATAAAAAAGTGGATCATCTAAGGAAAGTTTTCAACAACAAGTAAATGGGTGACCCTTAAGAAGGCAAATTCTGAACAGTCTGTAGAGAAGATTCAGATCTTATTTTTAATTCAAGGAAGGAGCTGACAGGAGATCAACTTCTACATCAAGAAGAGTTCAACCTTATTTTGTTCTATCAAGAAGCTTTGAAATAGCTAAGTCAGGTTGGATCTAGAGAATCAGTTCATTCAAGAACTGATCAAGAAGCTCTCACCTATAGAGTAATCTATCTGGTGATATTTTTGTATTTCTCAAATACTCAAATTCTTGTAGGATCTTTTGTTAGATCTGAGTTGTAAGCCTATAATTATAAAGGCTGAGGTTGGCCTGAGTGCCTGAGGTGTAGGACTATTGATAGTCTGAGTTATAAGCCTAGTTATAAAGGCTGAGGTAGGGCTGTGGCCTGAGGTAGGATTCTTGGGGAGAATCTGAGGTAGGACTTGTATAAGTCTGAGGTGTAAGAACCATCTAGTTCTGAGTTGTAAGATCTGTGGATCTGAGTTAGTGGAAGGAAGTTGTGTTGAATCCAATTCTCTACTGGATAGGCGAAGGGGAGAAGTGGATGTACCCATGCCTTGAGAAACCACTATATATCTGGTGTATGCTGTGTTGTGTTTTCTGTGCTGTGTTTTGCAATTTCTGTGCTAAGTAAGACTTGTTATATTGCCTAAAATTCTTAAAGATAATTAGAACCTATTCACCCCCCTTTAGGTGTTTAGGCTCTTGAAATAAGTCTTTCAAGTGATATCAGAGGGAAGTTGCTCAAAGATTGACCTAATAGTCTGAGTGAATCTCCAAGGCAATTAACAGATTTCAAGAATGGGTTCAAATGAGAATCAAAAGGAGTTTGGATCTATGAAACTGCCTATCTGCAGGAAAGAATGCTTTGACATTTGGAAGGAAAGGGTCAGGTTGTTCATGGAAGCTTCTGATCCAAGAATCTACATTACAGTTCAAGAAGGCCCCTTCATTCCAATGAAGGTGTCAGTTCTGGATGCAAATATTAAAACCCCAAAGAATTATTCTGAAATGACAAAAGATGAGATCATCTTGGCAACACTTAACAAAAGAGCACAGAACATTATTGTAAGTGTTATAGATGATGCCACATTTCAGAATCTAGTGCATTGTAAAACCTCCAAGGACATGTGGGACACCCTGATTGTCTACATGGAGGGAACAGAAGAAGTTAGAGAGGATATGAAGTCTATGCTGAATTATGAATATAAGAGCTTTAGACAAGCCAAGACTGACAACATAGCTAAATGTTACAAAAAGTTTTTCAGAATAGTTAATGAACTGATGACATATGGTAGAGTATTCAGCACATATGAACTTAATGACAAGTTTCTCAGGTCTTTGACAAAGGACTGGAACACAAAGATTTGTGACATTAGAGAGGTGACCAAGCTTGCTGACACACCTCCTCCCACACTGTTTGGAAAGCTGCTATCATATGAAATACAACTAACTGCCAAAAAGGAGGAAGAGAAGAGCAGCAAGTCTGAGTATAAGGATAAGTTAGTTGCCTTCAAGGCTGAAGGCACAAGAAAGGGCAGGAGAAAATCTCCTTCTCCACTCAGAAGGAGTGATGAGGTAGAAGAAGGAATTCCAGACAACAACACATCAGATAGCCACACCTCTGATGAGGACTTTGCTGCCTTTACAAGGCAGTTCCAAAGGTTCATGAAAAAGAAGAAGTGGAGAACCATACGATCAACATCCTTTTCCAAGGATGAGTATTACAAGAAAAAAAAACTCCCAAGGAGGACAGGTATGCTTCTAAACCTAGTAAACAATCTAATTCTAAGATTGTTTGCTATTATTGCAACAGGCAAGGACATGTCATAGCAGACTGTCCAGACAAGAGGGCTGAATCAAAGGACAAGAAGAAGCAACAAATGAAGGGCAAGAAGGAGAAATCCTTTGTTGCCTAGAAGCAGAAGAGTTGGACAGATTCTTCATCATAAGGATCAAGAGAAGAAGAATATGCAAAAGCATATGTTGGGCTATTCTCAACTGAAGAGGATGATTAGTGCCAGGATCAGCCTAGTCCAAGCAAGATATACAGTTCTCCCTCAGCTTCTGATTATTTCACTGGATTAGAATCAGAAGTATCTGCATCAAGAGATGTGGATGGTTCTGAGTCTGAAGGTGATGTACACTAACTCATTGATGAGTATGGTGGGTTGTTTTAAGCTCTAAAGATACTGATTGATTTGAAACTGAAAGAGGTTGCCAAACTGAAGAACATAACTGTTATTCAGATGGGCATAATCACTTTCAAAGAAAATCATATCAAGAATCTGGAGGCAAGACTCTAGAAAGAAAGAGAGTTAGTGGCTAAATTCTCTAAGCAAAAATCTGTCTTGCCCTTAATAGACAATTTCATTTCTCAGAAGGGAAAGATAGGTCTAGGTTTTGAGGGAAGAACTAGGGCCACCAATTCTCATGGAAAAGGTAAGGTCCCAGTTCAGCCACTAGCCTCTAAGCCCCCTATTTTTTTAGGAAGGTGATGCAACCTACAAACAAGTATGATCATAAAATTACTCATAGTCACTGTGAGTATGGAGATCAGATTAGCAAGTGTGCAAATACCAGTAGGCCACTCTATAGGCAAGCCCATCAGGTTCAAAAGGAATTCTCAGGGTTTGCTGCTCCAGCACCTACACTTAAAAAGACTAGATGCAACAAGGTTATGAAGTCTGTACCTAAGAGAAGGTACAACAGATTTGAGTGTTGGTGTTGTGGCAAGGTAGGCCACTTTGCCATGAATTGCTGGTTTAACACAAGTGTTAAAACCAAGAGTAGTTTACCTATCAGAAAATCTGTAAGTAAATAGGTTATTTTCCAAACTAACAAGAACCTAGAACCCAATAATAATTTGAGTTCTAAGGATGAGTGATTCTTAATTTGATGCAGATGAATCCAAGTGACCATACTCCTATATGGTACTTAGATAGTGGATGTTCTAGACACATGACCTAACAAGAAGAATGTTAAGGGACTATGCACCCATAAAAAATGGTCCCAAAGTCATCTTTGGTGGATCAAAAAAAGGAGTCATCAAAGGATTTGGTAACATTTCTAGTGACTCAATTACTATCACTAAAGTGGCTTATGTGAAGGGTCTGAAACATAACCTGATTAGCATAAGTCAACTTAGTGATCTAGGTTATGACATCTCTTTTCACAAAGGGGAGTGCCAAATTAAGAGGTCAAGTGATCAAGAGATCATGTTGACTGACACTAGGAGAGGGAATGCATATTGTCTTAACCTAGATTGTGAGTATAACAACTCACCCATTTGCCTAGTTGCAGGTGAGAAAGCTTCACTATGTGTCAAATAACACAAGAGGTTAGCTCATCTGAATTATAAGTCTATAGGACTGTTGTTTAGCATGGGTTTAGTGAGGAATGGTCCTCAAGTCAAGTGCATTAAAGAGGGAGTGTGTTCAGCTTGCCAAAAGAGCAAACAGACCAATTCCTCTTTTCCTGCACTTGATACCAAAGATTCAATGAGATGTTTATATCTCTTGCATATGGATTTGTTTGGTCCTATATCAGTTCATAGTCTTGGTAGGAAAGTATACACTTTAGTTATTGTGGATGACTATTCTAGATACACATGAGTTTTCTTTTTGAGGCAGAAATCTGAAACCCCTAGTGTTTTCTAGACTTTTGTTAGACAAATTTAGAATGAATTTAACAGTTCAGTGGTCAAAATCAGAAGTGACCATGGAACTGAATTTTAGTCTGAATGTATGACAAAATTCTGTGAAGAATTTGGGATTCATCAGGAGTTCTCCTCACCTAGAACACCTCAGCAAAATGGAATTGCTGAAAGAAAGAATAGAACTCTTATTGAGGCAGATAGAACTCTACTCAGTGACACTACTCTCCCTGAATATTTCTAGGCTGAGGCAGTAAATACTGCTTGTCATGTTCTCAATAGAGCATCCATAAATAAGAAACTGAAGTTGACTCCCTATCAGATTTTGAAAGGTAGAAAACCAAACATTTCTTACTTCAGAATCTTTGGTAGCAAGTGTTATGTCCTAGTGAATGGTAAGCACTACCAAACAAAGTTTACTGTCAAATCCCTAGAAGGGATATTTGTTAGGTATAACAATAACAGTAGGGCATACAGGGTCTACAACTTGTCTACCCAAGTTGTAGAAGAGGCAATCCATATTGTTTTTGATGAGTCTAGATTAATTAACAATGAATTGTCTAGTTCTTCAGTTAGTTCTACAGGTCTAACAGACAGGCTGGACAAGATGACCATCAATGATGAAGCTCCTGCTAGGATGGATGATGGAAAAGATGCATGCTGTCCAGGGGGAGAACAAATCTCACTAGATGATGAAGACAATGAGGAGCATCAGGTGGAGGAAAATGAAGAAAGCCATGAGGTAGACAGGTTTCCTCCTGCAAGAAGACACCTGAAGGATCATCCAGCTCACTAGATAATTGGTGATGCAAGTCAAGGTGTTCTAACAAGGAGCAAAAGCATGAACACAGTTCTATGTTCTAGCTTCTTATCACAAATAGAACCCAAGAAGTATGAAGAAGCCATGCTAGATACTAGCTGGGTTGATGCTATGCAAGAAGAACTGAATCAATTCAGAAGATGCAAAGTCTGGGAGCTGGTTCCTAAACCAAAGGATCACAACATTATAGGAACCAAGTGGATCTACAAAAACAAACTTGATGAGAATGACACCATTATCAAGAACAAGGCAAGGTTGGTAGCAAAAGTCTACAGGCAAGAGGAAGAGATTGACTTTGATCAAACCTTTGCCCTAGTAGCAAGTCTGGAGGCTATAAGGATATTCTTGGCCTATGCTGCCTATCAAGGGTTTAAGGTATATCGGATGGATGTAAAGTCAGCATTTCTGAATGGTGACTTAAAAGAGAAAGTCTATGTTGAGCAACCCTCAGGTTTTGTAGATTCTCATTATCCTGATTATGTATATAGGCTTAGGAAAGCTCTATATGGTTTGAAACAAGCCCCTAGGGCTTGGTATGAAACCTTGTCTACTTTTTTTTATTGAGAATAAATTCTCTAGAGGAAAGATAGACAAAACTCTATTCTTTAGGGAATCTAAAGGCAAGATAATCCTAGTCCAGATATATGTTGAACATTATCTTTAGATTTACTGAAAACAACCTTTGTAAAAAATTTGCCAAACTTATGCAAGGGAAGTTTGAGATGAGCAGTATGGGTGAGCTGAAGTTCTTCTTGGGACTTCAAGAAAGACAGATTGATGATGAATTGTCCATATCCCAGTCTAAGTTCACCAAGGAGTTGATTAAGAAATATGGTATGGACTCAGCCTCCACCATAAAAACTCCAATGGGAACAAATATGCCTATAGGCAAAGATGAGACAAGGAAACTTATTGATGAGTATTTGTATAGAGGGATAATTGGCTCCCCACTTTACTTGACTGCTAGTAGACCTGACATCATGTATGCTATATGTGTCTGTGCTAGGTACCAAGCTTGCCCAAAGGAATCTCATTATACTATAGTTAAGAGAATCTTGAGATATCTTAAGGGCACATCTAATCTAGGTCTTTGGTACCCTAAGAATAGATATTTCATACTAACAGGTTTCTCAGATGCAGATTTTGCAGGATGCAAAGAAGACATGAAGAGTACTACAGAAACCTATCAATTCCTAGGAGAAAGGCTGGTGTCATGGTGTAGCAAGAAGCAGACCAGTGTAGCAATATCAACAGCTGAGTCTAAATATGTATCTGCAGGCAGTTACTATGCACAATTATTGTGGATAAAGCACCAACTGGAAGATTATGATATCAAGGTAAGTAGGATTCCACTGTTTTGTGACTCTACAAGTGCTATTTCTATTGCTAAGAATCTTGTATCACATAGTAGAACCAAACATATAGAAATTAAGTTTCATTTCATAAGAGAACATGTGGAAAAAGAAGATATTAGTCTAGAATTTGTAAACACCAATAATCAAATTGCTGATATTTTTACAAAACCTCTAGATGAAACTAAATTCAATTATTTTAAAATTGAATTAGGTATGTTGAACCTAGAATAGGTCAGCTTAAGTATTCCTAAGTAGAATAAGTCAGTAGAAAATTTCTCTGGAAATTTGTCTAAGTACAATGTTTGTGTCGACACAAACCGATTTTGTGTCGACACACACAGTATGTTGTATCGACTAAGAAAAAGGATATGTCGACACAGAAATAGTATCTGTGTTGACAGAAGTATAGGTGTCGACACAACTCTGTCGAGACTTTAAGTTAGCTGATTTTTGTGTCGACACACAAAAATCAAAGTTGACACTCTGTGTCGAGACTTAACCAGGCCATGTCGACACTGACATAAGTATGTCGACACATAGACGTGTCGACTAAACCTAAGTTTTGTCGAGACCTAGTCTTATTACTAAGGAATGTCTTTTGAATTCCCCTTGTCACCTAGACTATAAATAGGTGAAGCCAGAATCTGGTCGACTACGCCTTCAGCTTTCTCGACTCTAGACCTTGTGTCGACATAGATATTCTCTTCTCTTCTCTTCCATCTCTCTCTCCCAATAATGGCGCCTCATCAAGATGACAAAGTGAACGAAAGGTATGAGCTGGTTTGTGGTGGTTTCACGACAGCGTCTCCCGAAATTCAGGGTGTCATTACCCTAATTTCATAAAATGGATTGGAATTATTGGTTTCAGAACCAACGAAGATTTGGAAGAAAGAAGTCATGGAATTTTATTCCTCTGTAACTGTGGACACAGACGGAAAGAAGATCAAAGCCACTGTATAGGATTCCAGAGTGAAACTTTCACTGAAGGCGATTAGGAAATCACTCCATCTTCCTAAGGTTACAGATGAAGAAGATATCATTTCATCAATGACAAAAGATGCCTTAAGCTGGTGCGGGTTAAACCCAAATACCAAGGTTGGATCATCCATCACCAGGAAAGGGATGAATTCACAAGGGAAGTTCTTGTCATAGATAGTTAGTAAGGTGATCCTGTGCAAAACAGGTGGACATGATAGAATCTTCGCTTCTATGTTCAATCAAATGACAAGAATAATTTTCAAGCTAAAGACAGATTGGGCATCCATAGTTTTTGACAAGATATAAGAAGGAATCAAGAAACCAAATCTAGGAAGAGTCTTGAGTCTTTGTTTATCTTCAGTAATACCAGATATAATGAACCAACTTCCAGGATCAAAAATCAACCATATGAGAAGAATAGACACAAGAATCCTATCTAGGTGGGATAGAGTATTAACCAAGGAGGTTTCTACTCCTCAAAAACAGACCAAGAAAGAAAGGACGAAGAAGGAAGTTGTTCAACAAGTAGAATCCTCTAGTGATTCAGAAGAGGAAGTGGTCTTCAGTTCAGATGAAGACAGGAAACAAAAAGATGCTCAAGATCAAGTAGAGAGCAGTGTGTTCCAAGAGCAGCAAATAGTCACTTCTCCAGGGGGAGAAAATACTGAACTAGCAGCAAAAAATACTGTACTTTCTGAGCTGCCTGCTCAGGGGGGAGCAATTGATGGAGTTACTCTAGAGAGTGAATATGCAGCTGATACAGTAATGGATATTGTATCAGATATCAACAAATAGGCACTGCTAAATGTGGAGAAAGAGGCACAAGATGTGTAGTTGAAAAATAATGCTCAGGATGAGCAAGTAAGTATCCCCTTTCTAGAGAGGTCCCTGGACAAAGATCTGGATGTCCAGGGAAAATCTTTTATTGTTCAAACTAATCTTGTTCCTCCTATATAGGTGCAACAAGAGTTCACTATGGAAGAGCTCTTTTCTGATTTCTCTGCTTGAAGGACTGAGGAGGAGCAATCTCAGATTGAAAAAGATCTGCCAAGGACTGAGGGGGAGGAGCTGCTAAATGCCCCATCTTATAAGGAAACTGTTGATATAGATATCTCATCTCAGCCATCTGATAATGAGGAAGCCACTTTGGCTAAGAAGAGAAAAATTGTTGAAATTAAGAAAAGGAGCTCAGGCTATAAGAGAGCCTTGCAATCAGTAACTCAACAACCAGCTCCAAGCATGGATTTCAGTGCATTACTGGTCCAATTGTAAGTTAAGTTGGATGAGCAAAGGAAGTCTCTAGAAACATATGTGGATGAATCAAATAAAGAACTGCAGTTCAGCTGGCCCAGGAAATTAAGTCAATCAGGTTTGAAGTGAATCTGCATAAGAAAGAAATGACAGATTGCTTCCATAAGGGAGACAATATTATAGTTTATTTGGTTGAGCAACAAAAGCTTATCAAGACTGAGATTGAGGACATTGCTACAAAGCAAGGGTATGTTTTGGAAAATCAATTCAGGTCCAATGAAAATCTCAAAGACTCTCATGAAGAAATCATCAAAAAACTGGGAAGTATCACCACTGATCTGAAATCTGAAATATCAAAGCAAATTAAAGAAGATCTAGTTGCTGTTCAAACAACTATTGGAGCGTCCCAAAAGTCAATTTCTGATACCTTAATTAAGTTCAAAGACTATTACAATGAAGGAACAGAATATCTGGCTGATCAGATAAGGTTTCAGAAGACTGATCCGAGGGATCATATTATTAGATAAGTCATAAAGGGGGAGAGATTGTTAGTCAAAGCTAGCTCTGACCATGCAAAATGGGTCTCTAATTCCATCAGAGCTATTCTTGGCTTTCCTCCTTTATGTGATGATGACAATGTTGCTGAATCTGAAGTACAACCTACTCATATTGAAGGAGATTAGCCTGAAGGTTCACAGGTGATTTATCCTCTTGCTGATTTTGACATAGTTTAACAAGAAGTGCAGACAATGTACAGTCCTTCACAAGAGGCATCAAAGGTGAACATTGAAAAAGTAGAAATGTCTGAGGCTGCCAAGCAAGCTCAAAAGGAGGCACAATTATCCAAGAAAAGGTTCAGAGAACAGGCTTAATTGAAGCCAGATTTTGAACAATGGAGCCCTACTTCAAGGAATATCATCTTGACTGCATGGAAGGTTATAAAGGATAAGACCCATGACATAGGTAAGTGGTATTCTGAGCAAAAATGAAACAAATATCAAGCTAGACAGGAAGTCATTCTTCAGCATAGAAGGAGTGCAAAAGCTGCGAAGTTATCTGCTAATGCTCTAGAGCCTAGCAGGTACTTCCCCAAGCCCTTTCACTATTTTGAAAGGCAAAGAATAAAGGCTGAAGAACAAAAGAAGAAGGATCTCAAAGGGAAGAAACCTGCTGATGATACAGACCCTACTTTGCAGGCAAAGATTCAATCAGGAAAAGGCATAGTGATTAAGGAGTCTAGCCAATCATAAGATAGATAGGCTTAAGTATAGAACAATATAACTTTTTGTTTTTGTTCTAAGGAAAACATATAAACATGTGAATTTTCTGATTAAATAATAAAATCAGCTTCTCTATTAATCTTAGTTGTTTACATTATTTTTATGTTATCTTGCATTGAATTGTATGTACATCTTTTGTTTATGTGCTTTATTATGAGAGATGTATATCTTTGACTAAGGGTTATGACTTCTTCAAATAGGGGGAGATTGTTGGGTACACTGAAAAATATGTACCAGATTTGGAGAAGCCTCATCTTACTCAATGATATACATCAATTTGTATTTAATGTATGTTTGAGTTTCATTGTGCAGGTATAAAATTTGCAAAGAATTTTTCTAAGTACAAGTGTGGACACTTGTGATGAATTGTGTCGACACCGAGAAGAAGTTGTGTCGACACCAGAATCAAAGTTGTGTTAACACCCAGAAGTTGTGTCGACACCAGGAGCAAAGTTGTGTCGACACCCAGAAGTTGTGACGACACTAGAAGCAAAGCTGTGTCGACACCCAGACATTGTGTCGACACCTGAAGAAGAAGTTGTGTCGATACCCAGAATTGTGTCGACACCTAAGGCAGGAATTATGTCGACACCTAAAGCAAAAGCTGTGTCGACACCAGAAGAAAGGCATGTGTCGACACTCAGGAATTGTGTCGACACTTGAAGAAGGTTTGTGAAGACAGCTAGATATACAGTCAACGCCATTTATCTGCAGTAGCTAAGTCAAGACCAAAAGTAGTTGTGTCGACACACAGGACTTGTGTCGACACACACTCAACGATGGCTGGACATACACTCAACGCCGTCTGTCTGCAGCAGTTATGTCGAGATCAAGAGCAGTTATGTCGACACACAAGACTTGTGTCAACACATACAAATAGAAGATGTGTCGAGTAGCTGAGGAATGACTATGTCAACACTTTGAGTGTTATGTCGACATCACCAAGACTTGTGTCGACACTTAGTCTATTTGTGTCTACACATATGAAGCAGTCTGCTGAGTGGTTCATGCTGACTTATAAAATCATTAAGGAATCAACTGTCATGACTGGTGACTTGACAACTGTCATTTCTAACAGGTCTGACACCTTTGTCAGAACTATCAGAAGGTTGTTACAAACCGGTTTAGCCGGTAATCAGGAGAAATCTCTATATAAAGGACTGATCTGTGACAACTTAAAAACACAGATACAGAGATAAAAAAGTGGATCATCTAAGGAAAGTTTTCAACAACAAGTAAAGGGGTGACCCTTAAGAAGGCAGATTCTGAACAGTCTGCAGAGAAGATTCAGATCTTATTATGAATTCAAGGAAGGAGCTGACAGGAGATCAACTTCTACATCAAGAAGAGTTCAATCTTATTTTGTTCTATCAAGAAGCTTTGAAATAGCTAAGTCAGGTTGGATCTGGAGAATCAGTTCATTCAAGAACTGATCAAGATGCTCTCACCTATAGAGTAATCTATCTGGTGATATTTTTGTATTTCTCAAATACTCAAATTCTTGTAGGATCTTTTGTTAGATCTGAGTTGTAAGCCTATAATTATAAAGGCTGAGGTATGGCTGAGTGCCTGAGGTGTAGGACTATTGATAGTCTGAGTTGTAAGTCTAGTTATAAAGGCTGAGGTAGGGCTGTGGCCTGAGGTAGGATTCTTGGGGAGAATCTGAGGTAGGACTTGTATAAGTCTGAGGTGTAGGAACCATCTGGTTCTGAGTTGTAAGATCTGTGGATCTGAGTTAGTGGAAGGAAGTTGTGCTGAATCCAGTTCTCTACTGGATAGGCGAAGGGGGAAAGTGGATGTACCCATACCTTGGGGAACCACTATGTATCTGGTGTATGCTATGCTGTATTTTCTGTGCTGTGTTTTGCAATTTCTGTGCTAAGTAAGACTTGTTATATTGCCTAAAATTCTTAAAGATAATTAGAACCTATTCACCCCCCTCTAGGTGTTTAGGCTCTTAAAATAAGTCTTTCAGCAACTGTAACATATAATGGAAGTGATGTGATTCAATTGACTTGTGAGTGTTCAAAGTTTGAAATCGAAGGATACTTTTGTATGCATATCTAAAAAAATGTGCAAGTTATACCTGAACACTATATTTTGCGCAGATGGACAATCCAAGGCAAAATATATTACTAAGTGGCCTTTCAAATAATGAAAGTAGTGATGAAATTTTTTCACCAATGAAAAATGAGTCATCACAGGATAAGCCAACAAGGTTATTGAACAAGCATCAATGTCAACTAAATCATACAATTTTGCATGTGCTTCATTCCAAGAGCTATTGGTCAAACTAAATGATCTCAATCAAGCAAATTCTGACATTCCTTTGATTACACATGAGCCTAGCATGGGAACATATGTTGACACAAGTCATCCAGAGAAAAATATTCGAGATCCCGAGACAATAATGATGAAAGGTCGTCCAAGAAATCCTTCAAGAATACTATCTGGACTCGAGACATCACAATCGCAAATAAAGAAAAGAACATGCGGTTCTTGCAACGGAAAAAGACACACCACAACATGTCCACATAAAGGTAAAATTTAAAATATGAAAAATAAAACACCATTTTTTACTAATATTGATCATACTTATTATTATTATTTTTGTAGGTTCATTGTCTAACTTTGATTGAAGCATTCAACAAAGACTAAACAATCATCAACAAACTATTTGGCAGTTTTTATTAGTTTACCATTTTGGTTTCTTGTTCATACCGCCTTGGCTTTCATTTTACTTCAAAATATTTTTTGACTGAATTCACTGTTGGATTTATGATAAGGCTACTGTGATGAAATTGAAGGCTTATGCTTAATGAATGTCACTGTAAGTTGGACACTGGATATGAGGTTACGCAAATTCATTCTTTTTTTATCAGCTTATGCTTAATTGACGACACTGGGATGCCTGAATCCACGCCGCAGGAGCGATTCGTCAAACACACGAGAGAGGGAGATGAGGTTCGAGGACAGGTTCGACGACGATGAAGTACAACCATGCCTGGAGCGATTCAAAGCGGCGGGAGCGATTCAAAGCGGCGGGAGCGATCGCCGTCTCGATTCGTCGAATCCACGCCGCGAGCGCGAGAGGAAAATGAGGCATTAAATGTTATGTTACGGGAGGTGTGGATCGGGGTCGGCGACGAAGGATGGCCATGCCGGGAGCGATTCTGAGTCGTAGGGGAGATCGCCGTCGCAGTCGGGATCGGGAAATGCTGCGTGAAATGTTCAGTTGGGGGAGGAGGTTTTATTTTGCGTTTTCTGCACATTTAGCAAGCCGCGTATATATATTGAAATTTCCCTACAGTTACTATAACCAGCCCCCCTCTCACTGTCATTTCAATTAAATCCCACATGATTAAAAAATGCACCCCTAGCCGAACAATGTATTCCCACAAGCGCACTACTGGTCTTCTTGACAACTCCCATAACCGCAAGCTTCATCGACTAGCGAATCCCTAATCGACCAACGTCGGCCTTTCCTCCTCCCTCTGCACACCTCAACGACCTCCCTCCTCCCTTCCAGCATGGGGGGGGGGGGGTTCAGTTTCTAACCCTAGCCGGTGGAGAAAGTTTCCTCTTTCGCCGCTTTTCATTTCAGTGAGTGTGGTTCGTCATTTCTCTTTCTATTCTAAGGTTATCTTCACTTTTATCAAGCAGTTATGCCCTAATGCCTTTTGATTTCAGTTTGGGGGGGGGGGGGGTGACGCGTCCGTGTGCCAAGTCTTGATCGATCGTTGTGTAAATCCCCAACTTCGAGGTAATGATCTCTCATTTGATATTCCTTCTGATTCAATTTTGTTTCACTCAATTTGGCGAGTTTCATAGTAACCCTTTTTCGTGGAGCCCAATATAATATGGATTTTTTCACCTAATTTCAAATCCATTTAAAGTTGGTGTTAGGGATCAGAGAAGTTTCTCATTTATTTCCGAATTGAGGTGAGATCTTTATCTTCAATTTTCTTTTCATGTGACTTGATTCTAGCCATCAGAATATACTCTTTTGGGAATCATTTCTAACTCTGAAAACTTTATGGTTTTCCCTAGCGTTCGGTATCAGTGAACCCCATCTTTAATTGGAGAAGTTCGTAGTGATCAAATTTATTGGAAGCAAAATCATGTCACCTCACCGCATGTACGAGAGTCGAAACACCGTATTATGAAATTTGACTCTTTTTAGTTAAATAAATCAAATTGTTTTTAATTTATGATTTAATTATGTCACTATATGCACTTGAAAGATACAAGTTTCTATTGTCAAATCAGACCAACAATGGATGAATAAGTTAATACAATGGAGAATTAGTTTTTATGCAGATGAAAATCATGATTTAGATAATAAGGAAATCATTGTGGCGGGATATGAAATTTGATATTAAATAATAGTAAATCAAAGTCAGAATTAAGTTAAAGGGTAAGATACACTGAGACTAAAATATTAGATTCAGTTACATGAAATCCTTAACTTAGTGTACTTAACTAAAACGTTAACCCATGTGAGTGTCTTATTAAACACTAGTCTAAATAAAATTCAGGAAATGACGAGAGAGGTTCACCCTCCCATTTTTCTATGGTGGAGGCACACCACCGTGTTCACAGGGCCAGCAGGCCACCACACGAGTTACAGACTAAGGGTCGATGACCCTTGTTTACAGATATGAAACTCCTCAGATAGGAGTCTGTGTTTCTTTTGAGGGACATTCAGTTCAGGGAACTGTTAGGTTTGCCACTCAGACTACAATTTTCAGGTTGTGCATAGTCACCTCTAATAACATGATTCATTAAGTTAGTATGATACTTGTTGAAACTTACACCAGTTACATTCTTAAAACTTCAGAAAACATCAACCTAAACAATTAAGAAAAGTGCGTCAAATTGTATAGTGAGTCGATTTTATGTCCAGATCATTTATTCAAGTGTCAACATTAATAGTAAATAATTTTGCATATTTTATATACAAGTAATATTCATTTTATAGTGTTGCCAGGAGAAGTAGTTTTTCTTACTTTCTAGTGGGTCGACCCAGTTGGAACTTGTTTTTATAAGGGGCTCTGGTCAGAGGATCCGCTTAGGATAGGCGATGCAGTCTTCACAGTTTCCAGTCTCTTTTAGTTGTATCATTCTTTTATTGTATTTATTTTACTTGCATACACATGTATTCTATTCATGTTTTGATGTACCCGCTTATTCCAGACTAACAGTATTTCAGTTTTATAGTGTATTTTCAGTTCTAGTTGGCTCAATGAATTTAGCTTTTGAGGTACACTTTTACCCATAGATTTTTCTTACTCTACTTTTGCTGTAAGTTTATATTAGCATATTTATTTATGTCTGCTTTATTCCAATTTTATACCGTTACTTAGTTTACTTCTTATCACGGGCCCGATCAGACTGTTGATTTGTTGTTAAACTAGGTTGGAGTGTTTCAGAAGATCATGCTTGTACATTTGTATTTGGTGATAACTAGAGAATGCATCTAAAAAGCTCATGCATGAGAACCATACCACAAAATTAACTAAAGAATTTATCTGAGACAAATGGTAACAATCTTTAGGAAATACTTTATTGAGCTTAGTAAAATCAACACACATCTTCCATTTCTCCCCAACTTTTTCACCATTAGAATATTTGATACCCATTCCGAGTACTTAATTTTTTGGATGAAGTAGGACTTGAGGGGCTTGACGACGTCTTCCTTTATAGGTTGGGAAAGAGTCACCGCCACCGCTCTCTTCCTGTGCTTGACGAGCTTGAAGTAGGGATCAACATTCAGATGGTGGCAGGTGATGTCACGATCAAATCCTGGCATATTGTTTGTTGACCAAGCAAACATATCTAGTTTCTCTAAGGGATAAGAAATCGACTTTGCTTTCTCCTCCCCTTATAGTTTTGCATTAATGATGAGCACTTTATCTCTATTTTCTTCTGAAACTATAATGCTCTGAATGACCTAGGAATGTTCCAGGTGGGGACCATCTTTCTCTTTTTCTTCAATTGGCACCTCTTAAGCTTTCTCTTATATAACTATTGCACATCTGTCAGCTTGAAAAATAGGAAGATCAGAGATAGCTTCTTGGGTAGGAGCAGATTCAATAATATTAATTATTTTAACGTATCTCTCCCTGACAAGTTTGGGGTCAATCCTGACCCTAAATTGCTTCCCTTGCATAACAAAATCGATTACAAGGTGAAAGGTTGAGACGATGGCATGATACTCATTAAGTATAAGCCTCTCAGAAATTGCATAGTAGCTACCTAGAGCATTTACTACGACAAACATGAACTGATTGGTCACTCCTCCTAAGTGTTACTGAGAAGTTGAAACTTTTTTCAACCTACCTTCTTTTGCCAAAGAGGTCGTCAAGGGGCCTTTGGGTGGAAAGGAGAGTCTTTCGAGTCTTTAGGGATTCAAAAGTTTGTTTAAATAAGAGTTTAACATAACTATAAGTATCTATCAGAATTTTATCTTTCGTATAGTTCTTAATGATTTTCTTAATCACTATTGCATCGTTGAATGGATTTGTAGTCGTAAGAAGGTCATTGTTGGGTCCATTGACACAATGTCCTAGATTTGAAGAAGGACCACAAGTCAATGGTATATACATGAAAGTATTTAATATATGTTCAAGTTTATTGTATGTAGGTTATACTCTATACCATGATTAGATAGGATGTTAGGGTCACAATATTAGTTGGACTCAAGATAGGATGCTGACAAAGTAGGGCTAAGTTCAGAAGCGTTGAGTGATGACAGTTCACTCAATGCCAAGAGGCTAAAAGCATCGACAAAAGCTCAAACAGTCAAAGCATCAGAGGTGCAGACAATAAATCTGGCTAAGTCTAGAAGCGTCGAGTGAAGGCAATTCACTCAACATCAAGAAGCCTAAAAGCGTTGACAGAACTACATGTAGTCAAAGCAACAGTGTTGCTGACAAGAAATTTGTCTAAGGACAAAAGCATTGAGTGAAGGCAGTTCACTCAACGTCTACTCAACAAGAAATTTGTCTAAGGACAGAAGCGTTGAGTGAAGGCGGTTCACTTAATGCCTACTCAACAAGAATTCTGTCCAAGTACAAACACGTTGAGTGAAGACAGACCACTCAACGACTCATCAAGAAGCCATGCAAACGAAGAAAGTGTTGAGTGAAGAGTTGCACTCAATGCCTTTATACTGAGAAAATTCAACTAAGTCCAGAAGCATTGAGTGACGAAGGCTCACTCAACACTTATTCAGTTAGACTATAAAAGTCAAGATGCGTTGAGTGATGAAGACTCACTCAATGCCTATACAGTTAGACTATAAATGCCTATATGCGTTGAGTGGTGAAGGTTCACTCAACGCCTAAAGATGCAGAATTCTACTAAGTGTTTTTGCGTTGAGTGACAAGGCTTCACTCAGTGCCTATGCACATTGTCAAAAATTTGCTAAGTCCACAAGCGATGAGTCATGCTGGCATCAACAGAAATTCAAATATCGCGGGTTTTGCTTGCAAGAAGACAAAAGGCGTCACTTGCCTTTAGTACAACATTTAATGCAAAATAAGTGTGACAGTTACCAACTATGGAGGTCCATACTGCATAAAGAGCCGTTGGACAACGGGATACAAAAGCAGAGTCCCGAGAAATAAAAAGATAACTTTTGAGAAAGAGCTTTTTGGGTCATCTCCTTCCTCTCGACGAAGTGGAAGATTGCCGAGCAGGAGCTCTCACTGAAAGTCTGTGAACCACAAATAAGAGTTAGCTGTTGAAGAAATTAATCACTGAAGGTTCAATTAGTCTTCAACAGCAGATCAAAATTTTTTTTCTGAAGAAGGAGAAGTAGAGCATGCTTCCAACTGCTGATCAACTTCAAGGCATCAGCTCTAAACTCTAATACAATCAAGGCTTGAAAAAGTAGTGCTCTGTAGTTACTTCACAGCACAAGCAGAACATTCCTGAAGATCTATTCTTGGTGCTATGGAGAAGATAGTGCTGAGCTCACTCAGTTAGGGAGAAGGCTCAAAGAACACTCTCTTTGGAGAAGGTCATCAACAACAAACTCACCTTTCTATAAGATCATTCTTGATTTGAGTTGTAAGCCTGAAATATAAAGGCTGAGGTGTAGGATCCTTCTGCGGATCTGTGGTAGGGCCGGTGTGCTTGAGGTAGGAGATTTATTCTCTGAGGTAAGATCCCGTGGTGGATCTGAGTGTAGGGCTATCCTCTTAGCCTGAGTGTATGACTTTGGATTAAGTCTGAGGTAGGCGATCAGAAGGATCACTGAGTTGTAGGAGATTTTATTTCTGAGTCTAGGGCCTTGGGCCTGATGTATGACTTGGAGGAGTCTGAGAGATCCTGAGGGACCTGTGTTGTAAGCTCTTGGAGCTGAGAATGAAGAAGATTGACTTGTCTAACATACTGTTAGAAAGATGGGATGGACAGTGGATGTACCCATACCTTAGGAAACCACTATAAATACTTATGTGTTGTGTCTCTTTCTCGAAAGATAACTAAACTAACTGAACACACAACATAGCTAAATAAAAAGATAGTCTTAAAGACTAAGAAACATATTCACTCTCCCTCTAGGTGTATAGTTACTCTTAAAACAAAGACTTTCAAGTGGTATCAGAGGGAGGTTGTTCAAAAAAGACTTAACAGTCTGAACAGATCTCCAAGAGTAGCTAAAGATTTGTTCCATGGGTTTAAGTGAGAACCACAAAGAGTTGAGCTCCATGAAGCTCCCTATCTATAGAAGAGAGAATTTTGGGATTTGGAAAGAGAGTGTTAGGCTATTCATGGAAGCTTCTGACCCTAGGATCTTCATTATAGTTCAAAAAGGACATTTCATTCCCATGAAAATCTCTGTCCTAAATGCCAGTGTGCAAACTCCAAAGAAATACTCTTAGATGACCAAGGATGAGGTCATCTTGGCAACCATGGACAAGAGGGCATAGAATATCATTTTCAGTACCATAGATGACTTTACCTTCTAGAATCTTGTCCACTGCAAGACACTCAAGGAAATGTGGGACTCTCTCATTATTAACATGGAGGGGACAAAGGAGGTAAGGGATGATAGAAAATCTGTCCTGAATTAACAGTACGAAGCATTCAAGCAAGGGAAGAAAGACTCCATAGCTGAATGCTATGAGAAGTTCTTTATTATAGTGAACATTCTAATCACATATGGCAGACAGTACACTAGTTATGAGCTTAATGACAAGTTTTTGAGATCCCTAAATAAGGAATGAGATATCAAGATCTGTGCCATCAGAGAAGTTAGTAACCTGACCAACACTCTGCCTCTAGACTTGTTTGGGAAGCTGCTATCCTATGAGATGCAGCGGAACTCTAGGAAGGCTAAAGAGGATGCAGCCAGATCTCTCAGCAAAGAGAAGACAGTGGCCTTCAGAGCTAAAGCCACAAGAAGAAGCAGAGAAAAGACTCCTCTAAGGATAGTTGCTGAGTCAGAATGCTCTAATCCCAGCTCCTCTGGGAATGAACTATCAGATGGAGAACTAATACAGTTCTCCAAGCTGTTCAATAAGTTCCTAAGCAGGAGAAGACAATGGAAGAACATGGGCCATTCAAGCTCTTCATCAAGAATGTCCCACTCCAGCAAAGACAAGTCCATAATTGATCTCTTTGGGGAAAGGTATGACTCCAAACAGAACAAATATGTTAAGACTAATGTTGTTTGTTACTATTATAACAAGAGTGGACATGTCATTTTTGAGTGGACATGTCATTTTTGACTGTCCAGTTAAGAGGAAGGAGTAGATGAAGTCTGATGTCAAAAACCATCACAGGTCAAGTAGGCTGAAAAGAGCTACTTGGCTAAGAAGACTGTCAGCCTATCAGACAATGACTCATAATCTTCATAATCAGAAGAAGAGGAGGCCAATATTAGACTCATTTCCATTGAAGAAGATGTTGAACTCCCTGCTGCCACATCTGGCATCAGGGCCCTACTATCCTCAGTTGATAGTGGCTGTGAAGAGGATGAGGAGTACAGTCTCATGACCATATTAGAAGATAATCAGGACATTTCTATTCCTGATGAGGTCCACTTTATCCCAAGCTCTCCCTCTATCTATTAGTTTGGGTCATACTCTGATGCATCCATTTCCTCCAGTGAGGATGATGGTTCATATTCTGAAGATGATGTTAACCAATTGATTGACAAACATGATGTAATTCTGGATGCTCTAAAGAAGAGCAAAAGACTTGTCAAGAGACGAGCTGAGGATATTATCTCACTACAACAAGCTGCTTCCCAGTAGTCTGAGTCAGCCCCCTTGCTAGATCAGATGAGGAGGGAAATTAGCCGGCTGAAGAAAATCTCAATTATCCAAATTGGGACCATAAGCCAGAAGAACAAGATCATCGTGTATCTTGAAGAGAAGCTTTATAAGAAGAAAAAGATTGTGGCTGAATTCAGCAAGCCCAAGATAGTGTTATCATTGATTGTGTAATGTACCGATTCACGCTAGGCTCCTCGTGCGTGCTTCTGAGTCAGGAGAGCTGACTTGGGCCCAGGGAGTATAGGCGACTAGGCTTACACTCGTGTGGAGAAGATAAATGGGTCCAGAATAGGACACGGGTAGAGACATGGCCGTGCCCCTACCCGTGTGCATCGAGTAGAACTGGAGAGGCATTGAGTGGAACTCGACAGGGCCTGTCCCGAGAAGGACATGGGTAGAGACACGGGCGTGTCCCTACCAGTGTGGAGAGGCGTTGAGTGGAACTTGACAGGGCCTGTCTAGAGAAGGACACGGGTAGAGACATAGGTGTGTCCCTACCCGTGTCGAGAGGCATTGAGTGGAATTTGACAGGGCCTGTCCCGAGCAGGACACGGGTAGAGACACAGACATGTCCCTACCCGTGTGCGTTGAGTGAAGATCAACAAAATGTGACCCGAGCAGGACACGGGTAAGAACTCAGACATGAACACGGTCGTGTCTCGTGACACAGGTAGTGGACACGGGCGTGTCCCTACCCGTGTTTGTTTATATACGATGCTATAACTGTCGCCGCCGCTTCACCCGAGCGGGACACGAGTAGGAACACAAGCATGTTCCTACCCGTGTTGGTCCTATTTAAATAGGATTTGGCCATTTTTCATCCTCTTCCCAAGCCTTCTTTTTCTGTGGAGAAACTGCTGGAGGAGGGAAGGAGTTGCTGGAATCAACTATACTCCGTGAAGAACCGCCGCCGCCGCCAAGGAAAAGAAGATGTCGCCGCGAAGAGTGACGAGATTCATGGTCGGAAATAGCGGAAGCGCCGAAAACAAGGTGAGCTTCCTCCCCTCTCCCTTGATGCTAGATCTGTAGTTAAGCCTAGGCGAGATATCGACTCAAATGAGTCTTGATGTGTGAGATGAAGATTTCTAGGAAAAGGCCATGCTAGGACTTGTGTTCTAGGGTTTAGTCATCTTCAACCTCTCCTTTATTCAATGTGATGATGGGGGATGGTATCGCGAAGAGGAATGGCCTGATGAGGGTGAATAAGGGAGGAGGAATTTATGATGAGAATTGGGAAAATCGGCTGGAGGAGGAAGACGAACCGATACCGTTCGTTCCGCCTTAAGATGCACGCAGAAATCTACTTTCTGCGCGCAACGATCTTCGTGGCCATTTTCAGATATGAAACGGCCAAATCTGGGCTTTTGACTAAACACGAAAGTTGTAGACCTTGGAAATACCTTTCCAGTGAGTGGTTACACATCTTCAGGCAAAGTCTGTAGCCACGGGAAAGTCTGATCGAAGTAGAGTGCTGACAGGCTAAGCGTGCAGAAAATGTATTCTGTACGCAGCAGGCTTTGGAGCCAATTTCATGTGTGATAAAGTCTGATCTAGGTTACAGACTGAACATGAAAGTTGTAAGCCATGGAAAGAGATTTCCATCGAGGGGTTACACGCATCCACCAGGTTCCTTTAGCCTCGGGAATCTCCGGTCGAAGTTGTTGTCCAGAAGGTGTTTTGCACCTGAATTTCTTGTGTTGGTGTAGAATCGGGTTTGGACTCGGTAGAGATCTTGTAACAAATCGACGTTGAGGTTTTGGCGAATTATAAAATGTCTAACCGTGATAATTCAACGAGCGATGAAATTGTTGGATAGACCCCACATAAACAAATGGTGAAATGAAATGTAATAGAACGAAATGATTTGGTGGGAGTTAGTGAACGAATGGTAATTCGTCGATTAATAACAAGATTGTCTTGAACTTGTGTATTTGGTCGGTGTTGATTGTTATGAGCATGTGATGTTGATAGTTAGATGATTAACTCATGTGCGCACGAATGATTGAGTTTGGTGAAATAGTTGTAATCGGTGATGTTAAAGTTATGTGACCATAGTTTAGACGTAATCATGTTGGTCGAAAAAGTGATGCATGGTCATGAGGCTTGTCATATAGGGAAGTCTAAGATAGTCCATTGTATGAGGTGGTTCGCCACCTGTGTTTGTGGTAAACCCTTAAGGTGCCTTGGGCACAGGATTGTGAAAGGGTGTGAGTGCGGGTTTATGATCGCACAGGTCGGTAATGTTGAGAAGAGTTATAAATGGACGGTTGGGCTTGGTCCTCGTGTTTGATCCGAGGCTCCTTCCGTGCCACGATAATGTGTTATTGCATGCGGTGTGAGTCGACACGCGGTGTCGTAATCCTGGGTTAAGGATAGTGTGGCCGGTCTACGGGCTCGCCCGTCGTCACACCGACGGGAGTTGGCGGTTAGACCTTGGGCGGTTGGGCTTGGTCCTCGGTGTTCACGTCCCGAGGCTCCTTCCGTGCAAAGTGAACGTTTGGGCTTGGTCCTCGTGCTCATTTCCGAGGCTCCTTTCGGGTCACATCATAGGCTAGTTCGGGGCTAGGATCTCGGTGCACATCTACCCGAGATACTCGCTGAGCCGTAGTACGTGTGTGAGCTCCGCTGTGTGTTCTTAGCATTGAGGCGTACGGAGGCCTAGACCAGGTAGTGTTGAGACCAGCCTAGTAGTGAAGATGCCTGCTCTACTTTCACCGTTTGGCCACGACAGTTGACGCCTGAGAGGTTAGCTACCTGCTCGAAAAGTGGGAACTATCGAGTCTGTGTCGACACAGCAATTGCTTGTGCATGTTCATGGGTGAGTCATAACATAACATTTATTGCATCGCATTACATCGCTTACACAAGATCCTCATCGTATAAGTTTGTATGGGCACTCTTATACGATGAGTTACTTTTCTTTTGAGCCGATCCTCAACTTATATGTCTGTATGAGCTTTCATATAAGTTGAGTTACTTTCAGTTGTAGCTTACACTCTCTCATACTCTGCTGTAGATGATAGAACTACTAGAGTAATGGTTATTCATTTATTGTGCTGCTATACTATTACAATGCTTACTGATCACACTATACCACCTGCTTGTATTTATGCTTACATACTTTATATATATTGTGCCTTTGTCAATTTCTCCGCCCGGTGCCGAGGAGTCGGCGGGGTAGCGGATGTGAAAGTCACTTAGTCTTTATGACTAACAGTTGCTACGTCTTCCTCTTTAGGAGGAAACCCCATAGGTAGAGCAGCCGCGAATTATGCAGCAGGCCAAGATGACAGGGCCTGAAGGGACGGTGCCGTCGCTACCGTCGGTTACTGATGTGAGTGTGAGAGAGACTTGTTGTAGCCCTTTTGGGCAAAATATTTTACGTAATCTGATTATATAAGCTTGTTGTAGCTTCTTTACTTGTTGTATTTGGACTAATATATGCTTTGTGTGAATTTTGACTTCTAACTCTATATCTTGGTTGGGTTGGCATTGATTGATATTGTTAAGGCCGGTAGAATAAGCGTCTTGTAGTACAGGCTAGCCCGAGTTCTAGTGTTACCGCAAGGCAGCTGTTCTGGGCATAAGACCCCTCTCGTGCCGTGTGTTGTGTTCCGGGAGGGGGGAGGGGTCTTACAAATGGTATCAGCTTGCTACGATCTTGAATTATAGAAGTCATTTAACAATGGTGCCACATCGTTTGATTAGTCAGTTTGGGGACAAACTGACTTAACGGAAGCAGTGGTGTGCCCATATGTAATTCACACTAAGTATGTCCAACTTTGACCTTAAGATTATCCAACCTGACCTTAGGTTTGTATTCTACGTGTAGATCCTAATGCACACTGAGTCAGTGGGGGGCACCCTCGCCCCGTCCGTACCTACATAGTTCCAGCAATCAGAGCTAGGGCAAACGCTCACAGCGATTCTGGATGCCTTCAGATCCCAACAGGCCCACGTGCAACAACAAGCTCCGGGCTCCAATTGGTTGAGCACTTTCCGAGCTCTCTCCCCTCCCACCTACTTTTAGACAGAGTCGACATTGTGTACGGAAGAATGGCTCGACACCGTGCAAGAACTGCTGGCAGGAATTAGATGCCCAAATAACATGGCTGTGACCCTGGTAGTGACACTCCTAGAACAGCACACCAAGAGTTGGTGGAAGTCCCTCATGGGCTCCACCTTTCAAGGACGAGTGTATACAGAAATCAGTTGGAGCATATTCTCTGAAGCCTTTTTAGAGCATTTCATCCCCTCATCTGCTCAGGATGAACTCGAAGAGAGGTTCTTACAGCTAAAGCAAGGGTCCAAGTCAGTGACAGAGTACCAGCGGGAGTTTCAGCATCTGGCTAGATTTGATGACTCCTACGAGTTGGATGATAGAGGGTATGCGAAGAGGTTCTACAAAGGCTTGCGAGACCCCCTGAGGCAAGCCCTTTTGTTTATAGTGGACTCCAGTCTAGCTGAAATAATTGACATGGCGAAGAGGTTAGAAGCAGACCATTTGGGAAGTGGTAAGAGGCCAGCTGAGGGCGCGATGGAAGCCGGCCATAGCAACAGAAGGAGATACGACTTCGAAGGAGGAAGAGGATGTCAGAGAGATGGCCGGCATTTCCACCGGAATTATAGAGTGGAGAACCCGGTTCCACAACCGCCAGTATTGCCTCCACCACTGCAGCCTCAATAGTTTCTACAACCCGACGGCGGCAAGAGCGAGTGTGCTTCGAATGCAACCAATCGGGCCACATTCGACGCTACTGCCCGCAACTGTTTTGAAATGTGCCTCTTGCTCTCCCTATAACAGCTCCTCGAGGGCGGGGGCATATGCATGGTCGAGGACGAGGACCACGAGGAGGAAACCCTGGGCTCGCTCGGAATCAGGTGTACGCGTTGGACATGACACAGGAGAGGAACCCTCAGGAGGTGATTGTAGGTATGAATACAGTTAGTCATCTTATTTTCATTATTAATCTTAAGTCGCTTAAGACCTACTAGATACCTAGCTTGAGAATTACTTTTGGCACTTAGGCACCGTGGTGATCGGCGGGAAACCGACCTATACGTTACTCAACTCCGGGGCCTCTCACTCGTTTGTGTCTGCGGACTTCATTAAAGACGTAGAGGGAGTGCAATACTTCACTGGTATTGCTCGAAAGGTGCGCCTTCCAGATGGCTCTGAAATGACTGCAACTGCCAAGTGCGAATTGGAGATACTCATTGGGGGAAAGATCTTTGATAACCCTGCCACAGTTTTGAGGATACAAGAGTTCAACCTCATTCTGGGAATGACATGGCTGGATTGGCACTATACAAGGATTGACTGCGCGGAGAAGAGGATTTTCTTGAGACATGGAGACTCTGAAGTCATCTTTCAAGGTATTAGCTTCGCATCCCGTATGTCATTATCTTCAATTCAGGCCGTAAAAGCCCATATGAATGGGGACGAAGTTTCATGATTTGGTTCGAGTTGAAGGAGGTGACGTTGGACATCTAAGATGTGCGGGTAGTGCAGGATTTTCCTGAGGTATTTCCTGGAAATTCCCAGGATTACCCCCGCATAGAGAGGTGGATTTTCAAATTAAGCTAGTACCAGGAGCCAAGCCCGTCTCCAAGACCCCTTATCGGATGGCCCCAAAAAAACTCGCTGAGTTTAGAGTTCAGTTGCAAGAGTTGGTAGAATCAGGGTTTGTTCGCCCCAGCTCATCACCATGGGGAGCCCCTGTTCTGTTCGTTAAGAAGAAGGATGGAACCTTGCGATTATGTATAGACTATTAGGAGCTCAACCGACTGACGGTATGGAACACCTATCCGTTACCTCGGATCGATGAGTTGTTCGACCAATTGGTAGGAGCGCATTAGTTTTCCAAACTGGATTTGTGCTCGGGGTATTATCAGTTGAGAATACAAGAGGAGGATATTCAGAAAACGGCCTTCAGCTCAAGGTACGGCTTGTACGAGTTCACTGTGATGCCGTTTGGGCTCACAAATGCCCATCAACTTTCATGAGCTTGATGAATAAAGTGTTCAAGCCTTATCTAGATGTCTTCGTCATCGTTTTCATCGACGACATCTTGGTCTACTCTAAGATGGAGGAAGAGCATGTCGAACATCTAACCTTGGTACTAAATAAGCTAAAAGAGAGCACGCCTTATTTGCCAAGTTCAGCAAGTGCGAATTTTGGCTCCAAGAGGTTGCCTTCTTGGGCCATGTGATCAGTGGGGCCGGGTTAGCTGTGGATCCGGCCAATGTGTGTGCCGTGAAGGAGTGGTCTCCCTTGAAGTCAGCGGCTGATGTGCGGAGCTTTCTTGGACTTGCCGGGTATTATCGCAAGTTTGTAAAAGGCTTCTCAAAGATAGCCCTTCCTCTGACTACGCTGATAAAGAAAGGTGTGTCGTATGAGTGGACACCTCAGTATGAAGCCGTGTTTCAGGAACTGAAGGACCGAATTACATCCACACCCATCCTAGCCCTTCCATCCGGGAGGGAGGGATTTCAAGTTTACACTAACGCATTGTATCAAGGGATGAGAGCGGTACTGATACAGCACGGGCATGTGATTGTATATGCTTCAAGACAATTGAAGAAGCATGAGATCAACTACCCAGTACATGATTTGAAATTGGGGGCAGTGGTGTTCATCATGAAGATTTGGAGGCACTATCTATATTACGTTCACTGCAAAATCTTTTCGGATCACAAGAACTTAAAGTACGTCCATACCCAGAAGGAATTGAATTTAAGACAACGGCGGTGGTTGGAGTTTTTGTGTGATTATGAATTCACCCTGAACTACCACCCCAGAAAAGTAAATTCCGTTGCCGATGCTTTGAGCAGGAAGGTACCAGAAACAAGTCCCGAGTCCCGGTTGATGTGTATGGAGTTAGCTCGGATGCTCGAAGAGATTGAGATCACTCTGGTGTACAAAGACTAATCGGAAGGGTATACAGAGTACCTAACTGCGTTGAGCATAGTCTGTGACATTTGAGACCGAATCTGGGCGGAGTAAGGAAAGGATGCGGCTCTGGCCCCAACAATCAAGTCGATTAAAGATGGGATAACTGATGAGTACTCTCTAAAAGACGGCCTCGTTCATCTCCGTTGTTGGCTTTACATTCCCGAGGGCGGTAAAATTCAGAAAGATATTCTGAGAGAGGCACACTGCACCTAGTATTCTGTGCATCTTGGAATTGCCAAGATATACGCAGACCTTCGGAAGACCATGTGTTGTCCGGGAATGAAGAAGGACATTCGATATTTTGTTACGTACTGCGAGGCCTGTCAAAGGGTGAAGACAGAATACAGGAGCCCTGGTGGAATATTATAGTCATTGCCCATCCCCGAGTGGAAGTTCGAGGATGTCTCCATGGATTTCGTCCACAGTTTGCCTCGCTCATGCTCAGCGAATGATTCAGTATGGGTAATCGTTGATCGCCTGACGAAGGTAGCCCGGTTTATTCCTATGAAGAAAGAAGCTCATGTGGATGTTTTGGTACGCCTCTTTGTGGAGCAGTTCGTACGGTATCACGGTATACAAAAGACAATTATTTCTGACTGGGATGGTCGGTTTACCTCTAAGGAATGGAAGGCGGTGCAGACGTATTTGGGTTCACGCCTTACCTTTAGCACAACGTTTCATACTCAAATAGATCGGCAGTCTGAAAGGACTATCAGGACATTGGAGGATCTATTGAGGCTGTGCGTATTAGATAGAGGAGAGCCGTGGGAAAGACTCTTACCCCTGGTGGAATTTTCATATAACAATAGTCACCAGGCTAGTATCGGAATGACATCCCATGAAGCCCTTTACGGAAGAAGGTGTAGAACACCCTTGTCTTGGGTGCAGGATAAAGACCCGAAGGTTTTGGGAATTAAATACATTGATGATACCGATGCGGTTGTGAGACTAATATGGGACCGCATGCTTGAGGCTCAAAGTCGGCAGGCAAAATATTATAATGCAAAGCACCGGATGGTGGAATTTCAAGTGGGAGACAAAGTGTTTCTGAAGATCAGGCCGACGCATGGAGTATCACAGGTACGTGGTGTGAAGAAGCTCGGCCCAAGGTATGTTAGGCCCTACATTATATTGAAAAGGATTGGTCCGTTTGCCTATCGGTTGGAGTTACCGCCAGAGCTAGAGAATCTTCATGACGTATTCCATGTGTCATCACTTTGAAAGGCATTGTTGCGCCGCAAAAGTGTTCCTTTGGTAAAGGTGCTATGGTCTAATCATGGGAAGGAGGAGTATACATGGAAGCTGGTGGACTTGATGCAAAAGCGCTACCCGGAGCTGTTTCATCAAGGTAATTTTTAAAATCAAATTTTATTTAATGCTTTTCTTTCCCCATAGCCTTAGCCTGATTTTGGGGACGAAATCTTTTATTTTGTTTATAGGATTTGTAACGTACCGATTTGCGCAAGGCCCCTCGTGTGTTCTTCTGAGTCAGGAGAGTTGACTTGGGCCTAGGGAGTACAGGGGACTAGGCCTACACTCGTGTGGAAAAGAGAAATTGGTCCAGAATAGGACACGGGTAGAGACACGGGCGTGTCCCTACCCGTGTGCATCGAGTAGAACTGGAGAGGCGTTGAGTGGAACTCGACAGGGCCGGTCCCGAGAAGGACACGGGTAGAGACACAGGCGTGTACCTACCCGTGTCGAGAGGCATTGAGTGGAACTCGACAGGGCTTGTCCTGAGAAGGACACGGGTAGAGACATGGGCGTGTCCCTACCCATGTCAAGAGGCATAAAGTGGAATTCGACAGGGCCTGTCCCGAGCAGGACACGGGTAGAGACACAGGCGTGTCCCTACCAGTGTGCGTTGAGTGAAGATCAACGAAATGTGACCCGAGCAGGACACGGGTAAGAACTCAGGCATGAACACGGCCGTGTCTCAGGACACGGGTAGTGGACATGGGCGTGTACCTACCTGTGTTTGTGTCCATACGATGCTATAACCGTCGCCTCCGCTTTATCCGAGCGGGACACGGGTAGGAACACGGGCGTGTTCCTACCCGTGTTGGTCCTAATTATATATGATTTGACCATTTTTCATCCTCTTCCCAAGCCTTCTTTTTCTGTGGAGAAACTGCTGGAGGAGGGAAGGAGTTGCTGGAATCAACTATACTCCATGAAGAACCACCGCCACCGCCAGGGAAAAGAAGATGCCGTCGCGAAGAGTGACGAGATCCATGGCTGAAAATAGCGGAAGCGCCGGAAACGAGGTGAGCTTCCTCCCCTCTCTCTTGGTGCTAGATCTGTAGTTAATCCTAGGCGAGATATCGACTCAAATGAGTCTTGGTGTGAGATGAAGATTTCTAGAAAAAGGCCATGCTAGGACTTGTGTTCTAGGGTTTAGTCATCTTTAACCTCTCCTTCATTCAATGTGATGATGGGGGATGGTCTCGCGAAGTGGAATAGCCTAATGAGGTGAATAAGGGAGGAGGAATTTCTGATGAGAATTAGGAAGATCGGCTGGAGGAGTAAGACGAACTGATGCCGTTTGTTCCGTCTTAAGATGCAGGCAGAAATCTACTTTCTGCGCGCAACGATCTTCGTGGCCGTTTTCAGATATGAAACGGCCAGATCTGGGCTTTCGACTAAACACAAAAGTAGTAGAACTTGGAAATACCTTTCCAATGAGTGGTTACACATCTTCAGGAAAAGTCTGTAGCCACAGGAAAGTCTGATCGAAGTAGAGGGATGACAGGCTAAGCGTGCAAAAAATGTATTCTGTACGCAGCAGGCTTTGGAGCCAATTTCATGTGTGATACAGTCTGATCTGGGTTGCAGACTGAATATGAAAGTTGTAACCCAAGAAAGACCTTTCCATTGAGGGGTTACACCCATCCACCGGGTTCCTGTAGCCTCGGGAATCTCCAGTCAAAGTTGTTGTCCAGAAGGTGTTCTGCACCTGAATTTCCTGGGTTGGTGTAGAATCGAGTTTGGACTAGGTAGATATCTTGTAACAAATCGACGTTAAGGTTTTGGCGAATTATAATATGTTTAACCGTGATAATTCAACGAGCGATGAAATTGTTGGATAGACCCCATGTAAACAAATGGTGAAATGAAATGTAATTGAACGAAATGATTTGGTCGGAGTTAGTGAACGAATGGTAATTCGTCGATTAATAACAAGATTGTCTTGAACTTGTGTATTTGGTCGGTGTTGATTGTTATGAGCATGTGCTATTGATAGTTAGATGATTAACTCATGTGCGCACGAATGATTGAGTTTGGTGAAAGAGTTGTAATCAGTGATGTTAAAGTTATGTGACCATAGTTTAGACGTAATCATGTTGGCCGAAAGAGTGATGCATGGTCATGAGGCTTGTCATATAGGGAAGTCTAAGATGGTCCATTGTATGAGGTGGTTCGCCACCTGTGTTTGTGGTAAACCCTTAAGGTGCCTTGGGCACAGGATTATGAAAGAGTGTGAGTGCGGGTGTATGATCGCACAGGTCAGTAATGTTAAGAAGAGTTATAAATGGACGGTTGGGATTGGTCCTCGGTGTTCATGTCCCGAGGCTCCTTCCGTGCCAAGTGGACGGTTGGGCTTGGTCCTCGCGTTTGATCCGAGGCTCCTTACGTGCCACGATGATGTGGTATTGCATGCGGTGTGAGTCGACACGCGGTGTCGTAATCCTGGGTTAAGGATAGTGTGGCAGGTCTACGAGCTCGCCCGTCATCACACCGACGAGAGTTGATGGTTAGACCTTAGGTAGATTGGGCTTGGTCCTCGGTGTTCACGTCCCGAGGCTCCTTCCGTGCCAAGTGAACGGTTGGGCTTGGTCCTCGTGCTCATTTTCGAGGCTCCTTCTGGGTCATATTATAGGCCAGTTCGGGGCTAGGATCTCATTGCACATCAACTCGAGACACCCGTTGAGCCGTAGTACGCGTGTGAGCTCCGCTGTGTGTTCTTAGCATTGAGGCGTACGGAGGCCTAGGCTAGGTAGTGTGGAGACCAGCCTAGTAGTGGAGATGCCAGCTCTACTGTCACCGTCTGGCCACGACGGTTGATGCCTGAGAGATTAGCTACCTGCTCGAAAAGTGGGAACTACAGAGTCTGTGTCGACAAAGCAATTGCTTGTGCTTGTTCATGAGTAAGTCAAAGCATAACATTCATTGCATCGCATTACATAGCTTACACAAGATCCTCATCGTATAAGTTTGTATGGGCACTCTTATACGAGAGTTACTTTTCTGTTGAGCCGATCCTCAACTTATATGTTTATATGAGCATTCATATAAGTTGAGTTACTTTCAGTTGTAGCTTACACTCTCTCATACTCTACTGTAGATGATAGAACTGTTAGAGTAATGGTTATTTATTTATTGTACTGCTATATTATTACAATGTTTACTGATTACACTATACCACCTGCTTGTACTTATGCTTACATACTTTATATATATTGTACCTTTGTCCATTTCTCTGCCCGGTGCCGAGGAGTCGTTAGGGGAGCAGATGTGAAAGCTACTTAGTCTTTATGACTAACGGTTGCTACGCCTTCCTTTTTAGGAGGAAACCCCGCAGGTAGAGAAACCACGGATTATGCAGCAGGCCAGCCAGGCCAGGACGACAGGGCCTGAAGGGGCGGTGCCGTCGCTACCGTCGGTTACTAATGTGAGTGTGAGAGTGACTTGATGTAGCCCTTTTGGGCAAAATATTTTACGTACTCTGATTATAGAAGCTTGTTGTAGCTTCTTTACTTATTTTATTTGGACTAATATATGCTTTGTGTGGATTTTGACTTCTAACTCTATATCTTAGTTGGGTTGGCATTGATTGATATTGTTAAGGCCGGCAGAATAGGCTTCTTGTAGTACAGGCTAGCTTGAGTGCTAGTGCTACTACAAGGCGGCTGTTCTGGGCATAAGACCCCTCTCGTGCCGTGTGTTGTGTTCCGAGAGCGGGGGGTCTTATAGATTGATTCCTTTACCTCACAAAAGGATATGAGGAGTTTGGGGTTCAAGTGGAATAATAGAGCTGCCCATTCCAAAGAGAATGGCAAAGCTCCAATAGTGCTTCAAATCACCTTTTACAAGGTAATTCTCCCTTCCAATAGGTAGGACCAGGACAATATGTATGGCCACTGGAAGAATGAGAACTCTACTTGTAAGAATACAAAAGTATCTTATAATGGAAGAAGAAAGGGCATGTGTGTGAGTGCACTGAAGGCTCTCTATGAGAAAATCCAGATGGCCCATTATGGATCATTTGTATTTGGTGCTCCAACCCGCACACTCAAGGATAAGGGAGTAGCCTATTCTCAGGCTCTTCAAGAAAACAACTATACCAAATATTAGTCTATCAGTAAGCCCGACTTGGCAGTCTCTGATGCCATCAACAACATATCTACTATAAAGAAGACTATTGTTAGTGGAACTCAGTATAAGCCAAGTACATCTACTGTCAGACTCTGCTTCAGTTAGATTCTTACTAAAAGAAATAAGAAGAAGGCTACAACTCTCCACCCTGAACAGACAACTATTAATAGCTTACACACTTCAAAGGCTGTTCAGAAGAGGAGATACAACATTCATGAATATTGGTGTTGTGGTAAAGTGGGTCACTTTGCCATAGATTGTTGGCACGACCCTAGTGTGCCAAGGGCAAGAGTCTTCCTGTTAGAAGTGTTACAGGTAGACATGTGAATTTTCATGCTAACAAGAACCAAGGACCCAATCCTTTTTGGGGTCCTAAGGTAAACTAAACTATGGTTGCAGGATAGTCCAAGTACCCATGCTCCAATATGGTACTTGGATAGTGGATGTTCCAGACAGATGACTGGAATAAGTTGCAACCTGAAGGATTATAATCCTGTAAAGAATGCACCTAAGGTGATCTTTGGAGGTTCAGATAGAGGAGTCACCAGGGGTTTTGGTATGATCACTAATGACATAGTCTCCATCACAAAAATAGATTTTGTGGAAGGATTGCAACACAATCTGATCAGCATAAGTCAACTGTGTGATATGGGCTATGTTATTATCTTCCACAAGGATGAGTGTCTGATTAAAAGATCAAGTGACCAAGTGGTCATTTTGACAGGCACTAGGAGTGAGAATATCTATTGTTTAAACTTCATATGTTTAAGTACAGATTCACCAGTGTGTCTTGTAGCAAATGAGAAAGTCTCATATTATATACAATGACACAAGATGCTTGCTCACTTGAACTACAAGACAATTAGCAAACTCTTCAGTGAAGGACTAGTCAGAAATGGACCTAATATAAGGTGCACTAAGGAGGGCATTTGCACTACATGTCAAAAGATCAAGCAGACCAAAGCATCCTTCAAGAGCATTGGGGCCAAAGATTTAGAGAGGTGCTTGTCTCTCTTGCATATGGACTTATTTGTTCTCATGCTAGTTCATAGTCTAGGTAGAAAAGTCTACACACTTGTGATAGTTGATGACTTCTCCAGGTTTGCTTGGGTGTTCTTTCTAAAGAAAAAGTTTGAAACCCTTAGCACTTTTATGATATTTGTTAGGCAAATTTAGAATGAAAAAGGACAGTTCTGTGGTCAAAATCAAAAGTGACCATGATACTGAATTTCAATATAAAGGCATGACTAAGTTCTGTGAAGAGCAAGGAATTCACTGGGAATTTTCTTCTCCTAGAACACCCCAGCAAAATGGGATAGCTGAGAGGAAAAATAGAGCACTCATAGAGGCTGACAGAACACTTCTCAGTGATACTTCCCTCCCAGAATATTTCTGGGCAAATACAGTGAACACTGCATGTCATGTCCTGAATAGAGCATCTATCAATAAGTATCACCAGAAGACTCCATATGAGATTATGAAAGGAAGAAAATCAAATCTAGCATATCTTAGGATCTTTGGTAGCAAGTGCTTTGTGCTCAATAATGGGAAGTCCTACTTGACCAAGTTTACTGTCAAGTCCTATGAAGGGATATTTGTTGGGTATAACAATCATAATAAAGCATATAGAGTCTATAACTTAAAAAAATCAAGTTGTAGAAGAGTTTGTGAATGTAGTCTTTAATGAATCATCCATGATTTGCAGTGAGCTACCTAACACCTCTAGATCTACAGATGTAGAGTTGGAGATGGATAAACTAACCATCAAGGACACTCCTTTAACTGTCCAAGTAGAAGATGGTGGTGCATGCATTCCTGAAGAAGGATAATGCATACATGACATAGATGAAGACCATCATGATCCAGCCATTGAAGGTCAAGATGTTGAGAATAGAATGCCAGCAGCTGTCAGGAATTTGAGGGATCATCCAAGAGATCAAATCATTGGTGATGATATCTAAGCGGTGATAATAAGGAGCAGAAGCCCCAACATTGCTATGTACTCTAGGATTCTGTCTCAGGTTGAACATAAAAGGTTTGAAGATGCCAACATAGACCCATTTTGGATTGTGGCTATACAAGAAGAACTAAACCAGTTTAAGAGATGCAAGGTCTTGAAGATGGTTCCCAGACTATATGGACATAACATCATTGGAACCAAGTGGATCTATAGGAATAAACTTGATGAAAATAATATTATAATCAAGAATTAAGCTAGACTGGTGGCCAAGGGATACATGCAAGAGAAATATAATGATTTTGATCAAACCTTTGCACTAGAAGCTAGATTGGAAGCAATAAGACTGTTCCTTGCATATATTGCACATAAAGGATTCAAGGTATACCAAATGGATGTAAAGTCAACTTTCCTAAATGATGACTTAAAAGAAGAGATCTATGGTTAGCAATCCTCAGGTTTGTTAACTCTAACTCTGCTGATTATGTATTTAAGCTTAAAAAAGCTTTATATGGGTTAAAGCAAGCCCCTAGGGCATGATATGAAACCCTATCTAGCTTTCTCATTGAGAACAAATTCTCAAGGGGAAAGATAGATAAGACATTATTCTTAAGGGAAGTCAAAGGTAAGATCATCATAGTCCAAATCTATGTAGATGACATAATTTTGGGTCTACTAATGATGTCCTCTGCAAAAAGTTTGTAAAACTTATGCAAGAGAAATTTGAGATAAATAGTATGAGTGAACTCAAGTACTTCTTGGGCCTCCAAGTAAGACAATCAGAGGATGGTCTATCCATCTCTCAGTCTAAGTTCACCAGGGAGTTGATTAAAAAATTGGAATGGAGAGTGCCTCCATAATGAAAACTCCTATGGGGTCAAATGTGTCATTAGACAAGGATGAGTCAGGAAAATCTGTTGATGAAACCATATATAGAGGCATAATTGGCTCCCTCCTCTACCTAACTGTTAGTAGGTCAGACATTATATATGCTACATGTGTTTGTGCTAGGTACCAGACTAGCCCTAAGGAATCTCATTATTCTGCAGCAAAAAGAATTTTGAGATATCTTAAGGGCACACCTGTTCTTGGTATATGGTACCCTAGGAATAATGACTTTGAACTACTTAGGTATTCAAATGCATACTTTACAGGTTGCAGAGATGACCGGAAAAGTACCTCAGGATCCTATAAATTTCTAGGAAGAAGGCTTGTATCTTGGAGAAACAAGAAGCAAACAAATGTTACAATATCAACATCTAAATAAGAATACATCTCAGCTGATAGTTGCTGTGCATAACTACTATGGATCCAGCATCAACTCCAGGACTATAATCTCAACCTAAGTAGAACTTCTATATTTTGTGATTCTACTAGTGTAATCTCTATTGCTAGGAATCCCGTCTCTCATAGCAAGACTAAGCACATAGAGATTAGTATCATTTTATTAGAGAGCATATGAAATGTGAGGACATTAGTCTTGAGTTTGTCCCTACTAACAAGCATGTGGTTGATATCTTCACCAAGCCACTAGATGAAGCCAAGTTCAACACTTTCAAATTTGAATTAGATATGATGAACTTAGTATAGCTTCAGTAGCTCTTCATGCATTTTTTATTGTAGGTAGTATTAATTCTTGCAGGGCAACAAAGATGAAATGGACTAAGTGTCCAAGTGTCGAATGGACTGAGTCTAAATACTCAGGCATCGAATGTGTCGAGTGCGTCGAAAGCGCCGAGTGCATCGAGAGCATTCAACGCATACTACCATGGACTTCTATTTGCGGCTATCTCTTAGGATTAATCTCAACCGATGATTTCCTCATGATTATCATGTCAGGTATGCACCTTTCCACATTCTCAAATAAGAGGATAGTATAAATAAAAGGGTGCGTGCTTAGAATAAAAAACACTATTCCTATCTCTATATTCTATTTCCATCACATGAGGAGAATGGACTCAAAGATGTTTGACTGGTGGGACAGAGTCTTACTGCAACATCAACAAACTAGTGAGAAGAAGAAAAAGAAGGTTGTACTCATCACGGAGGAAAGCACAGGAAGCGGCTCTTCTGAGAGCAGTAAGGAAGAGATACATGATCCTCAGCTGTCATATTCTTCTAAGGAAACAAGAAGAGATAGGAATGCTCAAGTCTCAATATCTTCTGAACCTGCAATAAAGAATGTCCAAGTCAGTGGCTCCCAATCAGAGAAAATTCCAATAGAGGTAGCTGAAATGATAACTGAAGGTATGGTGGATATGATCTGTGCAAATATTGAGGGGGAGACTGATAAGCTAGATGCTCCTGTTGAGGGGGAGCAAGTTCAGTCTGGTATGCTGGACAAGCTTGACTCTTACCAAGAGAATCTCCATCACAGAATATATTAAAACAATATTGCTGAAGACTAGAATGTTCCTATGGGGAATGTGGAGAATGAGGGGGAGATTCCAACAGAACTCCCTGCTCAAGAAAATGAGAGTGTCGTTGAAATTTCAGAGGATAGTGAACTATCTGGATGAAAAGATAAATCAGGTCAAAACCTCCCTGACTATAGCTGTATCAGAAGAGACTCCCTTATTGAGGATGTCATAAAGGGGAAGAGGACAATGATCAAGTGAAAGAATGTTGTTCAAGATGGAGCTCAGTGGGCAATATTCCTCCTATTCAAGATGGAATGTGCTCAGTGAGATGAACCCTCTTCTACTACTAATCAGATAGCTAGAGCTAGAGGCAAGTCTGTTTCTTAAGAAGAGGAAATCTGCCTCAGCAAGAAGAGGGAGTACAGAAGAGACAAAAATTCAGGTGTTGTGCTACCAGATGATGTTGAGCCAAGTAAGTAAAAGGCTGCAAATAAACCCAACAGGGAAATAGTGATCAAGGAACCTAAAACATGACATATTTCTTGTTTTACTTAAGGGCTTTAGGAGTGTGAACATTTTGTTATATGCACACTGTCTATTTTGATAATCATACTTGTGTATGTGTATCAATCTTTGCTCATATATATTGTGAATGTTTATCTGATGTATATGCTAGTGTATATTATTGACTAGAGTTCTGACTTCTTTAAATACGGGGAGATTGTTGGGTCTATTGACATAATGTTCTAGATTTGAAAAAGACCCACAAGTCAATGGTATACACATGAATGTATTTAATATATATTAAAGTTCATTGTATGCAGGTTATACTCTATACCATGATTATACAGGATGTCAGGGTCACAATATTAGTTGGACTCAAGACAGGATGCTGGCAAAGCAAAAATCTTGCTAAGTCCAGAAGCATTGAGTGAAGGCAGTTCACTCAATGCTAAGAGGCTAAAAACATTGACAGAAGTTCATGCAGTCAAAGCCTCAGAGGTGTAGACAAGAAATTTGTCTAAGTACAGAAGCGTCGAGTGAAGGTAGTTCACTCAACGCCAAGAAGCCTAAAAGCGTTGACAGAACTATATGCAGTCAAAGTCGCAGTGTTGCTGACAAGAAATTTTTCAAAGAACAGAAGTGTTGAGTGAAGGCAGTTCACTCAACACCTACTCAACAAGAAATTTGTCTAAAGACATACACGTTAAGTGAAGGAAGTTCACTCAATGCCTACTCAATAAGGATTCTGTCCAAGTACAGAAGCGTTGAGTGAAGACAGATCACTCAACGCCTCATCAAGAAGCTAGGCAAAGGCAGAAAGCGCTGAGTGAAGAAGCTGCACTCAACACCTTCATACTGAGGAAATTCAACTAAGTCCAGAAGCGTTGAGTGATAAAGGCTCACTCAATGCCTATTCAGTTAGACTATAAAAATCAAGATGCGTTGAGTGATGAAGCCTCACTCAACACCTATACATTTAGACTATAAATGTTTATATGCGTTGAGTGATGAAAGTTTACTCAACGCCTGAAGATGCAGAATTCTGCTAAGTGTTTTTGCGTTGAGTGACAAGGCTTCACTTAATGCCTGTGCAGATTGTCTGAAATTTGCTAAGTTTATAGGAGCTAAGTCATGCTGACGTCAGCAGAAATTCAAATATCACGGGTTTTGGTTGCTATAAGACAAAAGAAGTTGCTTGCCTTTAATACATCATTTAATGCAAAAGAAGTGTGGCAATTGCCAACTCTGGTGGTCCATACTGCACAAAGAGCCGTTGGACGGTGGGATACAAAAGCAAAGTCCCGAGAAAGAAAAAGATTTCTTTTTGAGAAAGAGCTTTTTGGGTCATCTTCTTCCTCTCGACGAAGTGGAAGATTGCCGTGTAGGAGCTCTCACTGAAAGTCTGTGAACCACAGATAAGAGTTAGTTGTTGAAGAAATTAATCACTGAAGGTTCAACTAGTCTTCAACAACAGATCAAAAAAATTTTTCTGAAGAAGGAGAAGCAGAGCAAGCTTCCAGCCACTACTCATCTTCAAGGCCTCAGCTCTAAACTCTACTACAATCCAGGCTTGAAGAAGCATTGCTCTGTTGTTACTTCATAACATAAGTAGAACATTCCTGAAGATCTATTATTAGTGTTGTGGAGAAGATAGGGCCGAGGTCACTCAGTACATGAGAAGGCTCAGAGAACATTTTCTTTGGAGCAAGTCATCAACAACAAACTCACTATTTCTATAGGATCATTCTTGATCTGAGTTGTAAGCCTGAAATATAAAGGCTGAGTTGTAGGATCTTTCTGTGGATTTGAGGTAGGGCCCGTGTGCCTGAGGTAGGAGATTTATTCTCTGAGATAGGATCATGTGGTGGATCTGAGTGTAGGGCTATCCTCCTAGCCTGAGTGTAGGACTTTGGATTAAGTCTGAGGTAGGTGACCAGAAGGATCACTGAGCTATAAGAGATTTTATCTGTGAGTGTAGGGCCTTGTTCTTGAGGTAGGACTTGGAGGAGTTTGAGAGATAGCGAGGGATCTGTGTTGTAAGCTCTTGGAGCTGAGATTGGAGAAGATTTCCTTGTCTAACACACTATTAGAAAGGTGGGAGGGATAGTGGATGTACCCATACCTTGGGGAACCACTATAAATACTGGTGTACTGTGTCTCTTTCTTGAAAACTAACTAAACTAACTGAACACACAACACAACTAAATAAAAAGATAGTCTTAAAGACTAAGAAACCTATTCACCCACCTCCAGGTGTATAGCTACTCTTGAAACAAAGACTTTCAGTCATCTTGACTGAAGGTGACAATTCCTCTGCAAGGAGATGAGGCAGAGGTGACTACTACTTCTGAACGGAAGACTCGAGTGATGTTAGCCTTTTTAGCGAACCCAAGCCCAACCCCTCCATGAATACAAAACAGGAGACCTAGTGAGCCTCCATCATTAAAATTTTAACATTCACTCTCATAACTGACGTTGTAAGGAGACCAACATCATTAATTTCTTCACATTCCCAGGTGACTTTTGCAACTTCTTACCCCTTGGAAATAGCTGGCTTCTCACCTTCATTTCAGAGTACCAAGTCCTGGAGATTTCCTTCTTTTAGCAGCTTCTCGATAAGCATCCTAAGAGCTCAATAATTCTCGATCAATTGACCCCTCTCTTTATCATGCTCACAGTAGAGGTCAGATTTCAAGTCCTGCCCTCAAACTTTAGCAGAGCTGGACTCTTGTAGTAAGGTTGCTTTTGAATTTTCTAGACTACCTCAATCATAGGAAGAATGAGTTCAATAAATGACTCTTGAGATTCATTAAATTGTTGTTGGGCTTGAAAAGCTAGTGGTGTAGGCGGATAGTACTGAGGAGCTGGATAAGCTGGGGCGGCCATCAAAGGTCTCATCTATTGAAACTACTGATGGACATAACGATGACATTGATGATGGAAGTTTCTGCCCCTCTGGGTTGGCGGCTGGAAATCTTGATGAGGAAGCCTTGCAGGTCGCTGAAGAGCAGCGGAGGTGGAAGTGGTAGCATTCCTCTAATTAGCTCTCTCATATAGAGAGGAGAAATAGTCGGGATTAGAGATTTCTCCTTCTATAAAATGACTGACAATATTGATTAGTTTTTAATGGGAGCTGAGCTCCTTAGTGCTGACAAAAACTTGAATGGGTATTCCCAGAGGCCACTGACAAGAACAACTTGGTAGAGAGATGAATCAACATCTTAGATGCCCAAGATCTCTTCTTGGAACCTATCAACAAAGTGAGCAAGAGTCTCAATTTCCCCTGCTTGATATAGAAGAAGGCTCGGGTCACTATTTCGCTTCTTTGAGGTAGTGAAACTCAAGAGAATCTCTCTTCAGAGATATTGAAAGCAGGTAACTGACGATGGAGGCAACTTGTAGAACCTTTCCCTTGCTTGATCGTCAAAGGAGGTGATAAGAAGATTGTATCTGACAACATCTAAAAGGGTCCTCATTGAGACGGTGACTCAAAGGACTGCAAATGAGAGACCAGCTCATCTCTCCTAAGAAGACTAGCAAGCAAGGCTCCCATAATCCATCGAGAATAGGTTCCCATCACACTCGATTAATGAAGGGAGAAGGCTTCTCCACTTCATCAACGACCGAAGGATAAGTATACTTTTTTTATAAGTTCAGTGCACTTGTTGGACATCCCTGAGCTATTGCTCTAGAGAAGTCATGACAGGTAGCCTCGAATTCTTCAAACTGAGGCTACAAAGGAGCTGCAAGCTGGGCAGCAAAGCGAGCTGTAGGAGCCGGAGCTTCCTCAAGAGGAACTTGGGAATTAGCATGAGTCATGACTATCATGATATAGGGAGCTAATATTGGGTAAGTGCGACCAAGGCTTGTGTCATGGCCTCCATCTGTCGGGCGATCTCCCGAAGAGCTTGCTTGAAACATGACTCGAGGGCTTCCCAGGTGAGTGCACTACTTGGGCTGGATCTAGTCCCTACAGGGGGACGCAGCTAAAGATCGCTATCAAATATCTTTAACTAACTAGTTCCCCGAATAACTCAGATATAAAGGTTGCGTTTTCATTCTACTGATGCAAAAAATCACCTCCACAACTTTACGACAGGGGAATTGGGGGAGGAGACTACGAATTGTTGGTTACTTCCAGTTGAAGAGTCATGAAAAAATGGGGTCGTATGGCGGCGAGACCATACTTACCCTCTGTGACGAATACCACTTGCGGTAGACATTTTATTATTCAAATGAAACATTTACAAAGGAGAAGAGAAAATAATCCAAAAAATCAGGAGACCGAGGAGAAACTAGATTTGATACTGCTTCCACAAGTTGCAAGCTTGAGGATTCACATCAGCCACCTTTTTGGGTACTGATCACCCATATTTAAAGTATAAGAAGACTTCTTAAATGGGTAAGATCTAAAATTACAGGTTGCCCGGGGCACATGAGAACTGGGAAGAGATGAGGGATTACATGATGTGCAAATAAGAAAAAGAATTTTGACCATACATTCTCGCGATTAGCCTTGAGTTTGTCTCTTTTCGTCCTAGATATAGTTTTTGAACTATCCCGAGCGGCTTGTGTGGTCACGAAGGTCAATCTACTTTACCGATTTTGGAGTAAACTAGTGTGACAGGATTCTGGGTAAACATTAACAAGTAGTTGTAAGGTTTGTAGCTTATTCAAACAATGAGGCTAAGTTTATTTGTTTGATGAGGTCTGATTTGACATATTATATTGTTTGGTTTTATTCAGTATTATTCATTATTGTTGCATGTTGAGATCTTGAGTCATTATGAGACGAGGTTGCAGTTACATCTATCTTCTAATGATTTAATTTTCTTTTAATTTGTGATAAATTAAAAATAACTGAATATTTTTTCCCAAAAATCTAAATATTATATGGAGGTGCCCCTCTTTATATAGAATAAAGTAGTAGAGAAAGAGTGTTTACAATTGACTATGTGCGACCAAAAACATAAAACTGAGATAAGGTAGTTTGGACGGTTACACAATTAGCAACTGCTCGAACTTCAGCTATACAATAGGCTTGGGCGGTTTACACAATAAGTAACTGCCCATACTCTAATATTTAGTATCACAAACCTGCAATACCATGTGGTTACACCAAGAGGTAATTTCCTGTCCTTATCAACACTCCGTTTTGTGCTTTAGCACCCCCTCAAGATAAAGTGTATAAGTAAATCATTCCCAACTTGGTACGAAAATCCAAAAATGATAAAGATACTTGTTTCCTAAAGATATCAATAAATTCTCTATTAGACCAGACAAAGGAGTGCAAATCTTCTCCTTCAAGACTTCCTCTCTAATGAAGTGACAACCGACTTCAATATGCTTTGTACATTCATGGAATACTAGATTATTTGATATATAAATTGTGGCTATGTTGTCTCAAAACATGGGCAAAGAATATTTGTAAATTTTTCCAAAGTTCATCAAAAGTGTTGACAACCGCATTAAGTCACATGCAGTTTGAGCCATACTTTTGTACTCAGCTTCATCACTCAATTTAGACACCATCTCATATTTCTTGCTCTTCTAGGTGGCAAGATTTTCTTCAATAAATATGTAGAAGCTTGAGATAGATTTTTGAACTCCTTTGTCATCTACACAGCTAGTATTAAAATATGCTTCAATCTATATATGATTATTTTATAGAATAAACGTCTATATTGAGTAGCATCAAGAAGAAGAGTCAACATCTCACTCCAAAGTTTGTCCTCTCCTCTAGACATATGATATCTTGCGGATTTTTGTACAATGGAGATCAGTTTTATTGTGAAATTAAGTTGATCGCATACTTGAGTTGGGATAAAATGAATATGTTGCACCATCTTGTAATTTTGATGCCTAAAAAATACTTTGGAGTACCCATATCTTTATTGACAAGGTGGTTGTATAAATGTTTTTATATCTACTATCTCAGAATAATCATCTTCAATGAGAAGTATTTCATTGACATACACCGTAATAACAACAATCCTATGAGTGATCTTTCTTATAAAAAGAAAATGATTTATAGAACTTCTGAAAAAACCAATGATGGAAATAACCTAAGAGAATTTCTTAAATCATGCACACAGACGTTGTTTGAAGCTATAGAACCTTCCTCAGCTTGCATACTTGAAGATCCCCCTAAGCAACATAACTAGGAAGTTGCTCCATGTAGACTTCTTCTTGTAAATCACCATAGAAAAAGATATTCTCAACATATAGTTTAGACATTTGCCAATCTTTGTTGACATCAACAGAGAGGAGTACCGGATGGTACTAATACGGGAAATGGGTGGGAGGACATTGAAGAAATTAAAACCATATGTCTGAGTGAATCCTTTGGCAATAAAGAAAACATTATATCTATTCACTATGCCATCAAGATGATACTGGATGATGAAGTCCCATCGACAACCAACAACATCAGTATTAGGAGGGGTAGGATTGAGATTCCAAGTACCCCTAGACATAAAGTGTACATCTCTTCATCCATAGCCTCCTTCTAGTGTGGTAATGGAAGAGCTTCATGATAAGTAGTAGGGATGACAATAACTGAGATAGTGAGAGCAAAATACCTATAAGAAGTGCTAAGGTGTGCATACAACACTATATCAATAATAGAAAGTTGAGTACATAAGCGAACCCCATTGCCGAGGGAAATGGGAACATCAAGATCAGAGATGCCACCGTTGTTTTTGCCAAAACTATCCAAAGAGGAGAGAGTTGTCCTAAGAACTGGATGTGGAAGTCCCATAATGGATGGTGGGAAGAATGGACAAGGAGAAGGGGAATGTGACAGTATAGGAGACTGTGGTGGAGGGATATCTAGTGAAGGAGAATGAATGATGGGAATATAGGAAGTAGTAGCAGGAGGATCTATATAAGTGATAAGTGTGGAATTCGTGGAGAAGTATGGAGTGGACTTAAAAAGTTAATATTAATAGAAACATACAATTATCATAGAAGGGGTCATAATAATGATATCCCTTCTATGTCAGGAAGTACCCAAAAAAGATACACTATATATCACGAGCTGAGAGTTTGTCATGACTAGGTGCAGGGGAGTAAGAAAAGATAGTACATCCAAATATCCAAGGGATAAGGGAGAATGAAGCAGGGTCAAGATACAAGATAGAGAACAAAGTCTTTCCTTAAATACTGTTGGAAGAAAGATGATTGATGAGATAGCATGATGTCATGATAACATGTCACTAATAGGAGTAGGGAACATTTACGTGACAAAGAAGAGTTTGTGCACAATGCAGAAGGTGATGATTCATTCATTCATCCACACCATTATGCTGGAGAGTATACACACAATTGATTTGACGAATATTACCATTAGAAATGCAAAATAAAGAAAATTGGTTGCTCACATATTCCTTTGCTTTATCTACGTGAATAACCATTAAAGAAGTACCAAACTATGTGTGAATTTCATTATAAAATTCAAAAAATATCAAGTAAAGTCTAGAGCATTCTTCAAGAAGATTCACCCATATATGATAAGAGAAGTCTTCAATAAATATGAAAAAAATATAAAATACCCCTACTAACAAACTTGGTAAGATAAGAATGCTAGATGTCCGAGTGAGCTATGTCAAATAGACATGCATAATTTTTATATTGTTTAGTTGGATATGAAGAGCTATGATGCTTTCCAAACTAGCAAGCTTCACAATCTAAGGTGGGGACCTCCTTCAGGAAGGAAGGCAGGGGATGATGTAATAGACGGAGCGGAGGATGACCAAGATGAATTTGCCACTGAAGTTGAGAGTTAGAGATAGTGACTGTAGAGAGAACGAGAATAACATCAAGGAACTAGAGGCCCTCACATTCATTCCTTGTAGCAATTGTCATCTTGGAGTGAACATCATGAAAACAACAAGTAGTAGGGGTGAATGAATCAGAACAATATAATTGTTGAGAAATAGCACTGACAAACAACACATTGCATGGAAAAATCAGAATATAGAGAGTGTTGCCAAGACATAGAGTGGTAGTAGCCTAGATCATTCCAGTGCTACAAATAGGAACAGGGGAGCCATCAACAATGAGCACTGGTGGTAATCAATTATGTTTCTCTAGATAAGAGAAGACAAGGGAGTTACACGTCATATGAATGGTGACACCAAAGTTGAGAAGCCAGTTATTCTGTGTAGAAACATGTGCGCTACCTAAAGATGTGACAATGGAGGTAGACTATTTGGAATCATTGAGGCGGACCTCATTATCAACAGAAGGGAACAAGAGACCAGTCTCTTACTGCAAAATAAAGGTAGATGGAGATACTATAGATTCCATAGAACTGAGATGAGCATGAGGGCGTAGATGAGGATGTTTTGCAAAATAACGCTCAACCATGTAACCACCCATACCATAATGGGAGCAAAGGTAATGGCTCCTACCCTGACTCCCAATGCATCATCCATGACTATGGGATGCTCCACGACCAGCAGAGTAAGTAGGGTTATCAAAGGTTGGAGGAGAAATATGCGGAGGCCGATGAAGAAGAGTAGTGACCCCAAAAATGCGGACCACAGTAGCATCTAACATAGGAGAGTCATCTTTACTAAGAATCAATTAACGAATCATATCATAGGTTTCTGGTAAACAAAGAAGATAAAAAATGACTAGGAGCTCCTTGAAATGTCAGTGTTGACCAAAAAAGTTAGTAGAGAAGAGTTGATGTTGGAGAAGCTCTGCTCCAAGAGACCGAACTTCTTGATAAGAAGTAGTTGATGAAAAAGTTGAGCGAGTAGAAAGGCCTAAGTAGAGGGTGTAGATACAAGAGATTTTAGTACCCATGGAGTAAGATCCGCAAGATGATCTCATTCCCCTTCATATTGTCATCATGATGAATGAAATGTAAGCATTCTTCAGAGAGACAATTCACAAGCCAAGTGTGAACAAGATCATAATTAACTTCCCAAACAGCAAAAATATGGGAGGGCAGATCCGGAGGACTGTCGATGAGGTGATGACGCTTGCATTGTGACATATAAGAAAGCTAAAAGAGACATTCCAATCAGGATATTTTGGTTCGATAAACTTAGAAGTCACCCTAAGGTTGCTATAGGCAATTTGCACAATAATGGTAACAATGACATTGACAGGAGGATTGGGCAGCTGAGTGACCAAAGATAGAGATAAGCAAAGAGGAACAAGCACACAGAATGTGTGGTTATAGACGGAGGTTGTACATGGAAGAAAAAAGGAAGAGGGGGTCATAGAGCTAGAGAACGTAGACTTCGTCCGCCAATGGAAAGAGACAACAAACATGGTAGAGGGCACAAGGAGGGTGGGCAGTTACAAAATCAAAACCCACCATCTCTAATGAGCAAGAAGAGCATGCGTTAAACAACTGGAGTCCGTACAATCAAAGAGAGACACCCATATTCTAAAGGCAAATTCAATTACAACTGAGGGAGAACGTTCTCAGAGGAGCGATGCATGTAGAGGTCCTCAACCGGTTATAAGAGGTTGTTCACGACTACAAAATTTGTTTAACAGTTAGGTTGGGTGGTTACACAATAACAGTTTACAAGATCGCAAGTTTTGATACCAAGTCATCAATAGGATCCAAACCTATCTTTGATACCACATGGGAAATTGAAAATAATTAAATATTTATTTCCAAAAATATGAATAATACATGGGGTGCTCCTCTTTATATAGAACAGAGGATGTGAGAGAATTTATAATTGACGATGTGAGACCATAAACATAAAATTGGGACAAAAGAGTTTGGGTAGTTACACAAAGAGTAACCGCTCAGACATAACCTATCTAATAGGCTTGCGCTGTTACACAATGAGTAATCGACCGACTCTATTATTATACAACACAGACTAGCAACACCGGGCATTACACCAAGAGTAACCTCCCATCCTTATCAACACTATTTTTGGTGCTTTAACATGACCTAAGTTTCTTTTGAATATTCCTTTTCATCCTTGTCAGCATCTTATCATTATTGATGACTAAAAACAATTTTCAATGTGGGGGGAGACCTTAATATACATGAAGTATTTTGCTAACACACATACATTTAGATTTAATGATTATGTTTAAATTATTTCTTTTATTTGTGGAGGATTCTTAATTACATATGTGCGTTTCATAATTTTTATCCTTGATGAAAGGATCTTGAGTCTCCATTGAAATCCTCTGTTTAGTATTACATGTGGTACTAATTGTTTTTGTTTTGCTTCTTAATTATATTTGTGATTATCATGGTCATAAAGTTGAATATACGCATTATATGCGTTTTATTTATGTTTATGTTTTTCTCATTTAATTGTTCACGTGTATTTTGGCCTATATATTGGTATGCTTTGCCCAGTTCCAGGGCATCCAAATAATAGAATACTAATTTCTACTTGGTATCAGAGCCGCAAGTCGATTCGTCCATTTCTCTTCTGCCAGAATTCAGATCCCGCCGATCAACGCCTGCTCCGCCCGACATCGCAGAGTCGCGAACAGTTCCAGAATCAAGGGCCGCCGATCGTCTACTCTGCCCGTCCTTGCAGAGCCATGCCTGCTTCGCCTCCTAGAGTTGCGTCCAGGGTCGGATTCTAGTCGCGCCTCCTGCGCCCTAGCCCGTTCTTTCACCGCCCTTCGGTTTTTCGATCGCCTCCCTTCAGTGTCTCTTCTCAGCGACGTTCCACTTTGGCAGTCTTCTCCGCTCGGTTTTTCCGTGCGGCCCCTTTGTCTCAGGCCGTTTTGTCCTCTATGGGGGTTGCCAGAGACATTGTGCTCACATCCTATGGTGTCCTCTCCAGTGGCATGATCTAAGGGAAACTTGTAGGATATTGTTCCATCTGATTTGAGATATTTATATTCTTCAATCTCTCTTCAATATGTGATTCCTCCAAAATCTCCTCAGCTCCTCACTCTAGTGTCCTTTATGGTTCCTCTGCAGATCCTCCTCGGAGCCACGAACAGTCTGGCTCGTTAAAGATAACTACTATTACCTTGGATGGTACAAACTATCTGAAATGGTCCAGGGTAGCCCAACATGCTATTCACAGTCACCAACTTTACAAACATATTGATGGTACCACTCTTGAGCCACCATATATCGACCCCTCATGGAGAAAATGGGATGCATACAATTCATTGGTTATCTCGTGGTTACTTCACTTGAGGTTCCCCCAGGTGTATCATAGTTATAAGTTGTTGGACTTTGCTTATGAAATTTGGAAAAGGGCCCGTGACACCTACTCTCAGGAAGGAAGTTCGACGCATATTTATGAGCTCACTCGACATGTTATGGAACTAAAGCAGGGTACCATGACCGTTTCTGCCTATTATTCTGAGTTCAAACGTCTGTATCAAGAGTTGGAGTACTTTAAGACCTTTACTGCTGCTTGCACTACAAATGCGCATGCCTTATAGAAGGATAAAGATCATTTTCGAGTTCATGTCTTCCTTATGGGGCTCAATATGGAGTTTGACGCCATTCGTCTGCATGTCCTTCATTGTGAGCCTCTTCCCTAACTTCGGGAGGCCTTCAGTATGCTCCTTAGTGATGAGAATCATCATCTCTCTCTTGGTTCCTCTACTGATCACTCTGCATTGTATGGGATTTCTTGAGGACCTCCGCCTGTATGCAGCCACTGCGAGAAGAAAGGCCATACCAAGGATATCTGTTTTTGTCTGCATCCTCACCTTACTCTAGTTGGCAAGGGTTCTAGTGCTCGTGGGAGAGGTGGGCAACATTGTGGTAGCCGTTAGACTGGTGATCACACTCAATATTCTGCACACTTGACTGAGGTTTAGGAGGACACCTCTGGGGGCCTATCTGCTATGGAGTTAGAGGCTTTTCTTCGTATATTGTGTACCCAAATTGACTCTACACCATCTGGTACTATTGTTGCATTTATTACTTTAGGTCCTTCCAGTGCTCATGTTGTGTCTTCCACCACTTCTGAATGGATCATCGACTCAGGGTGTGATGGATTACATGACTGGCTCTGCCTTGGGTTTGACCTCTTATACTCCTCTTTTTGGTCGTGATAGGGTCGTTGCTGCTAATGGTTCTCTCTCTTCCATCGTTGGTAAAGGAATCTGTTGGTACTCTAGTTTGGATTTGAGTTTAGTCTTCTCATTTAGTCTCTTGACCCAAGATTTATCTATGGTCAAAGGTTAGTTGTTTAGTTAGATTGCTCTAGTTGTAGAGTTGTCACTTATCTAGATGAAAATTTGGTTAAGTTGTTTTTGGTTCGACTATGGTCGAACGCCGCTCGACTATCGTCTATTAACTGGTCGACGATCGTCTATCAGTTGGTCGCCGTTCGTCAGTCAGCAGATCGTCTATCTCTGAGTTAGTTCAACTCTTGTTAGCTCGACGATCTGTGGTATCTGCCTCGTCGATCGTCGAACCCCGCTCGACTTCTTTTGACCAGACAGATTTCTTGATAGTTCGACTATCTGCCTTGGATAGTTCAACTATCTGATAGCTCAACTATCTGTTTGATAGGTCGACTATCTGTTCTGTTTGATAGTTCGACTATCTGCTTGGATAGTTCAACTATCTGGTAGCTCGACTATCTGTTTGATAGGTCGACTATTTGTTTTGCTTGATAGTTCGACTATCTGTCTTGATAGGTCGACTATCTGTTCTGTTTGATAGTTCGACTATCTGCTTGGATAGTTCAACTATCTGATAGCTCGACTATCTGTTTGACAGGTCGACTATCTGTTTTGCTTGATAGTTCGACTATCTGCCTTGATAGTTCAACTATCTGATAGCTCGACTATCTGTTCTGATAGTTCGACTATCTGATGTGGTAGTTCGACTATCTGCTTTGATAGTTCGACTATCTGTATCGTTCGACTATCTGTTCTGATAGGTCGACGATCTCTGTGCTTCGGTCGACGATCTCCGAGGGTCGTTCGACGTTCTTCTGTCTATCTTTAGTAATTTTGTACTCCTTCTGTTCTATGATTTAATTCCTGTTTATTTAGCATATTTTAATAAAGATTATTTCATTGATTTTATGCATACATCTCAAGGCAATCTTTGCCCCATCCTTTGTGCATAAGTCAAGCTTTATCTGACAAAGTTTTTTATCTTATTAGTTGAAATATCTTTTTGCTTTATTCTGCCATGCTGTCCTTTATAGCCGTTAGACACAAAAGTCTTCTTTGGCCGTAAAGAGTTTAGTCTGATGTGACTTTCTTTAGTACTCTTTTTATCAGATTGGATTTGCAGCTTCTTAGAAAGCGTTATCCCTTTATAGTATGTCTGCCTGCAGGATATGTTTTGCTTTATGCTATTTGCAGCCCAGATTGCAGATTTCAGAAGAAGACAAAGTTCAAACAAAGATTAGAGCCGTTGCAAAGGCCAATATATAAAGTGCTTTCAGAAGAACAACACATAGATATACAAAGATAATAGAGATACACAGATTCAAAGCAAGAAGAAATATACATCTCTCAGTCATTGATACATTCAACTGAGAAGATTTACTCTCTTCAACATTCTTCTTCAACCATGAGTCCATCCTGCTTACAGGAACATTCACTCAGTGTCTCAAGAAGAAGAAGAAGAAGAAGAAAGAAAAGCTATAGAAGAAGAACAATCATTCTACAATCAAGAGTCTTCTTCAAGCTTCTCCTTCAGGATTTCAAGACAGTTCTCTGTCAAGAATTCAGAAGAGTTCCTGCACCCTGAAGCAAGACTTCTTCCTGGATATTCTCTAAGCCAGGGGGAGTCTTGATTCTTTAGAGCTTTCTAGCTTTGTGCAATCCACTAGCTTCTCTAATCTATTTTAACAATAGAGAAGAAACTTTAACTCTCTCAACCTCTTGTATAAAGGGTTATTACTCCCTTCAAAAGTGAACCTTGGTGGCAGGGCACCTGATCAAAAACCTGTGTTGGATTTTGAGCTCCTGATCAAAAGCTCAAAGGGTCTACTTGATCTACCTGAAGCAGATCCGTTGGTAGCAGGGCACCTGAACAAAAACCTGTAGTGGATTCCTACCAGGGTGGTAGAAGAGTGGACATACCTATTTAGAGGGAACCACTATAAACTTCTTGTGTTATCTGTGTTGCTTCATTTAATTATTGCACTGTGGCTGTGAGTAGAAATAACTAGGATTGCTAGTTGCTGTGATAGGACCAAAGCTCAACTATAATTACAGTTAGCTTTCTCTAGTGCACTTAACTTTGTGTTAGGCTCTAGGGTTTCAAATATCTATAAACTCATTCCGCAAATTAACTCTAAGGGAGTTGAGTAGGGTGTCATAATTTTTGAATACTCTATTCACCCTCCTCTAGAGTTGTATCTATCCTCACTTTTAATTGGTATCAGAGGGAGGTTGTCTGACTGTACAGGCTAACACCTGAGTCACAAGATCTAGATAGATACCAAGCTTATAGATATTCACTTCATAGCCTAGTCCAAGGATTACTCTAGCACCAGACCTCCAGCTTACAACTTAGATAAGTTTAGCATCTGGAAGGCAAGAATCAAATTATATATGAACTCTATTGATGAAGAAATTTTTCTTCTATTTTGACAGGACCTCCAACACCTCCTACTGCATCCACTGCTACAACATCTACAAATCTCAGTGCAGTGCCTCCTACAGACTACAATGATGCCTACTAGAAGGCAAAGATAGCTGATGCCAAAGCTATGAACATTCTAGCACAGACTATGTCTGATGAAATCTTCCAAAAAGTAGCTGATTGCACCTCTGCAAAAGCCATGTGAGACTCACTGAACCAGATTATAGCTGGTTCAGCTGATGAAAGGACGGATAGAAGGTCCAACCTTATATCTCAGTATGAAAACTTTAAGAAGACTGAAGCTGAATCAGTTGAAGGAATGTACACAAGGCTCAGCTCAATCATCAATGAGCTGAGAACTCTTGATAAGGAGATTACATTGACAGAGGTCAATGATAAGATACTGATGTGCTTCCCCAGCACATGAGATCTTAGGATCTGGCCCATCAAGGAGGCCAGAAGTACAACTGAAATCTCAACTGAAGCTCTCCTTGGAAAGCTCAAATCTTTTGAGCAAGTTATAAAGACAAGGGAAGCTGAGGCTGAAGCCAAGACTCCAACTCCAACAAGGAAAGAGACAACTCTTGCTCTCAAAGCTGCTGATGCTTATGAAGGAAGTCAATCCAATGAGGAACTGATGGCACTCTTTGCAAAAGGTTTCTCAAGATGGGAAGAAAGGAGTTCAGAAAGAAATCTTCAAGATATGAAGATAAACCAAGGTATGACAGATCTCCTGCTAAAAAAATTATCTGTTATGGTTGCAAGAAACCTGGACACATTCTACCAGAGTGTCCAGAGGAAAAGAGCAAAGAAAAGAGAAAAGAGAAAGAACATCACAAGAAGCACTCCAAGTCCTCCTCCTACAAAAACAAGAAGAAGGAGAAAGGATTTGTTGCTGAGACCTGGAGTGATTTAGATGAGGAATCTTCCTCCTCAAGCTCCAGTGAAGATGAGGAAGAGAAGAAGGCAAAGGAAATTTGCCTAATGGCAATTGATGCCTGCAGCAACCACTCAGCTGCAGAGAGTTCTGATGATGATGAAGAAATGCCTACAGAAGATCAGGTATTATCTTCTTATGATTTTTCTTCTGCTGAATTTAAATCTGAATTTGAATCTCTTTGTTTAGATTTAATTAGTTCAGAAAAAGAAATTAAGGAACTTAGAAATAAGTTAGCAGAATCAGAAATCCTCTCCATTAAAAATGCTAGGTTAGAAGCAGAACTCACTAAGTCTAGTGAAGAAATAAAATTTCTTAAAAATGAACTAGCAAAGTCCAAGAGATTAGAAGAATCTTTAAATGGTAGAAGCCTTAAGCTGCTAGAAATCACCAACATGACAAACACTAGGTCAGGCAATAATAAGCTAGGCTTAGGAGCCTCATCAAGTGAACCCCCATTGGTTCTTAAAAATCATCTTTCAACTCCAGTAAACTTTATTTCAGCTGATGGAATAAAGAATACTGAGCAAGTAAATTTAGTTAACAAAGCCTTAAATAAAGCTAAGAGAGAAAAGAGAAAGCAAAAATTTAAGGAGCTACAAAAAGCGTCGAACGCTGCTCGACGATCGAAGGCTCAATGGTCGAACGATGCTCGACGATCTGAGCATCAATCGTCGAATGCTGATCGACGATTTCAATTTGATTTTCAAAATTACAACCAGAACCTTAGAAACCCTAATATAAATAGAAACCCTAGGTTTATTGACCCATTAACTGCATGGAGCATCTCACCTAGGAGATCTTACCCTTTAGGATATAAACCCCAACCTGCTTATTCTTTTATTTTAAGTTTTCATTATGTGAAGAATAATGGACCCAAGGTTGTCTGGGTCCACAATGTCTAACTGTTTAATTTGCAGGTGAAGACATATCCAATTACTAAAGATAAATGGTATTTGGATAGTGACTGTTCCAAACACATGACAGGAAACAAAGAAAATCTGTCAAGATACAAGGCCAAGCTTGGACCAAAAATGATCTTTGGGGATTCCAGCTGTGGTCAAACTGAAGGATATGGTAGGATTACCATTGGAGCAGTAACTTTCAAGAGGGTTGCATATGTAACTGGACTGAAGCATAACCTTATCTCAGTAAGCCAGTTATGTGATGCAGGATATCAAGTATCTTTCACTAACTCTCTCTATAATATTACTTTAAATAGTAATATTGTGTTAGTAGGTATTAGACAGGGTAATATTTATTTAGTAGATTTTAATTCAACTCAATCTGAAATCTGCTTATTTAATAAAGTAACAAATAACAACACCTTTTGGCATAGGAGGCTTAGCCATGTTAACCTTAAGAACATATCTAGGTTATCTAAATACAACCTTGTTAGAGGTTTACCTTCTTGCCCTACAAGAAGGAGAGCCTATGCAAGGCTTGTCAATTAGGCAAGCAAACCAAAAACTCCTTTAAATCTGTAAATAAAAGTGATTCACCTAGAATCCTGTATTTATTACATTTGGACCTTTTTGGCCCAATAAATATACAGAGTCTAGGAGGGAAGTATTACACTTTAGAAATTGTAGACGACTTCTCTAGGTTCACTTGGGTGTTCTTTTTGAGAACTAAGGCTGATAACTTCAAAGTTCTTACAGATTTTCTACTATGTGTGCAGACTGAGTATTCTACTCATGTTGCCTTGATCAGAAGTGATCATGGTACTGAGTTTGATTCTCTTCTCATGCAAGAATTCTGTGAGAAAGAAGGTATCAAACATAGCTTCTCTGCTCCTAGAACTCCCCAACAAAATGGGGTAGTGGAAAGGAAGAATAGAACCCTGATTGAAGCTGTTGGAACACTATTGGCAGATGCTAACATGCCTCTTTCTTATTGGGCAGAAGCTGTTAGCACAGCTAATTATGTCTAGAACAGAAGTCTTATACACAAGCTTAAGAGTAAAACTTCTTATGAGTTGCTTAAAGGAAAGAAACTTAAAATTAATTATTTTAGAGTATTTGGTTGTGTAGTATACATTCATAACCATAACAAAGAATACCTTAGAAAGTTTGAAGCAAAAGCTTCAATGGGAATTTTTCTTGGATATTCCCAAGTAAGCAAAGCTTATAGGGTATTAAATAAATCAACTTCTAAAATTGAGGAGTCTGTACATGTTTCTTTTGATGAATCTCAGATGTATTACAAGGAGAAGGAAACTGCTCCTTCCTCAAGTTCATTGCAGGTACCAGAATCATGCAAAGATGTCACTCAAGAGATTCTCCATCTATCAACACTTCATATCACTGATTCAGACAGTGATAAAGACACTGTGGAAGCAGTTGCTGTACCACTAATAGTTGATCCAATTCCTCAGGAGGAATTAATCCCAACTGTTGCTGAATATCACATCCCACCTGCTGATCTTATCACACCTAGAGATCATCCTACATCTCAAGTGATTGGAGACATATCAGCTGGTGTATAAACAAGACATCAATTAAGATAGGATGTGATGCATGCTTTTTTTCCTTTCACAAGTTGAGCCCCTCACCATAAAAGATGCTGAGCTAGATCCCCACTGGATCATTGCTATGAAAAGGAGCTCAATCAGTTTGAAAGATGTAAGGTATGGACTTTGGTTCCAAGACCAAAGGCCAACTGATCATAGGCACCAAGTGGGTATTTAGAAACAAGTTGGATGCAAATGGAATTATTGTAAGGAACAAAGCTAGGCTTGTAGCTCAGGGCTACAGACAGGAGGAAGGTATAGATTATGACCAAACCTTTGCTCCTATTGCAAGGCTAGAGGCAATAAGGATCTTTCTAGCCTATGCAGCATATATGAAGTTTAAAGTTTTTCAGATGCATGTCAAAAGTGCATTCTTAAATGGTGAGCTAAAGAAAGAGGTATTTGTTGAACAACCTCCTGGGTTTGTCTCTTCAACTCATCCCTCATTTGTGTACAAGTTGCAAAAAGCTCTTCATGGACTTAAACAAGCACCCAGAGCCTGGTATGAGACTCTAGCTAGTTTCCTGTTAGAGCACAACTTTGTTAGGGGAGTAGTTGATAGAACCCTTTTCATTAAGCACCACAAGGACACAATCCTGTTAGTTCAAGTGTATGTGGATGATATTATTTTTGGCTCCACTGATCCCAAACTGTGCAAAAAGTTCTCTGACCTGATGCACTCTAAGTTTGAGATGAGTAGTATGGGTGAGCTATCTTACTTTCTTGGTCTCCAAGTAAAGCAAGATGCTGATGGCATCTTCATCTCCCAATCCAAATATGCCAAGGAATTGGTAAAGAAGTTTGAGATTGCTGATGCTTCAGCAATGCATACACCTATGGCTACTAATGTAGTTATAGATTCTGATGATCAGGGTAAGCCAGTTGATCAGAAAAACTATAGGGCCATTGTTGGTTCCCTGTTGTATTTAACTGTAAGTAGACCAGATATAATGTTTGTCACATGCCTATGTGCTAGATTCCAGGTCAACCCCAAGGAATCTCATTTTATTCTTCTCAAGAGAATTTTGAGATACCTGAAGGAATGTCCAAATTTAGGACTATGGTACCCAACTAAATTAGAATTTGAGTTAATTGGATACTTTGATTCTGACTATGCTAGTTGTAGAGTTGACAGGAAAAGTACCTCAGGGACTTGTCAGTTCTTGGGAGAGAGATTAGTCTCTTGATTCTGTAAGAAACAGGCTTCTGTCTCAACTTCAACTGCATAGGCTGATTATATAGCAGCTGCTAGTTGTTGTTCACAGATCCTGTGGATTCAAAACCAGCTTTTAGATTATGGGTACACACACAAGAACACAAAAATCATGTGTGACAGTACCAGTGCTATCTCCATTGCGCAAAATCCTGTGCACCACTCTAGAACCAAGCACATTGAGATTAGACACCATTTCCTGAGAGATTGTGTGGAAAAGAACAAGATCAGCCTTGAGTTCATATCCACTGACCTTCAGAGTGGTGATATTTTCACCAAGCCCTTAGATGAACAGAAGCATCTGTTCTTTTTGGTTCAACTAGGCATGATAAATGGAAAAGACTAAGTGTGACTTCTGCCTTTGTTGAAATCTGTTTGAAGATCGTCGAACGACGTTCGATGATAGTCGAACAGGTCGAGCCTATCGTCGACCTACGGGCGACGACAACTTATTTGTTTGTGAAGACAGAAATAGTCGAACGATTGATCGACTACTCTGCTTCAGGAAACGATCGTCAAACGACCGTTCGACCATCATCTCCAGTATCTGTTAAAATAGATCGACGATTGCTGTTTTAATATAAAACCGATGGTCGACCTAGGTTAATAGATCGTTCTTTTTGTCGTCGACGGAGCTCGTCTTTTCGTATTCTGTCTTTATGTTTGAGCTCTGCCTCGCGCTCTCTACCGTTTCGCTTTCGTCATCTCTTTCGTCTTCTCCAACCCAATCAATGGCGATTGCTCCAGCTCTTCTGTCAGTGATGAAGTTTGACACCGGCTTCAGCGTAGATTTTGACTCCTTCAGCGCCTGTGATTCTGAGATAGTAGAAATCCTCCAGCTCTGCAAGGAACAAGGACTGGAACGGCTAATGTCCACAAGGATCAATATAAACATCCCAGAGATTAAAGAGTGGGCCTTCACTTCGTCTTCCAGTGACGAATCTATGACTGGGATGATTGGCGGCGAAGAGGTAAGCTTGACTCCTGCCGTATTAACTGATATTTTCGGATTAATGAATGGTGAAGAGGAATATGAACAAGATACTCCAGAGTTTGAGAGGATGTTGATCGAATTAGGACATGCAGAAGGCATTCCTTTTAAATTGCTAAAGGTTAATTTTCCGTTAAGGATAAAGTTCTTGGCTGAACTAGTTGGAAAAGTGCTTCTGGGCAAGCACTCTGCTCATGATAACATCACCAGGCAACAGTTTACCTTGATGTGTGCAATAGTAAATAAGAAACAGATAAATTGGGCAGGAATTATGTTTGACTTGATCAGAAAGAAGAATAGCAAGAAGGAAGTAACCCTGGGTAAGGTACTTGGGATATTTCTAAGAGAGAAATATCCCCAACTATTGGTTACAGTCTCAACATCCATCAATGCCAGTAAGAAGATGGATCCAAAATTGTTTGTTAAGTGGAAAAGGAGCTTTCAGAAGCCTTCTCCAGTAGGGGTAGCTCCAGTTGTGTCTGAGAGCACAAGGACTGTTTCAGTCACTCCCCACCTACATGAAGCAGGCTCATCCATTCTCTCCATTCCATCCACCTCCTCTGTATTACCATCTTCCTCCACATTGCCATCCACCTCTGCTTTACCATCTACTTCAATTGAAGTTCCATCTACTTCAATTGAAGTACCATCTACTGCCTCTCTTCTTCTTGATTCCTCCACAATTCTCCATGCATCACCACCAGCATCTCCACTTCCTTCTCATCTTGATAGGATTTCTCATCCTATTTTTGATTTATTGGTTTCTGAGCTATCCACTCCTCCTCAGTCACCCATTCCTCATTCAGATCATATTGATCTTCCTGCATCCACCCATCAATCACCAGTTCACACTCCATCTCATCAGGAGAACACCATCCCTGATGATCATCCATCTACTGTGATTCCCCCACCATCATTTGAAATCACACCAGCCTTCATTTCAAACATATTGGAGCTAATTACTCCTTCAATCAAAATCATGATTGAAGAAGCAATTACCCCTCTCGTTTCTTCCATCTCTACCTTGTCATCTTCCATCCTAGCCCTCTCAAAGTTTGTTGAGCCATCTTCAGTTAGGGGTCTGACTTCAGTTTCTACTGAAATCAGACAGGGGGAGATGTTCGAGGAAGATGCCTCAGGACTGCCCCTTGTTTCTCGTCTAGCAGAGCCCCAAGCTGAGATTTAAGAAGTAACAGCAGTTCCAGTTGACATTGCAACGTCTTCTACAGTTCCAGCACCAGTTCAGAAGCCTTCCGATATTATAATGGAAGCAGAATTTGCGTTCAAAGTATGCCTTGAAGAAGCTTCTACTCCCTTAGTTGCTCTATTCCTAGAAGGAGTCATTACCTCCTTTCTAGATGACTTGTAGGAGTTAGGAAATTCTGAAGAAAATCCTGAAGATCTAGTGGAAGAAGTTCAAGCTGCTCAAGAACCTGCTCAACAACCAGATCCAGAACTAGTGCAAGAACCTGCTATTCAAGATCATGTATCTTCTCCTCCAGCTCAGGTAGCTGTGCATGATGAACTGGTCCTCATGACAGTTGTAGTTGAGAAAGAAAAAGTTTCAGATGTTCAAGAAGAAAAGTCTACAGTCTGGGATGACACCCCAGGACTAGATCTGGATACTCTTCTAGCACAGGATGCCTTAGAAGAAGAGAAAGAGAAAGCTGCATTAAAAGACAAAGAAAAAGCTGAGCAAGAGGCCTTTGATCCTTATGATCAACCTACATCATCTCATTCTGAGGATGATGATGACTCTAATGATTCAGAAGAGTCTAAGAAAAAGAAATCTGCTAAAAGAAAAAGGAAAGCTGCTGCTCCTCCTCCTAACCCTGATCATGATATTCCTTATTATATCTTGAAAGGAATAGATCCCAAGTCCAAAGAATATCAGCATTGGATGGGATTTTCCAAGAATTAGCAAAAGCAAAAAAAGAAATCTAAAAGATATGATAGTCCAGCTCCAAAGTGGACCCCTAAAGGTCCTCCTTCTCAACCTCCTAGTGCAGGAGCATCTGGAAATATGTCTGCAAATCCTTCAGCCCCGTCTGCTAGATTCACTCCATCTCAATCTCATCAAAGAAAAAACAATCCAGGATATCAAAGCAGATCCCAATCTGGATATCAAAGGCATGATGCTGATACAAGAGAACAAGTAAAGGAGGTAGTATATCAGAAGCCAACTTTTTCTTCTCCTCCTTCTCCCAAGAGAAGAGCATCACCTTCCAAAGAAACCAAAAGCATATCTTCCTTAAAGCCAGCTCAAGCAAAGAAAACTGATTCAAAAGGTAAAAGGATTATTTTCTCTAAAAAATCAAGTAAGAAATATGCTGAGTTTGCTCCTCCATCTTCCTTAGTTATTCAAGAAAACAGAGAGCCAGCTGCAAGCATGTTATAACTATCTACAAAATTTAAAGCTGTAAAACCTTTAGATTCAACTGGTGAAAATGAATATGAAAGTCAAGAGCTTAATCCTGATTTCAGGATGGCTAGATTTCTTGAACTAGTTGGATCAGCTCAAATCAGAAAGGCCAAAGCTGAAGGAAAAGATATTACAGGCTTAACTACTATGTCTAAATTCAGAAAGAAGGAGCTAGACAAATTCCAGGTTAGACCTGAGGTTTTTGATCCTTCAAAATATATGGAAAAGTACCCTGAAGTAGTAGTACCAAGAACAGGAGAATCTAGAATTATTAGAGAACAAGATTTAAAGATATCAAAGAAATAAGCTTTAGATCTTTTCAGAAAAATTTCTTTTCTTCCTGGTTCCTCTGTATCTAAACCAGATTCTGATGCTTCTTAAGTTTCATTGATTGACAGTTGTTTATTTGTCTGTTTGATTGATGCTATTTGCATCTTAGATATTTCTTTTCCTGAATTATATTTATTTCCAGTAGTTTGTTTTGTTTGTTTTGTTATTGAGAGACTTAACCCAAATAGGGGGAGATTGTTGGTACCCTAGTTTGGATTTGAGTTTAGTCTTCTCATTTAGTCTCTTTACCCAAGATTTATCTATGGTCAAAGGTTAGTTGTTTAGTTAGATTGCTCTAGTTGTAGAGTTGTCACTTATCCAGATGAAAATTTGGTTAAGTTATTTTTGGTTCGACTATGGTCGAATGCCGCTCGACTATCGTCTATCAACTGGTCGACGATCATCTATCAGTTGGTCGACGTTCGTCAGTCAGCAGATCATCTATCTCTGAGTTAGTTCAACTCTTGTTAGCTCGACGATCTGTGGTATCTGCCTCGTCGATCGTCGAACCCCGCTCGACTTCTTTTGACCAGACAGATTTCTTGATAGTTCGACTATCTGCCTTGGATAGTTCAACTATCTGATAACTCGACTATCTGTTTGATAGGTCGACTATCTGTTCTGTTTGATAGTTCGACTATCTGCTTGGATAGTTCAACTATCTGGTAGCTCGACTATCTGTTTGATAGGTCGACTATCTGTTTTGCTTGATAGTTCGACTATCTGTCTTGATAGGTCGACTATCTGTTCTGTTTGATAGTTCGACTATCTGCTTGGATAGTTCAACTATCTTATAGCTCGACTATCTGTTTGATAGGTCGACTATCTATTTTGCTTGATAGTTTGACTATCTGCCTTGATAGTTCAACTATCTGATAGCTCGACTATCTGTTTTGATAGTTCGACTATCTGCTGTGGTAGTTCGACTATCTGCTTTGATAGTTCGACTATCTGTATCGTTCGACTATCTGTTCTGATAGGTCGACGATCTCTGTGCTTCGGTCGACGATCTCCGAGGGTCGTTCGACGTTCTTCTGTCTGTCTTTAGTAATTTTGTACTTCTTCTGTTCTATGATTTAATTCCTGTTTATTTAGCATATTTTATTAAAGATTATTTCATTGATTTTATGCATACATCTCAAGACAATCTTTGCCCCCATCCTTTGTGCATAAGTCAAGCTTTATCTAACAAAGTTTTTTATCTTATTAGTTGAAATATCTTTTTGCTTTATTCTGCCATGCTGTCCTTTATAGCCGTTAGACACAAAAGTCTTCTTTGGCCGTAAAGAGTTTAGTCTGATGTGACTTTCTTTAGTACTCCTTTTATCAGATTGGATTTGTAGCTTCTTAGAAAGCGTTATCCCTTTATAGCATGTCTGCCTGCAGGATACGTTTTGCTTTATGCTATTTGCAGCCCAGATTGTAGATTTCAGAAGAAGACAAAGTTCAAACAAAGATTAGAGCCGTTGCAAAGGCCAATATATAAAGTGCTTTCAGAAGAACAACACATAGATATACAAAGATAATAGAGATACACAGATTCAAAGCAAGAAGAAATATACAGCTCTCAGTCATTGATACATTCAACTGAGAAGATTTACTCTCTTCAACATTCTTCTTCAACCCTGAGTCCATCCTACTTACAGGAACATTTACTCAGTGCCTCAAGAAGAAGAAGAAGAAGAAAGAAAAGCTATAGAAGAAGAACAATCATTCTACAATCAAGAGTCTTCTTCAAGATTCTCCTTCAGAATTTCAAGACAGTTCTCTGTCAAGAATTCAGAAGAGTTCCTGCACCCTGAAGCAAGACTTCTTCCTGGATATTCTCTAAGCCAGGGGGAGCCTTGATTCTTTAGAGCTTTCTAGCTCTGTGCAATCCACTAGCTTCTCTAATCTGTTTTAACAATAGAGAAGAAACTTTAACTCTCTTAACCTCCTGTATAAAGGGTTATTACTCCCTTCAAAAGTGAACCTTGGTGGCGGGGCACCTGATCAAAAACCTGTATTGGATTTTGAGCTCCTGATCAAAAGCTCAAAGGGTCTACTTGATCTACTTGAAGCAGATCAGTTGGTGGCAGGAAACCTGAACAAAAACCTGCAGTGGATTCCTACCAGGGTGGTAGAAGAGTGGACGTACCTATTTAGAGGGAACCACTATAAACTTCTTGTATCGTCTGTGTTGCTTCATTTTATTATTGCACTGTTGCTGTGAGTAGAAATAACTAGGATTGCTAGTTGCTGTGATAGGACCAAAGCTCAACTGTAATTACAGTTAGCTTTCTCTAGTGCACTTAACTTTGTGTTAGGCTCTAGGGTTTCAAATATCTATAAACTCATTCCGCAAATTAACTCTAAGGGAGTTGAGTAGGGTGTCATAATTTTTGAATACTCTATTCACCCCCCCTCTAGAGTTGTATCTATCCTCACTTTCAGAATCATTGCCTGCTCGCCCGACCTCTCACTATCCTCGTTTTTGCATGTCCCTTCATTTCCTCATAATCTTCTCTCCATTACTCACTTGATTACCTCTTTAAATTGCTTCGAAACCTTTTTTCCTAGTGTTTGTCTATTTTAGGATCTGGATACGAAGCGAACACTTGGCAATGGTAGGAATGTTGGCGGACTATACTTGCTGAACCAGTCATTTTCTCCCAGTGCTCTTCCCTCCACCAGATCTCTGACATTACACGACATCCGACACTGACATCAGCGCCTTGGGCACCCTTCTGCTTTATATCTCACTAAATTATTTACTGCTTTCAATCGTTTAATTAAGTCATTTTCTTGTGACACATGCGAATAATCCAAACATGTTCGTCAGAGTATTAGTCATATGTCTTTACCTAATCCATGTCCCTTTGATGTTATTCATTTTGATGTTTGGGATCCCTCCCCAGTGTTATCTTTCTCTGGCTATAAATGGGTTGTTACTTTTATTGATTGTAATCCTCATACTACTTGGCTTTATTTGTTAAAAAGAAAATGTGATGTGCTTGCTAGCTTTCAGTCCTTTCATAAAATGGTGATGCAACAGTTCAGCTGCACAATTCGTGTGCTTTGTAGTGATAATGGCAGGGAATATAATGACCGGGGAGCATTCAATGCCTATCTTGCCGAACATGGCATTATTCATCAAACCACGTGTGTCCACACATCTACTCAAAATGGCATCGCTGAATGGAAAAATAGGCACTTGCTGTAGGTTGCTCGGTGTTTGCTGCTTGCTATGCACCTTCCCAAGCCCTATTAGGGTGATGCGGTACTCACGACCGCCCACCTTATTAGCCGTCTTCTGTATTGTTCCATTTCTTATGATATGCCCCTCTCCCTTCTAGCCAAGACCCACATTGTCCACACCTCTCACATCGCTCCTCATATCTTTGGCTCAGTTTGCTTTGTCTATGTTCATACCCCATATCGTGATAAACTTGATGCATGCTCTCTCCGATGTGTATTTGTAGGATACTCCCCTACCACTAAAGGTTATTAGTGTTATTACCCTCCCACTTGTCGCTACTACTGTACTGTTGATGTTACTTTTCGTGAGGGGTAATCGTTTTTTGGTCCTCGTCAGGGGGAGACGGGTAGTAATGACTACGAGACCGTTGACTCTCCTCTCCTGATTGTTGCCTGTCCTCATATTTCCCTTACTCATGTTCCATGTACTGCTCCTGTCCCGTCCACCTCTATTCCTCATATATTATACACATACTCCCGCAGACACCAGACTACTGAGTAAGTACATACAGTGGATGTTCCACAAGTGTCGGTGACTATCTCTGATCTAGATTCTGATGATGACCTTCATGTTCCTCTTACTCTTCTTAAAGGTAAAATGGGTGGTACCAAACACCCGATTGCTAATTATATTTGTTGAACTCATCTCTCTCAGGCTCACAAAGCTTTATCTCATCTTTTTCCTATAGTATGATTCCTAAGACCTGACAAGAGATTGTTCAGATACCTAAGTGAAAATAGGCTATGGAAGAGGAAATGTGTGACTTGGAAAAAAATTAAACATGGCGGCTTGCTAGTCTTCCCCCGGGAAGCGAACGGTTGGGTCACACTGGATCTTCTATGTTAAACAAAATCAAGATGGGGGTGGTGGAGCGGTATAAAGCTCACTTGGTTGCTCAAGGGTATACCCAGACCCAATGTATTGACTACCAAGAAACCTTTGCCCCAATTGCAAAGATGAATTCTATTTGGGTGATTCTCTCTTATGCTGCTAGTCATGGATGGGAGCTTCAATAGATCGATGTTAAAATGCATTATTGCATGGTGATCTGGAAGAAGAAGTCTACATGATTATTGTACAACTCCATATTCGCAGAGTAGGGTCCGCTTGGCAGGCGCAAGACCAGCTTTACATTTTTAAGCTTTTTGAGTGGTTTTGCACTCTTGGTGGCCAATTTAGGCCTAGCCCTTTAAATTTACTAATCGGGGGGATGGAAAATTTGTCTCCCCCGGCCCCTTTGAGGGGTCACCCAGGCCGATGTTCTCGCCCAGCCAGCCCGTCTCCCCAGGCCATCGGTCTCGCCTAGCCAGCTCGTAGGCCGCCCGTCTCGCCAAAGGCTGCCGGTCTCGCCCAGCTAGCCCATCTCGCCAGGCAACTGGTCTCGCCTAGCCAGCTCGCAGGTAGCCCGTCTCGCCAGGCCGATGGTCTCGCCTAGCCAGCTCGCAGGCCGCCAGCTCTCCAGGCCGCCTTCTCGCCTAGCTTGTGCTCGCTCAACAGGTCGCCGGTCTTTCCCAGCCAGCCCGTCTCGCAAGGCCGTCGGTCTCGCCCAGCAAGCCCGTCTCGCCAGGCCGTCGGTCTCTCCCAGCCAGTCCATCTCGCCAGGCCGCTGGTCTCGCCTAGACAGCTCGCAGGCAGCTCGTCTCGCCAGACCGTCGGTCTCTCCTAGCCAGCTCGTAGGCCGCTAGATCGCCAGGCCGCCTTCTCGTCTGGCCCCTGCTCGCCAGGCCTGTGCTCGCTCAGCAGGCCAACGGTCTCGCCCAGCCAGCCCGTCTCGCCAGGCCGCCGGTCTCGCCCAGCCAGGCTATCTCGCCAGGCCGCCGGTCTTGCCTAGCCAGCTCACAGGATGCCAGCTCGCCAGACCGCCTTCTTGCTTGGCCCCAGCTCTCCTGGCCCCAGCTCGCTCAGCAGCCAGTTCGCCCGGCCTGTTTTTACCGTTGTGCCCCCGAGGCAGAATTACCTCTTTACCCCCCAGTATGGATGTTTTCTATTGGCTCATGGCCTTTTTATTCTAGGGGTATTTCTGACCTTTTAGTCCCCAGGCTTGGGAAAATTATAAATAGACCCTCTTGGGTACCTTTGGAGAGGATGATTTTTTTGGCTTCCTCCTCCTTAGGCTTCTCCTTGGTAGAGTTTGAGAGCTCTCCAAGGTACCTAGCTCAGCCATTAGCGAGGGAGGGGAAATGTTATTGTTATCTTCTGGGTGTGTGGTGGGACCTCCACGCTAGAGCCGAGGATCTGTTCTTATTTTCTCGAGCCTTGGGTCCGTGACGTTCCCTTGAGTGTAGTAGGTGTGAGGTCACCCCTTTCTTGGGACCCCGAAATCCACAAGAGACCAAGTTTTTGGTTTCAACATTTTGGTGCGGTGAGCGTGGAGAGTGACCAGCACAGAAGATCTCGGGAGAGTGTTATGGCTGGAGATCAGAGAGGTAGTGATGATCTCGGTGAGATCCCCAACCCATCACCCTTCGTAGGAAGAGAGGAGTTCATGGATTCCATCCAAGGCATCATGAATGTAAGAAACGAAAAAAACAAACCAGAAGGAGTATAACAAAAATTTTATTATCTGAAAAAAGTATCTATTACAAAGGTATGCCTCCCTTTTATAGAATGGAGGAGAGAAGAGAGAATGCAAAAAAGAGATGTGGGACTAAAAAATTACAGGACTAAGCGGTCTATACAGAAATAACCCGCACGATTAGATGGAAGGGCTAACCGCTCGGCTACCACCAGAGAGGAAGGAGAGATCGACACAGGAGACCGCTAGACTGCCCGGTCTCCAAGCCGTCAGAGACAAACCGCTAGACTGCTCGGACTCCAGACAACAACAGCACAACAACCAAACTGCTGAAGGGAAACCGCCAGACCGCGCGGTCTTCAATCCACCAAGACAGACCGCCCGACCGCCCGACCACCCGGTCTCATACTTCAACACTCCCCCTCAAGCTGGAGCATAGATATCCATCATGCCCAGCTTGTCACAAATGTTGAAGAAGGAAGTAGAAACCGGCTTGGTGAAGATATCCGCCAACTCTTTGTCGGAGGTGACGAACGGAGTGCAAATCTATCTCTTCAAGACCTCTTCCCTAATGAAATGGCAGTCGACTTCTATATATTTTGTTCTCTTATGGAAGACCGGATTTTGGATATGTATATAGAGGCCTTGTTGTCACAGAACATAGGAAGAGGATAGTCGTAGACCTCTCCTAGGTCAAGCATGAGAGCACGTAACTATTTTAACTCACACGTGGTTGATGCCATACTTCGATATTCGGCTTCTACACTGGACCTGGAGACAACAAACTGTTTCTTGCTCTTCCAGCTCACAAGATTTCCTCCAACAAATGTGCAAAAGCCAGATGTAGATTTACGGTCACCTTTATCATCTGCATAGCTTGAATCTGAGTAGGCTTCAACCCTTAGATGACCATTATTCTGAAAGAGTAGCCCTTTTCCTGGTGCTGCTTTGACATACTCTAATATCTTCAAGGCAAACAGAAGATGTCATTCCCTAGGAGCTTGCATGAACTGACTAACCTTGCCTACAACATAGGCAATGTCTGGTCTGGTCACCGTGAGATAAATAAGTTTGCCTACCAGACGTCTGTACTTCGTGGCATCGGATAGAAGAGGCGAGTCATCTGTCCATGTTTTGTCTTCTCCAGTAGCCATGGGATACAGGGCCGGTTTAGCACCAGTCAATCCTGCCTCTCGTAGAAGATCAAGAGCATACTTCCGTTGGGAGAGAACCAACAAGCCGGGCTTCCGAGAGATTTCTATCCCCAAAAAGTATTTCGGGGAGCCCATATCCTTCGTGACCAGGTGTTGACGAAGGTGTTTCTTTGTCAAGTCCACCCCAGCATGATCATCGCCGGTAAGAAGAATATCATCCACATACACCGCCAAAACCACCAGTCCCGATGCGGTTTGGCGAATAAACAAAGAGTGATCGACCGAGCTTCTTGCAAAGCCGATGGCAGCCACAATGCCACTGAACTTGTCGAACCATGCCCGAGGGCTCTATTTTAGGCCATAGATGGCCTTCTTCAACTGGCATACTCGTGTCTCCCCCTGAGCAACATACCCATGATGTTGCTCTATATAGACATCCTCTTGAAGATCCTCATAGAGAAAGGCATTCTTGACATCAAGCTGGGAAATAGCCCAATCCCCATTGACGGCCGCAGAGAGAAGAACCCGGATGGTGCTGAGGCGAGCAACCGGAGAGAAAGTATCAAAGTAGTCAACCCCATAAGTCTGAGTAAAGCCTTTGGCCACCAGCTAGGTCTTGTAGTGCTCCACAGTGCCGTCTGGACGAAACTTCACAATAAACACCCAGCGACAGCCGACCACATCAGTACCCACTGGTGGAGAAACAAGGGTCCAGGTACCCCGTTCAGTAAGAGTGGCGATTTCCTCATCCATGGCAGATTTCCAATGAGGAATAGCAAGAGCCTCCTAGTAGGTGCGGGGAGTGGTAGTAGCCGAGATAGCCAAAGCAAAACACCTGCGAGAGGGAGTAAGCCGATCATAGGAAACAACTACCGCAAGCGGGTGTTGGGTACATGTCCGCACCCCTTTACGAAGAGCAATGGGAAGATCCAGGTCAACTCGTGCCTCAGTGACCGGAGCGTCCGTGGCAGAGAAAGCTAGCCCGGGACTAGAGAGAGAAGGCTGCGGAGAGAAGGGGGGAGGTGGATGGGGTATAACGAAAAGAGAAGGAGATAGAGGAGGAGATGAGATAGGAGTGGAGACGTCGATATGTGTGGAAGGAACAGAGAGAGATGGTGGAGAGTCAGAGAAATCAGGAGGAGGGGATTGAGGAGAGAAGTAGAACGCATTTTCGGAGAAGGTCACGTCCGCAGAGACAAACTGCTTGCGTAGAACAGGGTCAAAGCAACAATAGTATTTTTGAGTGGTCGAGTAACCCAAAAAGACACACTTGGTGGAATGGGGGGAAAGCTTGTCACGGGTAGCAGACGGAGCATGCACAAAAGCTGTACACCCAAAAATGTGGAGAGGGAGAGGAAATGGTTCCTTGCCCGGATAGAGAATGGAGAAGGGGGTCTGGCCATGGAGAATCGTAGAGGGAAGGCGATTGATGAGATAACAGGCGAGGAGAACAGCATAGCCCCAGTAGGAGCGAGGTACCTGCATCTGCGTCATAAGAGTGCGAGCGATATCGAGGAGATGATAGTTTTTACGCTCCGCCACCCCATTTTATTGGGAGGTGTAAACACAGGTGGTCTGATGGATAAGACCATGTTGCATACAAAAGGAGAAAAACTCATGACTAAGGTATTCCTTAGCATTATCAGAGCATAATATTTTAATAGAAATATCAAACTGAGTTTTAATCATATAATAAAAGGATTGCCATACAAAAAGGAGTTCAGAGCGATCTTTTAAGAGATATATCCATGTACATCTAGAGAAATCATCAATAAAGGTTACAAAGTAAGAACTACCCCGACCAACGGTGAGAGTAGGAGCAGGGCACCAGACATCAGAATGAATGATATCAAACGGGAGAGAAGAGCCACAGCCTTGCTTCGGCGGGAAGAAGGAGCGGTGATGTTTTCCAAGCTGACATGCATCACAGTTGAGCGGAGGACTGATAGGAGGTAAGTGGGGCAGAAGCTGATGAAGAATCCGAGGAGGAGGATGTCCAAGGCGAAGATGCCATTGAAGCAGATCTATAGAAGAGGAGGAGGGCCGCCGTTCTCAGTCCTAGTAGCAATTGTCCGTTGGGTCCTTGGGTCCTGAAAAGAGCAAGAAGTTGGAGTGAATAAGACAGAGCACTGAAGTTGCTTGCATAAAGTAGTAACAGATAATAAATTGCAAGGGAACTTCGGGACATAGAGGGTATCCAGCAAGCGAAGCGACGTGGTGACTTGAACCACGCCCGTCCCATGAACCGGGGAAGGTGAACCATCCGCAACAAGAATTGGAGGCAACCGATCATGTGTTTTTAGAAAAGAGAAGCATTGAGGATTGCCGGTCATGTTATTTGTAGCACTAGTGTCAATCAACCACTTACCTTGGGTAACGACATGGGCACTACCTGAAGTGGTGGACACAGAGGCAGACGGCCGAGAGGAGGCGGAGGTAGAGATATCGGAATTGTCCATAGAGAAACACACTAAACCCCGCGAGTAGAAGCGAGGTCGCGTGGATAGAAAGCAAGAAGGCCGCGCAGACAAAAGAGGAGGCCACGACAAAAAAGAAAGAAACCGTAGCGGGCTAAGAGAAGAAGAAGCTGAAACGGTCACGGTGTCATCACACCAGCGGTAAGAAGGGCCACGACCAGGAAGCAGACCAGGTCGCGGCAAGCCGAACAGATCGCGGTGACAAGCGAGAAGCGGTCAAATAGAAAGAGACCGCAAGAGCGAGAGAAACCAAAGCGGGTTCGACGAAAGCCGCAGCGGACAATCAAGGAGAATGCAGTGGTCAATGTGTCAACACACCAGCGGCCAGAGAAGCCACGACCAAACTGCGTGACTAGAGAAGCAGAAGGGAAGAAGAAGTCATGCGAACAAAGGAGATCGCACGAAGCAAGGCAGGCCGCACGAACAAGCAGAGTTCGTGCAAAAGAGAGGAAACTGCGCGACTAAAGGAGACAAACTGCCCGGTTAGGAAACAAACTGTGCGGTTATGAAACAAGCCGCACAAATAGGGAGAAATTGCAGCGGTTAGGAGAAAGTGATCTGCGGCGGTCACGATGACAGACACCAGCGGCCAGAAAAGTCACGACCAAGCCGCAGAATCAAGCAGAGGGAAAGAAATCGAGCGGCTAGAAAGCACCCTGCGCGACAGAAGAAAGAGAAGACCGTGCGATTAGAGAAAAGTTCGCGGGAAGACAAACAAGGCGAATAAGGCTAACCGGTCGCGGCAACAGATCGAGGCGACTAAAGAAGAGGTCGCGGCGAGAAGAAGAGGTCGCGCACACAAAGGGCAACGACAAGGAGAGGAAGAAGCCGCACGAACAAGTCGCAAGAAGGCGGAAGAAACAATTCGCGAGGCCAGGTCGCGAGAAGAAGAAGCAAGCCGCGCGGACAATTCGCGCTGTCAGACAAAGCACACAGAATCAGGAGGAGTAGATCGAGTCCCTCTGATACCATGTAAGAAACGAACAAAAACAAACCGGAAGGAGTATAATAGAAATTTTATTATCTGAAAAAGGTATCTATTACAAAGGTACGACCTCCCTTTTATAGAATGGAGGAGAGAAGAGAGAATACAAAAAAGAGATGTGAGACTAAAATATTACAGGACTAAGCGGTCTATACAAAAACAACCCGCACAAGCCGCACGGTTAGATGGAAGGGCTAACCGCTCGGCTACCACCAGATAGGAAGGAGAGATCGCCATGGGAGACCGCTCGACCGCCCGGTCTCCAAGCCGTCAGAGATAAACCGCTAGACCACTCGAACTCCAAATAACAACAACACAACAACCAAACCGCTGAAGGGAAACCGCCAGACCGCGCGGTCTTCAATCTGCCAAGATAGACCGCCAGACCGCCCGGTCTCATACTTCAACAATGATGATGCTGCGAAGTATCACCCCTCGGGCTGGCAGCTCAACTCCCACCCCCCAGGGACCGGCACCCAAGGGTCTCAGCGAGGTGGTCCCGAGTGGTCTCGGTGAGGTGGCTCTGAGCGGTCTCGGTGAGCTGCCTCCCAGGGACCTAGGTGAGATGACCCCTATAGGGGGAGAAGGAAGTGCACCAAGAAGAAGGCCTGGGAAGGAAAGGATGGGAGAGGGGGTCGAGCGAGACCTCACCGGCCGGGATCTATTCCCCAACCCGACGAGTGCTAGCCTTTCATGTGAGCAGGTTATGCGAGTAGAGGTTGTGAGACCACCACTTAGGGGGTCACCCTTCAGCGAACTGATCATCTCAGCTCCCATTCCCGAGGGGTTCAGAGAGCCTGACATGGCTTACTATATCGGGAAGTAAGACCCCGTCCAGCACCTGTAGTGGTTTGAGGATGCCGTCTCCATCAGGCCGATGACGGATGCCTTCAAGTGTCGCCTCTTCGCGATCATATTGAAGGATAAGGCAAGGGACTGGTTTCATCAACTCCCTCCGAGATCGATTTATGGGTTCGAGGACTTGAGCCAGAGCTTTCAACTTCACTTCTCCACCTCCAAGAAGAGGAAGAAGAGTCCTGAGTCCATCTTCTTGATAAGATAGGGGGCCGAGGAGTCGTTGGCCCATTACATTGACAGGTTCTAAGAGGAGATCCTGGATATCCAAGAGATGTCGGGGTATGCCCTCCAGATGGCATTCACAGTGGGGTTGTGCGAGGGGTTCTTCAAGCTGAGACTGACCCGAAAGTCCCCCCTTTCCTTCGAGGAGTTGATGGAAAGGGCAGCAGAGGAGATAGCTATGGAGGCGGCCAACCCAACATTTGTCAAGAAGTTGGCAAGGCTAACAGAGGCGGAGTAAAAGGAGCAAGGTGGCTCGAGACATCAGGAGGGAAGACGGAGAGAGGAGCAGAGAGCTCAGGGGTTCCAGGAACAGGAGGGTCCGGAACCAGGTTGGAGGTAGCAGGGAGGACCTGTCCAGGGTCTAGGAAGAGCTCTCATCCAGGGTGGAGGGAACTTTCATGGGGGACAAGGGAGGTTCAAATTTCAGAGGTAAGTCCCAAGACAGCTCTTACCCCCACCACAACAAGCCTTAACAATAAATGGAGGAGGAAGAGGCAACGGGAGAGACCGCTGGGCCCGCCGAAGGAGGGGAGGAGGAGCATTGTCGTACTGTGACTTCCACTAGGCGGAGGGTTACGCCACGGTTACCTGCCCCGAGTTCCTGGAAGTGAGGGGGCAAGAGGCCCTGCCCAGCCTCAGCCGCCAGCACAGGTTGAAGGGGTTCTACCCAGATCGGGGGGAGAAGACATATGTGAGGTTCGGGTCGATGAGGGAACCCGAGGGACCTTATGAGTGATCCAGGATGGAGTGGAGATCAAGCCAAAGCCCTCTGAAGAAGCCTCACCTCGGCGGAGTCCTGTATTTTTCTTATGGTTGTATTGAGTCCAGCCCCCGACCATCTGAGTCGGGGGGTTCATGCAACCAATCTTTTTCCCCGTTTGAGGATGTTGGAATTGATAAAGCTTAGGTGACATGCCCAGTCCCACCCTCCGAGAGGATCTCCTCATGCCAGGCTCTCACTAGCTGGATAGGTCGAAGATACCTCGGGGATGCTAAGTTCTTTTTGCTCCGAGACGGTACTGCTGTCCAGGATCTCACTAGCTGGCAGGGCCAGAGTACCTCTCGTGGATGCCCTATTCTCTTTGCTCTGAGACGGTCCCGCTATCCAGGCTCTCACCAGCTGGCAGGGCAGGAGTACCTCTCGTGGATGCCCTATTCTCTTTGCTCCGAGACGGTCCCGCTGTCTAGGCTCTCACTAGCTGGCAGGGTCGGAGTACCTCTTGTGGATTCCCTGTTCTCTTTGCTCTGAGACGGTCCCGTTGTCAAGGCTCTCACTAGCTGGCAGGGCCGGAGTACCTCTCGTGGATGCCATGTTCTCTTTGCTCCGAGACGGTCCCGCTGTCCAGACTCTCACTAGCTGGCAGGGCCGGAGTACCTCTCGTGGATTCCCTGTTCTCTTTGCTCCGAGACGGTCCCGCTATCCAGGCTCTCACTAGCTGGCAGGGTCGGAGTACCTCTCGTGGATGCCCTGTTCTCTTTGCTCCGAGACGGTCCCGCTATCCAGGATCTCACTAGCTGGTAGGGCTGGAGTACCTCTCGTGGATGCCCTATTCTCTTTGCTCCGAGATGGTCCCGCTGTCCAGGCTCTCATTGGATGGCAGGGCCGGAGTACCTCTCGTGGATGCCCTGTTCTCTTTTCTCTGAGACGGTCCCGCTGTCCAGGCTCTCACTAGCTGGCAGGGCCAGAGTACCTCTCGTGGATGCCTGTTCTCTTTGCTCCGAGACGGTCCCGCTGTCCAGGCTCTCACTAGCTGGCAGGGCCGGAGTACCTCTCGTGGACGCCCTATTATTTTTACCCCAAGACCGTCTCGTCACCCAGACTCCCATTAATTGGCATGACAGGTTGACCCCTCGGGGAGGCCAAGTATTTTCTACCTCGAGGTCGTCTCGTCACCCAGGCTCTCACTAGCTGGCATGATAGGTTGACCCCTCGGGGAGGCCAATTGTTTTTTTACCCCGAGGCCATCTCGTCACCCAGGCTCCCATTAGCTGGCATGACAGGATGACCCCTCAGAGAGGCCAAGTATTTTTTCCTCGAGGCTATCTCGTCACCCAGGCTCTCATTAGCTGGCATGACAGGTTGACCCCTCGGGTAGGGGCCAAGTATTTTCGGTTCCAAGAAAGCCACTCAGCGAATACGTTAGGTTGGATGTTTCTTTCCGAGCTTGTGCAAACCTCAAAAACAGCGGGGATTGCGTACAACCCCGTATCCGTAGAGTAGGGTCCTCTTGGCAGGCGCAGGACCAGCTTTTCATTTTTAAGCTTTTGGAGTGGTTTTGCACTCTTGGTGGCCAATTTAGGTCTAGCCCTTGAAATATACTAATAGGGGGATGAAAAATTTATCTCCCCCCGGCCCCTTTGAGGGGTCTACCAGGCCGCCGGTCTCGCCCAGCCAGCCCGTCTCGCTAGGCAGCCGGTCTCGTCTAGCCAGCTCGCAGGCCGCTCATCTCGCCAAAGGCCGCCGGTCTTGCCCAGCCAGCCCATCTCGCCAGGCCGCCGGTCTCGCCCAGCCAACCCGTCTCGCTAGGCCGCCGGTCTCGCCTAGCCAGCTCGTAGGCCACCAGCTCGCAGGTAGCCCGTCTCTCCAGGCCGCCGTTCTCGCCTAGCCAGCTCGCAGGCCTCCAGCTCGCCAGGCCACCTTCTCGCCTGGCCCCAGCTCGCCTAACATGTGCTCGCTCAGCAGGCCGCCGATCTCGCCCAGCCAGCCCATCTCGCAAGGTCGTCGGTCTCGCCCAGCAAGCCCGTCTCGCCAGGCCGCCGGTCTCGCCCACCCAGCCCGTCTCACCAGGCCGCTAGTCTCGCCTAGCCAACTCACAGGTAGCCTATCTCGTCAGGCCATCGGTCTCTCCTAGCTAGCTCCCAAGCCGCTAGCTCGCCAGGCGCCTTCTCGCCTGGCCCCAGCTCGCCTGGCCTGTGCTCGCTCAACATGCCATCGGTCTCGCCCAGCCAGCCCGTCTTGCCAGGCCATCGGTCTAGCCCAGCCAGCCCGTCTCGCCAAGCCGCCGGTCTCGCCTAGCCAGCTCGCAGGCAGCTTGTCTTGCCAGGATGTCGGTCTCGCCTAGCCAGCTCGCAGGGCGCCAGTTCGCCAGGCCGCCTTCTCGCCTGGCCCCAGCTCGCCTTGCCTGTGCTCGCTCAACAGCCAGTTCACTCGGCTTGTTTTTACCGTTGTGCCCCCGGGGCGGAATTACCTCTTTACCCCCCAGTGTGGATGTTTTCTATTGGATCATGGCCTTTTTGTTCTTGGGGTATTTCTGACCTTTTGGTCCCCAGGCTTGGGAAAACTATAAATAGACCCCCTTGGGTATCTTTGGAGAGGATGAGTTTTTTTGCTAACTCCTCCTTAGGCTTCTCCTTGGTAGAGTTTGAGAGCTCTCCAAGGTACCCATCTCAGCCATTGGTGAGGGAGGGGAAGTGTTCTTGTGACCTTCCGGGTGTGTGGTGGGACCTCCACGCTAGAGCCGAGGGTCTGTTCCTATTTTCCTGAGCCTTGGGTCCGTGACGTTCCCCTGAGTGTAGTAGGTGTGAGGTCACCTCTTTCTTGGGACCCCGAACTTCACGAGAGACCAAGTTTTTGGTTTCAACAATTATTCCTCCGGGTTTTATCAAAGAAGAGTTCAATGGAAATGTCTGTCGACTGTAAAAATCCCTATATGACCTGAAGTAGTCCCCGAGATCTTGGTTTGGATGGTTTAACAAGACCACGCATCAACTTGGCTATGCTCAAGGACAAGCTAATCATACTCTCTTTATCAAGAGGAGAGGAGCACATATATTAATTCTTATTATGTATGTGGATGACATCATCATTACATGTGATGACCTAGAGGAGATTGTTCACTTGAAAGAACAACTGGACAAAGAATTTGAAGTCAATGATCTGGGGAAGTTAAAATACTTCTTGGGAATTGAAGTACTAAGGTCTTGACGAGGGATCTTCATCTCTCAGAAAAAGTATACCCTTGATCTTCTAGATGAAGCTGGGATGCTAGAGTGTGCTCCCGTGGATACCCCAATTGAGGCTAATCACAAGATTGACGTGAATACTAGTGGGGAGAAAGTGGATGTTTTAAGATACCAACGATTGGTTGGAAGGATCATTAATTTATCTCATACTCGCCCTGATATTACGTACATTGTGAGTGTTCAGAGTAGATTCATGCACTCACCCTCAATTTGTCATCAACAGGCCGCGTATCGGATATTGTAATACCTTTAGAAGTCTCTGGGATGTGGGATTCTGTTCTCTGCAAACCAACCTTTGGAGATTGACGTGTTTACAGATGCCAATTGGGCCGGTAGTCAGGATGATAGAAAGTCTACTATTGGGTATTGCTCATTCGTGGGTGAGAACCTTGTATCGTGGAAGAGCAAGAAGCAGAATGTTGTTGCTCGCTCTAGTGCTGAAGCAGAATATAGGGCTATGGTGCAAGGGGTTTGTGAGAGATTGTGGTTGAAGACAATTCTCCAAGACATGGGTCTCTAGGTGAACATACCAGTTACTATCTACTGCGACAACAAGGCTGCCATTAGTATTGCACACAATCCGGTACAACATGACAAGACAAAACATGTCGAAGTTGACAAGCACTTCGTCAAAGATCTCCTAGACATGGGGAATATCTGCACTCCATTCGTAAACTCATATGATCAGCTAGCCGATGTCTTCACTAAGGGGTTAAGCAGTGATAACTTCATGAACAATACTAATCAATATATATTCCCAACTTAAGGGGAGGAGTTGAATATACACGTTTTATTTATGTTTATGTTTTTTTCTCATTTAATTGTTCACGTGACATGTCACGTGTATTTTGGCCTATATATTTGTATGATTTGCACGGTTCTAGGGCATCCAAATAATAGAATCATAATTTCTACTGATAATTCATATGACCTCAAGTGGGATGAGATCTGTTTGATGAAATTTGCTAGTTTTCTCCACTCTCTTGAGCATTCTAGTTGTACAACTTTGTGGTCACCAATTTTCTTCCATTCTATAGATCAAGAAATCCAATTATTCAATTTTATTGTCATTGCTAATCTATCTATTTATCTTAAACCATACTGAGTTTGTTCATATTATGGTATATCATATGACATGCTTTATGCTCTCAAATTCTAATTGCAATGTACTTTTGCAGTGTCTTAACTATTTTATGTATGTTCCTAATTCTTATCGACACTCATTGGCATGATAAGCCACTAGTAGCATTGTATTCACTTATAAGTGCCCCCCCCCCTGCGTCACTCGTTTTATTTTGATTCTTGCCATACACGATTAATATCATCAAATGTTGTCTTCAATTGGTGAATAAGAACTACGCAGCTGAGTCATGAACTAAAAAAATTTATAGGTTTGGATTCCATATGAAGTACAATAATACACTTATGAATAAACATCAGTTCTTTGAAGTCATTTTTCATTGGTTTTGCAAAGAAATGCCATGCTAGTAGGTTGGATAAGTGGGTGTTACTAAAGGTTTAGATTATTGATGTGAGTGTTATAAAAAGTCAGGATGATTTAGCAGTTTCCATATCCACAAGTGTGAATCAAACTAATGTTTGTGAGATTTCATGTCAGCTTAGCTTCACCAGCGATGTACACCATGTAACAACCCGCTAGACCGCCACATTAAATACTTAGCATTATCAGAAGAAGCAATTTGTTGGATTTTTTAACATTGCAATGGAAATCCGCAATGCAAAAATATGCTGAATACCAAAAGCCTTATGATATATAGAACAACCCGCAACAAAAGTTGTGTTTGTGTGTATGTCTGTGCGTGTGTGACTGTATAATATGCATAGTGAAACTTTACAACATCTATTGCAATCATAAATATCCAACATATACACACACAACCAAACATGCTATCAAAAATGACTAGAGATACTCAAAACTACTAGTCCTAAACATAACCTCCATTATCCTGTCCCAAAAGACTTCCCTCACAACTAACTCATCTAACTCAGAAGAAAACTAATCCTATTCATGTGGTTAATCCTTGTCCTAACAGTTTCTCGTATGACGCTCTATTACTTCGGTCATGGTAGCAAAGCCACAACTAATACTTGTAATCTCGCATCGTATTCTTTCCCTCCTCAGATAACTTACTAGAGCCTCTCATATATTGTCCTAAAATGAAAATGGTTAAAACCAATCAGCCATACAGACCCTGTGAATTTTTATTTCTTTAATTGCCTACATACAATTCAAAGGGGTTAAAACAAAAAGTACATATGTAAACTAATTAAAGAGCATATGACATGATAAAAGAAATACTGACTGAAATAAATACATAGTAATAAGCATGAAGAAAAACTAAAATTCTTCATAAGGAAATGCTGGAATTAACTTGATGAGGTTCCCCTGAATGAGCTCGTTTGAACCGAGAATCTCTTGATCAAGGTCTGAGCTGCCGGTCGCACTCGTGCACGTTACGCCGCACTTCCACCTCCCATGATCCCCATCGCGCGACCGCAAAGCCGCGCGTGCGTACCCCTGCACGCAAGAGCCCAAGTCCACCTCATGCAAGGCCCCTTCTACACGAAGGACTTCTTTTGATGCCTTAATCGCATTTGATCTGGAGATGCAATCCCTAAACCGATGCATTCATTTTATGGTTTACAAAGATGCAGGGTTGCCGCTGTTTCTTCATTTTTCACGATCCTCATGAACACGTCGCTCATCCTTAAACAGAATTTAAAGTAAATCTGACCCCCAATTCTATCTCCCAAATCAACTGCCCAGATCCTGGCGCCCTCTCCGCCTCCTGCGGCGGGTGGCCCCATGGTGGACGCCCGCTCCTTCGGCCGCCCGACCTCCGTCGGCCTCCGCCGGACAGCCATTTCCGCCGCCGGCCGGCCCCTTCGCCGTCATAAACTCTCCGCTATCCAATCACGATTCCGCGATTGTCGCCGGCGGTTACGTGGGTAACCTCCCGTAGTCGGGGAGGTGCGTAGCCCAAAAAAGAATTGGGATGTGTGTCTATTAGAATTTTAAAATAATATGCACAAAATGTGTCATGAAAATCGGCCTATAAATAATGATCATGGTGGTTATGAACTGCAGATAGCCGCATAACCACCCATGAAGTCTATAAATAGGGTCTCAGATCGTCCTTTATTCCCATTCTCTCCTAAATCGAAAAATCCTCCTTCGGATTTTCTCTCTCCTTCCTCCTTCATCTTCTTCATTTCCTTCTCTCCCTTCGAAGATCTTCATGCATCCCTTGAAGATCTCCTTCGTCTTCGAAGCCTCCTTCGAAAATCTTCATCTTCTTCGCCTGGAAAATCATCCTACGGAATTTCTCTCTCCTCCACTTCTCTTCCTTGTGCGCTCCCGCGCGCGTCGTCTCCTTGCGCGCTCTCGTGCATGCCTCTTCCTTGATCGCTCTTGCGCGCGTCTCTTCCTCGCGTGCACCCGCGCGCTCCGCCACCATGCGCGCTCCCAAACGCTCTGCTTCCTTGTGCACTCTCACACACATCTCTTCCTTTCTCGCTCCCGTATGCTCAGCTTCCTTGGACGCTTCCGTGCATACCTCTTCCTTACGCGTTCTTACGCACGTCTCTTCCTTGCGCACTCCGCCTCCTAGGGCGCTCTCGCGCACGTCTCTTTCTCGCGCGCCCTCGCGCGCTCCGCCTCCCAGCGCGCGCTCGCGCGCTTCGCCTCCTTGCAAGCTGTCATGCTCGTCGCTTCCTTGCGCGCTCTCGCGCGCACCTTTTCCTTGCGCGCGTCTCTTCCATGCACACTCTCGCGCACGTCGCTCCCTTGCACGAGCCTCTTCCCCTTGCGCTCCGCACGCTCCCCTCCAGTAAACGCTCCGTGCGCTCACCTCCAGTAAGCTCTCTGCGCGCTCACCGCTAGCAAGTGCCATGCGCGTTCTCTACCAGCAAGCGCTATGTGCGCTCTCCTTCAACAAGCGCCCCGCACGCTCTCTACCAGCTAGCGCTCTGGGCGCTCTCCTCCAAAAAGCGCCTTGCGCGTGCTCTCTACCAGCAAGCGCTCTGCGCGCTCTCCTCCAACAAGTGTCATGCGCGCACTCCTCCAGCAAGCGCCCCGCGTGTTCTCTACCATCTAGCGCTCCGCGGGCTCTCCTCCAGCAAGCGCCCTGCGCGCTCTCGTCTAGCAAGCGCCCTACGCGCTCTCTGTCAAAAAACGCCCCTCGCACTCGAGAGCAAGCACTCCATCCACCGATAAGACAACCACACCACACTTCTCCAAAAGAAAATCAGAGACAAAACACAGAGAATAAGACGCACTGAGCGTGCCCCTGAACTTCAAGCCCCAGACATCAGAACGAGTGCAGCAAGCTGCTCCCGCTTCCAAAAACCATCAGATGACTCCAGAATACAACGAGCGCATCGCTCCCCGCAACACACAAAGAAATAATTAGCTCCGTGAACGGTGACCTATCACCCTTAGAGCTCTCTCTCTCCCAATAATTGTAACGAGAGACGACCTGTCGCCCTCGAGTTCTTGAAAAAGCCCTGTAACAACGCTTAGATCTAGTAGAGGTTTGACCGGCACAGATCCGATCACTTGGTTTTTCACCCAGTTGACGAGTTTTTCATGCCAAAAAATTGCCTCGTCAACTTTTCTTTCTCTATGACTGTGCGGGCACCCCACCGCTCTGTGGGCTAAGACGGTATATGTTAATCCGGTCCGATCGGGACATCGAGCAATACATGATTCTCTTATTTTAATTTATTTCTTGCTTTTGTTTATTAGTTCTTTCAACAATAGATAAATTACTTTTAGTTATAACTTTGTTTTCTATTCTACCTTGCTTATTTTTATTTTCTTTTGGACAATAATGTTTTACAATAGATTATTTTACTTTCTTTTCCTTTCATCATAGGCCCGCTCATCCAGAACATCTTGCTAGGGCTACTAGTTATTTTCAACTTCGAGGCATCTGTTGCATGACCATATTCATTTTTGGAGTCCCCAAAGAAACTCATATCTCATAGTTGTTGGTAGTTGATTTACCCACCTTAGTTTTACACTTATTTCATCATACCACATGCATGCTAAAATTTTATTTTGTGTAACTTACATTCTTAGTAAGTGGAATGTGCATTTTTCTCACTTCAAATTATCTTTCTTCATCATTATCGCCAACAGTTAAATTCTTAACAGGATAATAAAGACGGGTTCTTCGCATCAATCGTATATGTTTCTTAAGAAGAGAAATAACAACAATAACAACACTCAAGCCTTTATCCCACCATAGTGGGATCGGTTATATGGATCTTTCGTCGTCATTGTGCCCTATCTTTTGCCATAATCTCACTAATGTCTAAGTACATCATGTCTTTCTTTATAGTTTCATTCCGAGTCTTTATTGGTCTACCCCTCTCTCATCTAACATGCATAGTGACTAGATTCTCACAACGCATAACATGCTGGAAGAGAAATAAATTGAATAAAAATCACAAAATACCTCAAAATTGATACTAAGAATCCTTAAATAAAAGTCAAAAGCTGGGAATATTGAAAACTCTAAAATATGCTTACACAGGTGTACTTTTCATGCACGGAAGGGTGAGTACTTTTCTTATTCTCAAGTTCGTATCTTACATAACAAAACGCAAGCATTTAGAAACATGTAAAGTGCAACATCCAACATTATGCTTAAAACAAGTGCACATATCATGATCGAAAGAGAGGCTATTTTTCTTATTCTTAAGTTTGTATCTTCTATATTTAAAAAAGTAAGCAATTGAAATAAAACATAAATTAACAAAATAAGCATCTGTTTTGGGTTGTCCGGTCTTTTCCCGGTCCGGAGAAATCAGACCGTCTTAGTTCGGAATTAGGCCGGGCGCGCAAACAGTCAAAATGAAGCGCATCAAATGACAAGATGCGTTTTTATGTGGAAAATCTGAAAAGGGTGAAAAAGCACGTGGCTGGAACTGTGCTTAGCCAAAATTCACTAGCTTTTCGGAGTTTTATAGAGTTTGATTTGATCTCGGATGGCGACAAGCTGCTACTTCGTAGCAGATGCAGAAAATGAGGAAAATGGACTAGTTCTCGGAATCTTGATGGAAGCGCTCCATTCTTGGAATGTTGTTGAGCTCGCGGAACCTGGGTGGGAGCGTTCCGGCGTTCCGACTGGAAAATTCTCTAAGTCCGCAGAGCTTCTAGTTGGGGGCACTCTCGTTGATGTGGAGTCTTGATGGGAACGCTTTCACGGAGACGGTTGGCGAGACTTGGAACGTGTTGAAGCCTTAGCACAAGGAGAAGAGTGGAGTGAATTCCCGAGCAAAGAATCGGCCGAAGTCCACAAACTTGCTAGAAAACCTCAGAGTTCTCTCTTGCCTCTAGAGTTGCTTGTCTTCAAATGAACGTCTGATGACCTATTTATAGTTTTCTGGAAGGTCATGATGATAATTGCGTCGGGGAATGATTCGTGCTGACAAATGTCGTTGCTCTGTTTTGATCACTTGGATAACCAATTTTGACAAAATGACGGGAGTGCCCCCGGGCAGTTCGGGTGGCCCGGGCAAGGTGCCCTGAGGCGGCGGCGACCGAAGCTGTCCAACGACAGAGGAGGCGACTCGAGACGTCGTGGGTCGCCGACGGCAGCGGAGACCGCTACCGGCATGCACGCAGGGCGCGACCTCGCTGCGCGGTCATGCGGGGTGCGACCCTGAGGACGCACGGGGGCGGGGCCCTACGGCCATGAGGACTGGCCACGTGCGGCAGCGCGGAGTGCGCTCGCACGAGCTGTCCGCGTACACAGGCTGCGCGGGGGGCGACCGTGTGCGAGCTGGCTGCACGCACCCGCACGCTGGCCGGGTGCGCGTGCGCAGACCCGCCGTGCGCGTGCGCGGGTTTGTATTCTTATTTGGGGGATCCCGAGGCTTGCGCCTTTGATGCACGTAATCATCCGGTCGAGCCCATGCGGATGCGAAGCAATGAGCGCGGGAATTTCCTGCTTCTCCTGGTGCGCTCCAATCATCAGAAAATTATCTGCCATACTTCGCACGGGGGTTGCCCGCGTGCGGGCATGCGGGTTTGCCTTTTCTCGTGCCCGAGTTGTTTTTGTGGTCGTGTCGTCCTCCATACGCGTTGATCTTATCTTTATTTAGTGTTGATGCCCGTTTCTCTTGCAGGTGTCAGAAGGTTGTGTTCCGCAACGATCGATGCGCCTTCCGTTGTTCTTGACCTCTGCCCGCGTAGGCAGTTGGAGGAAGCGCTTTGGGATTTTGGAGGATGTCGAGATTGTAATTCCTTCTCCATCAGAGCGCGTTCAGCACCCTCCTGTGGGCCACTTTGCGATTATGAAGGAGTGCTTGAAGGTGGGCTTTCAGATCCCTCTTACCGAGGAGGCAATCAATGTACTTCGGTTTTACGGCGTTCCGGCGATGCAATTTTCTCTCGTGTGGCTGACGAGGATTATGAGGCTGTTTTGCTTATTTCAGGGGCACGACTCCCGGATGTCGGTTCGCCTCTTTCGCGAGTTGTGCTAAGTCTACCTTGGCTCAGGCGACTGGGTCAAAGTTCGGAGCAACAAGATGTGGCTGTCGTTTGAGGACAAGACTGACCATCGCCATGGAGGGATGTTGTATGAGTTCGTCAAGAACCCGTGGGAGCTGCCCGATACTTGACGGGATCTTTCTTACCGTTATCGCCGTTTTACGGGGAAGGAGTATGACTTTACTTCATTAATGGGCTTTGAGGATCCGCGCGAACTGTGGGCTATTCTTTATAAGATCAGTGTGGTCTTTGTCGAGAAGCGACTAGTTCTTGAGGGACTTTCGACGGATGTGGAGCGAAGCTGCGCCGCGCCACTAGAGCGAGGATAAAAGAGGAAGCTGGACATTTTGCAGTAACAGGGGGAAGGCGGGTCGTCCTCTGCTGCCCCCGAGGTCATTATTGACGTTGCTGATGCCTGCCCAGATGACCTGGTTGTTGATCCGCCACCCGCAGAGACTGTGGATGTACTAGAGATTCCCGTGATCACACCGTCTTCTCGTGCGGTCCCTGAGTTGTTGTTGGTGACGGGGAGGGGGAAGGAGCGGGAATTCTCTTCTTACCAAGCGCTTCTCCGAAAGGTATGTTGGTTGCCCCCAGTATTTTCCCTCTTTTGCCTTGCTTTGAGCATGAAAATAATTTGTTTTCTGTTCTTGCAGTTTGATGAGGCTCGCAATATTGCGCTCTCGTAGAACGGTACCTACGTAGCCACGAGAGTTGATTTTATTTCTCTGCGGGCGAAGTTGTCCGCATCTGAGGACCCGCTGGAGGAGGCCCGAAGTGTAAGACTCCCCCCCAAAACTTTGCCCGGGTCGGGCCGGAGGGGTTCTTACTTGCCCAAGGCGTCCACCCAGTGCTCCATAAGGGGTGAAGACCCACTCCACTAGCACTAGTTGGCCTCCTTGCTCGGATTTAATCATCACATTCACAACACATCACAGAGTACAACAGAAGCACTATCAGGAAACCACATCAAATATATATCACAATATATATTTAATGAAAGTGCAAAAGGCCGTAGCCACTATTTATACATAGAGCTCGTAGGCTATACAAGTACAATAACAGATAACTCCTCTCTCTCAACTCGGCTCGCTAGTACTCACGTCTCGAAACTCAGGATACGACGAGGGTGCATCTACTCGGGTAGTCCTATCAGCTGGAGTATCATCCTGCACTAGCTGGTCACTACGGTGCTCCATCTCCTGTGAATGGTTATTAAGATAACCGTTAGTCACAGAGCTAAGCAGAATCAAATCTCCTCCCCGGATCCATATCTTGGGGACGAGCACACACACACACACCCAACAATATAAGAAAGCCTAAGCATGAGAGGGTTATCACAACATTTCATAAATAAGTTAGAAGCAAACGAAAGGGGTGCAACATAGTATAACTGGATTAACAACATTAATTTACGTCAGTTATAATCTTCGGCTCCACTAGCGCAGCAGCACAACAGGTATTCACAACCTGTGCAAACATCGCAGGCATTCACATCCGCGTACACATCGCAAGCATTCACAGTCGCGCACACACCGCAGACATTCATAGCCACGCACTCATTGCAAGCATTCACAGCCGCGCACACACCGCAGACATTCACAGCCGCGCACACATCGCAGACATTCACAGCCGCGCACACATCGCAGGCATTCACAGTCACGCACAATACCCTATGTCGACATAATATGAACCTCTTCTTTTCAAGCACGGTAGCGAGCCCCGCGGGCCTCACCGATGTGGCCGTCGGTGACAGTGGCCAGTCCTACCACTTCTGGGGGTGGTCGTACCGTACAACCTAGACCCTTACGTACAACCCCGTGTACTCTTGGATGTGAGCGACATCCAACAATTACATATTTTGGCCGACCAGCGGAGGAAACCCAACGGGGAAAACATAACGACTGGTCACCCGTGGTACCCATCTCCCTATCGCCTTGAGTCGTCGAACTTCCCGTACCGACACGAACGGTCTGCAGAAGTGACTGACCTGCCACGATTTACCGCAAGCAATTTAAGCGCAAATAAGGAGAATAGTTTGTTAGCATGCACCAGGTCTATAGCAGCTTGCCCTACTATGCCTTAAATAATTCGGGCAAACAACACTTGGCTCGACTTTCGACAGGGAGCGTGGGAGAAATTTATTTGGAGCTAACTTAGGAGGAACATCTCAACTCTTGTTATCCCCAACTAAGGCTCAACCTATCAAATCACTGCCCATCAGGACAGGACCCGTGCTTGAAATAGTAAATTGCAGAAGCAAAAGTGCGGTAATAAAAGATGCTGTTAATATAAGCTACAGAATTGAAATGCTATAAAGAAATAAGACCAGTAGGACACTGTAGTAGTACTGAACCGAAAGTAAGTACTGAAAGAAACTTGACTAGTACGATACTAGAATAGTACTTAAAAGAAATAAACTGAACTGAAAGTAAATAGCAGGACCAGTACGAGACTGGAATACTAAAAATAAAGTACCAAACTAAAATGAGTAAATGGACTAGACTAGTACGAGACTAGAGTACTGAAAAGAAAATACTGAACTGAAATGAATAAATGAGCTGGACCAGTACGAGACTGAAATAAAACATAAATAAAATAATTAGTAGTCCAATCACTCCATTCAGGAGACTTCAGTTTCATCTCCATTCTCAGGAGACAAATTCAGTTCCATCTCCGTTCTCAGGAGGCAAATTCAGTTCTATCTCTGTTCTCAGGAGACAAATTCAGTTCCATCTCCGTTCTCAGGAGGCAAATTCTATTCCATCTCCATTCTCAGGAGATAAATTCAGTTCTATCTCCGTTCTCAGGAGACAAATTCAGTTCCATCTCCGTTCTCAGAAAGCAAATTAAGTTTCATCTCCGTTCTCAGGAGGCTTCTTTGGGATTTTACCCATTAATCCGGTCTGATAATAGTTTAGTTGCTCCCCTTATTAATGTGACTTAATCGGACTTGAAGGATTTATTAAGGGTTACATCTTTATTATTCGTCGAGAATAATTTATAATTTCATTGCTCGTACTTCATTTTTTCGAGTCTGTTCAAGTTGCTTGAGAGCTTTGTAACAGATAAAGACGAGACGCTCAGTAATTCTATGAAACCTCAGAATACTCAGAACTTGGCACTTGCCTCGATCACTCTTGTTAGTAAAACAGTTGAACTTATCATTCGATTAAAAAGTGGCCGCGCGCTTCGATTTCCTTTTTTGAAGAATTTGGGCGCGTAAATTTCCGAGCGCGACCCTAAGCTCCAGGAAATTGAAAAACCTTCACTTTTATCCCAAGACTTCCAAATTTTAATGCAACCTTTAAGAGGGTGTAGAAAGAGCCTAGTAATTTTTCCAAAATTTTCCGAGCAAATTTGTGCCCCTAAAATGACCAAATAAAATTCATTTGGGCTTTTAAAAATACCAAAGAAATTTAAAAAATTCTCAAATTTTTTGTGAAGGAAGCACTTATCAAGGGGAACAACTTTCATGTTCAACACTTTTTCTCTAAAAGCCTATATGTTTTTTATAAAAAATAGGCAAGGTTCGTATTAGAAATTGGTCTGCATATAGTAGAATTGAGCATGATCCTGCGATCAGGATTGCGCCAGATGGTAGATCTAGCCAGCGTTTCCCCACAGCGGATCAACCACGGATCCGCTGTGGGGGCACAGAAGTTCACGGTGGGGGGGGGGGGGGAAGAGGCAATAACAGACGTTTATCTCATCACCGAGAGATGGACGACGGTGATCTCTTCCTGCCGGAGAAGAAGATGGCGGCCCTCTGCCACCGCCGGCCGGCCACTTCCAGGCACCGCCCCCGATCGGTTCGCCGGGGGCCGGCGAGTCTTTGGGTGGTGGTCCGGCGGCCTGCTGCCACCGGCCACCGCCTGAATTCATCAACCCGAGAACAGGGTTGCGGTGGCTCTGCTCCCAGCGCCACCGCGCCACCGCGCCACCCTGCCTCTTTGGAGTTTAACCCGACCACGAATCTACCGTCGACCGATGCGCCGGGGGCAGGGCTCCTCTCCTGTGGTGACCCGATGGCCTGTCGCCGTCGACTGCCGCCGGAGCAAAACATAGCAAAATTCTATTTTTCTCGGGTGCCGCAGGAGCGGTGTTTGGTCAGTGAGTTTTCATGTGTGGTTGGTTTTGGCTTGGTTGTGCACCTCCCCTCACGAGCCGGGTCTGTTTTGGTGACTCGACGGAGCTTTTTATAGGGATGTGGGGGTGTTTTATCTTCAGGTGGTGTTTTACCCAAGTTTGGTCTGTCGGATTTGGATTTCGACTTCGCCGTTGGATTCGTAGTGTCGGTATTTAGCTACGATGCGATTTTCGTAAGAGTCCGAGTTGATTTGATTTCGGGTCATTTTGGGGTTATTGATTATTAATTGTATTATAATATTATAATTATTTATATATAAGTATATATAGCCGGTTATGAGGGGTCGCGTCAAAAAACCCTATTCATCATCTTCCCCTACCCGAGCGATGGCGGTTTCGTGAGCGGAAGAGAAGCGACGACTTCGCATGCGGTTGGCCGGCGATAGAGAGCGATTCGGTGGTTGGTTTTGTCAATAAATTAGAGATTTGGAAAGTTCTCGCAGAGATCTACGCGTTCGTGATAAGCTTTTACCGATTCCTCGATTTTTAGCTGTTAGGGTTTGTGATTTTGACCTCCTTTTTTCCCCCAAAAGTTTCAGGAAACGATGCTTTGGGCTTGTGACGGCCGATCCTTGTCACGGAGCGGATTTCCGAAGTTTTGAGGCAAGTGGCGATCTTCTTCTTGCAAACCATTTCTTGCTTTTCTTTTTGTTCTTTTCCTCTCCTTAGAAGGTTGTAATAATATATGACTTAGTCTTGAAAGTACCCTTAGAGTAGAGTATAAATTTTCGGCTAAGAATTCGTCGAGTATCATTGTACAACCTCGTACTCGTAGGTGACAACTCAAAGAAAAGTGTCGAGTTAAGGGCGAGAGGATAGCAGAGGAGAGTAAAACCATAGGGTGAACTCGCCGATTCTCCGAAAAGGCAAAACATAATAGGCGAGATGGGAGTAGCAGAGCAGGCGAGAGGGCTCTCGCGGTGAATGCTGACCTCTTGTGGCGAGACGGCTCTCGCGGCGTATGCTGACCTCTTATAGCAAGACGGGGTACTCGCGAGGCGAGCTGATAGGCTCCTCTCGCCCGCCAGACGCCAAATTTGTCGAGCGCCGGCTCGGCGTTCGTCGAGCATCGGTTCGATGAAGAAGGCATTTTTTACTTTCCTGCCCCCAAGTGGGGATTTTACTCTTTTACCCCAGGTAATTTTACCCTTTTGCCCTTTGGGGTCTGTGTATAACCCTTCAGAACAGCGGAGTTTGCCTGTTGGCAGACCCAGCCTAGGGTATTTTGGTAATTTCATGTCGGTTCAGTTTGGTTATTGGCAGGTCAAACTCAAAAGTCTATAAATAGACCGATAAGGTGCCTTGAAGGAGAAAGGAGGCAAGAGAGAGAGAGAGAGAGAGAGAGAGAGAGAGAAAATAGTGCTGGTGAACTTATTCATCTCCTTCCTCCAAGACACCTAGCTCAGCACTGGCTAGGGAGGGGAAGAACTTCTAATTCTTCCGAGTAAGAGGTGAGACCTCCAAGATGAAGCCCACGGTTTGTTTTTAGTTCCAAGACTCACGTCGAGAAAGGGGTTCGGAAGAGTAGGTGTGGGCTGCAACCTTAGATCCGAACTCTAGGTGAAGTCGGGCTTCTAGCTTCAACATTTTTGGTGCGGTGAGCGTGGACTATAACCTATAGAAGAATCTTGAACTACTTCATGACGGTAGATCTCAGAGAAGGAGACGGGGATGGGTCCCAGAACCTGAGAAGATTTGTAGGAAGATAAGAATTCATGGCGTACATTAGAGGCATCATGGACATGTTGTAGGGGATCTCGCGGCGAGGCGACTACTCGACTCCTTTACCTCAGGCATCCACTCTCGCGCATCAGTACGAGCTCGTCTCGGCAAGGATTGAATAGGAATCCCCCCGGTGGGGGGGGGGACGACCCGGAAAGGAAAGGGTGGTGGAAGGAAGCGGGCGAGACCTGGCGGGTAGGGAGTTGGTCCCTAGCCTTGCGAGTGCCGTCTCGCCAGGAGACGCTGTTGCGTAGGTGGAGGCGGCGAGACCCGTGGCGAGAGGGTCCCCGTTCTACGAGTTGATCCTTTCAACTACAGTCCCGGAGGGGTTCAGGGAGCCCAAAATTACCTACTATATGGGAAAAGACGACCCTCTCCAGCACTTGCAATGGTTCGAAGATGCAGTCTCCATTAGGCCACTGATGGACGCGTTCAAGTGCCGTCACTTTGCCATCACCTTGAAAGATAAAGCTAGGGACTGGCTTCATCAACTCCCAATGGGATCAATCTATGTCTTCGAAGAACTGAGTAGAAGTTTCCAGTTGCATTTCTCAACCTCGAAGAAAAGGAAGAAGAATCTCGAGTCAATTTTTCTGATCCGACAGAAGGCGGATGAATCCCTGGCCCAGTACGTGGTCAGGTTCCAGGAAAAAATCTTGGATATTCAGGAGGTGCGAGGATTTGGTCTCCAAATAACTTTCACCGTTGGACTACAGGAGGGTTTCTTCAAGATGAGACTAACTCGAAAGGCACCACTGTAATTTGAAGGGCTGATGGAGAAGGCAGCAAAAGAGATAGCGATGGAGGCGGCAAACTCGGCATTTGCCAGAAAGCTGGCAAGGTTGACGGAGGCCGAGTCAAGAGAGCCGGGAGGGGCAAAACAACAAGAAGGAAGGAGGGAGGAGCCTAGGGCGCCGACATATCAGGAGTTGGGTTGGAGGCAACAAGGAGGCCCTACTCAAGGGAAAGGAAGAGGTTTTCCCCAAGGGGAAAAGAACTACCAAGGAGGACCAGGAAGATTCAACCAGCAGGGATGGGGATATGGTCCTAGACCACCCCTACCCCGCCTCAGCAAGCTATGGCCATCGGCCGAGGGAGAGGAAAGGCAAGAGAGAGAGAGAGAGAGAGAGAGAGAGAGAGAGAGAGAGAGAGAGAGAGAAAAGAGTGCTGGTGAACTTGCTCTTCTCCTTCCTCCAAAGCACCTAGCTCGGCACTGGCTAAGGAGGGGAAGAACTTCTAATTCTTCCGGGTAAGTGGTGGGACCTCCAAGCTGAAGCCCACGGTCTGTTCCTAGTTACAAGACTCACATCGAGAAAGGGGTTCGGGAAGAGTAGGTGTGGGCTGCAACCTTAGGTCCGAACTCTAGGTGAAGTCGGGCTTCTGGCTTCAACAATCATAGTTCAGCCTAAGGATAATTCGGCGTATATACTGGGTAGAATTCGTCGAGTAACATCAAAATCGTCGAGTATCTAGGCGTAGAGTTCGTTGAGTATCGGCTGGTGTGGCGTTGAGTGAAGTGAAAATCATCGAGTATCGTTAGTTTATTCGTCGAATATCATTAGTCTTCGTCGAGTATCGGGAGTCAATTCGCTGAGTATTGCAAGTATTATTCGTCGAGTATTGTAGAAATTCGTCGTGTATCCCTGTAGTTCGTTGGGTATACTCACCGAATTTGGTCAAGACTTAGAATATTTTGCCGTTTCGTGTAGGATTCGTCGTGTATGGTCCTTAGAGTGATTTTAGGGCTTGTTTAGGTATGTCTTTGGGCTAGGCTTTGGTTTTGGGTTCAGGGTGTTTGGGTATGATGTTTTCTTCGGCTGGTCGCCGGTTTGTGAATTGTTACACTTGATGTTTGTTTGGTCTGTGTTTTGCGGACTGTTGGGCTAGGTGGCCACCACTGCAATGCCGTTTGCAAGACGATTGGGTATGGAAGCCTGGTATTGGTCGTTTTGGGTCACCGACTCCGACCCAGTTGTTTTTACCAAGTGTTAATGATTCACGTTTTCAAGTTGTTTTGTGCTCAGTTTGCTTCTTTTAGAATTTCATGCTTATCCTTGCAGATTTTGTCAAAGCATGGCTTCGTTCCGCACTTGGTGCAAATTTCTTTTAACTGCATTATTATAAACCTTTCCCTTTACTTGTTGCTATTTGGCTAATCAGCTGTGGTTGCAACTTTTCTTATAGTTGGGTTTGGTAGACCCTTTCCTTACCTTTTCCCTACTTTTTATCTGCTATTTCCATTGCCACTTGTATTTTCTTGCTAAAGTGTTCTTCTTTTGAATGCCTCAAATTCGGGGTTGTAGTCGGTGGAGCGGCTGTGTTGGGTGGTAGCTTGTGGGCTGCAGTTGTTGCAGTATTTGTCCTCACCGTCATGAGGTAGTTTGTTGTTTTCAGTTTTGGTTCAGACATGCATACTTTTAGTGGGTTCGTGTCAGGTTGTTGACGCCCACTGCTAGTTTTCTTTTAGAATGTTGAATACTTTGCTAGCTGTTAGTTCACCTTTTTGGTATGTTGTACTTGCTCTCTGGAAAGGTTTTATGATAGGTTGCATGTTAGGTATTTTAAAGTATAAAAATTTCTATTATTACTTCATACATGCCATATTTGAAATCTAAATCATTATATTTAACGGATGTAAAAGCTACTTTCATAATTATTATAAATCTAGAGTCTTGCATACCATGAGTTGTCTTCTGAGGATGTTTATACTCATGTAGGACGTCTAATACTGCAAATAAAGTACTTTCCGATGTGTATAACTATCTTTTTCTCGTGGACTAGATGAGCCACTAAGCCGAGGGATACGACTAACCGCTTAACTTAAACTGGATTTTCTCTAAATAACTCACGAATCTTTCATAAAAATGTTAAGTTAGAGTTTTGCCTGAGCGTCTGCAGTTATCCCCTACTGACGTGACATCATGACGCGTGTTTTTCCTTACTCTAATATATCGTTAAATGCAAAGAAAATGTGGGTTGTGGCACCTGGGCTCGGGTGGGTTGGTGTGGGGGAAAGCAGCTGGATAAGGCCTTTTATAGGCTTGGGGAGGGTGGCCACTCCTCCCCTTGCCGATGTGGGATTAATCCCATGAGGGAAGGAGCTCCTCTCCTCCCCCCACTTGCTTTGGCCATGTGGAAGCACCCTATTGGCCCTAGCACAACCATGTGTCAAGCATCAAGGGAAGGGGAAGGAGCTTGATGGGCTTGGGCCTTGGGTTTAAAGAAAGGAGAAGAGAAAGAGAAGAGGGTTCTTGGGCTTTTGTCATGGGCTTATTTAACCATGCCTTGCTAGTTTGGGTGGCCCAAGGAGTGAGAGGGGGGGGGGGGGGGGGGGGGGTTGAGCCTTAGCCATTGGTGAGCACCACTCTGGGAAAAAAAATCCAAAATTGTATTTTTAGGGGGGTTTGACCAAAGTCAACCCTAGGGTGGGTTCCCCATGCCGGTCAAAGTCAAAGTGGGTCCAAGACATCGGGAGTCGGGTCAAAGTTGGGGTGTCGCGTCATAAATTGTGTGTGCACACTTTTCGGTGTACGATTATGCTTGATTTGACCATGGGTTGACTACTCGTGTCATAAATTGACCGAACGAACTCAGTTGATTTCGTATTGATCATACGAGTCCAATGCCACTAACTAGGGTCAAATCAGAGTTAGTTTGCTAAATATCCAAAATCTGCATGTCGTAGCGCGCTAAAACGGTCAAAATGCGTATATTCATCGTTAGACTTCAGATCGCAACGCAACGAGTTCCAATGCGTCCGTATCCGCTATACAAAGCCATAGGAACTGACAGATCTCAAATCGGAATTCTCTAGGTCATTATCCAAAAATCTTGTTTTCGCGACGTTTTACGAGGAATGGTCATATCCACCATATGACCTGAAATTCAGCGGAACAAGTTCCACCACACTTGTATTGACTATACGAGGCCACAGTAGCTGACAGAACTCAAATTGGAGTTCTCTAGCTTGATATCCCCTGTAGGGTTACCTCCTACCTTGGTATGGGTCATGGGTAGAGGTTCATGTCACTTTTATTAGGCCCACTAGGGTTCCAGTGGCCCAATAAAAGTCGGGATGCTACACGAAGGAGTAAGAAGAAGGTCGATTCTTGGCTGGTTAATGCGGAATCTCAGTTGTCCTCTTCTCAATCCGAGGTGGAGACTCTCGGGCCAAGCTAAGCACCGCCGATTCTAAGATCGGGGCTCTTTGCGGGAGGCTGGCTTCTGCTAAGGTGACCCTTGTAGAGGTGGTCTGCTGTACCGAGGTGGCTAATTTTTGCGATATACGAGCAGGAGGGGGAGGTCGAGTAGCTGAAGAAAGAGAGTGCTCGGCTGATTTCTGAGCGGGAGGAGGTCGAGGCCACGCGTGCCACTGCGGTGGTCGAGTATAGAGCCTCTCACGACTTTGAGGTGGAGCGGTCTCGCATTATGGAGGAGGCACGTTTTTAGATGATAATGACGGAGGTTGATCCGCTCGTAGAGGATGAGTGCGAAGCCGTGTATTTCTTGGGTTTTGGCAAGGGATTTCAAGCGGCTCAGAGGTTTTCGAAGCACGATGCTCTAGGCGTGGAGGATGTCTCAGACAACGATGCTGATGCTGCCGTGGAGTGAAGATCCTTGGGATTTCTTCTTCCCCAGTTTGTTTTAAATTATTTGTTTTTGCGTGGTAGGCGTACTTTTGCACCGTTGCATGCTTTTGAATTCTTATGATGATGTGGTCCATATGACACCTTTCATTTGAGTGGAGATCCTTTTTGCTTTCGGATCTGTTGTGCTTTGCCGCATGTATTCTTTTTTGCAGAGTAGCATTTTGAGCGTTGTTTGTTTACTCGTGCTTTCGAGAGAGCTATATACCACTAAGGGTTTGGAGGCGATGTACCCCCGCTTGCTCGTACCATGAGCGGGGATGGAAGAGAACCTTTGTCCGTGCCTTTTGGAGAACTGGGGTTTGTCTATGTGGAGGGGGAGAGGAACCTTTGCTCGTTCGCACCTTAGGAGGACCAGGGTCCGTTTGGGTGGAGGTGGCGAAGAAACTTTGTTCGTTTGCGCCTTAGGAGGACTAGGGCTCGTTCTAGTGAAGATAGTAAAGAACCTTTGTTCGTTCACGCCTCAGGAGGACCGGGGTCCGTCCGGATGGAGGTGGCAAAGAAACTTTGTTTGTTTACGCCTCAGGAGAACCGGGGTTTTTCCAAGTGGAGGTGGCGAAAAACCTTTGTTCGTTCACGCCTCAGGAGGACCGGGGTGTATCCAGGTGGATGTGACAAAGAACCTTTGTTCGTTTGTGACTCAGGAGAATTGAGATTCGTTCGAGTGGAGGTGGTGACGAACCTTTGTTCATTCACGCCTCAGGAGGACCTAGGTCTGTCCGGGTGGAGGTGGCGAAGAACTTTTGTTCGTTCACGTCTTAGAAGAACTGAGGTTCGTCTGAGTGGAGGTGGCGAAAAGACTTTGTTCGTTCACACCTCAAGAGGACCCAGGTCCGCCTGGGTGGAGGTGGAGAAGAAGCTTTGTTTATTCGTGCCTCAGGAGAACCATGGTTAGTCTAAGTGAAGGTGCAAGTGAACCTTTATCCATCTCACCTGGGAGGTACATATGGACCTTTGTCCGTCTCATCTAAGGTGCAAAAGGGTTTTTTCCGATCTCGCCTGAGGTGTAGAAAGGCTTTCGCCAATCTCACCTGGGAGGTGCAGAAAGACTTTCGCCCATTACGCCTTAGAGGTGCAGAAAAGCTTTCACCCATCTCGACTGGGAGGTGCAGAAAGACTTTTACTAATCTCATCTGGGAGGTGCAGAAAGGCTTTCGTCAATCTCACCTAGGATGACCCGTTTGTAGTCGAAGGGAAAACAAACACTGCATTGCTGAAAAGAAAGGTTCAGGTTCTTGCAAATCCACCTTCAAGGCTTATTCTTTAAGACAAAAAACAGGGAAATTAGAAAATAGCCAGGGAGTGCTGGTTCGGAGCTGGCCGGCGCTTCTACGGCCCTAAGGCCCTGGGAAAGGCGTCCTGCGAGCGGATATCTACCAGAACCTTATTTATAGTTGTCCCTTGAGGGGATAACTTACAAACCTCATTGCTTAGAGATATTGATCAAGACTGAGATGTCTCAAATCATTACACCAGACCCTTATTTATAGTTGTCACTCGGGGGATAAGTTACATCACACGCTATCTATCTTATCTTAGGAGATAAGATTCTTTTCTTACAATATAAGTTATTTCTTTCTTGACTTCTACGACATACCAGAATAACTTTATATAATATTATACACTTTATATCACATCATACATTATATTTATATTTATCTTAAGCGATAAGATTTCTTATTGACTTCTTCGACATGCCAGAATAACTTTATATCACATAATATTTGAAGAGAATCTTTCATCCTTTTAACGCGAGGCCTTGAGCCAGTGCGTCGGCGCAGAGTGCCTTAACATTGGTCCCCTAAGGATGACAATGATGAATTGCATTTTTTACATGGAAAACACGGAAAGTGTGAAAAAACACGTGACTGGAACTTTGCCGGACCAAAATCCACTAGTTTCTCGGAATTTTACAGAGTTTGATTTTATTTTGGAGGGAGACATGCCGCTACTCTGTTACAGGTGAAAAAAATGAGGGAAAACAGCTAAGTGCCCGGAGCCTCGATGGAAGCGCTCCGACCTTGGAATGTTGCTGAGCTCGCGGAACCTGGGTGGGAGCGTCCCGGTTGGAAAATTCTCTAAGTCCGCGGAGCTTCTTGGCAGGGCGCAGCCCTGCGGCCACGCGAGCTGGCCTCATGTGGCCGCGCGGACTGACCGTGCGCGGTTCGTGCACACAGGATGCACGGGGCGCGACCGCGCACACCCGTGGGCTGGCTGCGCGCGCCCGTGCGCAGGCCAAGTGCGTGTCCCTGCGTGGCCCTGGCGTGCTCGTGCGCGGGTACGACTTCTTCTTTGGGGGCTCCCGGGGCTTGCGGCTCTGATGCGCGTAATCGTACGGTCGAACCTATGCGTACTTGATCCACATCTTGTCGGTTTGACTTAGAAATTTCAAGTTGACCCCATCAGAACTCACATTCACATTTTTTTACCCTTATCCCTCCTCGAGATGATGTTCATCCCTTCTCTAGAAGTCAACTAAAATGTAGAAGTTTTTGAGCAAGTCTTTTGTAAGGAAACGATTTATATTATTTGAGTTGCAACACAAGGGAAAAGATGATAACTTATCAGAGAGGATTTTATAATAAAATTTCTTAGAGCTGCATTTCCTTAAGTAAACGTTTGGAAGTACATTCAATTTTTCAGGACTCCACCTTTTGACAATCTCAGTTCTAGAGATTGTATATGAGTTAAAGAGAAAATAATGGAAGAAATTTGAACTCTTTCTTTTATTCCTCTTGGTCTCTTGTATTTTTTGACAGCATAGTGTATGTTTGGCATGGCGGCGGCAGTTGTTATGTGCCGCCGTCCATTTGATGAGGCATTTTTGCTCAGATTGAGTTTGATCATAAACGTCATCATCATGAATCTATGTTTGACAGCACAACAGTTATGACCACCACCAAGAAATAGTTAATTTTAAATTGGATGGAGTTCCTAAGTTTAGGTCAATCATTCATGAATGATGGCTCGCAACCATGTTCACGACCACCACCACAGTGCCAAACAGACCCTTAGCCTAGGTTTATTCTGCTGCCAGAATCGGATGTTGTTTGCGAATAAAACTGGAATTTGGAGTTTCCAAGTGCAGACCTTTGAATGATCCTTGACATTTTGATTCATTGGGCAGATTCGCTAACATCTCTCAACAAAGAACGATATTCCAACTCGCAATGAGTATACATTTCCGTGTGATTAGAAAGCTAGAGTTTAGAAATCTTGGTGGTTTGGGGTCTATGTGAAATTGAGTTGATCATGTGGCAGAGTCGATGCTATGTTCCCAATTTGTGATCTTGAGAGCAAATTCCTGCTTAGTTTAATTGTGCTCACCATATGCTTTAAAATGTTTTACAAGTACTTTACGTTTATGCCGCCTTATTTGTCTTCGCAACCGTAAGTTGCATACCATCATTAGTTGTGAAACTTAGGCTCCGTTTGAGGGAACTTATTTTCACCGGTCAGGCGGTTACGATCACATGAACCAGACCTTAATTAAAGTCCAGTTCATGTGATCGTAACCGCTTGACAGGTGAAAATAAGTCCCCCCTAAACGTAGCCTTAGTGTCATACTGTCATATAACACAATGCTAGACCTTGTGCTCAATCTACATCTCCATACAAACCAGAAGCTCTAACAACCTAATTCAATATGGGATGCAGCCTCCATAAAGAAGACAAAATTATACCAGCAAGCAGCCGCTCGAAACTATTTATCATTCATATATCTCACAGAACTGTCAAATAAATAGAATAAAAGAGTAAATAAGAATATGCTCATTCTCTCCACAGGATGAGGCATGCATTTTAGAATAGACTTTTTACAAGTACTTGTGAGTAGCCACAATAAATACAATAAAAGAAAATAGAGTTAAAAACTATAGAAAATGATGATTCGGTAGCTGAAAACTGCCGACAATCACTCACATAACATTTGGGAAGACACGGGCCCAAGGGAAATCGCCCACCGTTACATCGAACTACGAATATTTTTGGCTAATTAATGAGGTGACTGGTGGAAGGTGTTCACTGGTTAGGTATTTCAAAAGAAAAAAAAAACTATACCAACTCAAATATGCACAAGCCATAAATCATGGTTCAAGCATAAACTACAGGAGAATCATGGACTGATTGTTCAGTATTAATAGACCATCCATCTGATGACGCAAGGCAAAAGTCTGGCAACAATAAACATTACATTGTACATTATACTGCAGCGCACGATATGTAAATTGCCACATCGAACAACAACAACAGGCAAAGTCCATATGCATCAAACCCAAAATATATACATAAGGACCCCCCAATAAGAACCAAAGGAGATAAAACCACCCATGAGCACCCAAATGTCAATGCTCCTTTACAAATGAAAGAATGCCTGAACTGCTGCAAAAATATAAATCACCCCCAGCAAACCAGCACTAGTAATCCACAAACAGCAAGCAATACTGACAGTGACCTAGACCAGCTTATATATATATAATTATATATATAACCCCGCAAAGAGAAGCAGAGAGTGGACAAGACATCAAGAAGTGCAATGAGTACCTGGAACACACATTAAATATATTCGAGCCTAGAAGAGATCGACCTTCCTTTTCTGCATGTCCTGCTTCCACTTGGGCTGCTTATAAAAGGCTTCTTTTGTCATTCCAACAACAGTTTGAAACTCCTCATCAGACAAATAAGCCTGGAGAATTTGTATAAATAAAAACTATATTCATTTGGGGATAACATAGGTAAAAACAATTTGTTTTTGAAAAGGCTTGAAAAGACGAGCACCTCTCTCCGTTTGTAGTCAATTCCGACGACAGGATTGGTGGACTTGGCCTTCAATCTAGCATAACTGAAGGTTCTTCCACCATTGTTCTCTTCTGTACATGACTCCTGGTTAGGCTCTAAAACAGTGCCATTGCTGTCTGACTCGGATCCATCTACTTCAATTGTTTCCTTCATTCCCAATACTTCAAAGGGATCCCCTAACTCAGAGTTCGCCGACTCTATCTTGTATGATTCTATAATTATAAGAAAACTTCAAATCCTCATTGAGGCAACGCAAAAAAAGAGGACCGCAAGTTGCTTAATGAGGGTTATGTTGTTGGAAAAATAGCCTTGGAAAGGGAAAACGCTGATTCAATGGATCAACATTAAACATGCGTTATTTCTCCAATATGCAGTATATGATATTAAAGCTACAAAGATATCCTATATGAAGTCATTATACTAGAAAGTGTGCAAGAATATCAAGGGTGCAACAATTTTTTTCAAATCAAAGTTGCGGCTTTTATGTGGGAGTGTTGGGATTTATGTTAAATCTGTTCATAATGTATGGACTATGCCAGGAAGGACGGCATTATGGCACCCTTTTAAGAATTTTTCTGTTCACCTGCTATTGAGGAACCCTCCCGGTAAAAAAGCAATAATACTCTGCACATTTATTTGTAGTTATGGATGCGCCATTTGGGACCACAAATGTTTATGACGGAGGAACAAGATTCCACCTGCCCTGCCACCCTGGCATCAGCACCAGGAGGCCCACCTTGGAGTCCTCTATTATGTGCTTCTGATTGAGATGTCGTGAGTGGCCTCGACGGCGGAGGGTGCGCAGGAGGAGGGGCTTCTCCCCTCCTTTGACCGGGAGGCGCTATGGTGGCGACGGGAGGAGCTGCGATCGGTCTGTGGGAATAGGAACACCGAGCGGTGTTTTAGATCGGGAAGAGGGGTTTCGGCGGATTAGAGAGAGATAGGAAGAGGGGAAAGGAAGAGAGATTTTAGGTGTAATCGCGATTTTAGGTTAATGATTCCCGCCTGCTGCCGACGATGATCCCTGTAAGACAGATCCCTGCTGCCGACAGAGATCCCTGTAAGTTCTTTTTTTATTTCTACATATTTATACTGAACTTACTTTTATGTAAAGTCAACAATGATTGGAAATTCATTGATAATAGTAGTGACATCTCTTAGATTTCATTGTGCTGTTTTTGTTTATGAAGGATAATAGTGGATCTCATGGCATTATAATCTGATCAAGTTTTTCTTTTAATGATTCCCTTTTTAGTGTAATAAATGGATTTGTCTTCAAAGATGTTTGCTTTGGTATTATTAAATGAATGTGTAGTTGGATATGTTGGATAGGTTAATGATTACCTTTTTTAGTATTATTCATGTCTATTAGAGTGTTAGTTCATTCCTGTATTATAGTTCATTCCTATTCATGTCTATTAGAGTGTTAGTTCATTTCTGTATTATAGTTCATTCCTATTCAGTAATTTGTGAATACTAAATAATGTTTATTTCAATTTATTTCAACTTTTTCTTATTACAGCAATTATGTCTTAATCACAATCTCCTATTAGTGTCACTGGTTCAACTTCTACCTCAACAACAAGTAGATTTATTTCTGATGATGCAAGTAGGGATGATAATGCGCCACTTCGAGATTATGTATCTCTTATTCATAGTAGAGAAGTTGGTGGCGGAAACAGAAAATGAAAATGCAATTTTTGTGAGATAGATTTCAGTGGCTCGTATTCTAGAGTAAAGAGTCACTTGCTAAAAATATCCGGGAATGGTATTAGGGTATGTCCAAAAGTAACTCAAGAGTATTAAAAAGAGCTTCAAAAATTGGTTGCTACATCAGAAGAAAAATGCAAACCGGCTACCAAGGTATTATCGTTTCATAATGCAAGTCAAACTTCTCAATTTGTTACGGAAACAAAAAAAAGAAGAGGGGGACCTATTGATATGACTTTTCAAAATAAAGCTAGAGATGAGTTAAGGAGTCACATAGCCAGGATGTTCTATTCTGGTGGTTTGCCATTTCATCTAGCTAGAAATCCATATTATGTTAGTTCATATAAATTTGCTGCTAACCACAATCTTAATGGATTTGTTCCTCCTGGATATAATGCTCTCAGAACAACACTTTTGAAGAAAGAAAAATCAAATATCACTAGAATGCTTCAGCCAATTAAAGATACTTGATCCCTAAAGGGAATCAGCTTAATCAGTGATGGTTGGACAGATGCTGAAAGAAGACCTTTGATTAATTTTATGGCGGCCTCCGAGGATGGTCCTATTTTTTTAAAGGCAGTTGATGCATCAGGTGAGTATAAAGATAAATATTATATTACAAATTTGATGATTGAAGTTATTAATGAAGTTGGTGCCGAAAATGTTATACAAGTTATCACTGATGGAGTAGAATGTGGGATATAGGAGGAGATGCATGGGCAAATCCTTTTGATGGAGTTGACATGCTTACGGTTGCCAACTTGCCTTGAGATGAGTCAGAAATTGAAGATGCCTTGGTCTCCAACAATATAGAGAAAGATGAAGAAAATGAGTGATGAACATCGTTTTATTTGAAATAATTATGAATAACTTATGTCTAAGTACTTCATGTTATATTGCATTAGTTATGCACTTGTACTTCAATTGATTATTTATGCTTCATGTTTTATTGTTTTGAGAATTGTATTTGTGATATATGCAAATATATTTATTAAATTTAATACAACGCATCCCGCCGTACCTGCGTCCTTGATTTTAAAATTTTTTCCGTACCGCCGTACCGGATACGTATCGTATCCGGTACCTGTACCCGTACCGGTGCTACCTAGCTTTTATGTTTAGGACTTAGTGTTTTAGGTTTTAAGGTTTAGGGAATAGTTGTAATTGAGGCAGAAACCAAATAAGAGGTTGGAGGATTGAATATGTGAGATCAACTTATAAAGTTTATATAAAACCAAGATTGTTCTGATATTCACCAAAACATATACCTTATCAACAAGTATTCGTTTAAAATTCTAGATATTAAATAAACCAAACGTTAAAGACACAGCAACCAGTAATAATGAATACCATACCAGCTGCAGTTGAATCAGGGGAGGAGTTTCTGCTATATCGGCCCGTGGAACCTTCAGATTGTGCTTTCTTTTGTTCAGCTGTTAGGACTGATGATAAAGCGGCAACTGCAGCTGCTCTTTGTGAACCACCTTTGCTTGAACGAACTGGCTTAGGGCTTGTAGGCCTAGATCTTGAAGAAGGATTAAATGCTGAAGAAAGTGCTGCTAAAGCTGATGCTCCTCTGAGTAGGTCCACTTTGATTTGCATTGTTCGATTTCTCGACAGGCTGAAGATGAGAAAAATTCAACCATATCCATTAGTAAGTAGTCTCATCGGATTAGAATACAAGCTCAAACCAATGCAAGAGAAAACAAAGAGGGACATCAAGTATGTTTCTGTTGAGGATTTTGAATATTAAAGTAATCATCACAAGAATATATGGCCCTCTAAACATTATAAAAAGGTTTAAGATAAAGAAAACTTACAAGATGCAAATTCTAGTCTTACAAAGAATGCTAATCTAATATTTTGCAAATGCTTCCAAGAGTGATGACTATATATAGCCTAAAACAGTAAGAAATCTCCAAAAAGTTGAATAAAGCTCTAACTAATACAAAAAAAATTAAGGCGTTCCATGTCAAAATATTGTAACATTAAAGTTTCAAAATATTTATACAAGCTCATGTCAATATTCCATGCTGCCAGCAGATAGCATAAATTTGAAAAAATGATAAATAGAAGAAGAATAGCAATTATACTTAAAAATCGTCCAGTATATAACTGATAGACTCCTAAAATAGCAAATTCATTACCATTCATTTATCAGTCTTCAATAAATTACATCTAAAGGCAACATATTGTAACATTATCATAGCAACAACAACGTGATGTAAAATCAAACCATAAGACTAAACAATAAAGGGAACAAGTATGAAGGGCAGAGAAGGAACCAACAGTATTTCAGACTGAAGAAATTATTAAACATCCATTTCAATACAATGCCCCTTAGCATATTAAACTATACAATTCAGAGTATTACAAATTAGGTTCTTCAAAGTTTGGTAAGATTTAAGGAATATTTAGGGCTACAAATTGTTGGATAAAAGAGAGGAAAATATTTCTTATTAGATAAAATAAAGAGTCCTCTCCTATATATAAGAGAGATACATACAAAAATAGAAAGGCAAAGAACTAAAAAAGACTTATTTCTAACACTCCCCTTCAAGTTAGGCGGGCAATGTAGTTAAAAGCCAACTTGCCAATAATTTTCATAAATGCATTTCCACTCGGATTTTTTGGTGAGAATATGGGCGAGTGGTCCTTCGAAGGGAACAAAAGAAGCACAGATAATTCATTTCTTAATGTTTTTCTTAATAAAGTGTCGGTCAAATTTAATATGCTTAGTTTGACCGTGTTAGACAACATTATCAGCGATACTAATTGTGATGCACCGACAAGTTGAAGAGGTAACTTATGTCTTTGAATTTTAATAATAATACTTAAGCATGTGATACAAATTCATTTACGAACAAAAATGATTAAAAAGTATCCCAAATGATGAAAATGAGAAAGTGAAGTGCAAAGTTGAGAGAATAAAACCGAGATGATGTTATTAGCAACCCTATACTCTTATATATAGAGTAAGGGAAAAAGTGTACAAAGACTAAAAAACAACCTTATGAGGGTAAAATACACAACACATAAACAGACTTGATTTCAACTCTCCCCCTCAAATCGAACGGTAGATATCTGTCATTCTGAGTCTATGGATATCATCAATAAAAACATCGCACTCTAAGCTCTTGGTGAAGACATCGGCCAACTGATCTCTGGCGTGAACGAAAGGAGTGACTAAATTTCCTTTTCTAGATGGTCTTTGATGAAATGACGATCAACCTCGACATGCTTAGTTTTGTCATGTTGGACCAGATTGTGAGCTATGTTGATAACAACTTTGTTGTCACAGAACAATGAGATGGGGCCATCCTCCTGAAGGTCCAGATCTTGAAATAAGGTGCATAGCCATAAACCTTCACAGAGGCCTTGAGACATTGACCGACACTCGGCTTCAACACTAGATCTGGCCACCACATTTTGCTTCTTGCTACGCCATGTGACCAAATTTCCACCAACAAAGGTGCAATACGCTGTTGTAGATTTCCTGTCATCACGACTTCCGACCTAATCCGCATTAGTAAAAATGTCAATCTTTAAATGGTTGTTCTTTGAAAACATCAGCCCCCGACCCGGAGCCTTCTTTAAGGATCGTAGTACACGGTATGCAACATCCTGATGTCTGATCCTGGGGGCGTGCATATACCTACTCAAGATTCCAACTGCATATGTGATGTCGGGACGAGTGTGTGAAAGGTATAAAAGCTTCCCCACCAATCTCTGATATCTTGAAGCATCCGTGCGATCACCATCGTTATCTTCATCGATCCTATGGTTCTCCTCGATAAGGGTGTTAGCATGAACACAACCAAGCATCCCAGTCTCTGTTAACAAATCTAACACATACTTACGTTGCGAGATGAAGATACCCTGATTAGAACGGGTCACTTCAATTCCTAAGAAGTAACGAAGTCTTCCGAAGTCCTTTACTTCAAACTCAGCTGATAGAAGAGCCTTCGGCTTTGAGATTCATCTGAGTCATCTCTGACGATCACAATGTCATCAACATAGACGATAAGAACAACAAGTTTTCCCTCATTCTTTCTGACAAACAATGTATGATCAGAATGTCCCTGTTTGAGTCCAAACTTGATCATGGCCTTGTGGAATCTGCCAAACCAAGCCCTGGGAGACTACTTCAGCCCGTACAAAGACTTCCTTAAGCGACAAACCAGTTCTTCTCATCCCCTCTTCACAAAACCTGGGGAAAATGTCATGTACACCTCTTCATCGAGGTCACCGTGCAGAAACACATTTTTGACGTCAAATTGATGTAGATCCCAGCCCAAGCACGCAACATAAGATAGAATCACACGAACAAAGTCCATCTTTTCTACCGAGGCAAAGGTCTCCTGGTAGTCGACCCCCTAAGTCTGGGCGTAACCACGAGCCACCAGACGGGCTTTATATCACTCAACTTTACCATCCTGATTTTGCTTAATGGAGAAGACCCACCTTGAACTGATGACTTTCTTGTCAGGAGGAAGGGAAGAGACATCCCATGTGTGATTCTTATCCAAGACAGACATTTCCTCCTTCATTGCTTGAGCCCATGCCGGAATACAAACCACCTCCTGCCACGTCTTAGGAATAGTGATCACAAACAAAGAAGATATAAAACCCTGATGAAGCTGAGAAAGGTGATCATAAGCAACATGATTAGAGATAGGGTGTTCCGTACACACGGCCTTACCTCTTAGCACAACGATGGGAACATGCAGATCAACATCAGAGTCCAAAGAAGGCACCCACAACGACGGAGCAACGAAGCACTATTTACCTGTTTGTCGACGATGATATATATGAGGAAAAAGGGAGATGAGAGACGGATGGTGTAACATCCGTAAATCTGACACGAATTTTTTTATTGTAAATTATAGAGTCGAGTCGCGACGGATTTTGACCGAGACAGCGCTTCGTCAAGGTATAATGTTACTTTGCCTATTGTTAGCGTCCGTTAGTTTATTCAGTGCGTTAATAATAGTGCGTAACGTATTTTATATTAGATATGACGCACACGCGGTGAAAATGAGTTAATATTCAAAGGAATGGGATATGGGGTGCCAATATCAGTTTTCACCTCTCTCCTCATGCGGTTATAATAAAAACCGCATACCCGACTTTCACATAAACCCCGCACGCCTCTTCCTCACGGATTAGAAACCGCAAGCCGCAAGCCGCATCTCCTGTTCCGCAAACCGACGCACGACGACGCTAAGCCGCCGACGCCTCCCGGTGCTTTCCGCCGCTTGTTCCCCCTCCAGAAGCCCATTCCGACCACTCCTCCCTCCTCTGCAGGCGCCAGCAAGACTTCCTCTTCCTTCCTTAGCCGTGGGATAACCGAGTCTAACCCTAGACGGAGAAGTGAGATCCGATTTTTGGTTTCAATAAGTCCGATTTCTCTTTCTCGTTATTTCCTTTGTGGAAATTAGTGTTGTGGAATTTACCTAGACTAAGTTTCGTTTTTTCTTGTGCCCTAATTAGGTTTGGAGTTCTAAATTCACCGCGGAATTCGAGTATGACGCATTGAGAACCCTAATCGCTCCACAAAAAGGTAATATTTGGGTTTTAGCGTTTGTATTTTGTAACCCTAGTTGTTTTGGAGATTTTCCACCGGAAAACCCTAAAGGGGAAATTATAAAATTAGGGTTGCCCTTTCTTGCAGGACTTCGGTGGGGTCGGGGCAGCACTTTGAAGGTCCCCAGCAGTAGGTTTACCTTCGAAATAGAAGATGTCGCCGCGCCGAGTGTACGAGCGCCGCACCATCGCTGTAAGAAAATCTAAATTCCTTTTAGTTAGATATATCAAGTATTGTAATTTTATACACATAAATAGATTTATTTCAAGTACCATGATCATGCATAGAAAGGTGTGGTGATAGGAAAACGGTTACGAAAAACGTGTAGGGTGACACGATTTCCCCAAGACCCAAGTAGTCGGGTCTTGAACAGAAACGTAGAGTACGAAAGCGTTAACCGTGTTCGTAGGTTTGAAATTTGTTCCGATCAAGGGCGTAATTGTCCCTTTAAGTCGACCACAAGAAAGTCAAGGGTCGCTTAGTAGTACACCAGAAAAGATATCCCTTGCAGAGTAGCGTCAGACCAAAAAGGTCAGCCAGCACACAGAGTTTCTTCCGTGCTAGGTAGAGGCGCACTACCGTTCTCATAAGGCACATGGAACCTTATGAGTAGTACAGACTTGGGAAGTGTCTTCCCTTGAGCCAGCTAGCAGATTCGAGACCGTGTCCGTGGGACACTAGAACAATTGAATTCGTAAGATGGTCTCGGGTCGTCAGTTTCAGTTGCGCGTTAGGAGCTACTCTGCCTAGAGCCTTCCTAGTAGATAAGCAGGTTAGAAGCCACCTAGAACTCAAGTATAGACCTGACGTGAGACAGTATGCTAGTTAGTGAACGTCAGGACTTGAGTTAGAAAAATAAAAGTCACGTGTTTTAGTACGAGTAGATGTTTGACCAGAGAATAGTGCGAAGACATGCATAGCACATAGCATAAAAGTTTTTAATGCATAAAATTATTTTTCAAAGGCATACATGCATTCATATGTAAAACTGGGTTTTAGTGTCACTAGGAGGAGTTATTTTTCCTTACTCTGACCCTTCGTGGGCACTGTTTCTCAGGTGACCCAGGTGGGAAACTGAGTCTAGGATGAGCATTATGGTGACGTCAGTTTGTATTATTTTATCTTTTTCAGTTTACTCTATTTCAGCATGTACTTGTAGATAAGAACATTGTAACAGATTAATGTTTTTATCTAATTTGTATCAGACTATTTATGGTTAACCAGATTTTCAGTTAATTCAGTTCTATTTCCTGTTTAATGGCTCTGTGAATCCGGATATCAGGTATATGGTTACCCTTAGTTTACTTTTTAAACTTCCGCTGTAAGTCTTAAATTGCTTAGTATAGATTTCATTACCTGCTGCTACTAGTTTTAATACTGTTTCCTAGTTTTCTTTATATCGCTGACCCGGCCGGACGGCTGATTTCAGAAATACTGGGAAGGGGTGTTACAAATTGGTATCAGAGCGAGGTTTAGGATCCCTGGACCCTAGAAAGAATTCACAGAGCCATAGGAGCATATAAGAGTAAACTCTTGTTAGTAAAGTATTTTAAGTGCGATTAAGCCCTAGTGTTCGCTAGAGTGCGAAATAAGTTGCTAAGCCAGATTTCTTAGATGCTCGATAAATAATCAGTTTTCCTTTTTATATTCTATCAGGCACCACGAGTTAGTGAACCAGGTGAATCTCCACGCCAGAATTCGGTTCCTAGTGCAACCATGGGAGACGCTGCCGTGCCACAGGTACCACCAGTTCCAGCAGCTCCAGAGGGCACTGACATAGCGTCTCAGATTGCCAAGGCGGTTACTGTTGCCTTGATGGAGTTTCAGAGAGGACTGACTGTAGGGTTTCCAGCTCCAGTTCAAGTACCAGTCCCTGCGCCAGCTCCTGCAGCAGCACCTGTGGAGATGACCCTAGAGCGCTATTTGAGAAATTTTAGAGAACTTCAGCCTTCCAACTACAGTGGGGATGAGACCCCGATGGATACAGATGATTGGATAGCTAACACCAGAGACCTGTTGAATGTTTTAAAGTGCCCGGAGAATAAGAAAGTTCCTCTGGCAGCTTTCCTCCTCCGGGGAGAGGCAAAGGTCTGGTGGGACAAATACCGGGCAGATGATCCTGCAGGTAAAATGTTATGATCAATTCCTTTATCTTAGAAAGTAATGTTTTAATTTTAAAATGGTATGACCATACTTTTGGCCAGGTCGTACACCAGACATGTTTACTTGGGGCGAGTTCTCTAGAGCTCTTGCTAGTTGGTTCGTGCCTCCTTCCGCACGACGAGGTCTCCAGGAGAAGTATCTGAGGCTTTTCCAGGGGGACAGGACAGTTACTGAGTACGAACGAGAGCTGACTCATCTGGCTCGATATGCGGGCGTGATGCAGGGAGATCAGACTGAGAGGTGCAGTCGCTTCGTGGATGGTTTGCGTGACTCGTTGAGACAGCCGCTGATGACTATGTTCAACGCTGATTACAGGAGCTTGGTGGATACGGCTCGCAGACTGGAGGCTGACCAGCAGAAGGTTCAGAAGCAAAGTAGTTTCCGTGCGAAGCGATCTCAGGATTCGCATCAGCCGCAGCAGAGCAGAAACGATCAAGGAAAGAATTGGAGCAAGAAGCCGAAGCCGAAGCCTGATACTAAGAAGATTGGTCAATCTGGTGACCGGAGCAAGGACTATCCCACGTGTCCCAAGTGTCAGCGTCGCCATTCAGGAGAGTGTTTGGCCAGTGCAGGCGTATGTTACAAGTGCCGACAACCTGGACACATAGCTCGCTTCTGTCAGGAAGCTGGGACAAATCAGGTAATCAAGGTCCTTTTGTTTTGATTACACATATGTAATTACGATAGATTTTTTTAATGTAATTTATTCCTGCAGTCGAAGTACGAGGTTGGTGGCTCTAGCAGGGTAGATAAGGGCAAAGCGTTGATGATTACTGATGGGAGACCACAGCAGGGTCGAGATTTAGTGCAGCCCAGAGCTTATGGGTTGGGTCAGCAGGAGGCGAAGGATCAGGAGGATGTTGTGACAGGTAAGTTTTGTTTGCTTAACAAGTTGGTTTTAAAATCCTCCGTAATGACACATTTATTTTTCATCCTTCATAAATCATTCATGTAGGCATCCTTATGATTCGTAATTTACCCTCTAAGATTCTGTTTGATACGGGTGCCTCGCACTCGTTTATCGCGGAATCTCTAGTGCGTAAGTTGGATTTAGAAGTCTTCCCAGAGTCAGTACCGCTGGAAGTCATGATGCCGAATAGATCCCTTCTGCAGACCAGAGATAAGTGCAGGGTACCGGTACAGTTTGGTGATACCGAGATTATCGTGCAAGCTTTGCAGCTACCTATAGCAGGATTCGACCTGATTTTTGGTATGGACTGGCTTTCTGCAGTCAACGCCAGGATTGACTGTAGGACGAAGCAGATACAGTTTGATGGCCCCAACCAGACATCTTTTCCTTTTCAGGGCTTGAAGGGAGTAGTGAAGATGATCATATCTGCAGTCCAAGCGAGAAGGTGCATCAGTAAAGGTTGTGAAACCTTCGTAGTACTGATGAGCGCGGAGCCTAAGACTGATTTGTTAGAGGTACCAGTGGTGCAGGAGTTTCCAGATGTTTTCCCGGAAGAGCTCCCTGGTGCTCCTCCAGATAGAGAGATTGAGTTCCCGATAGACTTGCAGCCTGGGGCTACACCGGTAGCCAAATCTCCCTATCGGATGGCTCCAAGGGAACTACCAGAGTTGAAGAGCCAGTTGCAGGAGCTGCTTGATTTGGGTTTTATACGCCCTAGTACTTCGCCTTGGAGTGCTCCAGTGCTTTTTGTGAAGAAGAAGGATGGTAGTCTGAGATTGTGCATAGACTACCGTGAATTGAATAAGCTGACCGTAAAGAACAAGTACCCGATTCCCAGGATTGATGATTTGTTCGACCAATTGGTGGGATCGAACACTTTTTCCAAGTTAGATATGAGATCAGGCTATCACCAGTTGAAGATTCGTGACGCGGATATACAGAAGACTGCATTCAGTACCAGATATGGACACTTCGAGTTCGTGGTCATGCCGTTCGGGCTGACCAATGCCCCTTCAGTATTTATGGACCTGATGAATAGGGTTTTTCGGGAATACTTGGATCGTTTTGTCATCGTCTTCATAGATGATATTTTGGTGTTCTCTAAGAGTGCAGAAGATCATGCAGCACACCTCAGAATTGTTTTGAGCACACTCAGGAAGAACCAGTTGTTTGCCAAGTTTTCTAAGTGTGAGTTTTGGCTTTCAGAGATTGCATTCTTAGGCCACATCATCAGTCAGAAAGGGGTTAGTGTTGATCCGAAAAAGATAGAGGCTATTAAGAATTGGCCAAGACCGTCGACAGTTTCAGAGGTTCGCAGCTTTTTGGGTCTTGCTGGATACTACAGGAGTTTCATCAGAGATTTCTCAAAGATAGCCCTACCACTGACTTCCCTCACTAGGAAGGGAAAGGGCTTGGTGTGGACTGTTGAGTGCGAGTTAGCCTTTGAGGACTTGAAGGACAGATTGATGACCGCACCGATTTTGAGTTTACCTTCAGGACCAGACGGATTTCAGATTTTTATTGATGCTTCAGGCCAGGGTTTGGGTTGTGTTCTTATGCAGCATGGAAAGGTTGTAGCATATGCTTCGAGACAGTTAAAGGTTCATGAGAGGAACTATCCCGTACATGACTTGGAGCTTGCAGCAGTCATTCATGCTCTGAAGATATGGAGACACTACCTCTATGGAGTGCGTTGCGAGATTTTCACTGATCATAAGAGCATCAAGTATATCTTTGATCAGCGAGAGCTCAATTTGAGGCAGCGTAGATGGTTAGAGTTTCTTTCAGACTACGATGTAGACATTCAGTACCACCCAGGAAAGGCGAATGTGGTAGCTGATGCCCTTAGCAGGAGAGGCTCATGTTTTTATCTTCTCACTCAGCAGAAGGAGTTGGTTCGAGAGCTGGAGAGACTGGATATTGTCGTTGTGCCCCGTTGCAGTTTTGGTTCAGCTTGGTTGAGTTGGATGGAGATTTTGTGCGATATTAGAGATAGGATCAGGACAGCTATACCGTTGGATCCAAAGATGGCAGAGATTTGGATCTCAGTGCAGTCAGGTCAGAAAGAGAGATTCTCTATTCAGGATGAGTTATTATTGCATGATGACAGAGTGTGCATCCCAGATGTTAATCACCTTCGGGAGGACATTCTTTTCGAGGCACACAATTCCAGGTATTCCATACATCCCGGCAGCACGAAGATGTATGCAGATCTTAAGAAGACAGTCTGGTGGCCAGGTTTGAAGAGTGATGTTGCGGATTATGTAGGGAAGTGTGAGACTTGCAAGTTGGTTAAGGCCGAGTGTCAGAGGCCTGGAGGCAAGTTGCAGCCACTTCCCATTCCTGAGTGGACTTTTGAGGATATATCCATGGACTTCATTCATGGTTTGCCGAGATCGCAGAGTGGGAATGATTCCGTGTGGGTTATAGTAGATCGGCTTTCTAAGGTCGCCCATTTCATTTCTCTTAAGAAGACGGATCAAGGTCCGAAGCTGGCCCAGTTATATTTAGACGAGATAGTACGACTTCACGGTGTGCCCAAGACTATAGTTTCAGACCGAGATGGCAGATTTACCTCCAGAGAGTGGCGATATATTCAGGAGCGGTTGGGTACCAGGTTACATTTCAGCACCGCTTTCCATCCCCAGACCGATGGACAGACTGAGCGGAGTAATAGGACTTTGGACGATCTGCTTCGGATGTGCATTCTAGATTTTGGAGGAAAGTGGGAGAAGTATGTTACTCTTGTGGAGTTCTCCTACAACAACAGTTTTCAGGCGAGTATTGGGATGGCACCGTTCAAGACCCTCTATGGTAGACGTTGTCAGACACCGTTATGTTGGGCAGAGAGTGAGGAAAGATCTTCTATCAGAGAGTCATGGATTGATAAGACCACTGATAGGATTAAGCTCATTCAGGAGCGTATGAAGACAACTCAGGATCGCCAGGCCAAGTTTCATGATCAGAAGCACAGGACAGTAGAGTTCAGTGTTGGAGACTACGTTTATCTGAAGGTCAGACCAGTAAGAGGAGTCTCTAGAATAAAGCGGATGAATAAGTTGAGCCCCAGATTCGTTGGTCCTTTTGAGGTACTGGAAAGAGTTGGTGAGGTTGCATACAGGTTGGCCTTACCTGAGGAAATGAGTGGTGTACATGATGTATTCCACGTCTCCTATCTGAGGAAAGCAGTCAGAGATCCCAGTCAGATCATCAGTGCCGAGGAAGCACCAATTGAGACAAATCTTAGTATTGGAGTTAGACCAGTCAGGATAGTGGACTCAAGGATTCAGAAGCTCAGAAATAGAGAGATTCGCATGGTCAAGGTCCTTTGGATGAACAGTGGTCGTCCAGAGTATACTTGGGAGCGAGAGGATGAGCTAAAGAGCAATGCAGACTATTCTTTTCTCTTCGATTCAGGTATGATTTCAATTTTCGAGGATGAAAATTTTTGTTAGGAGGAGAGATTTGTAACATCCGTAAATCTGACACGAATTTTTTATTGTAAATTATAGAGTCGAGTCGCGACGGATTTTGACCGAGACAGCGCTTCGTCAAGGTATAATGTTACTTTGCCTATTGTTAGCGTCCGTTAGTTTATTCAGTGCGTTAATAATAGTGCGTAACGTATTTTATGTTAGATATGACGCGCGAGCGGTGAAAATGAGTTAATATTCAAAGGAATGGGATATGGGGTGCCAATATCAGTTTTCACCTCTCTCCTCATGCGGTTATAATAAAAACCGCATACCCGACTTTCTCATAAACCCCGCACGCCTCTTCCTCACGGATTAGAAACCGCAAGCCGCAAGCCGCATCTCCTGTTCTGCAAGCCGACGCACGACGACGCTAAGCCGCCGACGCCTCCCGGTGCTTTCCGCCGCTTGTTCCCCCTCCAGAAGCCCATTCCGACCACTCCTCCCTCCTCTGCAGGCGCCAGCAAGACTTCCTCTTCCTTCCTTAGCCGTGGGATAACCGGGTCTAACCCTAGACGGAGAAGTGAGATCCGATTTTTGGTTTCAGTAAGTCCGATTTCTCTTTCTCGTTATTTCCTTTGTGGAAATTAGTGTTGTGGAACTTACCTAGACTAAGTTTCGTTTTTCCTTGTGCCCTAATTAGGTTTGGAGTTCTAAATTCACCGCGGAATTCGAGTAGGACGCATTGAGAACCCTAATCGCTCCACAAAAAGGTAATATTTGGGTTTTAGCGTTTGTATTTCGTAACCCTAGTTGTTTTGGAGATTTTCCACCGGAAAACCCTAAAGGGGAAATTATAAAATTAGGGTTGCCCTTTCTTGCAGGACTTCGGTGGGGTCGGGGCAGCACTTTGAAGGTCCCCAGCAGTAGGTTTACCTTCGAAATAAAAGATGTCGCCGCGCCGAGTGTACGAGCGCCGCACCATCGCTGTAAGGAAATCTAAATTCCTTTTAGTTAGATATATCAAGTATTGTAATTTTATACACATAAATAGATTTATTTCAAGTACCATGATCATGCATAGAAAGATGTGGTGATAGGAAAACGGTTACGAAAAACGTGTAGGGTGACACGATTTCCCCAAGACCCAAGTAGTCGGGTCTTGAACAGAAACGTAGAGTACGAAAGTGTTAACCGTGTTCGTAGGTTTGAAATTTGTTCCGATCAAGGGCGTAATTGTCCCTTTAAGTCGACCACAAGAAAGTCAAGGGCCGCTTAGTAGAACACCAGAAAAGATATCCCTTGCAGAGTAGCGTCAGACCAAAAAGGTCAGCCAGCACACAGAGTTTCTTCTGTGCTAGGTAGAGGCGCACTACCGTTCTCATAAGGCACATGGAACCTTATGAGTAGTACAGACTTGGGAAGTGTCTTCCCTTGAGCCAGCTAGCAGATTCGAGACCGTGTCCGTGGGACACTAGAACAATTGAGTTCGTAAGATGGTCTCGGGTCGTCAGTTTCAGTTGCGCGTTAGGAGCTACTCTGCCTAGAGCCTTCCTAGTAGATAAGCAGGTTAGAAGCCACCTAGAACTCAAGTATAGACCTGACGTGAGACAGTATGCTAGTTAGTGAACGCCAGGACTTGAGTTAGAAAAATAAAAGTCACGAGTTTTAGTACGAGTAGATGTTTGACCAGAGAATAGTGCGAAGACATGCATAGCACATAGCATAAAAGTTTTTAATGCATAAAATTATTTTTCAAAGGCATACATGCATTCATATGTAAAACTGGGTTTTAGTGTCACTAGGAGGAGTTATTTTTCCTTACTCTGACCCTTCGTGGGCACTGTTTCTCAGGTGACCCAGGTGGGAAACTGCGTCTAGGATGAGCATTATGGTGGCGTCAGTTTGTATTATTTTATCTTTTTCAGTTTACTCTATTTCAGCATGTACTTGTAGATAAGAACATTGTAACAGATTAATGTTTTTATCTAATGTGTATCAGACTATTTATGGTTAACCAGATTTTCAGTTAATTCAGTTCTATTTCCTGTTTAGTGGCTCTGTGAATCCGGATATCAGGTATGTGGTTACCCTTAGTTTACTTTTTAAACTTCCGCTGTAAGTCTTAAATTGCTTAGTATAGATTTCATTACCTGCTGCTACTAGTTTTAATACTGTTTCCTAGTTTTCTTTATATCGCTGACCCGGCCGGACGGCTGATTTCAAAAATACTGGGAAGGGGTGTTACAGATGGTGATATATGAGAGAAAACAACGTAGGTTTAGATGACGAAGGGGGTGTAGGTGAAGGAGGTGTAGGAGTAGCTATGGTGGAAGACATGGTAGGTGTAGGAGGAATCAGAGGGAGTGACACTGACTCGATGACATCATTCTCCCCCTGACAAGTGGAGGGAGTCGAATCCAAGTAGTAAGATTCCTCCTCACGGAAGGTCACGTCCATGGTACAGAAAAAATGTCTGAAAGGAGGGTGATAACACTGATACCCTTTTGTAGTGGTAGAATAGCCAAGAAAGACAACAGAGAGCCCGATGGTCAAGCTTGTTACGATGAGGATGATGGACATGAACAAAACATACGCACCCAAAAACACGGGGTGGAAGATGGGTGGTATGAACAACAGAAGTAGAGGGAAGACGAACCATAAGAGTAGTATAGTCGAGAACCCATGAAGGGAGACGATTGATAAAATGAGTAGCAATTAGGATGACGTCACTCCAATATGATTTTGGGAGATGCATGGTAGTGAGAAGGCACCGAGAAAAATCAAGGAGATGCCGATTTTTCCGTTCAGCAACACTATTTTGGGTGGAGATGTAAACACAAGTGGTTTGATGAATAATTCCATAACTACTGAGGTATGAGCCAAACGCTCCACAGTCATCGTATTCTCCCCCATTATCACTTCGAAGAACACGGATATTACCATTGAACTGAGTTTGTACCATTTTATTGAAGGTTTGAAAAATCGGAAACACTTCATTTTTTTTCTTTAAGAGATAAACCCAAGCAGTGCGAAAAAAACAATCGATAAAGGTAACAAACCAACGATAACGAGTTAAAGATACAACAGAGGAAGGCCCCCAAACATCAGAATGTATAATAGCAAAAGAAGTAATACTAGGGGAAGATAAATGCGATGAAGAATGTCAAACATGTTTTGAATTTTCACAAGCATCACATTTTAAAGTCTGAACAAACGGAGATAAAATAGGAAATAATTTCTGAAGGTAGATTGGAGAAGGATGACCAAGACATAAGTGTCAGTGTCGAGCATCAACAACAGTAACAACGGAAGAAGAGAGAGCAAGGGGCGATGAAGTAACATCCAGATAGTACATGCCACCGTGATTCCTACCACTGCCAATGATCCGCTTCGTACCAAGTTTCTGAAAAACATAGGAATCAGGAAAGAAGGTTACAAAACAGTTAAGAGAGTGAGTGAGGTTGCTAATGGAAAGAAGACCGCGAGGAAATGAAGGGCCATGCAAAACAGAAGAAAGAAAATGAGAAGAGGAACACAAAATGTTGTCCTTGCTCGCAATAGGGGACAATGTGTCATTTGCAAAGATAACCTTGTCCTTACCAGACAAGGGAGTGTAGGAAGAGAAACCTGAGGAGGAGCCGATCATATGATCGGTAGCTCCCGAGTCAATGATCCACTCAGACGGAGGTGTCGCAGTAGCATGGGCACTAGGCATGTAGTAGCAAAGGAAGTAGAAGTACCGCTCTGAAAAGTGTCTGACTGGGAGTGCAGGAGGCGACTAAGAGCATCCAATTCCAAGGTGGTAAAATGTCCTGGGAACTGACCATGATGATCGTCATGAAACTCAGTGGAGTAAGCAACATCATAAGGGAGAGAACCACTCTGACGGTATCCCCCCTCGTCCTGGGCCATGACCACGTCCACGACCACAGCCGGATCTAGGTGGAGCAAGGTGAGGATGTAGCTTGAAGCACGCATCACGAGTATGGCCCCTACGACCACAGTAATCACAGGTAGGAACAACGTTTGTATGGCTGGAGCCACCTCGACCAACACTAGTAAAGACAGAGCGATCAGAAGGAGCAGCCGTGCTGAGGGACCTCCGACGGTCTTCATCGCCAAGAACCATGCTAAAGGCCTCCCGAAGAGATGGAAGGGGAGATCGGTGTAGAATATTTGTTCGAACTATATCCATGTCTATGCTCAAACCCATCAAAAACACATGTAGACGAAATCGTTCATCCCTTTTCTACAACTGGATTGCATCGGCAGTACAGGCAGGAGTAAACTGCTCAAAATAATCCAATTCCCGAGAGATACGCTCGAACTCAGAGAAGTAGAAAAGGTCACGGTTCCCTGACGTAACTCCAGCATTTGACGTGTCAACTCATAAATCTGAGTGGAATTACCAATCTGAGAGTAAGTCTCACATGCTCGAGTCCAGATCTCATATGCTGAATCCATCAACATATAACTACAGTACACCTTAGGAGACATGGAAGACAACAAGAGAATTTTCTGAGTCCCAACGCCTCCAAGAAGGATCACCCAGAGGAGGTGCCACAATGGTCACATCAATATATCCAAACAGCTGATGACTGCGAATGACATGCTGTGCCGCCCAAGACCATTCAAGATAATTCGTCCTATCTAAGGGAACAGTAGTGATTTTCAAGGAGCCGCGTGGCCAGAAGGCCGCTGAGGATCACCCATCCGGGGTGCCACAACACTCGGCGATGTAGAATCGACAGCCGCTGAAGAATCATCCATGAGAAATTACTGACAGGATCAAATAATATAAACCCTAACCATGCAGACACTGGGCAGACAACAGATCTGACACTGGAACATCACTATGCAGATCCTTCCTCTGCTTTTCTCCGATGTCGTTCCTCTCAAGTTGCACCTTTTTGTTCCATCCACTGCCTCCCCTGCTCGACAGCGCTAATTGGAAACTGCGGCCCGCGGCCGCCTGTCCAACCCCAGCGCACATCAACGTTCACCTCCACAGCACCGTCCTGATACCGAACTCCGTCGATCTCCATCCCAGGATCGCCGCTTTCGTCCCGCGCCGTGCTGTCGTCCTCGTCATCGACTCCGCAGTCAGTCCAGCCCCAGCGCACACCGGCATTATTCCCCATAACACCGTCCCGACACCGGCCTCTGTCGATCTCCATCAAAGGATCGACGCTCCCGTCCCGCGCCGGCTGCACGTCCTCTTCGTTGACTCCGACCAGGCCATTGCTCCGCGTGTTCTGTGCTTTCGAGCCCAGTGCCCTCCATCCTCGAGCCCTCGCCCTGCTGCGCTATATCAAGCCATGCACGCCATTTTCTTTTTTATTTTATTATCTCATGCCGGCTGCCACTGTCATTGCTTTAAGCCCTCCCACATCAATTTTTTTTTAATTGGCAATGGGCCCCACCCCCTCTCCACACCAGCAGCCCTACTTTTAGTTTAAACCGCCAGGTCAGTTCTTCTCCAAGCCACATTTTTTTTTCCAGCAGGCCCATCTCTTTTGGTGCCAATATTGGGTGCCACCGTGGCTCTTGTGGCCACTCACAGTCTTCCGACTCGGCGCAATTCAACCGCCTGGTCACCCGCTCCTCTTCTCGCTCCTCATCCTGCACTATGGGTGACTCCTCAGACCAACTAAGTCAGATTATGACCATGCTCCAGGCTGTCATGACGCAACAAGCTGTGCACACTGCACACTGCTCTCACGGACCGTCATCAGGAGGCCATTACTGCGCTCTCCAAGCACATCGATGATCTGTCGATCGCCCCGACACACGATCATGCAAGCAACAGTCAGGCACAACCACTTCTCCGCAATGCCCCGCTGCCCCTGACCGTTCATGGGCCGCCTCCGCACGTCCACGCGCACCCCGACGTTACGATTGTACCACGTTATACCAGATTGGAATTTCCAACCTATGATGGGAAAAGTGATCCTTGAGCTAGCTCACCAAGTGTGAGCAATTCTTCGACCACCAGAAAACTCCGGCAACATATCAGATCTATTTAGCATCTTTCCATATGCTCGACTCCGCTGTTTTATGGATTTCTCGACTTCTCATCGACTAGCCGAATTTGATTTGGGACGACTTCAAGCGGCTCTGCAACTTGCGTTTCGGACCTCCTATCCGCAGTAACTTCCTCGGCGCACTCACATCTCTACGATAAACGAGTACCGTGGACGAGTACCCGAAACAATTTCAGCCTCTCTTAGCGCATGTCCCTTTTGCCCCAGATATGCAGGTTGACATTTTCACCGATGGACTTCGCGAGCGACGGCGACTGGATGTTGAGTTTGAGTCCCCTTCGGACTTAGTGACTGCTATGAGTCTGTCCCGGCTTTGCGATCGTTGCCTCCAGCTGGCCCAGGAAGTCTATACACCTGCCACCAACATTATTCAACAGGGTCGTATCGAGGGTCCCCCAGCCCAACCGGTCCGCCGATTATCTCGGGCTGAGATGCTGCACCGACGCGCTCAGGGATTATGTTTCAATTGCGATGAGAAACACATTCGCGGCCACAAATGAAACTAGCTTTTCTACTTGCACGTCGAGGATTCTGACGATGAGGGCATCGAATAAAGCTTGCGAACAAGATTTTTTTTGAGGAAGGGTGAGATGTTATGTGTTACGAGTTATGATGTTACGTCTTATGGGTTGTTGTGAGTCTTGAGCACCGAGCTCATTATTATCATTATTATTAATGTCTTTATGTTATGTTAAGGGTGTGTTAGGTGAGTGTTAATGATTATTATGTTGTAGCCAATATAAAGGCTTTGAGTGTGTTGTTGAAGGCAAACAATGATAAGGTTCTAATTCCTATCTTCTTTGTGAGATCTTGGTGGCTCTCTCCTCCGATGAGCAACCCCGCTTAGGTAGCCGCGGTCACGACTCCACAGTATCTCCGACAACCCGCCGCTCATCCTCGCAACCCCCCCACCCGAGATAGGCCCTTAACAGGATCCCTTTCCGACAATGGGGGGGGGGAATCTATCAACAATGCTTACTTTGTCTCTTCCTGAAAGGGGGAGTAGGGTACAAAACATGATGAGTCAGCCATGCGATAAGTGGCTCCAGAGTCAATGATTTATTGGGTAGAAGGACAGGTGGTGGAAGAAAGAAAACCTGGTATACTTGAATGAGCATAGAATAATGAGGCAGACATACATCAAGAAACGTTGACTTTGTATCTCTTTAGCAGAGGAGCCATGGATGACAGAAATATCAAAAAACTCCCCCTATAAAGTAGTTCTTCTCAGTAGTGTCGGAGAAATGTAACAATCGAGGAGGGAGAGAAGGAACATTCTGATATGGGCCTTTCCCTTAGACCTAGTGAGCAGCTGAGGCGCTATAGTTGCGAGGCGGAGGCGTTACAGACAGACAACGTCGATCGAGGACGACGTATCGCGGATGGCGGTGGCGGGATTCGGCTAGGGCAACTCACGGGTTTTCCCGTGGGTTTAGAGAGAGGGAGAGGAGAGAGGAGAAATAAGAGAGAGAGAGAGACTTGAGTTTTATTTTTCCTTCTTGCTATTAAGGCTCAACCGGCCACTATTTAAGTTCACCAAACATGCCCCCCATTTGGGCTTACGACAATGGGCACATAAATATAAAGATACATAATAAAATGCGGAGATAACTAAAAATAACCCAACAAAATATGAAGATAACTGGCGCCGACACGCCACATAACATCGCCGCTCCCGTCTGAAGACAGCTTGTCCTCAAGCTGGATCGACAAGCTGGATCGAAGGGTATTGCAGTGGCTTCTCCTCCTGTCGCGTCATCATCAGGAGGATCATCCACTTCGAGCTAAAATAAGTGTTTGCATCGATGAAACAGTGTGAAATGGTCATCACAATTGTAGCACAAGACTTTCTCGCGACACTCGACCATCTCGGTGCGGGACTAACTGTAACAACTCCATGCAATAATAATAATAATAATAATAATAATAATTATAAAAAAATGTAAATCAAAACTTAACCTACCCCCTCCTTTCCTACCTAACCCGAGCAGCCTCCCCCCCCCCCCTCTTTTATTTCCCGCAAACCCGTAGCCCGTGCCGACTCCCGCACAGCCCGTGCCGTCTCTGCCGAATCCCGCGATCGACTCCGATCCCGTCTCCAGCCAGCCGCACGCAGGTCGTCGCCTCCTCCTGCTCCAGGCGCCGACTCCTCCGGCTTCTCCTCATGCTCTGGTCTGCAACTCCCCCCCCCCCGATGCTAGGGCTGGCGACCTCCTGCTCCTCCAGAGGCCGACTGCTCCCTTCCCTCTTTCTCCTAGGGCCGACAAGGCCTCCTCTTCGTCGATTAGTGAGGGCAACCGCCTCTTCTCCTCCATGAGCCCACAACTCCTTTCTCTTCTTCTCCAAGGGCCGACAGCTCTCCCTGTCTTCGTCTTGGCCGAGATTTGAGAGAAAGTATGCTTAGGGTTTGGTTTCCTCTCCTCCTTAAGCCCAGATTTGACTTTCTAATAGTAAGAAACTTCCTTCTTCACCATTAATCAGAATTTTCTTGATTCCTAAAGAATTTTTGTGCTCCTAATTTGCATGTATGTTGTGATTCAGATTTTTGCCCCATAATAATAGTTTAATTCTCGTTGTAGTTGTGTTTTCCGGCATCGTTCATCGCATCCATGATTGGTTCGTGAAGAAACCCTCTCCGAATTAGGGTTTTCCCTAGCCTAAGCGTCGCCAAGCCTCTGTTTCTGCGTGGTAGTCTCTTCTCCCCTCACTCATGAGGGAGGTAAATCTCTTAGCCACATCTGATTCAATTTTGTAGCAAATATTTGCCGGTGTTAGCGTAGTGGTAATTTGTTATAGCGTTCTCGTCGTTCTTGAACAGGTTCGCTTGAGGAGTGTCAACTTTGCTCGTGTCAGTTGACCGCCTCCGTCAGCTTCAGCTTCTCTAAGGCAAGTGGAGATCTCTCTCTCTTGCAATCATTGAATTTCAATTGCCTTGTCTGATCTTATGTTTGTAATTCGCTCTTGTTTGCTTGTTTCGTCAAATAATTTAGACCTCGAATCCCTAAGTAAACTTGTTTCAGTTTGAGATTCACGCGATAGGAATAACACGAATGGTGAATGTAAATGATGATATTTGAACAATTGGGAGACGTGTTAGTGAACGATAGTTAATTGGATATGTAAATTGATGCATTGTCTATTTTGAGGAATAATTTGAAGAATAGTAGAGCGTTAATCACGAGCATCATTGTCGCGATAATAACTATAATGGATTCTGATTAACAAGTATATGATTGATGTTTTGATGTATCATGCTCGTAACGCACCTTTTTACGTGGAAAATACTTGAGTTCAAGAATGATTTAACCTAAACATGTACTTGATATCTCCGATTTTCTTCTGTGTTGACTGTCCGGTTTCTGATGTATGTCTGATTTCTGATGTATGTCTGGTTTCTGATGTATGTCTGGTCTCTGATGTATGTCTGGTTTCTGATGTCTATCTGATTTCTGATGTCTGTCTGTAATAATCTAGTATGAAACTTGAAAACAAATTCGTAGTTGTAAGCAAATCTTTGAATGGTAGCGTCTAACTGGGCATCTGTCTGCTGGCATGGTCACGACAAGCAGGATTACTTTTCCGATAAGACTTGCACTCAGATCTGATCGTGAGCCATGTGCGCCCGCTATAGTACCTACACCATTCATCGATTACAGCTTACAACATATTACATGAATAATTTTAGACTATTCTCCGGAGTAGTCTATTAAACTAATTGGTTCTGTTTAGCTTTTTTATTTGCTTGTCCCGAATAGCTTAGCTTCATGAGAAACTGGTACACTCATATATTTCTGCTTCTCTTGCTGCACTTTACGCTTACCATGCTCCTGTTTATTTCAATGTTCTGAGGTTTTTCCTTTCTGTTTTGGAATTGCCTTAAGTGTTCGTGCAGCGCCGCCAGGTACTCGTGCTCAATCTGCTTCAAGTTTCAGGTTCTATGTTTACATTTCTTTTTACTGTCAATTAATTCTTTTATGTAATAATTGCAATCAGTCATTTTCTCTGGTATCATGGACAACTGGTTGGCTATTAAATACTATGTACTAGAATTTAGTATTATATGCATGTGCACCCTCTGTTGAATCATAATTGCATGAAACTTTAATAGTGACCTGTAAAACATGAATTTTACAAAGTACATGCGCATCAAAACTCTTTTCACTGATGAATTTAAAAGCTTCCGCATAAAAATCAAGCTATTTTACTCAATAGTAACTATTTTAGTTTTCTCTGCATCCGCCTTAGCAGACATGGATTTCTTTCCGCCCATGCATGTGGCATCACAGCCCGCCCGAAGCGCACTCTGACCTTTGTCGAGACGGGTCGTGACACTAACGACGGAGAACCGTAGGCCGCAGTGTATCATCCCAGGATGGAGCCTTGTCAGGCAAGCTGATTAGAGAGTAAGCACCATGATAATCCCGACGTCCCAAAAACGAACGATCTAGTCGCAGTCACCGTTCACACGCCCTGGCGAGGCTCAAAGCTGTGTTGAGATCATGTGGTATAAGGAACTCCACATCCCAACGTAATCGCTCGTGGAGGCCAGCGGTGAAGAGGGGAACCTGTTGCTCCGGTAAGAAGGACGTTGCCCTAGACAATAGCATTTGGAATTGTTCCAGATAGGTGTCGATGGAGCCGTCCTGTTTGAGGTGCACCAGAACGCCGAGTGGGTTTCCTGGTAGAGCGGGTCCAAACCTCAAGGTGCAGGCCGTGCTGAATTCTGCCCATGAAGTGTTGGGGTGTTCCCGCAGAAGTTGAGTGAACCACAATTGTGCAGGGCCAAGTGGAAGGAGGCAATGCCGACACGTTTTCCAACTGGCGTGCGTTGGTTGACAAAGAAAATATCACAGCATGTAAGCCGAGGAAGAGGATCTTCGTGGCCCTCGTAGATTGGAAAATCCATTCAGATAGTGCGGCCGTAGGCGGGGTATTCCATTCCTGGAGGAGCGATGGAGTCCACACGGCTTGCTGAAGGGAGATCGGCCGTGAGCGAGGGCGGAGAAGAGGGCATCTCTTGTATGGCATCCAAATGTGCGTTGAGGGCATCCAAACGTGCGTTGAGGGCATCCAAACGTGCGTTGAGGGCATCCAAACGTGCGTTGAGGGCATCCATTTTTGCGTTCTGAGTCGCGAACATGGTTTGGAAGAGTGTCATGAGCTAGGCGAGCAAGGGAGCATTGTTCGCCATTTGTACTAGGGTTGGACAGTCGGTCGACGGTGTCGGAAGTAGTCCGACGGAGGAGGAGAGACGTCGGGTTGCTGCTGTGGGGCTGGGAGGGATTAGGGTGGCCGCAGAATATCCGGGAGCAAGAGCCTCGAGGCTGGAAGATGAGCCGACGAACGTACGGTACGACAGAGCAGTGGCCCCGGGGCTGGGAGAAGGACCGGTGAGCGTGCGTCGCGACAGGGAGGTCGCCGTGGGGCTGGGATGGTGTACCAGAGCATACGGGGTGCTGAAGGGAAGATCGGCGGTGGAGCGGTGCAAATCGTGCGGAGTAGGGTGAGCGGAAGACGCGCCAGGGAGGTCGACCTCTGATACCAGTTTGATATGGGCCTTTCCCTTAGACCTAGTGAGCGGCGACGACGCTATGGCTGCGTGGCGGAGGCGTTATCGACGGATGGCGTCGATCGGGAATGACGTATCGTGGAAGGCGGCCGCGGGATTAGGCTAGGGCAACTCACGGATTTTCCCGTCGGTTTAGAGGGAGAAGGAGAGGGGAGAGGAGAAATAAGAGAGAGAGAGACTTGAGTTCTATTTTTCCTTCTTACCATTAAGGCTCAACCGACCATTATTTAAGTTCACCAAACATGTCCTCCATTTGGGCTTACGACAATGGACACATAAATATAAAATACATAATAAAATGCGGAGATAACTAAAAATAACCCAACAAAATATGAAGATAACTGGCGCTGACGCGCCACATAACACATTCCTTCTCTATGATCCGCCACAGGCCCGATCACCCCGTTAAGCAAGACCACCCCTCTATTGTGAGGACCTATGAAGTTTGAAGCATGTATCACGAGTATATTGGGGCTTTCCACATTAATTGCAGATGATCTTTGTCGGGCAGCTTGGATCGAGAGTCCCGTGGAGTGCAAAGTTCAGATCCTTGGTGAGTAGCAGTAAGAGCGGAGCTAGTAGTAGTATTAGAGTGTCATGTCTGTCGTCGGTCGAACTCCAATTTGACGGCGCTGAATGCTTCTGACAGGGTTGGTAGTTGAAGACGACGAAGAATGTGAATAATAATTTGCTCGATGTTTTTGTGAAGTCCATGTAAAAACTCAAACAACCATTGTGTTCCCCAAGAGTTTTGCTAAGTAAAGCATTTGGGTTGCAGACCATGATCAGAGGATCAAAATGATCATACTCCTGGTACAACTGTGTAAACTCCAAGTAGTAGGCAGATGAAAGGTTGGTCGCCCTGTCGATGCAGAATAATTTTATGACAAAGCTGAAAAATCTATGCTGCATCACCTTTTTGTGAGTAGGTGGACTATGCAAGCTTCCAAATGCCAGTTGTAGTTGTTGTATTGAAGAAGAGATAGTTATGGGCTATACTCTCATTCATTGAATTAATGAGCCATGACATAACTAAGGAGTTCTTCGAATCTCATCAAAGCCATCCTGGAGAATCTTGTGGTTGCGTCGGAGTAGCTCCGTTGACATATCCGAACAATCACGAATTTTTGAGGGCAAGGGTAATTGACCGGGACCACAAGAAATAATTATAGCGTGGGTTGAGATTATACCACCTCCAATGTAGCCTCAATAGAAATGAGCTTATACTGGAAAAAATAGAAATTGGTTTTCAAACTAAGAAGGCAAACCAGAGATCCATGCCTTGATCTAATGGTTATTTCTCTTGAAGTTAAGATTAAGAAAGAATATGAAGAAGTAAGAGATAAGTCATTCCTACAAAAATGAGGGCGAACAATCCTCTGAATTGGGCACAAGAGTGATCGGTGCACAGTGAGAACCGCCAGACTGTGTGGGTCCAAAAACTGCACAACGTGCGACACTGGGGACCTGGAGATGGAGAGGATCGCAAGTGGGTTACGATAGACGCGGAGAAGGACTACAGATCGAGAGGAGGGGATTGTGAGTCAGAGAAAATCACGGGGCAGAGATGACTACAGGAGATCGATGTTGGGGCTAACTGTGCCTACCTAGGTATTGAGAGAATGCTCTCATACCATGTTGGATAAAAGAGAGAAAAATGTTTCTTATCAGATAAATTAAAGAGTCCTCTCATATACATAAGAGAGATACATACAAGGATAGAAAATGTAAAAAATAAAAAAGGTTAAACATTCTAACACATACAAAAAATGCAAGTGTGGCCACTAGTGTTCAGATGTGCATCCCCAAAACTGAATAGTTAAAGTTTTAAAGAAAGTTTACTTACAGAATTCTAGGCATATGATTGCTATTAATTTGTGGCAAAACAAAATTTAGTCGAACAACAACATTATAAAAGAAAATAGGGTGACAATGGAACTCTTAAACATGGATAATTTACAGTTTCAACAGGTAACCACTATTAATACAATCCACAAGACATGAAAGAAAATAATCTATCTTGAAAATTGACAAACATATTTTTTTAAAAAAACATTTCAAAAGTATTCTACCAACTATCTAAAATAATAGCTTGATGTAATTTCAATATATAATGCATAAAAGATGATGTTTAAGTATTACTGTATGTGACAAATCAACTCAGGTGCTGAAAAACATGACATTCAAAATAGTAAAGGTGTTGCCCAAGTATGACATCTGACAAGGAAATTAAAGCATGGAATTTCAAATCAAATTATATGGTAGTTAGATAAACATGAAACAAAATTCCAATGGATTTGTCACATTGATTTTCAAAATCACTTATTATTTCTTCATCAAGGTTGGTAGGTTCTTTTTATTAAAGGACAAGGACTAGAAGATACACTGATTTTGAAATACATTACAGTAATTAAGCACAAAGTTATTTTCCAAGAAAAAGATTTACCTCAGAAGCATGAAAAACAGCCCCAAATAGCGATGAGAGCTTCTTCTGAAATGAATTCCCATGAACCTATTACATATAAGTAAGAAATATAACCACCATGAAGAGCAACCAAAGTAGAAACAAAATAATTTAAGATCAAAACGAAAGGAAATAAATGAACTTTCCACAACAAAAGAAATCTAAGAAGTCATTGTTATGATCTATAGCATCCAACCTAAAATCAATTGGCTTGAGGTGGAGAGGCCTGGGAAATATATTGAATGTGCAAGGTTGTGTTAGTTTCTTGATGTCGAACTATTCTCTACACGCCCCTTCACACGTAAGGTCTTTGGCCTCTAACAAGTGAATTAGTTTTTTAATTGGGTGACATGGTATGAGCTGTTAGGCTTAGCCGACTCTGGTACCATGATAGAATCCAAAGATCCAATCTAAAACCAATTGGTTGAGGTGGAGAGCCCCGAGATCTATATTAAGCAAGACTATGTTAGTTTCCCAATGTAGGACAATTCTCAATATTCATCGGTGAATTACCATCACCAGGATTTATCAGAGGGACGGCGACGGCTGTTTCTCTCGTTTTCAGGGTTGGGGAACGCCGTGCACAATTATATGTGTTAATAATTCTCTTACAATAAAGAAGTTAACATCCAAGTCCAATTTACAATTGAGACAAGAGGATAAAAGGGCAGTCTGGTGCACAAAGCTTCCCCGCACAACGAGGGTCCGAGGAAGGGTTCCACCACAAGGGTGAAATGTAGGCAAACCTTACCCAACATTTTTACAAGAGGATATTCAAGAAAAAAATGTCACCTCTCTGAGTTATTCAGCGATGCAACTAAATGGGATACTGAAGACACAGGTGCCTTTTTGATCCTTAAAGGAAGGCCGTAAAATAAGGTAAAAGAATACAAATTAATGACACTAATGAAGACATGCAAAACCATAACAAGTCTCCTACACAATGCCAACAAAGCTAGCTAATAATTTGATAACAAGGCGAGAAAGTTTCCAGAAAGAAGTAAAATTGAGTTCATGGTTTGAAGAACATACAGCTGCCTTTGTGCTATCCCAGACAAAATATATGGTAAAGAAGCATGGCTCATTACCCTCCGTGACTTTGTAAAGGGGCACATCTGAGGCTAGCCCATCTAAGCACACTGCAAGCTCTACGTATTTCTGAAAACAATATCTATTAAATGAATATTATAAAGTAGAACTGAATAAATAACTTCATAGTTTGCGCAACTTCGGATTAAAACCTGGCCCATGTCGAATGCTTTCTGTTTTTCCTTGGATTCTACGGACTGGCCAATCCAAACAAAGACTTCAGCATGGGTGTCTAGTATCAAAATATCCTCAGTTAGCAGATCATCTTGTGAGAAGTTGAACACTTCGGTGACCTGCAAGTGGGGAAGCAAGGTGAACCTCCAAATTAAGGGCAGAGTAGAACAAACATGAAGTAAAATAGATACGGAAAATAAGCCAACCTCTATTTTTTCTGGAAATCCTCGCACAAGTATAAGAGAAGGTGAAGGCATTAGGTACAAGAAAAAACACAAAAAACATTAAGCAGTTATCTAGGCAGCTAGAGTGAAAAAAATATTCACGAATATTACTCGGCGAAAAGCCTACCCTTGTAGAAAGAAATAGTATATAAATGCGGATCTCTAACAATATCTGACATAACTCTTTTGCTAGAAAAACTTTGTTTTCCTCCAAGAGCAAACCAGAAAGCAGAGCTCTCTGTCCCTTCCTTAGCATGTTTCAGAGCAACACCAGGCTGCATGGATAAGTTGATTAGGTATAAGAAACGTGAGAATTACAAGCGTTAATAATAGGCAGTAAACAATATCTCCTCTTATTTGTTTACCATAAACTAATAAAACTATTTATATAAGATATTATGGGCTGGTAATGTATTCGTCCAAAAAATCACATCCAATTCCATTCAAGGAGGCACCAACTCCTTACCTCTCTTTTCCTAATGTTATTTATCTCCCTATTTCCTTGACAAAATGAACCAGAAAATGCACCAAACCTCTTTTATACCATTTATCGCATGTTGTATTTTTCAATTTCCTCACAATCTCACTAGAGTTTCCTTGCTAATCTTAATAGCATTAAGATACCTGCTACTGTTCCTAAGGCATTATGTAATGAGAATTGGAAACAAACTATGAATGAGGAGTTTTGATGCAGATCATACTTCGAGTCTGAGCTATCGCACAATAGAGCCCCCCTGCACATCAATTCTCACAGGAGGCACTGATCGAATTATCATCTGGACGATCCGAGTTCACAGTCGCATTTGGATATTTTTCTTTTTATATATATATTAAATTTAAGGAGATCGGGCACTTATCATGTACATCCAATCAGAGCCATTCACAATGAGTGCCCTAACTAGGATTAGTATACTATGTCGGAGGACGGCTGGTTCCAGTTTCATTGCACGTTTTGGAGAGTTTTCTTCCCAGGGTATGACAATCTCTCGTGGTGTTGACTCCACTAAACCCCAAGGTGTCGAATTATTGGTTCTGTTCCTCGAATTTCTTTGTTTAATTAGGCTGGTCGCCCCTCTTCCCACCACAAAAAAACTCAACAGAGTCCTCTATACAGAAACTCATACACTCCACCTGACCTTTCCTTCTCCATCATATTATTGCCAGCAACCCTCCAGTACTCCACTGGAAGCATCCCTAGCCCTCCCCATCCCCTTCTCCACTCATGACGTGCATTATCCGGTCAACGCCCAACTTGCCCGTAGCAGCTGCCCCCCTTCTAGTCAACAGTAAACCCTCTCGGTAACCATTTCCCTCCCCATAACCGACCACCCCAACATCTATAAGCCCTAGCCGAGTCCCCCGGCATCTGCCCTATCAAAACCAATCCGGAGAGTAGCCGCCACTTCGACATTCACCGGATCTCTACATGAACGCCTACAACTCCTGTATTATTGAGTGTTTATTGTTCAGTTTCACTACTTTTCTTTGTTATTGTATGGAACTGGATATTTATATAATTATAGATATTTTGTTCTCATATATTACTTGTCTTGAACTAATCTTGTTTTGCAGGACCATTATCGCTTGCACATATAAAATTTTGGCCCTCCCAACGAAGGAAAGCCTAACTTGCTTGCCTTTAAGACTCTTCTCAATCTCGTTTATTCTATGTGCTTAAGTTTTATGCTTAACTACTATTTGTGTCACCTCATTGGATCACTCCGCATGCATGTATCATCTTTGGTTTATGACACAAACGACTGCATCTGTTTAGATACCACTCTCACAGCCTACCATGCGTCAAATTTGGTATCAAAGAACAAGGTTTGGTCTATGTTTATGCTTAGTAGTGATAGGTCCTATAGAGTTTGTATGTTTAGTCCCAACATCACTGATGACGGCACAACTAGTTCGAGCACAGACATGATGCCCACAAATTTCCAACATCTTATTCTAGATCGCTTTTTCATCAACTTGATGTCCAGTTCTTTGAACTTAGACACGAGATCACTGTGATTAATGCAAGGATAAACACATTAAAAAACTCAAGAGGACTGGGTCAGGGCACTCCTAGCCCAAGGGCATCTAGACATCATGATGATCACCCTGAAGAGACTTATCGCTCTACCCCTTCCCTCGAGATCCCATCCACCCTTAAGACATGACCCTGAGCATGCCTACGATCATTGTCCAGGCCCCATCCCTGATAGACCCCTCCATCCCCAGGAGTCACTAATCTCCACCCTCTGTAGAGATCATGCTTCCTGCAAGCACAATATTACTATGATTGGGAGGCGACATCACTCATCGCATTGTGAATATCAGCACCCCATGGAAGAGGCCCTCCTATTGAGGGAGACATCACTCATCACATTCGTCTTGATGCCTTATTCTTCGACGGTTAGTTGGGACCGAAAGCGTTTATCGGGCTCCTAGACATGGACTATTATTTTGAGTGCTATGAATGATTGATGAGTAACACGTCCAGCTTTCCAGGATGAAAATACATGATTGAGCAAATATCAACTTGAAGAGTTTAGAGAGGATGTTAGAGAGGGATATTGTCCCATCACCCAAGAGGATGATATGAAGCAGAGCTTTAAGGACAAGTATCTCACATCTTATAGGAACTAGCTCCTAGATCAATTGTATGTCCTACGACAACGGACCTTCCTGTCATTGAGTATATGTCATGAGGAGCAATATACAAGAGGAGTTCAATGCAATCATTTCCCTCTTTCGGGCTGGTCTTCGATCTGACATTCATAAGGAATTGATTCCCCATCTCTTAGAGACGATCGAGTAGGTATTGCAACTCGCCCTGGAGTACAAGCAGCACTTGCATTTCTTAGGTTTGAAGCAAATCATTTCACAGCCCGACAGGTCGAACTTTAGGCGGTCTACCCAGCCTACCACTACTACCACTCCGCCCTCTCTTGCCCCTTGGGCACAAAGGGCAAAGCGGTCATTCCAAGGGCTCCTAATCTCAGGGCATCCAACGTTATAGATGTTCCCGTGGAAGCCACGTAGAGGCACAATTTCCCAAGAGGAATTTGTTTATCGAGGAGGTGATCAATCCTAGCATTGTATAGTGATTGTCAGAGTAGGTTTAGGGTTGTTTAGGGATGTTAATGGCTATTTGTGGACATCTAAATGAGGGAGAGGTAGTGTAACATCCGTAAATTTTACGCGAAATTTATTTTATTGTAGGGTCGAGTCGCGACGATTTTTTATCGAGGCAGCGCGTCGACCAGGTATTTTGTTACTATTCATAATGTTAGCGCCCGTTAGTTTATTTAGTGCGTAAATTGTAGTGTGTAGCACAATTTTTCTAAGTGGACGTGGCGCGCGCAGTAAGAATGGTTTTATTTGTAACAGAAATTAGTGTGGAGTTGGGTTGCCAATAGTAATTTTTCCCCACTCTCCTCTTTGCGGTTATGAAGGAAACCGCATCCCGCTAATATTAAAACCCGCACGAAATCCTCTCTCACGGAATAAACCTAGCGCAGCCCAACTTTTTTTCCCCCTCTCCCGTTTTCACGTGTTCCATCTCCTGTTGACGCAGAGCCCGACGTCTGTCGTTCCGCGACCAGCCGTCTCCCGCAGCCCTAGCCGGCGGCTGATCCCCCTCCAGAAGTCCACTCCGGCTTCTCCTCCTTCTTCTACGAGCGCCGGTGGGTGTTCCTTTTCCTTCCTTGGCCGTGGAAGAGCCAATTTCAACCCTAGCCCGTGTTAGTGGAAACGATTTTGGTTCCGGTGAGTCGATTCCTCTCTCATCTCGTTTTCTTTGTGGTTATTCTTGGATTTGGAAGTAAAGTAACTTAGATTTTTCATTCCCTTTTGCCCTAAATAGGTTTTGGAGTTCGTGGTTCTCCGCGAAGTTGGAGTTGGGCACTTCGTGAGCCTTGAACACTCCCAAGCAAAGGTAAAATAATAGGTTAGCATTATTATTTGTATTCCTAGCCGTATGGAAATTTTCCACCGGAAACCCTTAGGGGAAAATGTTGAAATTAGGGCTGCCCTAAATTGCAGGACTTTGGTGGGGTCGGGACAGCATTCTGAAGGTCCCCAGTAGTAGGATTTGCCTTCGGAAGAGGAGATATCGCCGTGCCGAGTCTACGAGCGTCGTACCACCACTGTAAGGAAACCTAACTTTTGCTAATTAGACATAGAATAAAAAATATATATTGTATACGCATGAGTAGATTTATTTCAAGTACCATGTCCATGCATAGAAAGGTGTGGTGATAGGCAAACGGTTACGAAAAACGTGTAGGGTGACACGATTTCCCTAAGACCCAAGTATTCGGATCATGAACAGAAACATAGAGTACGAAAGCGTTAACCGTGTTCGTAGGTTTGAAATTTGTTCCGAACAAGGGCGTAAATGTCCCTTCAAGTCGACCGCCAGGAAGTCAAGGGTCGCTTAGTAGTACACCAGAAAAGATATCCCTTGCAGAGTAGCGTCAGACCAAAACGGTCAGCCAGCACACAGAATTTCTTCCGTGCTAGGTAGAGGCGCACTACCGTTCTCATAAGGCACATGGAACCTTATGAGTAGTACAGACTTGGGAATTGAATTCCCTTGAGCCAGTTAGTAGATTCGAGACCGTGTCTGCGTGACACTAGAACAATTGAGTTCGTAAGATGGTCTCGGGTCGTCAGTTTCAGTTGCGCGTTAGGAGCTACTCTGCCTAGAGCCTTCCTAGTAGATGAGCAGGTTAGAAATCATATAGAACTCAAGTATAGACCTGTCGTGAGTCAGTACACTAGTTAATCAATGTCAGGAATTGGGTTTACTCTTTTTCAACATGTACTTGTAGATGTGGACATTGTACCTGAGTTTAATTTTATATAACTTGTATCAGACTATTATTGTTATTCAGATTTTCAGTTAATGCAATTCCAATCTTGTTTAGTGGCTCTGTGAATCCAGATATCAGGTATGTGGTTACCCTTAGTTTACTTTTTAAACTTCCGCTGTAAGTCTTAAATTGCTTAGTATAGATTTCATTACCTGCTGCTACTAGTTTTAATACTGTTTCCGAGTTTTCTTTATATCGCTGACCCGGCCGGACGGCTGATTTCTGAAATGCTGGGAAGGGGTGTTACAGGTGGGGGCAATTAGGTACTGGATTTGGACGTGACACAAAAGGATGGTGTCGGTACATGGAATATGATTAGGGGGTTGTTAGTGGGGTCGATAGCTAAAGCTGGACCCGGAAAGTTTGGACAAGGGTCTGGGTGTAGGAAAAGGTTTCAACCAAGCATGTGGGAGGTGGAAGGATTTTGGTGCTAGACAAGGCATTAGATAGGGGGGGTGGGTTCAGTTGGGGACCAGGGCTTGGGGAAGGTGTGGCTAGGCTTGGGGAGGCCTTTGAAGGTGGCATCTGGATGGGAAAGGGCTGCTTGGAGGGGAAGGACGGCAATTACAAAGGTGATTGCTGGAGGAAAGGGAAGTCGAAGGGGCAGACAACAATGGAAACACTAAGAAAACACGAATGAATGAAATCACCTAGGAGTCGGCTCTTAGGGTTATAGTCGGCACCGCGGATGATTGAAAAACCATGGGAAGAAGACTCCAAAATATGCAATAGCCTACAAAACCATCCTCTCCCTTTTATTTATAATAAAGCATGCCGAGAGAAGCCATCTTGAAATACTATGATCGGCCGTTCATGACGGATGTCCGATTTAACTAATTAAAACACAAAATAAAGAAAATACAAAAGTAATATTGAGTCGAGCTTCAGACACGACTACAAACTCATATCATCCACCAATTAATGTTAAATATGGAAGGTGACCAATCGGCCCCAAACAAACCTCAAAACTCTTGCTCCATAGTCTTGTTGATCCCCACCATTCCCACCGACTTGAACAAATTCATCTCCTGATGAATGGAGATGGGTATTCTCTCGGTGCAGGCCAGATAAGAATGATGTGGCGCCTTGCCATCCAGGTGTCGTCTATGAAAGGGATCCCTCTCCAATGAACGAGATACCTTTGTGTATGTCCATCGGCCGTGGCTATGCACTCGTGAGCCACAATTTCAGTAATGCTCTCAGAAGTTAAATGTCGTGCTGGTGTTCCGGAAAGGCTGTTGGTGGTGCCAATCAAAGCATATGTGATAGCCATTGGAGTGGGTGAGTCTTAGGAGTACGATGAGGATCAAACTGAGGTCGAAGAAGGTGAAGTTTGGGGGTGGGCTCAAGGTACAGGTCTGCGTACTCATGAGGTTCGAAGTAAGGTGCCAAATCTTCAACATTGAATATGGGGTGGCATCGAGACTATTATGAATGTTGAGCTCATAGGCATTCTTTTCGATTATTCTCATAGCTATATGGGGAACTATTCACTTGACATTCAACTTTTTAGCATGCACTTAAGGGACCTCTCTACACGGGTTCGGACCATCACCTACTCGTCTTAGCAAGAAATCTACTTCCATTTGTAGCTACCTGCATAAGGTTTAAACATTTCATTACAACATGAAATTGTGCATCGGTTCTGTTAGAAAACTGTTTGTAAAGGCCCGTTAAAAATACCCATTATAGGTTTTCTTCTTTCTTATGTATTAGTCTCACATCCTGTATAAGGGATGATTCTCTCTCTCTTCTCCCTATATATTTGTACTCATTACTTCAACATAGTATCAAAGTGAGGTTAATCTTCGGCTTACTCCCACTCTCCCTCTATCCTCGGTTCTCCATGTTCCGGGATCCCCCTTCAACTTGTTATCAGTTAGTCGTCTTACTCAGGAACTTGACTGCTGTATAACATTTTCTCCTTCCTCGTTTGTTGTGCACGATCGCCACACACAGAGTATCATTGGTAAATGGCGGTTGTCGAATGGGTTGTATCTCTTGGATGTTCCACCCACCATTCTCTCTGCTGACTCCACTGTTGACTGACATCGCCGCCTTGGGCATGCTTCCCTCCCGATTCTCAAGAAGGCTCTTCCTGATGTCTCACTGCGAGAGTTTACTTGTGAATCATGTATCTACGACAAACAACATTGTATTTCTTTCCCTCCTACATGTGCCTGGAGTACTACTCCGTTCTTTTTTAGTTCATTCTGATATATGGGGTCCCTATAAAGTCCTCAGTGTTTTTGGCTATCGGTATTTTGTCACATTTATTGATGATTACTCGCATCTCACTTGGTTATATTTACTTCATGATCGTACTGAACTAACATCTGTTTTTCGTACTTTTCTAATTGAGACCCGCACGCAATTCTCCGCAATGCTAAAAATCATTCGCACAGATAATGCTCGTGAATATACCGGTCGCACCTTCTCCAATTTATGCACCGAGTTTGGAATTATACATCAAATCTCCCGTGCTTATACCTCCCAGCAAAACGGTGTGGCCGAGCGGAAAAATCGCCACCTCCTTGATGTTGCATGTTCCCTCATGTTTCAAATGCAAGTGCCTACAGAATACTAAAACTTTGCGTTCTCTACTGCTTATCACCTCTTCAACCACATGCCTTCGTCTGTCCTCGACTTCGCCTCTCCATTTAGTCTCCTTTTTCCTTCCGCGTCTCCTTTCTCTCTCACACCTCGTGTCTTTGGTTGTGCATGTTATGTACACCTTCTTGGTCCATCTACTTACAAGCTCGTTGCTCGCGCCACAAAATGTATGCTTGTTGGCTACTACCATGCTCAAAAAGGATATGCCAGTTACTCACCTACTGACCGCAAGATGATTGTCTCGGCTGATGTAACCTTTCTTGAGGATCAACCATTCCACTCCTCCCCCTCTACCCCGTTACCACCACCGTTCACTGCCGCTCGTCCTGTCATCCCCGTGTAACATCTAAATTTGTGACGCGAAATTAAATTGTATTGTAGGGTCGAGTCGCGACAATTTCTGACCGAGGCAGCGCGTCGTCAAGGTATAATGTTACTTTTCCTAATGTTAGCGTCTGTTAGTTTATTTAGCGCGTTAATTATTGTGCGTAACACATTTAAATAATTGATTGTGACGTGCGCGGTGAAAATGAGTAATATTCTAAGGTTTTGTGAGTTGGGTGTGCCAATAGCCATCTTTATTAGGGTGTAATTTTGGTATTAAGGTGGGGAGGTGATTATCAAACCGACCCCACGGTTGATTTTAAAACCGCTGCAGCCGATTAGAAATCCCGCACGCCTCTTCTATCGGGAGAAAACTGCAAGCAAGTCCGTCTTCTTCCACCTCCCGCTAGCAGCGCACCCGACGAAAGTCGGGCTTCCGCAAGCCCTAGCCGGCGGCCTTCCTCCCTCCAGGACTCATCTCAGGCTTCTCCTCCCTCCTCTGCAGGCGTCGGGGAGTACTTCTTTTCTTTCCTTGGCCGTGGGAGAAGCGGGTCTAACCCTAACCAGAGAAGTTGAGATCCGTTTTTGATTTCGGTGAGTCTATTTCTCCTTTATCTCCTTTCCTTCGTAGAAATCCTTCGTTTTGGAAACAAAAATAACCTAGGTTTTCGATTTGTTTGCTTTATTTAGGTTTTGGTGGTCGTGATCCTCCGCGGATTTTGTGTGGGACGATTTGAGAGCCTAAATCACTCAACGAAAAGGTAATATTTGGGTTTTAGCGCTTGTATTTTGTAACCCTAGTTGTTTTGGAGATTTTCCACCGGAAACCCTAAAGGGGAAAAATTATAAAATTGGGTTTGCCTTAAATTGCAGGACTTTGGTGGCCTCGGGGCAACACTATGAAGATCCCCAACAGTAGAATTGCCTTCGGAAGAGAAGATGTCGCCGGGCCGAGTCTACGAGCGTCGTAGCACCGCTGTAAGGAAACCTAACTTCTGCTAATTAGACATAGTAATAAATATATACTTTGTATACACATGAGTAGATTTATTTCAAGTACCATGACCATGCATAGAAAGGTGTGGTGATAGAAAAACGGTTACGAAAAACGTGTAGGGTGGCACTATTCTCTAAGACCGAAGTAGTCAGATCATGAACAGTAACGTTAGGTACGAAAGCGTTAACCGTATACGTAGGTTTGGAATTTGTCCAAACAAGGGCGTGAATGTCCCTTCAAGTCGACCACAAGAAAGTCAAGGGTCGCTCAGTAGTTCACCAAAAAGATATCCCAATCAGAGTAGCATCAGACCGAAAGGTAAATCAGCACGCCTAAGTCATTCTCGTGCTAGGTAGAGGCGCACTACCTCACTCATAAGGCATATAGTATCTTATGAGCAGCATAGTCTTGGGAGTTTACGTCCCTTGAAGACAGATACTAGATTCGAGATCGTGTCCGCGTGACACTAGAACAATTGAGTTCGTCAGATGGTCTCGGGTCATCAGTTTCAGTTGCGCGTTAGGAGCTACTTTGCCTAGAGCCTTCCAAGTAGATGTGCAAGTCAGAAGCCACGTAGAACTCAAGGATAAACCTGACGTGAGACAGTATGCTAGTTAGTGAACGCCAAGACTTGAGTTAATGAACTAAAAGTCACGTGCTTAGTACGAGTAGATGTTTGACCAGGAAGTAGTGCGAAGGCATGCATAACATATAACATAAAGGTTTAATGCACAAAATTGTTTTCTAAAAGCATACATTCATCATATGAAAACTGTTTTTAGTGTCACTAGGAGAAGTTATTTTTCTTTACTTTGACCCTTCGTGGGCAATGTTTTTCAGGTGACCCAGGTGGGAAACTACGCCTAGGATGAGCGTTATGGTGGCGTCAGTTAGTAGTGTTTTACCTTTCAGTTTTTCTTATTGCTAGTAAACACTTGTAAATGTGGTTAATGCAACTTATTAATGTTTATTATGTCATGTATCAGACTATTATTGTTAAACAGATTTTCAGTTAATTCAAGTTTAGTCATGTTTAGTGGCTCTGTGAATCCAGATGTCAGGTATGTGATTACCCTTAGCTTACTTTTTAATTTTCGTTGTTAGCCTTAAATTGCTTAGTATAGATTTTTATTACCTACTGCATATTAATTTTAATACTGTTTCCTTGTTTTCTGTATATCGCTGACCTGGCCGGACGGCTGATTTCTTAAATACTGGGAAGAGCTGTTACACCCCGTCATTACTCCATCTCTACCATCACCTCCTACTCTCCCGGTTCCTTCATAACTTTCATATCCTCTCAGTGTCTACACTCGCCGTAAGTCCAAGACTACTTCCCAGCAGCAACTCTCCTATACAGATGACATTCTGTGGCGTGCTGATCCAACATCAACCTCTACAACACACCCCTTGGCGAATTATGTGTCTCTCCATCGCCTCTCTACACCACTCCACCGGTTTGCCATTTCTCTTTCCTCCATCTCTCTTCCTAACTGTGTGCAGGACGCGCTTCAACACCCGGGGCGGAGGGCAGCCATGAAAGATGAAATGACTGCCCACTGGGCTAACCAGACCTGGGATCTGGTTCTCTTCCTCTTGTCCAATCTCGTGTCAGCTGCAAGTGGGTGTTTGTTATCAAACATGTTGCGGATAGGACTATTGACCGCCTCAAAGCTCGCCTCATGGCACAGGGGTTTACTCAGCAGCAAGGACTTGATTATGATGAAACCTTCTCCCCAGTTGCCAAGTTGAATACTGTTCGGGTCCTGATCTCCTTGGCTGTCCATTGCTAGTGGCCCCTCCATCAGTTGGATATTAAAAATGCATTTCTCAATGGTGATCTGCGGGAAACTGTCTACATGCACTAACCTCTCGGGTTTGAGACCACGGGGAAGTCTCAAGTATTTCATCTACGGAAGTCTATATATAATCTCAAACATTCCTCGCGTGCTTGGTTTGACAAGTTCAGCAAGGTTGTTTGTGAAGTTGGCTTTACACGAAGCTCAGCTGACTTCTCCCTATTCACCCGTCATCAGCCAACAGACACTGATTCTCCTTGTGTATGTTGATGATATCATAATTACTGGTGACGACTCTACAGGAAGGAATACAACAAATCAAGCAACATTTGAACTCAATTTTTTAGACAAAAGACCTGACATCTCATTTGTTGTGGGAGTTGTGAGTCGTTTTATGCATGCTCCTCGGATATCTCATCTCCAAGCCGTTGAGCGGATTCTCAGATATCTAAAAACTGCTGCGAGATAAGAACTTGTTTATAAACCATCTACCTCTAGTTGCGTATTCTGACGTTGACTACACAGGTTCTCTGGATGATAGGCGTTCCACAACTGATTTTTGTACATACTTTGGTGGACACCTTATAACCTGACGTAGCAAGAACCAGAACATTGTTGCTCGATCCTCTGCTAAGGCCGAGTACCGGGCCATGACTGTTGTTGTATCAGAGTTAACTTGGCTTGAAAGTTTTCTTAATGATTTGAGACTCAAACTCTCATCTCCGATAATCTTATTTTATGGCAGTCAAGCAGCTATACATATTGTCAAGAATCAAGTTTTCCATGAACGAATAAAATATATTGAAGTTGACTATCATTTCATTCGAGAAAAAGTTCAATCAAAGAAGATTGAATTGGAACATGTTCCCTCTATAGGACAAGTCGCTGACATCCTAACTAAAGCTCTCTCCCGACCACTATACTATTAATTCTTATCCAAGCTTGGCACCTACGACTTGTACGCTCCAGCTTGCGGGGGAGTGTTAGAAAACAGTTTGTAAAGACCCATTAAAAAGGCTCATCATAGGTTTTCTTCTTTCTTATGTATTAGTCTCACATCTTGTATAAGAGATGATTCTCTCTCTCTTCTTCCTATATATTTATACTCATACTTGTAATTTGTAATTCAAGAAGGATATACAAGGTTTAATCCATTCTTCAACAGGTTCGACTCATGTAACTCATGTAAATGATGAATATAGGACACATCAGACTCATGCAAATTGTGAACAAGAGACTCAACGGACTCGTGCAAATGACAAACAAAAGAATCAACAAGCACACACAAAGGATTCAAATTAAGCACAACAGACACAACACCCTCTCTAGTAGGTGGTACGATAACAAGTTGAATGTCTTTAAAAAGGGTGAACTAAAAGGAAGCTCTTTGGGTAGGGTGCAAAAGTATTTGTCAACTGTGCAACGAACACCCAAATGGTTATGCAATTCTTTGGTACTCAAGTACAAGCCTATGACGTGTCACATCTTTCAAAAGATATGACTCATCAAGACGCTCACCAGGAGGAATGCAGGAAAATTAGTTGTTAATGTGACGATCACCCAAATGAATACATGAGACACTGACAATAAGAAACAATTCAAGTGTGGCAAGCATCTTTAAGAAGAAAAAACTCATCTGGTAGGTCAACAGGAGGGGTGTCCAAGAGCTCGTTAAGAGTGTGAGGGGGCATTATGGTACGCTTTCAAAACATCGAGAGTATCCTCTACCATATATGAAAAAAACTATATGTACTTGATGCCAAGCTCAAGAACTCATTCAAGGGCCAAAGAGGGGATATGATATGAATATACGTCAATAATTTAGTGCTCATAAATAAGCCACTCACCTGAATCTCAATACAAGTGGTGGCTCATCAGGAGGTTCATCAAACAATTCATCAATGAAGGGACAATCATCATAGTGTCCTCATAAACAGGTAAGGCAAGCGCTACGATGTCAACACATAGCTCTTGGCTCTCGGTCGTGATGAGATCCAGGACAACGATGGGGGGAGAGTAGAAGGAACCTATACTCAAGAATGGATCTATAAGTAGAGTGATGAGGAACAAGTCTATGGTGGGGAAAGTAACTAGTCTTAGACAAGGAGTAAGGATAGAGCATCCCACTACATAGGCTTACGATGCCACTCCTGATCGCTCTCTCTTAGTGTCATAAGGTCTGGATCAGACTCAATCCCTTTGTCAAGTGACAGATCACTCATCGAATATTGAACCTCACTAGAGTGGAAAAACTCTGTATTAGCAATCCCACTTTCCGTGTCCAAGGGGGCACGAGTAGGAATGGGGTGATCTCTGGCTGGGGAAGCTTCATGATGGGTCAGTCAGAGCGCGTGTAAAATCCCACTTTTCAATTCAACCATCTAGGAGTCTAGTCGGTACAATTGACCCGCGTGAGCGGTTTAGTCAAATCTAGGTGACTCATTACTCTACCATGAATTGAACTTAGTAGTTTATCACGAGCTAAGCAAATGACCCAGAATCGATTTTAGTTAGCATCGTTAGACTCGGGGAATTTATACGAGTCCGACGAAGTTGACCTCACTTAATTCTGATGAGTATCGAAGAATTTGGCGTGTCAACCAAACTTTAAGTAACATTTTCACCCCAAAAGTGGAAATTGAGTAAATGACCTCAGAATCGATTTCAGCTAGCGTCATTAAACTTGTGAAGTCAATATGAGTTCAAAGGAACAGTCCACGTTCGATTTCGATGAGTGTCGGAGAAATTATCGTGCATACGCGAGTTTTAAGTAACGTAATTATCCAAAAAAAGTGAACTCAAGCAAATGACCTTGGAATTGACCTTAGTCAGTTTCGTTAGTCTCATAATAATATTACGAGTCCAACGGAGTTGTCCGTTTGCGATTCCGACGTCATTTGGGTAGTTTTTGATGTTCAAGTAAATTGGGCTGCAAACGCTCCGAGAAGCGTAAAATGAGAAAACAAACTTGGAATTGATCTTAGATCATTCCGACGAATGAGTGTCAACGAGACGGTCGTAATGAGCCTTTCCGGGACAAATTCTGAGCCCTATAGAGCAATCTGTGCACGTTTGCTTGAAATAAATCTAAGTTTCTTATTCTAACTAATAAAATAATATATACCTTAGTTTTAGGTTAACTTTCCGTTATTTTCACCAAACCAGCAACACCCCCCTTCTTTCCCAGTCATCAACGCCATAGCCACCCTCCATCTTCAGCCAATGGGAGGTTTCCGATCTCCTCCCTCCAAGCTCTAGCCTCCTCTCCCTCAACGTTCTTCTTCCTCTCTCTCTGCTCCAGCCGACGCTCCTCTTCGATGACCTCCAAACCGAGATCTCCTCTAGCGAGTAGCCCCCTATCTCTCCACCATGGATAAAAGCTTCCCCAAGCTCCAAGACTGGCGATATCTTCGTCTTTCCGGCAAGCAACACCTACCCGAGAAGCTCTCCTTCGAGTAAAACTCCTCCTTGGCCGCTATCCGCCTCCTCCATCAGTTTCCGACATGTTTCCATCTGAAAGATCCAGATCTGAACGTGTCCTGCTCCATTTCAGCAACCCGACGTCCACCTCTCAAAAATAGAGAGAAAACCTCGCTCTCCAAGCCAAAACAGCCAATTCAAAGAGTCTGGCACCTCTGCGGCGACGATCGATGAGATCCGATCCCGCGAGATCCGACTATGACTGGGAATGATAAACAAATGTTGTATACACGGTGATTGGGCAACATGTGCAAATACTCGATAAGTGCTTCCTCGACTTCTTCTGAGCCTAGATCTTATGGTTTCTTAATATAGACGTTTTCCCACAAATCCACATTTATCCGGCGACCAACATACACCCGAGCGTAGTCGTGCTCAGGGTGGTTGTGGAGCATTTATAAAGGGTCCTTGCGATCCCACTCCGCGAGTCTCGAGGTGTGACACACATGATAAATTATATTGGTGTGTGTGATCGAAATAACGACGATCACGCGATGATAAATTATATTGGTGCGAGCGATCAAAATAATGACGATCATGCGACGATAAATTATATTGGTGACCGCTATCAAAATAACGGCGATCGCATGACAATAAATTATATTGGTGCATGTGATCAAAATAACGACAACCGCTGGACAATCAATTATATTGGTACGTGCGATCAAAATAATGACGACCGCACGACGATAAATTATATTGGTGTGCGCGATCAAAATAACGGCAATCGCGTGACAATAAATTATATTGGTGCACACAATCAAAATGACGATGATCGCGTGACAATAAATTATATTCGTGTACATGAACAAAATAAAGACGATTGTGCGACGATAAATTATATTGGTGCACGCAATCAAAATAACGATGATCGCGTGACAATAAATTAGATGGATGCGCGCAAACCAAATAACAATGGTCATGCATCGATAAATGATATTAAATCGCATGGCAAAATCGGCGGTGGACCGTGTGACGAAGCCAACGATGATCGTGCATTGGAGATAATCTTGAAGCTTGCGGCGGAGACTTTTGACGGTGAAGATCCCAGTCTATGTTGTGCTTAGTCAAATTAGGATACAAATACTAAACCGAAGTCGCTAAATAAACCTATTCATGATAATTAATCAACGACATGATGTATGATAAATCATTGTCGCCCCCGCCAACCATATGAGGCGGCTGCCACAAATCCTATTTTAGATCTGATAAGTGATTATGATCCCAAATCTGATGCATCTATCACACTTAAATTATATGTTTATATATAATCATTTAGTGGTTTTATAATTTTGGCAGAGGTTATGATTGATTAGTATTTTAATTGGGTAGAGTAGCAAGTTTTTCGCCTCTCCTAGTTGGTACACTAAATTGTAGGTAACTTTGCCTGTATAAAATGATAATGTGTGTGAATGTATGTGGCGGGTTGACTGGCCCTGCAGGTGGCACACTGCGGAGGGTTAGGACAACGACTCAAGGATAACGTCATGGTAGAACGACATTGTGCACCCTGTAATACTCCTTCCCAGTTTTACAATAATCAGTCATCCGACCGGGTCAGCGATATAAAGAAAACTAGAAAAGAGTATCAAAACTAGTACACAACAGGTATAAAGAAGAAACTGCTAAGAAATTAAACATACAACGAAAGCTATGAAAGAAAACTAAGGGTAATCACATACCTGAAAACTGGATTCACAGAGCCACTAAACATGAATAGAGGTGAAATAACTTAAAATCTGAAGTAACGTAATAAGTCTGATACAAGATATTCCAAACATTAACAAAGTACATTGTCCATGGTTATAAGTGTATGCTGAAAGTAAAGAAAAACTGAATGGGAAACCAACTACAAACTGACTCCACCATAACGCACATCCTAAGCGTAGTTTCCCACCTAGGTCACCTGTAAAAACATTGCCCACGAGGGGTCAGAGTAAGGAAAAATAACTCCTCCTAGAGACACTAAAACATTTTGTCAAATGATGAATGCATTCCTTTAGACAATAGTTTTGTTCATTAAAAATATTTATGCTAGATGTTATGTATGCCTTTACAATGTTTCCTGGTCAACACACATACTCGTACTATGTTCACTACCTAGTGTATTGTCTTACGTCAAACATGAGTTCTAGGTGGCTTCTAACCTGCACATCTACTTGAAAGGCTATAGGCAGAGTAGCTCCTAACGCGCATTTAAAAACTGACGACCCCAGACCATCTTACGAACTCAATTGTTCTAGTGTCGCGCGGACAACGTCTCGAACCTACTAACTGTCTCAAAGGGGAGTCAACTTCCAAGGCTCTACTGCTCATAGGGTATCATATGTCTTATGAGAATACCGTAGTGCGACCCTACCTAGCACGAGAAGACTTAAGTGTGCTTACTGACCTTTTTGGTCTGACGCTACTCTGCTTTGGACATCTCTTTTCGTGTACTACCGAGCGACCCTCGATTTTCTCGTTGTCGACTAGAAGGGACATTCACGCCCTTGGTTGGACAAATTCCAAGCGTACGCACACGGGTAAAGGTTTCGTACCTAACGTTACTGTTCATGATCTGACTACTCTGGTCTTGGAGAAGGGTGTCATCCTACACCTTTTCCGCGACCGTTTTCCTACCGCCACACCTTTCTATGCATGGTCATGATGCTTGTACGAAACTTACACATGCGTATATAAAATACTTTTCTTACTACGTCTAACTAGTAGGGATTAGGTTTCCTTACAGTGGTTCTGCGGAGCTCATACACTCGACGCGACAACATTTGCTTTTCCGAATGAAATCTGACTACTGCGGACTTCCAGAATCTTGCCCCGAGGCCACCAAAAATCTGCAATCCAAGACAACCCTAAATTTACACATTTTTCCCTTTTAGGGTTATCGGTAGAAAAAATCTCAAAAATGGCTAGGGTAAACAACAGAGGGGCCAACATAATGTAGTACCTTTCTGTGAGAGCGATTTAGACTAATAGCGCGATCAATTTCAGATTCCGATAGATCTAGTACTCCGATCCCTATCTAAGGCAAGGAGGCATGAGAAACTAGTTAAGAATAAACTTCCAATTAGATGGATTTCCACGAAGAAATGGAGACAAGTGAAAAACTAAACTCACCAGAACCAAAACGTTGTCTTTGTACTTGACCTACACCGGGTGGGGAGGAATCCGTCACTCTTACAGCATAGGAAGTGAGGAGGGTCCTCGTCGGCGCCTGCAGAGGAGGGAGGGAGAGTCGACGGTGAGAAATGAGGCGGGGGGAGTCGTCGGCAAGGGTGCGGGAAGCGGCGTGCTTGGCTCGTCGTGCCGGCTTGCGGAAAGAGAGAAAACGGGAGGATCGACTTGTGGTTTTCTGTCTCCCGTGAAATGGGATTATGGGAATAAATATTTACGGGCTTACGACAAGTATTAACCGGCATGGTTCAGTTTTTATAACCGCCCCACCCCCTCTTTTCACCTAAATAATGTTAATGTTATTGGCACCCCACTCCTAACGTGCCAATCCACATTAACTCCTTATAAACATAACAATTTGCCGAGCTTTGTTACTAAATTAAAATGCATCTCACTACCATTACGACTAACATAAATCACAAATTAACGAACGCGACCTTTAAGCATAGTAACATGGTACCTCGACGAGGCGCTGCCTCGATCAAAATCCTTCGCGATTTGACCCTATAATTTAAATAAATTTTGCGTCAGACTACGGATGTTACACACCCTAGCCTAGTTTGTGGTTTGTGTGTGTTATCCACCTAGAGTTCGACGTGAGTTATGCCTCGATTCCTTTCTTTATGCTGTCAGGATGGACGAAGAAAGAGTACGGGTTTGGACAGACATACGTAAGGCCTAGGGATGATTGTGCTTAAATATCCTAGAAGTGGCCAGGACGTACCACTGTCATCGTGTAACGGCCTCCCCAACACACGGCTCGAAAGGACGACCTCCATCACCCCCAACATCCAGCTCGAAAGGGTTAAGCCTCAACAGGTCTGCAGACCATGCACCCCAACCCCTCTCCATCCACATGCTGGTTGTTGGAAGCCGCAACCTCCCTTCGATGAGAAGTGATCCAATTAAGCGCCCCTATGGGGGCTTCCCAGGAGGTCACCAATCCCGAAACTATTCTCATCCGAGCACGCATAACTATAAAGTTCTTTCACTTATGCAACTCAATTGGTGATGAGAAGTGAAAAAGCATTATAGTTAAGCGTGCTCGGATGAGAGTAGTTCAGGGATGGATGACCTCCTGAGAAGTCCCTGCAGGGGCGCTTAATTAAATTACTTCTAATCGAAGGAAGGCTGCGGCTTCCAACAACCCGCCTGTTGATGGAGAGGGTTGGGGTGCATGGTCTGCAGATCTGTTGAGGCTTTACCCTTTCAAGCTGGATGTTGGGGGTGTCGGCGGCTGTCCTTTCAAGCAGTGTGCTGGAGAGACCGTTACAAAAAAGTGTCCCCAGCACACTGCTTGAAACGACGGCCGCCGACACCCCCAACATTCAAGCCTCAACTGGTCTGCAAACCATACACCCCAACCTTCTTCATCCACAGACAGGTTGTTGGAAGCCGAAACCTCCCTTCGATGAGAAGTGATCCAGTTAAGCGCCCCTATGGGGACTTCCCAGGAGGTCACCCATCCCAGGACAACTCCAGTTAGAACACGCTTAACTACGGAGTTTTTCCACTTCTCATCACCAATTGATTTTTTTTTGTAATAGCCTCCCCAGCACACGACTCAAAAGGACGACCGTCGGCACCCCCAACATTCAGCTCGAAAGGGTTCAGCCAAACTGGTTTGCATACCATGCACCCCAACCCCTCTCCATGCCCATCGGTGGGTTGTTGGAGGCCTCAACCTCCCTTTGATGAGAAGTGATCTAGTTAAGCGCCCCAAAGGGGACTTTCCTGGAGGTCACTCATCCCTGTTCAATTGGTGATGAGAAGTGAAAGATCTTTATAGTTAAGCGTGCTCGGATGGGAGAAGTTCCGGGATGGGTGACCTCTAGGAAAGTCGCTGCAGGGGCGCTTAACTGGATCACTTATCACCAAAGGGAGGTTGAGGCCTCCAACAACCCGCCGGTGGGAAGCTCAATTGGTGATGAGAAGTGAAAGAATTTTATATTTAAACGTGCTCAAATGAGAGAAGTTCCGGGATGGGTGAACTCCTGTGAAGTCCTCGCAAGGGCGCTTAACTGGATCACTTCTCATCAAAAAGAGGTTGCAGCCTCCAACAACCCATCAGTGGGCATGAAGAGGGGTTGGGGTGCATGGTCTACAGACCTGTTGAGGCTAAACCCTTTCGAGCTGGATGCTGGGGGTGTCGGTGGTCGTCCTTTTGAGCCGTGTGCTGGGGCTTTTTTGTAACGACCTCCCCAACACACGACTCGAAAGGACGACCGTAGGCACCCTCAACATCCAGCTCGAAAGGGTTCAGGCTCAACAGGTCTGTAGTCCATGCACCCCAACCCCTCTCCATTCATGGGCGGGTTTTTGGTGGCCACCGTCACCCCTTTGATGAGTTACCTCAAGTTGAACGGGCAGCACAGGGACGTCCCAGTCAACCCGCCCATGGATGGAAAGGGGTTGGGGTGCATGGTCTGCAAACCTCCTGGGAAGTCCCCGTGCTACCCGCTTAACTTGAGTTAACTCACCAAAAGGGTGGCGGTGGCCACCAACAGCCCGCCCATGAATGGAGAGGGGTTGGGGTGCATGGTCTGCAGACCTGTTGAGGTTGAACCCTTTCGAGCTGGATGTTGGGGGTGCCGGCAGTTGTCCTTTCGAGTCGTGTGCTGGGGAGGCCGTTACACATCGTTTGGCCACGACGATGGTGTCTGTAAGCTTAGCTACCCCACGATCAAGTGATCAAAGTCGTTAGTCTGGACTTGATTATGATCAAGTGCTTACGTATCGACAATGTCTGTTTGTAAAATTTATGTTGAAATAATAGTTATATACACTTGTTGTGATGATGAAGCATAGTGTATAGTTGAGTTCTTTCTTACAACTAGCTTTACTTCCATTAGATGATAGCTTTTTCTTACTGTTCGTAGTTAGCATTGTTGGTTGTGTGAGTGTTGACACCACTAGGTTCAAAACAATAGGTTATAAATATTTCTTAATATGATATGCACATATACTGATAGCCTGCTAGTTGCAGTTTCAATTTCTTACTATGCTTATTAGTATCACCGTCAGTTATTATGCATACATACTGCCTACCACTTTCTGCAACGTGGTATTTTCCTTCCTTTGAGCGTTAGGGTTTGGGGGGAGAGGGAAGTCCACTTAGTCTGTTTGGGGGGAGAGGGAAGTCCACTTAGTCTAGTTGACTGACGCTCTCGCGACGAAACATTTTAGGTGGAGACTCCATCGATAGCGACATAGTTGAAGCCCTAGGTGTTCCTAGTGCTATGACGTGGACTCATTGTGGGCTTGACGTGGAGATAGAAGATATGCTGATGATCATTGCTACCCTTAGCAACATCATCAGTCTCATAGTTATCCAACAGGTCTATACTTGTATATCATTTTATAAATTAATTTTTATCCGATTTGTCATGTTTACTTGTGAGCCCCCAGACTTTCTATAGACTGCTGCACTTGGATTGTGGGGCCATCGTGCCGTTGTTGTGGTTATTTTCTATTTTTTCTTATTACTTATATATTTTTGTGATCTACAACGTGGTTGTTACTCATCCCCTAGTACATCTTTTGCCACTGCTTATAGTGTACCCTGATTGTGATGTGATAGTTATTCGCTTAGCACCATCATTGATTCGTAGCGACAGGAGAGACTGACAGGAGAGGATTGAGATGATCATACCACTAATCATCCGTTATTCACTTCTTGGATGTGTATTGGCAGTTTTGTGCAATAAGACCCCCTTGTCATGCCTAATTTCTGAGGAGGAGGGGGGGCCTGCAACGCAAGTCTACTCAACTAACTCTAATGTATCTCAAAGACTTCGCATCGTAGAGAGAAAATTAGAATACCTGATCAACAAAATAAGTAGTGGGGAGTCACCCTCGTGAAAATAGTCTTTATGATGCTAAAATAATTATCATAATAGCTGTCCCTAGTAAAATCAAATTGTGATGGAGGGCTGCGACGATATCTACGAACGAAGAGCCAAGGATAAGGATGAACATCGTATTAATAGGAATATCTCTTAGGAGGAGCTCTATGAGGTTGAGCATAAATGGGCTCCAAATCCTTGAATAGAGAAGCCAAATGACGATGGTCCAAACGATATTTGTCATTATCATCATAAAATCGTGTTGAATAGTCATTGTAACTAATCATGGAAAACTTATAAACTCTGCTACTGTGTATCGCAAAGAAAGATCCTAATAGCCAGTTCACATATGCTAGCGTTAGGTACGAAACCTTACACATTTACGCAAGTGGGAGAATTTATCTAAGTTAGGGCGTGAACGCCCCTTCTAGTCGACCACAAGAAAAGCATGGGTCGCATAGTAGTATATTTAATAGAAGTCTCAATCAGAGTAGCATTAGACCAAAAGGGTCAGTAAGCACGCGTAAGTCTTCTCGTGCTAGGTAGAGGCGCACTACCTTTCTCTTGGGGCATATGAAATCCCATGAGTTGTAGAGTCTCAGAAGTTGACTCCCCTTTGAGACAGTTTGTAGATTCGAGACCGTGTGTCCGCGCGACCCCAGAACAATTGAGTTCGTCAGATTGTCTCAGGTCGTCAGATTTCAGTTGCGCGTTAGGAGCTACTCTGTCTGGAGTCTTTAAAGTAGAAGTGCAGAATAGAAGCCACCTAGAACTCAAGCATAGACCTGACGTGAGACGGCGCACTAGATAGTGAACGTCGGGGCTTGGGTAAGTGTATTGAAAGTTCATGAATGTAGAATGAGTAGGTCTGTTGATCAGGAAGCATTGTAAACGCATGCATATCATCTAGCATAAAGATTTTAAGAACAAAACTATTTTTCAAAGAGCATACATGTATCATTTAAGGAAAAGTTTTTAGTGTCACTAGGAGGAGTTATTTTTCCTTACTCTGACCTCTCGTGGACAATGTTTTTACAGGTGACCCAAGTGGAAAACTACGCATAGGATGAGCGTCCCTCCAGTGTTAGTGTGTAGTTGTTTTCCCTTTTCAGTTTTCTTCCATTTCAGTATACACATGTAACCTTGGATATTGTATTGGCTAATGTTTGGAAGATCATGTATCAGATTTGTTATGTTACTTCAGGTTTACAGTACTTTCATTTTAATTCATGTTTAGTGGCTCTGTGAATCCAGTTTTCAGGTATGTGGTTACCCTCAGTTTACTTTCTTAGCTTCCGTTGTAAGTTTTAAATTCTTAATAGTTTTTTCTTTTTATCTGCTGCATACTAGTTTTAATACTGTTTCCTAGTTCTCTTTATATCGCTGACCCGTCCGAATGACTGATTATTGTAAAACTGGGAAGGAGTGTTACAATCACTAATTAAAATATTAACAAAAATACATATGAAATACTAAAATGCTGCTCCGGACATGACTGCAGACTTAGATCATCCATCAGGCGATGCCAAATATGACAAGCGGCCAATCGGCTCCAAACAAGCCTTGAAACTCATGCTCCAAAGTCTCATCAATCCTCATCATATTTAGCCAGAAAATCAAGATTATTTATTTAGGGAAATTAGAATACTTCTGGATTATTAGAATTTATTAAAAATTAAATTCACTTGTGATTGTTGGAGAAAACTAGAAAGCTAACTTCAGTTTTGATAAAAAAAAAAAAGGGGCAGCCGGTGCACAAAGCAACCCTGTGCAGCAAAGGTTTGGTAAAAGGTCCCACCACAAGGGTTAAATGTGGACAAACCTTACTATGCATTTTTGTAAGAGGCTTAATTCAGCTTTGATAATCTAGATAAAATCAGCTAAAGAAAGCTCACTTATAATTTAGCTTTGATAACAAATACAATTTAGATTGTAAAAAATCACTCAATGGGGAGCTTTGACAGGCGAGCATAAGATCATATTGCATAATTTGTGACCTCGATAATGATCCAAGAGATAAGAATCACTTGAAGAGAAGATGACAAATATAAATATTTTGCATATGCAATATGCAACCTAAGATACAGTATCTAATTTTCTATGCTTGTTTACAAAATTGAATAAAAGCCATAAATGAATGCAGAGAAAAACAGTACCGGCCTTAGACTGGATGATCTATGCAGATAAGTTTACCTTCAAAAATTCAGCAATCTTTGTGGCCCACTGATGTTGCTCGAATGTGCTTGAATTCCCTTGCCAAATGAAAAGTGAACTTCCAGATTGCAAAAGAAAACAATCGTAGGAATTCAGAGATGTAGCAACCTGAAGAAAGAACGGAAAAAATATGCTTTCAGTAGAATCAGGCAATAAGCCTCAATATTGCATACATATCTAGTCTAATTACCAAGACAAGTACCTAACCAGCTAGTTAATAATTAGCATTAAGAAGAGAAGCTTGAATTATTTCGCCTTCAATTTTATGAATTAGAAACAGAAATTTCTTGTGAAGGCAGCTCAAAAAATATGATACCTAAAGATCCCGACTACTTCATGTAATCCCTGCCATGTAATTCCAAGATGGGATAATGCCATGGAGCAGCTCAAAAAATTACAGAAGATGAGTGGTCGAATTTATGACACTCTAGTAAAACAAATCAACCAATGTGCTCTTTTTCATCTTCAACAGATAGTGATTATGCTTTTGTAAGGTTACCTTGTAGCAAGAATAGGAGATGGTATGATGGCAGTATACTGAAGGCAAACTGCCACAGGAATGAAGAAGGTAGAATCTAAAACAATTATGTAGTAAAATATGCATACAGCACAAACATTACAAAATACAAAGCAAAAAAATCAGATAAAATAAAAGGCCGAATACTGCATATGGTTGATTTTTTATCAAAATTATTATCCTTTAGTGACAAGAAAATCAAAACATAGGATAGGAAAAAGTAATTACTGGAAAAACTAAAGATAGATTAAAATGCCAATAATGAAGCTGATCATCACACAAATGTTATGCCAAAAGAACAAATGTGCACTACGTACTTCAACCCACTAAAGAGTTCATTCCAAATAAATGTTCAAGCACAAAAAGACATACATTATAAACCACAAAGAAGACATACATGACGATTTTTATTTGTTATTTTTTATTTCTCCAACTTCCAATGCATTTCAATGGAGAGTTTCATTCTCTAAAACTCACATTGCACCAGTAAAACCGCTACTTTAAAGTTGTCAGATGTTAAAATCCAAGTACTTCATATCTTTAGTGCCCATTGGTTACAAATCAAAGCTTCCATTTCTTACGTATTAAGTTATTCAGCTCGCAAAAAAGTCCATGATAGGAATATATTCTGACCTATAATTTCTACCCTTGAATATGAGCACTATAGGCTTCTCCAACTTTCAAGGAGATACAAAATAAGCAATCCACCAAAGTGTTTCAATGGAGCTAACTCTCAAAACTTACATAAAACCTGTAACTAGAAAACTAAGAAAATAAAAAATACAATGGCATACCGCATCCACTTGAACTGCTTTATTGTTATGAACTGAAGTACCAGATACACAAATTAGTGCAATGTTATCAGTAGCATAGGTTTCGTCATTCACATTTTTCTCTGCTATAAACTTCTTGTAGCCTGTGCTTAGACCACCCTGGCCAAGTTGATAAATACAGCAACGACTCAGCACCTAACTCATGTTTTCAACCAGGCATTATGAAAGGATAAGGAAGATAAATGGTACCTTCAAAACCACCATTGGTTGAAAGAGTGCAGTGAACTGTGGAGGCTCCTTTCCTTGGAAAATGCGACCCTGCAGTGAGCATGCTAGTAATTTAATGCAGAATGTGGGAATTCATTTTCCATAAGGGAAAACATATTCCGGTGATTCTCATATAAAAACTTAAATAAATGCGTGGAATGATCTGTTATTTTCCTTCAAGATGTTGACAAAACAATACCTGAACAGGTCTTCCCTTCATGGAAGTCCACATCGTATTAGCCAATCTATCAGCCATCACTTGATCATCCTAGAAGAGAAAGAACTTATATAATCCAAATCAGGTAAAATAGTAAAAACAACTCTTAAGGGAGAGCACGTGAAATTCAAAGCTCTGCAAAAAAATTTAGGAAATCTAGCTGATGGTCACAAAATAGGAGCACTCATTAACAACATACAGAAAATAATATATAAATTCCCAAAAAAAACAAAGAAAGTTTTGGGTGTTGAGAAATCGAAGGGTTGTCATCCAAACAATTTGAAATGTTGGAGGAAAACAATAATTCTGTAAAGCTACTTGATGATGATAATAAAAGAAAAAGAATGGTCACTTAAGTGAACAATTGGTTGTTTGCAGGTATAAAACATGTGTCCCAAATATGGTGATTTCATTTTAAATTGCGTGAAAATGACCAATTAATTGAGAAAATTTTGAGGAGGTTGATAGAGTTTTAATTTAAAGCTAGCTTCATCAAATAAACAGTAGATTTGGAAAATTCCACTGCCTTGTATAACATGTTTTCTAATTCCAACTAACAAGCCACTTTAGCTCATAGACAGTTTGATTCATGCCTATTCATCTTCGACACTAGATCTGGACACAAGTGTTTATTTTTTGCTTCTCTAGGTGAGAGATTTCCTTCTATATAGGTGCGGTATCCTGAAATGAATTTTTTGTCTCCCTTATCATCTGGATGGCTAATGTCTGGAAAAACATTAATATGTAAGTGACCATTTCTTCTAAACAGAGATCCCCTGCTAGAGATACTTTGATATATTCCAATGTCTTTGACACAGCTTCATGATGACACTCTCAAAGGAATCTGCATAAACTGACTGGCTTTTTCAACAATGGATGAGAATTCAGGTCTAGTAATAATGAGATAGATGAGCTTACAAACATGACATCTATAACGGGCAATATCCTTAAATAAAGGAGATGTCATCCCATAGTCTGTTAGTGCCCATAGGCATTGAATTTCGGGTAGGCCTGGTACTAAAAGACTCATTTATTCAAGTAGATCCAAGACATACTTTTGTTGGGAAAGAATCGTGTCTTTATTGTGTCTAGTAATTTCAATCCCTAGAAGTTATCGAGGAACACCCATATCTTTTGTCACAAAATGTGCTTGAAGATATTCATTTATTGTTTCTAGCCCAGATTAGTCATCACCGGTGAGAAGAATGTCATCCACTTATACGACAAGAATAATAGGACTCTTATTAGTTTTTTGGATGAAGATAGAATGATATGCATTGCTTTAGCAAAAACCAATGATAGAAACAACGTGGTTGAACTTGCCAAGTCACACTATAGGGCATTGTTTAAGGTCATATATATCTTTCTGCATCTTGCATACCTAAGACCCGCCCTGAGCAACGTAACCTAGAAGTTGCTCCATAAAGACTAATTAGTGTAGATTATCATATAGAAAAATATTTGTGACATCTAACTAAAATATTTTCCAATTCCAATCACAGTTGACAACAATTGTAACACCCTATTTTTATATCCTAGAGCTAGTATGTATCACACACGGACAAGCGTCGTGTCTTGGGAGCTCAATGTTTTGACTTAGAAGGAATTCCTGAAATTTCCTTCAAGTACGACTGTGCGCATTGAAGGAGGACAATGGTGCACTTTTTTTATATTCCAAACCAATTTTAGTGTTGCCTTTTGCTGTGAGTATCCTTTAGGTATGATCGTGTGTTCCTTCTAGGTGACCATGCACGTTAGAAACGTAGGTGTGACCGTGCGCCAAGAAGCATGACCATGCGTTAGGCGTAAATTGTCATTTTGAAGTTTTAATTCGAGTTGTGGATCTCGATCCAATGGCCTGAATCCTCCCCCTCCCCCCCATGCCCTAAAGTGAGGATTTCGGGGATGAAAGCCTTATTTTGACCTTAGAGGGCTGAATGAGAGGGGAGGAGGAGAGAACGGGAGATCTAGGGCATGAGAAATCCCTCTATTGGAAAGGATTTGGAGATCCAATCAAAGAGGCGCGGCCAGAAATGCGAAGATTGACTTTTTTCCCTCATCCTCCACCCAACCGTTTGAAATTTTCATAACGCCAAAGAGCTCCGAGAGTAATGATTCCTCTCCCTAGTCCTATGATCATTTGTATACTCATATTCTTTGAATTACTACATTAGGAGAGTCTCCTCCACTAATTAGTGGAAGGTATGAACTCTGTCGGTTCAGTAGAACATCGGGGTGTGGGATTGCGTCCCCATCATGTTATTGCAATAGAAATCTGATGCTCATTCCGAATTTAGGCATAGTGTGTGAAGAATACCCGTGATCGAAGGCCCGGATCGGTGATGTTGCTATGACAATGAATTAAGGATTGTCCTAGTAGCATAATCGGAGAGTACTCTGTATTGATTCATCGTAATGAATGTCGGATTGGGTAGTTTGAGATTTCTTAGTCATCCCTAGGGAAATGCCCTTTGTTGGCGGCAGTTATTATGGCAGTTGGTGGTTTACATGGCGCAAAATGGTTAGGATGTAACTATCGTTCGACAGCCATGAGAGTAACTTTATGTGATGATTGAATCATGGTTATGCGGATTGGAGGCTGATAAAAGGGTAAATGGAGATTCCACAGTGCGAAGAGAATTATATTGACGTTAGATCCATCACCGGTGATAGCATAATTGATGATGAATATGCTTATGCTTGAATTGGTTGAATGACCTTAGATCCAAATTGGGCTCATATTTGGTATATGATTCAGCAAGGAGATGATCTTATACCTCCCCGTTAGTATATGATTGGGCGAGGAGATGACCTTATATCTTCCCGCAAGTATATGATTTGGTGATGAGATAATCTTACACCTTCCCGTCAGTATATGATTCGGCGAGGAGATAACCTTACATTTTTCGTTAGTAAAAGAATCAGCGAGGAGATGATCCTACATTCCCCGCTAGATTTTAAGGACGCTTAAGCTTTCGAATTTGGCGGTCATGAGTGCTCCTAATTTAAGTGTTGATGATTGTATGTTTGTAATGCTCGTCTCGTGCATTGATATGGTAGGAGGTTGCAATAAACCGATGGGTGACCCATCCATCATGAATATTGCATTCATAGGTTACCCTTATTTCACTGCTCAACACAGATGATTGTTTGATGTCTGAGCCTTTACCATTGCTAGCATAGTCTACATATATACATTCTTCTTTGGGTACATATTGTTTTCTCTACGTTTGTGTGTTGCAGGTGACCGGTGGCTTGCCACGGAGTCCGCTAAGATGGACGGAGAGAGAGAGATTGATACACGGTTGTTGGTAAGCTCATAACCGACCCTCGTTTTCGTATTTGGTGGAGGGTAATGTAACACGTCGCGGTGCTTAGTGGGACAAATCCCAAAGCTACCAATGAAGAGAAAGGATTTGCCACATAGTTTGCTTTACTTTACTACTTTTGTCATTTTGTATTTCCGGTCTGCGAGCCGATGAAGTGAAGTGTATGCTTGCATGTGTGCATGCACTGTTTGTTTTGAACTTGCATTGGCCATAAGGCTGAACTCTACTTTGTTCCTAAGTATAGTCTTGGACATTCTATGTTCAGCATATGCTACTCATTTGTTTTTGATAGTATTAAAACTTTGTAGTAATAGTAGTTTTAATTTGTATCTACTTATAATGTTTAACTTAAAGATGTGGTATGTTTTGGGAGGCCGATCAGACCCATGTGACAACATTTTACAGGTGGAGTGTTACATCAACAGAGAAAAGAACCTAGATAGTATTGATATAGACAACCGGAGAAAACGTGTTAAAGAAATCAACATCATATGTCTAGTTGAACATTTTAGTGACCAGACGAGCTTTGTATCTATCTATGGTGTCAAGTAGAAATTTGATAACAAAGACCCATTTACAGTCAACAATATCCCCTCCAGGTGAGATAAGAGCGAGATTTCAAATACCTTGTGATGGTAAAGCAAATATCTCGTCAATGACCGCTTTACAGCAAAGTATATGAAGAGCTTCTTGATATGTTGAAGGAACAATGATGACAGATAATAATAAGGAAAATAGACTGCAAAAAGACTGAGATATACATAAAAATATGAATAATAGAATGTTATGCGCACATTTAAACCCCTTTCCTTAGACATATGGGAACGTGCAGATCTGAGGCCTCAGATGTTATTGAACCTTCTGAATATGAGAGAGCTGGCATTGGAACTGTAGTGGGAGTAGCATAAGTGGAAGGTGGTGTAGAAGTAAGAAGAGCACAACATCTTTCATAATGATTTGCATGATGGGGGAAGATATACATGTTCAGGATGGGGTATAGGATAAGTGATATTAGAATTGGAGTTATCAGAATATTATATTCATAATATTGTATTAATGTATTTGAGCTTATATTTATATATATGAGATTGCCTCCGGTTTGAGGTAAGGATTTCATTATTCGACATGGTATCAGAGGGACTTCACGCATCCTAGGGTTCGCCCCGCCGCCTGCTGCTTCCGTGTCTCGCCGCATCGGAAGCTTCACACGTTCCGCCGTCTAATTCTTCGCGCGTCTCGCCGCATCGGGGGCTTCCGCCGCCTGCTTCCGCGTCTCTCCACATCGGAAGCTTCGCGCGTCCCGCCGCCTGCTGCTTCGCGCGTCTCGCCGCTTCGGGGGCTTCCGCGCTTCTCGCGTTCCGCCACCGCTCGGATAATCCCCGCATGTGGGTTTCACCCCTTCCACTGCTGTCGCTTGTTGTCGGCGTCATCTCTTGCAGGCTGCAGCACCTCCCGCTGGTTTTTCCAGTTGTTCCGCCGCCTCAGCAGGCTTCCCCCCTTGATTCCGCAGCCTCCTAGTCCCGCCGGAATCTTCTCCAGTGGTTTCTCCGCCCATGCTCCTTGGTTTCTCCGTGGAGACCTAATGGTGTCCTCGTCTTCTACATGGCATCATTCTTGATGCGTTGTATGTGATTTTTCGTTCTTCTTCGTCCTTCAGTCCCCGATCTCCTTTGCAGGAGGGATCTCGCTACTCGTTATTTATGTGCTTCATGGATTCCAAGGATACTTATGGCTAGGGCTGAGCATAATAATCAAAACTTGATAATCGCTCGAATTTTCAGCCAAACCGAAATCAAAATAAAATGATTCGAATCATTTTGACTCAAATCAAAATGACTCGAAATTAATTTCGAGTCGATTTCGAGCCAATCACGAGTCGCTCGATTTATGATTTCGAGCCGACTCGAATTTAAATATTAAATAATTTTTTTTTTTTGGAAATCGGCTGATCGACGTATTCGGCGAAGGTTTGGGAGTTGTGCAACTGTGCACTGTGCAGTCAGCAGTGTGAATCATTAATGTAGGCAGTACGGTAGTTTCTCGATAATAGAAATCATTTATGATTTTACCGCTTTTGAGTTTTGACAAATGCGCCCAGCGCCTTCAGGCCATTCATCTTCTTCGCAAGGAAGAGACTTCTCCGGCTTTTCCTAACTTCTGAGTTCCTTCTCAACAGTTCAAGTGTTCAACTGCAAGTCTGCAAATATCTTCCTTCTCCTGCTGAAGGATTCCTCCGTCTCCGGCCTCGGCGCCCCGCCGTATTCCTGGACTTCAGATTTCCAGCCTTTTTTACGGCGACCTTGAACTGCAAGGTTGCGAGAAGCCAGCACAGCGGCAACACCACATTTCCTCCAGTTACAACAAGATTTCGATTCTTCCCATTGGCCTAGACGGCACAACCAACCTTCCTTTTTGATTCTCCCGTCATTAAGGAATGCATTTATTTATTTTTAGTCTCTCCATTTTCGATATTCCCGCTTTTCTCCCTCCCTGCTTAAGGTTTATTCCATCTATGTCTTCCATTTTGATTTTCCCCCTTTTCTTCATGTTGGCTGCTATGTGAGGTGTTAGATTAAGGCGTGAAGGAGCTTGGTCTGATGTTTTAGGAAAGATTTAGAAACAAAGCATTTCTGTGTGACTTGCTAGAGAAGAAATGGAAGAAGTGCAAACTGCAAAAGATAATTTATTTTTGTTTTAGGAATGATTTAGAAACATTAAATATGTGCAGCAATAATGCGATAGCTTGAAGAACACTCCAAGCATGAAATTCTGACAAAAGAATTGAATCACAAATCGGCTAAGAGCCTAAGAATGTAAAGACATCCCCCCAGCACATGATTCCTGGGTATTCAGAATGTTTTGAGGACTGTACAGATGAGGAAATTTTTGATGATTATAGAAGTGCTCTAAATCCCAAAACAGTGAATGCTCTAGTGTGTTCTTCAAATTGGATCCGTTCCCAATATAAGCATCGTGCCAATGTAAGTACTTTTATTTATTACTCATGAGTGGTTTAATTAGTCCTCGATTAAATTGTATAATTCTGATGTGTGTTTTGCAATCACATGTTGATGTGGATGATTTAACAAGTTCTCTACCAGATGAGATCATCGGGACTTCTACTAATGATTAAATATACATTAAGGTATTCTCTTTTCGACTGTTTAGATAATTCGAGTTATTTAAGTTACCTTCGACTTGAGCTATACTTCTCATATTTGCAGGTATCCTGTCAGCATTTTATACTGAACCTGTAGTCCTGTACTGATAATTTTAAATATGATATCATAATTTACTTGTGAAATATTATTTTTATTGCTCTTGTCAATGCTTTCTGCAATTCTTCTAATAATACATATATGTCTACTATCATCATGATTGGTAACAGTTTGCTTCTTTATCAACTCCTACCCTACAAAGCTATTGTATCTTTGGAGTGATGTTTGGGAAGCAATTCTAGAAGGTTCTCACTAATCACTTTGTTGTACTTCAGTTTTATTGTTTTTAATTTTGGTTGTCATGCTTTCATATCCACTTGATAAGCAGGTGTAAGGAAATATTATGTGAATTTTAGGTGATTCAGCTTTTGTATTGATCAGCATCGGAAGCTATAGTGTTATACTCTTTGTTGGTTCTTGAAATATATCCCTTTTTATATGACATTAGCTGGACTTTTTTAAGTTTTCTTGTCTTGCTGAAGTTTATTTTTTATAAGGAACTGGTCTGTTCCATATCCTTTAGTCAAAAGTTGAGATATATCTCTATAAGAAGTAGAAGCTACTGCTTAGTCTGCTGAAGTTTTGACTTTTGAGCATGCAATTGCATTTTGATAAGAAGCATGACATGTTGTAAATCAATGGTGATTAATTTGACTCAAAAGCTGGAGAAGTAAATAATCTAACCACTTGAACTTTAGTTTTCCAAAACTTCTGTGCTGGCAGTGTAAAAGCTGTAGCAATATTGTTATTCTATAAACTTGGAATTTTAAAATTAATTGCTCTGTTATGATTTACTAACTTTTGTGCTTTTTTATAGATTAAGGAGCAGAAGCGCATATCATATTCTAGACCATCATAGCACAATCAACTCAAAGCTTAATATTTTTTTGGAGTGATTATCTAATATGGACTCTTTATGAATTTTGTTGGACTGTTTATGGATTTATATTGAGCTACTTATGTCCTATGAAGTATGAAGTATGAACTACTTATTTTGTTATTTTGTGATACTTTTAGTCAAATATTTCTATTTTGGAAGTTGTTTAATTTTTAATTTCTTTATTATGGGATTTGAGTCATTTTTATTTGGTATGTGGATTTTTCTTGCCTTTTTATTTGGAAAATAATTGTTCTAAAATGTATAAGTTATATATAATAATAATTTTTCTTACAAAGTTCAAATAATATAAATTTTAAATGATCAACTACTCAACGTGGCATCTCCAATTTATTGTGATTTAAAAAATATTTCCTTAATGATACTCTTAAACTCTTTATAGTTCATTAAATAAAATTATTTAACACTATTTACTATTATGTATAAATCTGTAATAAATTATTTTTAATAAAAAAATATTATTTCGAGCCGACTCGAAATTGATTCGAGCCAGCTCGGAGTAGAATCAATTTCGAGTCGAGACGGCTCAGAGTCGAATCAATTTCGAGTTCGAGTCGATATCGAGTTGAAAAATTCAATTTTGAGCCGAGTCAAAATCGCTCGAACTCGACTCGATATCAGCCCAACTTATAGCTCTACAGGACGAATTACTAGTGTCCTTCTCGATGAGAAAAATTATTCTTCATGGGCGACTTCGATGAAAGTGGCTCTTGCCGGCCGGAATAAGCTTTTTTGGCTGACCGGCGGCCCTCCGATGCCCAAACCGACTGACAAAGATGACAAGAAAGAGGAGTTAGTCAAATGGTCGACTGAAAATTACATGGTTCTTGGATGGATTCAGTGTTTGATGGAGCCTCGCATCTTCAGTCAGTTCATGCGTTTTGAGGATATCTCCGAGCTGTGGTTCGCTCTCCAGATCACTTTTGGCCACACGCGTGTTGATGCCCAAATTTTCGGGATTTTTCAGGACATCGCTTCCACCACACAGGGGGAGCGCTCTGTTCAGGAGTATTTCACTTACCTTCAAGACCGTTTTCTTGAGTTTAACGATCTTGAGCCTCTCAGTGCCTGAAGTCTTCTAATGATATCACCCTCATTCGGAAACAGCGCCAAAGACGGGAGACATACCAGTTCTTGATGGGGCTTCACTCCAAATATGAGTCTACTCGTGCTCAGATTGTGGGGATGTCACTTTTGCCAGATCTCCTTGAGGCCTACTCCATTGTTGCAGAGCATGAGAAACGTATGCAGAGGCAATCTAGTCTTCTCGGCGTTCGTGCTACCTCCTCTCTCCCTACAAAGCAGATGGACCTTGCAGCTTCCTACCGCCCTCCCACCTCTGACACTCGTAGTCGCGGTGGTCGGGGTTCTTCTACTCAGCCTGGTGGTCGTGGCTCTTCTGGTGGTCGTGGCTCTACGAGTCCTCCGGGCCCTTTCTCTCACTGTGGTCGTCTCTACCATGATCGCAGTCGTTGCTATCAGCTATAACCACACTTACGGGGCTCTGAGAGTCCTACTCCTAGTAGTGTCCCCAGACACATTGTTGCTTCTGCTGAGTCTTCCGAGACCATCGAGCGCACCTTGGGTACCAACTCTTCCGACTTCTGTCAGATGATGGCCAAGTTTCAGCAGTTTCAGCAGTCTCAGCCTTCCACTACTGTCTCTGCTTCCACTGTCTCTTCTTCCTCAGGCACTCCATTTGCTTGCTCTGCGGCCATGGTTGACCAGGATTCGTTACCCTTGGTGATTGACTCTGGTGCAACCGATCATGACTGGTACGTCTTCCCATCTGCTTCAGGTTGTTCCCTGCTCCCACCGGGACGTGCGCCTTGCTGATGGCTCAGTTACTCCCACCCTTAATCGGGGCAACGTCCCTCTCTCTTCCTCTCTCTCCCTTGACTCTGTTCTTCTTGTCCCTCAGTTGGCTCTCAACCTTTTATCTGTTAGTAGTATTACTCGCACTTTGAACTGCTCAGTAACTTTCTTCTCTGATCATTGTATTTTTCAGGACCTGAGATCCGGGAGGACTATTGGTACGGGATATGAGAGGAGTGAGATGTACTACCTGAAGCTACCTCCTACCACTGCTGCTACCACCACAACTGCTACCTTCCCGCCTACCCCGTCTGCTGCTTATCTTGCTTTGTCATCGAGCTCGCTTTGGCACACATGTCTCGGCAAAAACAGCCCTCATCGGATGTTGTCTGTTTGTCTTGATGTGTCTTTTGTTTTTCTCTTTCGCTATGATGTATGTAAGTTGTCCAAACACACAAGCAGCATGTATGTTCCTTCTGTTAGTTGTGCTACTTCTTGTTTTGAATTAGTTCATTCTGATGTGTGGGGCCCTTCCCCCGTTGTGTCATTTGATGGTTTCTCGTATTTTGTAACTTTTATTGATGACTATTCTCATTGCTTATGGGTTTATCTTCTCAAACATAAATCTGAGGTCTGATTGGTTTACTCTCATTTTTCACGTATGATACGAACCCAGCATGGTACATCAGTTCATATCCTCCGCTCTGACAATGGAGGTGGGTACACTTCTCGTCCCTTTGATCTCTTCCTCCGAGATGAGGACACTCGACACCAATTTTCTTGTCCGAGGGCCCCGGAGCAGAATGGGGTGGCAGAACGCAAAAACCGCCACCTCCTAAACTCTGTTCGTTGCCTTCTTCGGGGTATGAATGTCCCTAAGTCATATTGGAGTGCTGCTTTCTTACAGCAGCTTTTCTTATTAATAGGACTCCCTCTCGTCCTCTCGGTGGCGTTACCCTCTATAGTTTCATCCATCCTTTTGTCTCCGCATTTCCCATCCCTCTCCGGGTCTTTGATTGCGTGTGTTTTGTCCAGAATCGGCGCTCCTCACGGACTAAACTCGACGACAGGGCCATCTGTTGCCTCTTCCTTGGCTACTCGACTGCCACTAAGGGTTACCGCTACTATGATCCTCAGTTGAGTTGTGTCATTCACTCTATGGATGTGACATTTCATGAGGAGGTTCCCTTCTTTCCTGCACATTCGACCCCTCTTGCGCTTCCCACTATTGCGCAGCCTCTCCCAGTCGTCTCTCCTCCACCATATGTTGCCCCTTCCGCTGCTCCGCCTGTCATGCTAACTTACTCTCGCCGCCCTCCGCCACCTCAACCCGGTGCACTTCCTTCTCCTCCAGTCCCAGATCCGCAGCTCCTTCCGGTCGCAGGTATCTCTCTTGAGCCTCTCCTGTTGATTTACCTATTGCCCTTCGCAAGGGCAAGCGTACTTATGTTCACTCATCGGTTATTGAGCACTCGTTGGCTAGTGTTGTTTTCTACAAGCGTTTCTCACCCTCTTACTAGGCTTTTGTGGCTGCTGCTGATTCTGTCCAGCTACCTACCTCGACTGTTGAGGCTCTCCTTGACCCGCGGTAGGTTCACGCCATGGAGGAGATGTCTGCACTCCGTCGTACTGGGACATGGTCTCTGGTTCCTCTTCCTCCCGGGAAACGCACAGTTGGGTGCAAATGGATTTACACCGTGAAATACTCTGCTGACGGTACTATTTATCGCTACAAGGCTCGTTTGGTGGCCAAGGGCTTTACTCAGGCTCCGAACGAGTTTGGTGCCACGTTTGCTCCCGTGACTAAGCTGACCAGTGTCCTCCTTCTACTCTCGCTTGCGGCCTCTCGGATGTGGCCTCTCCACCAGCTTGATTTCAAAAATGCCTTCCTGCACGGCGAGTTACAGGAGGAGGTATATATGGCTCCTCCAGGGTTTGCCCTTAAGGGGGAGTATTCGAGGAGAGTTTGCCAACTGCACAAATCTCTGTATGGCTTAAAGTAGTCACCGCGTGACTGGTTCGAACGGTTCAGCTCGGTCATCCTTCAGCCTGGCTTCACTCAGGTCGTGCAGATCACACTTGCTTCATTCGTGCCACTCCTGAGGGACGTCGTGTCATTGTCCTGGTCTATGTTGATGATATTATTCTCACCGAGGATGATCCCTCTGGCATCTCTGAGGTGAAAGCTACACTTTGCTCAGCCTTCGAGGTGAAAGACCTTGGACCTCTCCGCTATTTCCTTTGGGTTGAAGTAGCTCGCTCACGACAGGGCATATCTATATCGCAACGAAAGTACAATCTTCTTCAGGACACGGGTCTACTTGGATGTCGTCCTGCAAGTACTCCTATGGACATCAACCATTGCCTCCATGTTGAATCTGGTGATCCTCTTTCAGACCCCTCTCAGTACCAGCGGCTTGTTGGCCGTTTGATATACTTGACCAATACAAGGCCCGACATCAGCTTCTCAGTGGGTGTTTTGAGCCAGTTTATGCATAATCTCAGGACATCTCAACTAGAGGCTGCTCGACGTGTCCTTCGCTATCTTAAGCGCGCTCCTGGTTTTGGGTTGTTCTATCGGGCTGACAGTGTCACCCGTCTCTCCTTCTTCACGGATGCAGATTTTGCTGGATCTTTGACGGATCGACGCTCTACGTCAGGTTTTTGTGTATTCTATGGTGATCATCTTGTTTCGTGGCGGAGTAAGAAACAATCCATTGCATCTCGTTTGTCTGCTGAGTCAGAGTACCGCGCCATGGCACACGGCGTCACTGAGTTGGTTTGGCTTCGATCGCTGCTTACTGAACTTGGTCTATCTCTTGTTGATGACTCGACTCTCTACTGTGATAATAAGTCAGCTCTCCTACTTACCCAGGATTCAGTGCTACATGAGCGCACCAAACACATTGAGATGGATGTTCATTTTCTGCGTGACCACGTTCGTACTGGGACTGTCCTTCCAACTTACGTCCCCTAAGGTGACCAACTCGCTGATGCCTTCACTAAATTAGTTGGTCCTACTCGTTCAAATCTGACTATTTCAAAGCTGGGCATGATTGACATCTTTGCTCCAGCTTGAGGGGGAGTATTGGAGTTATCAGAATATTATATTCATAATATTGTATTAATGTATTTGAGCTTATATTTATATATATGAGATTGCCTCCGGTTTGAGGTAAGGATTTCATTATTCGACAATTAGGTGGATGAGGATGAATGATAAGAAGAGATGAAATGAAGTCATAAGGAAAAGAAGTATGAGATATAGGATGGAAATTTTGAGAGTAAGAGAATCGATTTACTTGGGGAAATAAGGAGTAGACTTAAAGAAAGTAACATCAGCAGAAATATACTAATGTTTCGAGATAAGTCCAATGTCACATAACCCTCCTGAGTAGGAGAGTACAACAACAACAACAACACTCAAGACTTTATCCCACTATAGCAGGATCGGCTATATGAATCCTTTGTCTCCATTGTGCCTTGAGTAGGAGTAACCGACAAAAATATTTTGGTGGTATGGTTAGAGAGCTTGTATGACCAACTGCTGGAACAAAGAATCAAAAAAACATGAGGGATGTGACAAAATTAGTACGTGGATGAAGAATAAAAAAAAGTGTCTTACCACGAAAAGTAGAAAACAATATATGATTAATGAGAAAATAAGTAAGAATAGCATGACAACCAATAGGATCTGAGAACATTCATTTGACATTGTAATGTTCGGGCAACATCGAGGAAATCATGATTCTTCCTCTTTGTCACCCTATTTTGTCATAAGCAATGTCAAACAGATAAATGAGTTTAAAAATAGATTTATCAATGACACAAATACACAATTCTTGGTCTTAACATTTGATACACAATCATCTTTCTCAAAGCCATTAAAATCATTTGTAGGCTTATGAATAGAAATATTCTTTAAAATAGTTGGTGCAAATCACATATTAATGGTAATATTTCAAAAATCGATACTTAATGAAATAAGTTGCGCACAACTAGTTTGATGAATGATGTTATGTGAAGTACAAAATGAGAAAAACGGCGGAGTCATGTTCCTTGGTATGTATGAAGAATTTTTAGAGAAATAAAAAATTGAGTATGAATTTCATTATAAAAAGCTTGAAAAAACATAGAAATTTTCAAATCTTTCCTTCAGTACATCTAAAGAAATCATTGATAAAGGTAACAAAGTACAACTTCCCTCACCAACAAATTTAGTAAGACTAGGACCTCATACATCTAAATGAATAAGTTTTAACTCAAAACTTTTGCAAAGTTTGACAAGAAAATTAGAACAATGATGCTTACCATATTGAAAAGCAGCATATTCTAATACCGGCTCAAAATCAAAAGACAAAAGAAGCTGGTGAAGGAGAAGAAGAGGCTCAAAATCAAAAGACAAAAGAAGCTGGTGAAGGAGAAGAAGAGGATGACCACGACATTTATACCATTGAAGTAGAGAGACTTTTGAAGTAGATATTGAGAATTTGCTACGAGTACTTGAGCCTATGGGTCGGCAAATAAAAAAGGACATAATAAAGAATATTGACTTCTTAATTAATAAAAAAACAAAGTAAATTGCTGATATTATATTAAATAATTAATGATGCAATGAGCTCTCTTACGGGGATTTAACCGTTCCAGATGATTACATGATGGTCTTCATAAATACTCAACAACAAAGGATATACTTAGACAACATGAGTTGATTTCTCAGATAACTTCATACTAGCAGTGAAAATGAACATTATTTTGGTTCTTCTTTCTTATGCAGCTATTATGAGATGGGAATTGCATCAACTTGAAATAAAATATGATTTCCTTCATGAAGTAGTTATGAATCCTCCATAAGGATTTATTTCAAGAAAACTCACGACAAGAGGTCTGTAAACTAAAAAAAACTATATATGTTTAAAATTGTCACCAAGAACTTAGTTTAAGCGATCTAAAGAGGCGATGAAATTTGCATGATACTTACAAAGTGAGGTTATTACACTCTTCATCGAGCATGGAGAGGGGAAGTTGGCAGTCTGGATTTCCAAGAGAAAGTATGTCCTGGATTAGTTAGAAGAAATAGGAATGCTTGGTTGTAAACCCATTGATATAAATCATTCTTGGTAAACAAGACCGAGAGACTATCTGATGCGGGACAGGCATCACCACCTGCCCGGCATCCTGGGCCAGGAGTCCCACCTGCAAGGATGGCCCACCTGGAGTCCACCAGGCAGCTTTAATCAGGCCCGCGGGCCGTACACCCCATCCAGCTCTCCGGGCCCACAACAGGCAACCGACAGGTTGTTGAGGTCGGGGCTAGATCCCCCGACCTCCTTGATAAAGCATTCTCATGCGAATGCTCATCACCAACTGATATAGCCCCGACCTCAACAACCTGTCGGTTGCCTATTGTGGGCCCGGAGAGCTGGTTGGGGTGTACGGCCCGCGGGCCTGATTAAAGCTGCCTGGTGGACTCCAGGTGGGCCATCCTGACAGGTGGGACTCCTGGCCCAGGATGGCGGGCAGGTGGTGATGCATGTCCCGCATCACTATCAAAGAAGTTGTTATTAGCGGTGCATGGGAAAACTTATTTATCCCTCCCACATAAGACCAAACATTCCTTATGCTATTGAAATTCTTAGTCAATTCATGCATGCACCCAAAATTAGACATGAGGAAGCTACTCGCAGAGTTCTTGGGTACTTGAAAACCTATCCAAGAGAAAGGAACCATATTCGACTCAAAGGGGAACTAATGCTTACCTAATGCAAACTAGGTAAGATTCACGTCAAATCGAAGATCAACCGCTGGGTACTACTCCTTTGTGGTGGAAATTATGTAATTTTGAGGAGTAAAAAACAAAATGTTGCGGCATGTTCAAGTTAGATCAATGGCTTAGGGTATCTATGAGGGTCTGTAGCTGAGAAATCTGATGAGAGATCTTAAGCTCCTAAAAAAACACCCATAAAAATATATTATGATAATGAGACAACCATCAATATTGCTAATAATCTGATCCAACATGATTGTACGCAACTGCAGAAAGTAGAACTCCAGAATTTTATTAATCCAAAAATTATTCTTACAAATGGAGATAATACGCATATATATAGGAAGAGAGAGGAGAAGAATCCTAAACTAAAGATGTGGGAAAAAAAACAAAACTAACGGGCCTAAATACAAGGTTTTTCCAACACTCCCCCGCATGCTGGAGCGTACAAGTCATAGGCTCTAAGCTTGGATAAAAACTGATGATATAATGGTCGTGGTAGAGGCTTAGTAAAAATATCTGCAATTTGCCTAGAAGCAGGGACATGCTCTAATTCTAGCTTTTTCAACTGAACCTTCTCTCGAACAAAGTGAAAGTCAACTTCAATGTGTTTTGTTCGCTCATGAAACACTTGATTCTTAGCAATATGAATGGAAGCCTAACTAGGGGTGCAAGTTAAGTTGAGCTGGGTCGATAGCTTGACGAGCCGACTCAAAAATAACTAAACTCGAGTTCGAGCATATCGAGCTCGAGCCTGCTTTCGAGCCGAGCTCGAGCCTTGTACTCTCTGTTCATGAGCTAATGAGCCGGCTCGCGAGCTTTTTTTAATTATTTATTATTTATTGATATATTATATAACTCTTAAAAATAATATTCAACTGCTATAGTAATATATAATATACTAATAAAGTCCCAACTGATTATATTGCTATTAAAAATAATATTCAACTTGCCTCGTTTTACGCAACTTGTTTGGGATATTAATTTTCATTTTCCAAGTCCCAAAACTCCCAACCATTCAGATGACCCCGTATGCTGTCTCGTCCACTTCCATTACTAGTTACCTATAGTTAATTAGTTCATTATTTATGTATTTTGTTTAATCAACTGTTAGGTACATGGGCTCCTGAAATCATTAGTTACTAGTATAATTAGTTTTGTTAATTACCCCGTCTGCTGTCTCTGCCTGCTACCGCTGACAGCTGGTCGGGGGCCCTATCCCCAGTCCTTTCTTTAGTAAGTATATTATATATATTTAATTAATATAATATATTACAGCTTGAGTCTGATTAGTCATTTCATCTCCCTCTTTCACAGTTTCACGCCCGACATTAGGGTTTCAAGCGAGCGACCAACGAGGGACGGCCATTGACGAGCGACGGATGACGAGGGAGATTTTTACAGCAGATTTCAATCGAGCTCGTGGAGCTCAGACAAGCTCGTGGAACTCTGTCGAGCTCGTCAAGCTCATTGAACACAGGCTTGGCGAGCTCGAGCTCAAAATAATAGCTCGAGCCGACTATTTTTGCTGAGATCGACTCGAGCTCGGCTCGTTTGCAGCCCTAAGCCTGACTGTCACAGAACAGTGTTGCCGGTGAGGATAATTTAACTTCCAAATCCCCAAGAAGACTCCCAAGCCAGGTAAGTTCAAATACAACAGCCGTCATTGCACGGTACTCAACTTCAACAGATGAGCGAGCAACAACAGACTACTTCTTACTACGCCACGTAATAAGGTTTCCTTTAAAGTAGGCACAGAAACCAGTAGTGGACCGTCGATCATCCAGCGAGCTCGCATAGTCTGCATCAAAGTAAGCGATGAGAGATAGGAGGATGACTTATACACGGGTCCTTGTCTAGGAGCAGTCTTCAAATACCTGAGGATGCGTTCGACTGCCTGAAGATGAGAGATTTGAGGAGTATGCATAAATCGACTGACCACTCCAATCGCAAATGAGATATCAGGTCTTGTAACTATTAGATATATCAGTTTTCCTAACAGACGTCGATAGTACTCTGGATTTGAAAGCAGTGAATCAGAGTCAGATTCATGAGCACTCAACTTGTGGTTTGTAGAGAAAGTTCCAAACTTTGTATATACTTCTTAAATACCGAAAAACAAGTATGAGTACAAATATATAGGAGATAAGAGAGTAAGATCTAGCTATACAAACAATGTGGAACTAAACACTAACTCCTACACGAGTTAATACATCATTTTTTCTAGTATTTTCTAACACTCCCCCGCAAGCTGGAGCGTACAAATCGTAGGCACCAAGCTTGGACAAGAACTGATAGTAGAGACGCCGAGGTAAGGACATGGTGAGGATATCCGCAACTTGCTGAGCAGCAGGAAAATGTGTTAACTCCATCTTCTTCAACTAAACCTTCTCCCGAATGAAGTGACAGTCAACTTCAATATGTTTTGTCCGTTCATGGAAGACCGGATTCTTGGCAATGTGTATAGCAGCTTGACTGTCGCACAATAAAGTTGTGGGTGAGGAGAGCTTGACTCCTAGATCATCAAGGAGACCCTCAAGCCATGTGAGCTCAGACACAACAGCTGCAATAGATCGATACTCAGCCTCAGCAGATGAGCGAGCAACCACAAACTGTTTTTTGCTGCGTCATGTAATAAGATGTCCTCCAAAGTAAGTGCAGTATCCACTTGTAGAACGACGGTCATCCAAAGAGCCAGCATAATCAGCATCAAAATAAGCAATCAAAGATAAGGGAGACGAAGAGGGCATGTATACAAGCCATTGTCCAGGAGCAGTCTTCAAGTAACGAAGAATACGTTCGACAGCCTGAAGATGAGAGATATGTGGCTCATGCATGAATCGACTGACAATTCCAATAACAAATGATATATCAGTCCAGTAACGGTAAGATATATCAGCTTTCCCACAAGGCGACGATAATACTCTGGATTCGGAAGGAGCAAATCGGAGTCCGAGGCATGAGCACAAAGTTTGTGATTGATATCCATGGGAGTGTCAGCAGGCTTGCATCCAGAATAGCCCGCATCATGAAGTAGGTCAAGAAAGTACTTTCTCTGAGATAGCACAGGCCAATCAGGTCTCCGAGCCACTTCGAGACCAAGAAAATATCGAAGGCTTCCCAAGTCCTTTGTTTGAAACACAGTTGCTAGATGCTGTTTGATTATCTGTATTCCTGAAAGATCATCTCTTGTAATCAGAATATCATCCACATAAACCAAAAGAATTACTGTGTTCGTTGGACGATGACGAGTAAACAAAGAGAAGTCGGTCGAACTCCAAGTGAACCCAACAACATTAACGATCTTGCAAAATTTGTCAAACCATGCCCGAGGAGACTGTTTGAGACCATAAAGAGACTTCTTCAGACAACAGACAACAGACTCCCCCGTGATCTCAAACCCGGGAGGTTGCTGCATATAAACGATCTCCTGTAAATCGTCATTAAGAAAGACATTTTTGATGTCCAGTTGGTGTAAGGGACAGTAACGGTGAACAGCGAGGGAGATCAACACACGAACAATATTGAGTTCAACGACTGGAGAAAAAGTCTCATCATAATCCAAGCCTTGTTGTTGAGTGAAGCCGCGAGCTACAAGAAGAGCTTCCAAACGGTGAACAGCCCCATCCCGACCCTGTTTGAAGGCAAACACCCACTTACATCTCACACAAGATTGTCCAGGAGGAAGCTGGACCAAATCCCAAGTGTGGTTTTCCCAAAGAGCAGTCATTTCCTCGTCCATAGCCGTCCACCACCCGGGATGCTGGAGAGCCTCCTGTACAGAATTAGGGGTGGAGATAGAGGATAAAGAAAGAGCACTTTGTCGGAGTTCCGGAGAGAGGCGGTGAAGAGAGACATAGTTGGTCGGCGGGTGGGCAGTGGAAGCTGTTGTCGGATGCGCAGGCTGCAAAACATCATTATAGCAGGGCAGCTCCCGTAGGGCAGTAGACGAAGAAGGACGTTAAGTGTACACACGAATGACAGGTGGTGTAGGTGGTTTAGGTTGGATTGGTGTGGGAAGAAGAGGAGGAAGGTTTGAATGAACAGGGATAACAGGCCGCGGAAGAGGTGGGGGAAGAGGAGAATCAGCTGGTTGAGAGTAATATGGCTGATTTTCGAGAAAGGTGACATCAGCAGAAGTAATCACCTAGCGATCCTTAGGGGAAAAACAAACGTAGCCCTTCTGAGTCCGAGAATAGCCTACAAACATATATTTAGTGGCACGGGGAGCAAGTTTGTCAGTGGACGGGCCAAGATGATGAACAAAGCACACGTAACCAAACACGCGAGGGGTGATGGAGAAAGGAGGTTTGGAGGGAAACAGAAGATTGAAGGGAACCGCAAAATTGAAAATGGAGGAAGGCATGCGGTTAATAAGAGTGCAGGCGGTAGACACCGCAAAATTCCAATACTGTTTGAGAACATTCATTTGAATCATAAGAGAGTGGGTGACCTCAAGCAGGTGTCGATTCTTGCGTTCAGCAACACCATTTTGTTGGGGGGTATAAGCACAGGAGGTTTGATGGATGATCCCAAACTCAGCACAGAGGCGAGCGAAGGCATGGCTCGTGTATCACGGGCATTATCGATGCGAAGAGTTTTAATTATAGTGGAAAACTGGTTGCGAGTTTCAATGAAAAAGGTATGGAATACACCGGACAATTCAGAGCAGTCACGAAGGAGATACACCCAGGTCACCCGAGAGTAGTCATCTACAAATGTGACAAAGTTACGATATCCAAAAACACTCGCAATTTTGTAGGGTCCTCAAATATCGGAGTGTACTAGATCAAAGGGAGCGAGACTCTGAGTAGGATGTGGTGAGAACATAGACCGATAATGTTTCTCATAGATACAAGACTCACACGTGAACTCTTGAAGGGACATGTCGGGGAGAGATTTTCAGAGGATGTTTAGAGGAGCGTGACTCAGACGTCGATGCCAATCAATAGAGCTAATAGAGGACAACACCGTTGGGGGAGAGGGGTCAAGGATATAAAGACCACTCGACAGATGCCCTTTTCCAATGATAGTTTGCGTCTTGCGATCCTGCACAACACACAAGTTAGAAGAAAAAATAACATCACAATCGAGGTCAGTAGTGAGTCGACCAACAGAGAGAAGGTTGAAAGGAGAGCCTGGAACATGAAGGGCAGAGCGAAGAGTAATAGAGGGAGTGAGGTGAATATCTGTCGCGCCAGAAACATGAATTGTGCCCCCACTAGCAACAATAATGAACTTGGGATGCACAGAGTTCAAATATTGTGGTGGTTTCCGTGAGATAATGTGGTGAGAGACCTCGGAGTCAAAAATTTAGAATGAGCTATGAGCAAGGCAAGACGTACCACCATCGAACATAGACACCACGGAGCCCAGAGGACAGCTGATCATCTTGAAAGGAATAGTCCGCAGCGGTCACGATGACAACGCACCATCGACAAGAGAGAGCCACGACCAACGTGGTAAGATAAGAGCCCGCAGCGGATAGAAACACGCTGCGGAGGTTAAAAAACGAGCAGAAAGTGTGGTTAGATGAAGATCGGCGTGAAAGAGAAGCACCGGGCGGTTAGAGGCAGACCGTAACAGGAGCACAAGCCGATGAACGGGTACTAGATCGGGCGGATAGAGGCAGACCGCAACCAACAACCAAAGCGGATAGAGAAGAGAGGCCACCTGGAGAGATAAAAGGAGAAGTCGCACGGTCTCGGTGTCAACACACCAGCGGCAAGAGGCCGCGACCAAAATGTGGAGCCCGCAGTGGGTAGAGAAGCCGCAAAGACGAAGGATGTCGCAGCGGTTAAGCGAAGCCCGCACGAGAAGCACGCAGCAACAGGGGAACTGTAGTGGGAAGGGAAGCTGCGGCGGTAAGGAAACCGCAGCGACAAAACAGCGAAGATTGCACGGTCTCGGTGTCAGCACACCAGCGGCAAGGAGGATGCCGCGACCAAAAAACATTGCCCAGAGCAGAGAGGAGAAGCCGTCTTCAAGGAGATAAGTCGCAGTGACTAAACAGAGAACAAGCCGGACGATAAGGCCGCACGGTCACGGTGAGCACACCAGCGGCAAGGGAAGATGTCGCGACCTAGATGCGGAGCTCGCCGGGATGAAGGAAACCGCAGCGACTAAGAGAACAAATCGCGGCCAGAAGAGAAGACGCGGCGACTAAAGACAAGTTGCGGCGAGCAGGGAGCAGAGCAGCAAGAAGGCCAAAACTTGGCGGGTAGACAAGAAGACCGCAACGAATAGCGACTAAGAGAAGTCACAGCGAGAAGGATAGAGAGTAGCGAGAAGGTAAGATCTCGGCAGGTAGACAGGGAGACCGCACCGAGTAGAGGGAAGCGATTAGCCGGTATGAAATCGCGCGGACAGAGGAAACAAGGGAGAGAAGGCCCCACCTGTTAGAAAGGTTATAAAAGGGAGGAGAGGGAGAAGAAGGGGTGGAAGCCACGAGAGAGAGGAAAGGAAGCGATAAGAACTACCGTAACCGCGCAGGAAGCCGCAGATAACAAAAAGACTAACCACCCGGAAGCAGTTAGAAAAGGAGCATGCCGCAAGACACTGCGGCTAGACCAGAGAACAAGCCTTGTATATACTTCTTGAATAAAAATGTCATGCAGAGAAAGTTCCAAACCTTGTATATACTTCTTGAATACCGAAAAACAAGTACGAGTACAAATATATAGGAGAGAAGAAAGTAAGATCTAGTTATACAAACAATGTGAGACTAAACACTAACTCCTACATGAGTTAATTACATCATTTTTCCTACTATTTTCTAACATGGTTGACCTTCATCGGGATTTCCACAGGTTTGTACCCCGAGAGACCAGCATATTGCAGAAGGTCAATGCAATACTTTCTTTGGAACAAGACAAGGCCATCAGGCTGCCTTGCTACCTCAAGGCCAAGAAAATATCAGAGACTCCCCAGATTTTTGATTTGAAAGACAGAGTTTAAGTATTGCTTGACTTGTTGTATCTCTGCGGAGTCATTGCCAGTAAGCAAAATGTCATCCATATAAACCAGGAGAATGACAGTCCCGGTTGATTGATGATGGGTGAAAATGGAGAAGTCTGTCGAGCTTCTTTTGAAGCCAATCTCACGAACAACTTTAGTGGACTTTTCAAACCACACTCGAGGAGACTGTTTGAGACCATAGATAGAGTTTTGAAGCAAACACACACGAGACTTGCTCGTGGTCTCAAACCCGGGTGGTTGGTGCATATAAACAGTCTCAAGAAGATCGTCATTCAGAAAAGCATTTTTGATATCGAGCTGATGTATGGGCCACTGGCGATGAACAACCAAGGAGAGTAGAACCCGAACAAAGTTTAACTTGGCAATAGGGGAGAACGTTTCATCATAATCAAGTCTGTATTATTGAGTAAACCCCCTGGCCACAAGTCGAGCTTTTAGACGATCAACTGTCCCATCCGCTGCATGTTTGATTGTAAAGATCAACTTACAACTAACACAACTATGTCCAGGAGGTAGAGAGACAATATCCCAAGTCTGATTGACCAAGAGAGCAGCCATTTCCTCATCCATAGCAGCATGCCACCCCAGATGTTGGAGAGCCTCCTATAAAGAGTTAGGTATAGAAATGGAGGAGAGAGTGTGCAAATTTACGAAGAGGTGGAGAGAGGCGATGTAAAGAGACATAATTTGCTAGGTATGAGTCGTAGATAGTGATGTTGAATCAACAAGCCGCGAGAGCACACTGGTAGAGGTGTGGGAAGAAGGGGTGGAAGTGGAGACGTGATGGGAACCGTGGGTCAAGATAGAGGAGGAAGAAGAGGATTAGTAGGGATGGTGTGATATGGTAGGTCTTCTCGAAAAGTGACATCAATAGATACAACCAACTTCTCGTCGATAGGAGAATAACAGACATACCCCTTTTGGGTGCGAGAGTATCCAACAAACACAGCTTTGGTAACACGTGGGGCAAATTTGTTATTTGGTGGACCAAGGTTATGGACATAACAAGCACACCCAAAGACGTGAGGTATAAGAGAGAAGAGAACCTTGGATGGGTAAAGGAGAGTGACTGGGGCCATAAAATTGAGAATTGATGAGGGCATGCAGTTGATGAGATGATAAACAGTAGAGACTGCAAAGTTCCAATAGTGGGGGAAAGCCTGCATTTGAAACATTAGAGGTCTGGCAACATCAAAAAGATGACGATTTTTCTGCTCTGCTACGTCATTCTGTTGAGGGGTATACGCACACAAAGTCTAATGGATAATACCAAACTCGGTGCATAGATTCGAGATGGTCAAACTAGTATACTCGCGTACGTTATCAGTACGGATAATTTTTAAGGATGTAAAAAATTGAGTGCGGGTCTCTGTAAGGAATGTGCGGAAGGTCGACGGGAGTTCGGCACGATCACGAAGTACAACCAAGTAACACACGAGTAATCATCAATAAAAGTTACAAAATAACGATAACTAAAATACTGGGGATCTTGGACGGTCCCCAAATATCTGAATGAACTAATGAAAAAGGAGTATCGCTCTGGTTACAGGGGGAAGTAAAAGACACGATGTTGTTTGTCAAAGATACAAGATTCACAAGAAAAGTCCTGAAGAGGAACATCGGGTAGAGCTTTCTTAAGAATTTGGAGAGGATCATGTCGAAGACGACGATGCCAACAATGGAAGAGACAATTGAAGGAACAGTAGGTGGAATATCCAAAAGATACAGCCCGTTGGACAACTGCCATCTACCAAGTATATTCTGCGTTAGTCGATCCTGCACAACAAAGAAAGAGCGTGAGAATGTTACACAGCAATCAAGGTCCTGGGTAAGACGGCTAACAAAGAGAAGGTTAAAGGGGAATCCCGGAACATGAAGGGCCGAGGATAACGAGAGGGATGGAGTAAGAGGCATATGAGCAGCGCCAACAACCGGAGTTGTGCCACCATTAGCCACAGTAATGAACTTAGGATATGCAGAATCCAAGTATTGGGGTGACTTTTGTGAAGAGAGATGATGTGTGACACCCAAGTCCACAATCAAGTGAGAGTTGTAAGAGATGAAAGATATACCTTCGTTGGAGATCGAGGCCACGAATCCAGAAGATCGACTAACCACCCCTTGTAACTGTTGGAGTTGAGCACGCAGAGATGCAATGTTGTCACTGGTGGCGGAGGGAGTAGTAACATAACCAGTAAGATGGGGAGGCATTCCATGCTTGTGGTTGCAGGTGGCCTCCAGATGATCGTCCCTGCCGCAGTGAGAACATTTAAAGAGGGTACAACCACCACGGCCCCGGCCCCGATATTGGCGACCTCCACGAGCCAGTGGACCACGAGCAGAAAGAGCGGGAGTAGCCACGGACTGCTGGAGGAGAGCCGGAGTAAGATTCTGAGCCTCTAGTGGAGGAGTAACTTTCAGAAGCATCGAGCAAACGTCCGAGAGGGACAAAGTAACAACGAAAGACAAGATCTGAGCTCGAACACTCTGAAGATGCGGTGGAACACGAGTCATCATCATTGCAATCCCAACTGTTTTTTTCTGCACGAGTTGTGTAGCCAAATCCGTGGTGGGAGGCTGATGTTGTATCCATGCTTCCACAAGAGTTTCAGCACGAGTAACAAAGGAAGTCAAGTCACCAGTAGCTCCAAGATCAAGAGATTGAAGATCACTGACTATGTCGAACAGATGTTGAAGACTGTCTTTTCCAGAATAGAGGGAGTGAAGATCCGCCCACATGGCATGGGCCGTCTCGTGATACATGGTCATCCAATGTGGCTTAGTGCCCAGGGAATTGAGAATCCAGGATTGGACACGACCATCATCGCATATCCATTCCTCAGTAGGGGCAGTGGAAGGAGTCCGTGTCAAGTGATGGAGAAGCCTTTAGTCTGCAGAACACGGCGAACTGAGTGAACCCATTTAACAAAGTTTTGTTTTCCACCAACAGAGATGGTCAGGATCTGAAAATCATCACGAAGCTCAAGGGGAGCAGGAGCAGCCCGTCTAGGAAGAGAGAAGCAGTAGTCGAATCCGAGGAAGTAGCAGTGGAATCAATGAAAGCAACAACACAAAGAGGTCGATTAAGCAGCGAGCAAGCCGACAGCAAGAAAGCGGCAAACAGCAGAGGCGAGCTAACGACAAACAGCGAAAAGCAGTTGCGGCGAGCTAGCGGCAAACGGCGAGCTAGCGAGAAACAATGACAAACAGCTGCGGCGAGGTAGCGACAAACAGCTGCGGCGAGCTAGCGACAAACAGCTGCGGCGAGCTAGCGATAAACAACGACAAACAACAGCGGCGAGCTAGCGGCAAACGGCGGCAAGTTGCGGAAAACGACGACAAGCTGTGGTTAGCAATAAGAGGCCACAAAGCTGCGGCCAATAGCGGTGGATAGGCAATCCAGCAGCAAACAACGGAATTAGCGGCAAACAGCTGTGGCTAAGGCAGAAGGGCAGCGAGAAAAAGCAGTGAGTATCAAGATAGCTCGCGCAGACGGCGGACTGCACAGGAAGCGACCTGCGCGGTAAAGAGAACGACAAGGCAAAGAAAGCAGTTGGCGTCCAAACCGCGCGGCTAGGAGAGACGGGGAACAGCGATCTGCGCGACAAGGAGAGCTGGCAAACAGAGAAGTCGCTGTTGTCTGGAGACAAGAAGACTACAGACCAGAGAGAAGGAAAAAGTAGCGGTAAGGAAAATGACTTGCAGCGGCAAGACAGAGACCACAAGACCTTCCAACGAAGAAGAGCGCAGAGGCGGGACTCAACAAAGGGTTATAAAAGGGAGAGGGAGAGAGGGAAAAGGAGGGACTGGGGGGGAACAGAGGTAGACGTGGTTAACTCAAGGAGACCGCAGACCACAGTCGGGAGACCAAGACCGGAGGTTAGCAAGAAAGAAGACCGCACCCTTGTGCAGATAACAGGAGAGGCGCAAAGTCGGTGGTTAGAAACGAGCAAGCCGCAAGACCTTTGATGCCATGTAGAAAGTGGAACTCCAGAATTTTATTAATCCAAAAATTATTCTGACAAATGAAGAGAATACACATATATATAGGAAGAGAGAGAGGAGAAGAATCACAAACTAAAGATGTGGGATAAAACAAAACTAATGGGCCTAAATACACGGGCCTAAATACAAGGCTTTTCCGATAACAACAAATCAAAATAGATAGGAGTTTCGTTAAAAAGATTGAAATGGGAACCATATGTTTTCATTAACTTAGTCAAAAGATCAACTGGGAGATATCCTCGCCAAAGGACTTACCAAGGCTTCCTTCCACCTTAATATTGGGAAGTTGAATATGTTTGACTCTCATGATCATCTTGAGGGAGAGTTATAGAGAAATATGTCTAGGGTTAAGTTGAACCGGCTCTTGGTTCTAACAGTAATCTATTTGAGGACCAAGCCCCAAAAAAATCTCAAGAGAGTAAACGTCTATGGTATTCCTCTTTTCAACTCAAACAATTATCCAAAACAACTACAATTATATATTAGGTATATTGTGAAATATATTTATAATTACATTATAATTTTGTTTAGATAGCAAACTTTATAGCAAATGAAGAAGATTTAAAAGTTAATATCCTTTGTTGATATTAAGTATTCTTATGCTTAATAAAAGTGCATTAAATGCATAAAAATAATTAAGTAATAAATATGGTAAATGTTTTAGTATTTTATTTAATATAAACTAAAAAATAGTGTCGAATGATTGTACAAAATTGATTGTAAGAATAATGCATATGAAAGAGAACGAAATAAAAACTATAATTAATTTAAACATATATAATGCAATACATAAAGGCGATTTAAGCATATATATACTACTGACATAATCTAAAATAAAATAGCGAATGATATTTTCACAAGTTGTACTGGCTGATATATTAGAAAATCAGATATATCATCTATATTATACTAAATTACAAGGTTTTTTCAAGAGAAACAATATCATTTTGTCCTCAAACTAACATGCCAGATGATAATTAAAAGATGGATAAATTCAAATCTATATTAATTACCTGAATGCTTTCCTTTCCAATCCAACAGGCTAGGAAATATTCCTCTTTCCTGTCACCGGAATGATATGTGTACAACACGATATAACAATCACCACCATAGAATTTACCAATCTCATTCTTTGGAACAGGTGTCTTGGCACTGCCATTGATGCGCCAGACCTAGAAAATAAGCATTAATCAAACCTGTTAAAAAAGCTGATGTATGGATAAAACCAGAATATTCCAAAGCTTCAAGCACAAGTAATGGTTTGCTTGGGTTGGTCGGTGTCTGTGTTTGGGTGTAAGGTGGAGTTAATGGTAGGATCAGATTATGAGTACCTCGACTTTCCCACCACCTTCAAACAAAGGCGGAATCTCCTCATTTATAGGAGCATTTTTTGCGCATCCCTTAACATCAACACCTTGTTGTTTTAACAGAGCTACCAAAAAATACAAAAGTCAAAACAATATAATCCAACCAAGCATGTGCTCAAAATGGATCCTGTTACCTGCAACTTTTCCTTTTCCTTCCTCACCACCAGAACTTCCTGTACCACTTCCCAAAGGCCAAGATTCAAAGTTGGATTTGAATGAATGTGTCTCATAACCTTGAATAATTTGGATTATTCGAGTAGCCTTTGATCGGTTCTGACCATTAATAAGTTCCTGTAGAAATAATAATAAAAGGATCTGACAGGAAAACCGGTTTTAGAAAACCTACTACAATCAAATAAAAAAAAACTAAGGCAAAACCTCAGCAGCTTTGCAAGCAACTTTTCTCTCCTCCAATTGTGTTACCCGGCCAACCCAAACATGAACCTCAGCTCCAGAATCCAGTAAATAGCATTTGTTGTTTTCAAGCATTGCTTTAGAAGGGGTGCCTTCTTCCAACTTCAACTGACCATCATTAATACTACAAAAGGTATCAACAGTTTAAATGCTAACCTAACTTCTAGAACATACATAAAAAGTACATAAGAATAAGAGCTTGCCGAAATTGCAATCCACTCTACTGCTACAAAAGATTTTAGGGTCTGTTTATTTGGATCAAATTGGGATCCTGGAAATTAAAATTGTAGGTCTCATTGAAATTAGACTCTAATTCTAGTTTTGAAGCCTCAATTCCATCCAACCGAAAGGGCTCTCATAAGTTTTTATGAGTTAGATTCATTGAATAAATGTTCTGATACACACGAGACTTTATGTATGTTGTCATGTAGTGGAGCCTCCATCTTTGGAGATGGGAGTGCTTTGGAGATCCCAGCCTCCAGGTGCTAAACTAGAGCTTGTCTCTTGATTGGATCATTTATTTCATGCAATGCAAGTTCATATCCTTTATTTTAGATCTTGATACGTCTAGCCTATATCAATTGGTCCGACCTGCCGCTCCGTTAGGGTTCGTCGAAGCCCTAATTTCATCACATTTGGTTCCTTGTCCAACCGATAATGCTCGGTACCCACGATCCACCGATCCCGCGCCATGCCCAATTTGCTGATCCCGCGCATCGCCTGATCCGCGCTCGACGTCGTACGCGACAACAACGACTCGAAGATTCCAGCCCGACCACCGCTTCTTTGACGATTCCAGCGACCCGTGCTTAATGTCGCACGTTGACGACGTCCTCGCTCGTTGAAGGAGATGATACCAACACGCTCACCTCGCCCGACAACCGCTTGCGCATAGCCGCGCACCCCCCTTCCATCCCAGTCCTTCACTCCAGTGTTATCGTCGGCGGCCCTGCATCGGCTCCACAGCATCTCCATCAGCCTCCGACCCCCCCCCCCCGGCTTTCAGTCGCCCTCCAACTCATTCCCCAGCATTCCAGAGGTCCTCTTATGGGTTTTGCAACCTTCCACCAGCCGCTCCTCATCCGCGCTACTTTATGTCCGCCCAACACCTCCTTTTGTTGTGTCTGACAGCCCTCCTGCGACTCCTGCAGCATTCTAGTGTCCCTCATGCGACTTCTGTAGCATTCCGGCATCTCTACAGAGCCTCAAGCCACATTCTGCCGGCCCTCACACTACCTTTCCTCCATGTTCCTCTTTTTGGGATCAGTGCATGCTCGATGCAATTGAATTGAAGCTGCCATAGATAACCTCCTTGCCATGATACTTGTGCTTCGTCATCGACTTCTTACATATGTTGGTCGGTTAATAGATTTTCTCAAAGATTGATTTGCGTAATGCATACCATCAGATTCGGGTCCAAGAAGGGGATGAGTGGAAAATAATTTTCAAGACGAAGGATGAACTCTATGAGTGACCAGAGATGTCATTCAGTTTATCGAACGCTCTGAACATGTTTATGTGAGTCATAATTTGATCGTGCGTCCCTACATGGGCAAGTTTCTTGTTGTATACTTCGATGATATCCACATGTACAACCAGACACATTTGTGATACCTTCATTTGAGACTTATTTTCAATGTCTTCCGAAAGAAGAACACCGATATCCATCTAAAGAACTATAAATTCTTGTATGTGTCTCACTCATTTTTGGGGGTTTATATTGTCCTCCTCTAGAGTTTCTATTGAATCTGGCAAGGTTAAGTTCATTCACGAGTGACATGTGCCCACAACCAAACACGAGTCTGAAAGTTTTCATGAACTTGCCACCTTTTTATAGGAGATTGTCAAGGGTTTTAGCACAATTGTCGCCCCGTTACGAGCAACCTTCATAAATGCAAATTTCAGAAGGCGGCCACGTGGGTGTTCGAAAAGATCCAGGAGAAGTTTACTTCTACTCCTGTGTTGAGACTTCCTGATTTCAGCAAGGCATTTGAAGTGTCGTATCACATATATGGCATTGTCATATGAGGAGTTCTGAGTCAAGAGGATAATATAATTTCTTATTTCAATGAGAAGTCAAATAAGGCTCGACAAAAGTTCTCCAACTATGATAAAAAGTTTCACGCGGTCATTCACTTGCTACGATGTTGGAGGTATTATCATCCACCTACAGAACTCGTTCTTTATTCCGGCATCAGAATACTAAAATTTACAGGAGAAATTAGGCCACTGTCACACCAACTGAGTCGAGCATCTACAAAATTCCACTATGTTCTCAAACACCAAGCCAACATTGAGAACAAGTCAACAAAAACTTTGAGTAACCTTATTAGCTTGCAAACCCTACATGTGCGAGTTAATGGATTTGAGCACTTAGTTGCCAATTCTCCCACTTGTTTGAACTTGACGACATTTATGTTTCCTTCCTGAGAGATCCTCCTAATTCCAATGAGAGATTCCTAATTGGGAAGGTCTGCTTGTTCTGTGGCACTCATTTACGCATACCACAGACTTCCTATCGCGATTATTTGATTTGGGAGAAGCATGTAGGTGGGGCACTTAACTGCTTCGAGAAGGACAGACGATGACACTAGTTGAGGACTTCTTTTACAAGTTGAGTATGAAAAAAATGTGATTCGTGTTATCTTCCATTGTCGCGTCTGCCAGACAGCCAAAGGGTCATGACATAATATATGATTATATACACCTCCTTCGGTCCTCACCAAACATGGATCAATATAAGTACATATTTCCTGCTTAGACTTCCACGCACATTTAGGAAGCATGACTTTGTATGTTTGGTAGTTGATCGCTTCTTGAGGATGAGCAACTTTACAGTCAGCAACAAGACTTCTGATGCGTCTCATCGCGCAACCATATTTGAGAGAGATACCTTTAGGTTTAATGGTCCGCCAAAGACACCATGTTCTATCGTGACAATAGATTTATGACCTATTTTTGGAAGATGCTAGGAAGGAAGATTGGCACGACCCTAAGGTTTTCTTCGTCCTACCACCCACGTACTGGCGGCTAGACTGATCTTCTCAATAGGACTCTAGGGAATCTTCCAATGTGTCAAGTTGGGGAGCATGCTTCAAGTTGGGATTCCATTTTATTGATAAATGAGTTCACTTATAATATCACAGTCAATAGGATCACTGGGTAAAGTTCATTTCATACAGTGTCAGGGTAAAAACCTAAGAAGTCTATTGACCTTATTCTACCAATCATTGAGACTCATCTCAGTGAGTTTTCTTTTGTTCGCCATTTGTATGAGTTGCATGTGTTTATCGGACGAAAGATTGTAATTAATAATGAAACTTATAAGTCACATGAGAGTGCAATACTTTAAAGAAGACAAGCAAAATATGGTTCGTGTTAGGATAATGGGCACCTACACAGTGGTGCGAAGGATTGGAATAAATTTCTACGAGCTCTACATCTCTAAGAATATGAGAATTCACATGGTGTTCAATGTTGAGGATTTGACTCCATATTTTGAGCCACGTGAAAACAAGAATTCACACATTGACACTATCTCAAAGCCTCAACCATCTCAGACTCATCCACATCAACTTCAACCACAACCTCAATCCACCACTTAGGCACTAACAATCCTTCGGCAACAAAGAACATGCCCCGGTCCATAGGAAGCATAGCATACATCATGGCTCATGTGTTTGAAGTCACGTTAGACGAGATACATTGACATACCTGATTCACTGGAGAGGGCACCACCTCATAGTACCTCAGGAGTTAGATCAACTCACCCATGGAATATGCCGAGAGTATGATCATCTTTATTCAATGAAGAAGAATGCTTTCAAGATGATGGGAGTTGATGGTGATCACAGTTTGAGAGTGGGTCGTCACCCACTGGGGGATCGCATCACATTAACACTTGGCATTGATAGGATCATCATCTAAATGATCCAAGCTCGTAGTCGCGTATGGAGCGATTACAGGATTTTATGGTTTTTTAAAAAAAATTATTTTGAGAGATACTGACAGTCATTATAATTGCGCAATCTAGCCATTAAAGAGGAATCAGAGTCGTGGATCTCGATCCAACGACCTAGATCACTTTCCATAGACCTAATATCATGGGAGAGGGGAAATGTGAGCTCATTTCACAGGCTTTGTCGTATGGACGAAGGGAGAGGAGAAGAGGAGGAAGGGTTAGGGTTTGAGGAATCCAACCATTAGAGAGGAATCGAAACTCCAAACAAAGAGCCAAGGCCATATCGGTGAAGAACTCCTCATTTTGATCATCTTCTGTCCAATTTGGCAAAGTTTCCAAGGCACCAAAGGAGATCCAAGGGTAACGATTTCTCTCACCGGACTTGGCACCGTTTTGTATGCTCATGTCATTTGATTTCTTGCATTAGGAGAATCTACTCTCACTAATTAGTGAAGAATATGAACTCCTTTGGTTCGTTAAAACCCCAAGGCATGGGATTGCGCTATCGGCATGCTTGCATTAGAGAATCTGACACTTGAGTTCGGATTAGGCATGGTGTGTGAAGTCTACTGTTGTCATAGGCCCGAATTGGTGATGTTGCTCTGACTTTAGCATTTAGGGCTATTCTAGTTTGCGTGCTGGAAAATTACTCTGAGATAAACGTTATAACGAATGCGAGGTTGGGAATTTTGGGGGATTCTGGTCATCGCTAGGAAAGCCCCATGTTGGTGGCCTTTAATATGACAATTAGTGGTTCCCACGGTGCAGAGATAGTTAGGATGTCATTTTTGTTCGACCAAGAGAATAGTGGTATATGATGATCAGGTTATGATTGGGTGAATTGAGGGACATTGGAATGGTGAATTGGGAACTCTACAATGTGGAGAGGGTTGTATTGTAATTAGTATTTATCACCTGTGAGAGAGCGATTTTTGGTGAACACGCATATGTTTGAATTGGTCGAATGTCTTTAGAGACAAGTTGGGCTTCATACTTATGTTGTGAATCTGCATCAGAGACGAAATTACACCTCATGTTACTAGGAACTTGGATGAGCGATGAACCTACACCTTCTGTCACCACGAACTTGGATAGGAGATGACCCTATACCTCCTTTCGCTACAAACTTGAATGACAGGTGAACCTACACCTCCTGTCACTACGAACAGAGATGAACTTACACCTCCTGTCGCTACGAATCTGGACTGAAGATGAACCTACTCCTCCTTTCACAAATATAATGCGTGAATGTCATAAGAGCATGTGATTGTGTGGTCACGAGTACCCATGACACATGATGTAACGCCCCAGTCTACTGTGGGTGTGCAAAGTTCTACAAGTCTGCAGACCAGTGACCCCAACCCATCTCCATAGATCTGATTAGCCGCAGCTACTAATTCCAATGGCGGGTTGTTGAGGCTGGGGCTTGAACCCCAGACATCCTAGATAAGGGAGCTCTAAACTGGTACTCATCTAGGAGGTTTGGGGTTCAAGCCCCAGTCTCAACAACCCGCCATTGGAATTAGCGGTTGCGGCCAACCAAATCCATGGAGATGGGTTGGGGGTCTGCAGACCTGTAGCGCACCCACAGTAGGTTTGGGGCGCTACATAAAAAAGTGCTTTTTATATAACGCCTCGATCTGCTGTGGGCGTGCTACAGTTCTGCAGACTAGTGACCCCAACCCCTCTCCACAGATCTGTTTGGTCGCAGTCACTAATTCTAATGACGGGTTGTTGAGATTGGGGCTTGAACCCTAAAACTAGTAGATAAGGAAATTTTAAACCGGTCCTCATCACCAATTAAGCCAATCAATTGGTGATGAGGACCAGTTTAAGGATCCCTTATCTAGGAGGTCTGGGGTTCAAGCCCTAGCCTCAACAATCCACCATTGGAATTAGCGTTTGTGTCTAATCAGATCCATGGAGAGCGGTTGGGGTCACTGGTCTGCAGACTTGTAGCGCACCCACAGCAGACCGGGGCGTTACATAATAAATGCACTTTTGATGTAACACCCCAGTTTGCTGCGAGCACACTACAGGCCTGCAGACCAGTGACCCCAACCCATCTTCACAGATTTGTTTGGCCGCAACTACTAATTCCAATGGTGGGTTGTTAAGGCTGGGACTTGAACCTCAGACCTCCTAGATAAGGGATCTCTTAACTAATCCTCATCACCAACTGAATTGCAGCTCAATCGGTGATGAGGACAAGTTTAGAGATCCCTTATCTAGGAGTTCTGGTGTTCAAGCCCCAGCCTGAACAACCCGCCATTGGAATTAGTGGATGCAGCCAATCAGATCCGTGGAGATGGGTTAGGGTCACTGGTCTGCATACCTATAACGCACCCACAGTAGACTAGGGCATTACACATGCGATGCTATGATAGGAAGTTGTGGTGAACCCAACCATCATAAATATTGCACACTTAGGCTCCCCTTTATTTATTGCTCAATAAAGAAGATTGTTTGATGTTGAGCCTTAACTTATGTTGTGCAGCTTTCACATATATATACTATTTTGATTTGCATATTGCTTGCATATGTTTGCAAACTTGCAGGTGTGCAATGACTCTCCCCGGAGTCTGATAGAATGGTCAGGGAGAGGGATTGTTACACAGTTTGAGAACAATTTATAGATGACTCGTTTTCTCTAATTTGTATTTGGTTGCAGGTAGTGTAGCACGTGGAGGTGCATAGCGGGCCAAAGCCCAAAGTTGCCTAAGAAAAAAAATGCCACCTAGATTACTTTTATGTATTTTTCTTTTGTGTACTGGGTCTGCGTGTTCCAAGTTGGTTATTTGATGTAAGGACTATTGATGAGGACTTGTACGGGCCATAAGGCCAAACTTTACTTTATTTCTGGTTGCAGTGTGTATATTCTCTTGTGAGTATATGAGTTATATTTTGCTTTTGTTGGACTGCATAAGCTCTTAAATTGTAGAAGTTTTAGTATTGTACCATCTTATAATGTTTAGCTTGTGAATGTTCTATGTTGTAGGGGCCAGTTGGGCCCATGTTATATGGCATTTTACAGGTCAAATGTTACAATTTGATATCAGACTTTAGGATATCGATCTAGTAGTCTTTATGTTTGCGAGTGAAACCTTTTAAGGGGTGGTGTTCACATATAGTGCGAGTACCTATACGACTAGTTTAAAAAGAATGTCCACTTAAAATGAATATGCTTATTTTCAAGTTTCAGAACCTAAGTGTTTTATGTGTTGATTTTTTTTTATTTAGGTCGCGAGATTTTGTGTTTCACATTTATAGTCGACTAGGAGCGGTGTGTGTCCTTCTCAGCCCTATGATGCTGGAGATAGCAGTATGACTGCCATGACTGCTCGACTAATCATAGTGGAAAGGTGGGACATATGGCGCGTTCATGTTGGAGTGGTCTGCCGAAGGCAGAGACAAGTTGTTAATGTTACGCATGTAGCGGGCCATAACTATGCGGAGAAAGGGAAGACAATAGAATCGTTCGCTTCCCAGTATCCTCCGGCCAAATCGGGAGTGTTCTCCCTTGGACAGCAGGAGGTCATCTGGTAGAACAACGTAATGAAAAACTTTAATTGATCTTCAACTATCATGTGATTAGCTCTTTTAGATACTGACACTACACATTCCTTTTTCTATCTGAAGAATTCATTATGCGGATCGGAGTGCCGTATGTTTTGATGAAAAACGGATTGGATGTATTGTTTCCCAATGGTTATGCGATGAGCATGGATAAAAAACGTCGACTGAAGGTCCGGACTGGAGAATGAGATTTTGATTTGAAAGCTCTCTTACTACCTTTATCGAAGTTTGACGTGATCTTTGACATGGACTAGCTCTCGAGACAAAATGTGTGCATAGATTGCAAGGAGAAAGAAGTCAAATTGGGTAGGAACAGAAGGTGAGACACAATTGACAGGCCTACAAAGATTGAGAGAGACGGCAATGTACGCACTTCAGGTAGTGAAGGCAGTTCGAAAGGGTTGTTCTTCACTTTGTTTGAGGCTTTGGAGCAAAAGCCAAATTTGTTATGGCCAGTGGTAGCGGAGTATGTGGACGTCTTTTCTAATTAACTCTATGGGGCTCCACCTCAGTAGGAGATTAACTTTTGCATTGAGTTAGTGTCGGGTGTCAAACTCGTGTCACGCTCACTTTATTGGATCGAGCCAAAGGAGATGTTGGAGTTGAAGGTTCAACTGCAGGAATTGCTAAAGCAAGGCTACATACGCCGAGCTCCTCACCTTAAGGCGTATCATTTCTATTTGTGAAAAAGAAGGATGGTAGTTTGCGGCTATGTATAGATTATAAAGAGTTGAGCAAGTTGACGGAAAAGAACAAGTACCTCGTCCCTCGAATCAACGAATTGTTTGACCAACTGTTAAGTTCTATCGTATATTCTAAGTTAGACTTGAAGTCTAGCTATTATCAATTGCAGATAGAGGAGAGTGGTTGTGACACCGCCAACTACAGGTATTATTTACTTATCTAATTATGTTAATGAACACCGACGTAAATTAGTACGAAGCAAAGTTAAAGAATAACGTGTTAATACGTATAATGTTATTAGACAAAACCAATTAAATAAATGATAAACAAATAAAGTGGATTAAGTGGTAAGAAAGAGGAGGACCGGCTGCAATGGTTTGAACCGGCGGTTCCCGGTTAATAAAAGAATAGGGGTGTGTGTGGCATCCACGGGTTAAGCGGCGCTCGATAAGAGATAATAAAATAGCCCGCTCTTCATTTCTTCTCTTCTGATTCCGCACAAGAAGCCCAGGCGACGGACAAAGCTGCATGCCGCTGATCCTTCCCGAGGCCTCATTTCTCCTCCGATTTTTGTGATTTCTCCTTCGATTGAGAGGTAACTCCTCTTTAGTCCTATTGTTTCTGTTATAAAAGCCCATGTAAATGGCCCATTATTGAGCCCATGTTCTATTTTATTTCCTTCTTCTCCTATTAGTCTCACACCATTGTATAGGATTTCTTCTCTCCTTTTCTCTCCTATATATTTGTATTCTCTCCTTATATTTTGACATACAAGCAATACATACAAGTTTTGAGCTCACTCAACATGGTATCAGAGGGAACGGTTCGGTCCTTGCGGTTTCACCTCCTCTAACCGCCCGGCCCGTCTTCCTCTTCTGTCCGCATTTCCTCTGCGGTCTGCTCTTCTACTCCCCGGGTAGCGGACTCTCCTTCCCGCCCTTTCTCTCTGTGGCTTCTCCTTTTCTAACCGCTGCCTGCTCTCCTTTCTCTGCCTCCCTCCCGCCCGTGGATCCACCTCTCAGTTCCCTTTATAGCCTTTCCTCTCTACCCGTGGGCCCTACTTCCCGCGGCCAGCTCTGTCTTCATCTTACCGCGCGGGCTCCTTCTCGCCCGGTCCCTCCTCTTCTTGCTGCTCGAGTATTCCTACTTGCGGCCTCTTCTCTCGTTGTGCCATGTCGCGCGGTCTCTTTTCTCGCTCGTTCATCTTCTCCTTGCCGCTCGAGTACTCCTACTCGCGGCCTCCCCTTGCGACTTAGCATGCCGCTTGCGGTGCCGCTCGAGTTCCTTCTCGCGGTCCCTTTTCTTGCCGCTCGAGTTCCCTACTCACGGCCTTTTGCCCTCTGCTTCCTCTCGCTGCTTCCCTCTTCTAGTCGCGCGGTCTCTATATCTAACCGCTGAGACTTCTCTCTTTAGAGCCGTCTTCTCTTCTCGCTCTTGTTTGGTCGGTGGTGTTCACACAGTGACCGTGCGGATTGTCCTTGCTCTCTCTCCGCACCTGGTCGCGGCCTCCTGTCGCTCTCTCCCCTGGGCTTGTCGTCGTGACTACCCGCTGCGGCCTCTTATCTAACCGCGCGGGCTTGTCGTGCGTCTCTTCTACGGTGGCCTCCACCTCTTCCCGCGCGCTCTTCTATTCGTTGCGGCCTCCCCAGGCTCCATGGGCTCCTCCATCGACTCTACCGTACCGGCGGCTAATCCTCCTGCTGACCGCCCGGCTTCTCTTCCAGACCTTCGAGATGAGCTGCGGATCACAACTATCTCATTGTCGAGGAATACGAATTTTGTTCCATGGGTCCACTCGATTCGGCGTGTTCTTCAGGCCAAGGGCCTTGTGCTTCACCTTACTAACGACCCTCCTTCCCCTACAACTGATGACTGGCTACGTAATGACGGCCGCGTCCAAACATGGCTCCTTAATTCGCTAGAAGGTGAGCCAAACCAAATAGTCATGTACCATGAGACCGCCAAAGCTATGTGGGAGGAGCTTCACTCCTTATACTCTGGAAAGGATAGTCTTCAGCACCTCTTTGACATTATTACCGACCTTCAGACTCTTGATGTTGGCGGGGCTGCTGACATTACCTCATTTGTTGCTCGTGCCAAGACTCTTGCAGAGGCCTGGATCTTGCATCAGCCTTCTACCACCGACCTTACTGCTCAGCGCACGCAAAAGGAGGGTGTCTGCATTGCCATGATGATGGCTCCTATCCCGCATCACCTTCAGAGCATCCGGGCTCAGGTGTTGGCCTTGGCCTCTACTCCCTCCCTCTTTGATGTCTGCTCTATGCTCCTTCGAGTATCACCACCTCTGGATTCTCCGGCACCCCCTTCTCCGGCCCTCCTTCACCAAACCATTTCCCCCTTGCTTTCCCCACCGACCTCTGCTCGCGGTGGACGTTCCGGCTCTCGCGGCAAGGGGCGTGGGGGTCGGGGCCGCCCCAAGTGTTCCTATTGCGGCCGGGATGGCCACACTGATGTCGTCTGCTACAAGAAACATGGCTATCCTCCTCGCCCAACTGCGGCTGCTACCACTGATGGCTCCTCCTCCACTGGTACCGACCATGAGGTCATTCGCCTCCAGCTACAGCAACTCCAGGGGCTTCTTAGCCCTCCCTCTGCTTCTGTTGCCTCCATATCTATTGCAGGTATTACTTGCCTTTCCTCCAGTCCACGTTGGATCTTGGACTCAGGTGCTACTCATCACATCACCTCGATGAGGCCACTCAAGTACTCGAATGTTCCTCATCCGCAATCTATCACTGTCGTTAATGGGGAGACAGACGGTCTCCGGTTGCGCCGACATCTCTCTTGCCCCCTCCCTCTCTCTTCGCTCGGCTCTTTATGTTCCTGGCTCTCCATTTTATTTGCTTTCAGTTGGTTGCCTCACTCATGATATGGATTGCTCTGTCACATTTACTCCATCTACTTTTTTGACACAGGATCGGCGGACGCGGACTACCATTGGTAGGGGTCGACTGCAGAACGAGCTCTACCTTCTTGATGCCTCTCCTCCTATCCTCTCCTCCGTCTTCGCTGTTGATTGACATCGCCGTCTTGGGCATGCCTCTCTACCCGTTCTCCAAAAGGCGTTGCCTGATGTATCTTTTCCTGCTTTCAAATGTGATTCTTGTATTTACGGAAAACAACCGCGCACTTCTTTTCCTGCGCATTGTACTAGGAGTTCTGCTCCGTTTGATTTACTGCACTCCGATATTTGGGGTCCTTTCAAACTTACTAGTATCTCTGGTTATCGTTATTTTATAACTTTCATTGATGATTATTCTCGCACAACATGGTTTTACCTACTTCGTGATCGCTCCGAGCTCCCTCGCATATTTCGCGATTTTATACAAGAAACTCGAACGCAACTCTCCACAACAATCAAAACAGTGCGCACTGATAACGCTCGTGAATACACCGGTCATGAATTTGCCAATATATGTGCAAAATTTGGTATTATTCATCAAAACTCCTATGCCTACACCCCCCCCCCAACAAAATGGCGTTGTCGAACGAAAGAACCGTCACCTCCTCGACGTTGCCCGCTCCCTCATGCTTTAAATGCATGTTCCAAAACTTTACTGGAACTTTGCGGTCTCCACTGCGTGTTTCCTCATCAACCGTCTCCCTTCCTCGATTCTCAACTCTTCCACTCCATTCAGCCTCATATTCCCCTTTACTCCGGCCTTCCCTATCACACCAAGGGTCTTTGGCTGCACTTGTTTCGTTCACCTCCTGGGTCCCTCCTCGGATAAGTTGGATCCCCGTGCAGCTAAAACTATTTTTGTCGGCTATTATCGCACTCAGAAGGGCTACCTCTGTTACTCTCCGGTAATCCGTAAGGTCATCGTCTCCGCCGATGTTACTTTTTGGGAAGATCAACCTTTCTTTTCCCCGCCTCTCGCTCCTTCCTCCCTGACGACATCTCCACCAATGCTTATACCTCGATCCGTCATCCCTACTACTGCGCATGTTTCCCTACGTCCTCCTGCTTCTGCTCCTGCACCCTCCAAGCCACCAGTTATCTAGGTTTACACTCGCCGTCTTCCTCCTCGTTCCGCTACCCCTTTGCAGTCAGCCTCATCCTCGGCTACCCCGCGCCCTGCTGATCAAGTATCTCCCTCCACCGCCCATCCTCTGGCAAATTATGTCTCCCTGCATTTTCTCTCTCCCCAACTGCACACCTTTGCCACTTCTATTTCCTCTATTTCGGTTCCTAACACTGTGCAGGAGGCGCTTCAACATCCTGACTGGAAGGCTGTCATGGAAGAAGAAATGACTTCTCTCTGGGCCAACCAGACCTGGACTCTCGCACCACTTCCCCCGGGTCAGAAACCGGTTGGGTGTAAGTGGGTCTTCGTCGTCAAACATGCCTCTCATGGGACGGTTGACCGTTTGAAAGCTTGGCTAGTCGCCCGGGGCTTCACCCAGCAACAAGGGATGCACTATGAGGAAACTTTCTCTCCGGCGGCCAAACTCAACACCGTTCGGGTTCTTATCTCGGTGGTTGTCCATCGTCGGTGGCCCTTACTGCAACTGGACATTAAAAATGTCTTTTTGAATGGCGACTTGCAGGAAACTATCTATATGCAGCAACCTCTCCGGGTTTGAGACCATGGGGGAGTCTCAGGTTTGTCGCCTTAAGAAAGCTCTGTATGGCCTCAAACAATCACCACGAGCATGGTTCAACAGGTTCAGTAAGGCTCTTCGGGAGGTCGGTTTTTCTCGCAGCACGGCAGACTTCTCGATATTCACTCGTCACCGAACAACAGGGACAGTTCTTCTGTTAGTTTATGTTGACGACATCATCATTACGGGAGATGACGCAAAGGGAATACAGGAGGTCAAACAACATCTCGGTACAGTTTTTCAAACAAAGGATCTGGGACCCCTCCGGTATTTTTTGAGCCTTGAGGTTGCTAGACGGCCAGATGGTCTCGTCCTTTCTCAGCGGAAGTATTGTCTCGACCTTCTTCATGATGCGGGTTACTCTGGTTGTAAGCCGATCAATACTCCAATGGATGTAAATCACAAGTTATATGCTAAGGATTCCGATTCAGATCTATTACTCGAGAATCCTGAATACTATCGCCGTCTAGTTGGAAAATTGATCTACCTCACGGTAACTAGACCGGATATCTCTTTCGCAGTTGGAATTGTCAGTCGGAATATGCATTCCTCGTGAAGATCTCATCTTCACGCCGTTGAACGCATTCTCAGATACCTCAAAACGGCCCCTGGTCAAGGATTGGTCTACAAGATCTCATCTTCAGCTCCCACATTGATAGCTTACTCAGATGCTGATTACGCTGGTTCTCTTGATGATCGACGGTCAACCAGTGGGTTTTGCACATATTTTGGAGGACATTCGATTACGTGGCAGAGCAAGAAACAAACTGTTGTGGTTCGATCATCTGCTGAGGCTGAATACCAGGCAATGGCGTCTGTAGTTTCTGAACTAACGTGGCTGGAAAGTCTTCTTACCGATCTGGGTATAAGACTTCCTTCCTCAGCCCTTCTCCTTTGTGATAGCCAAGCAGCTATACATATTGCCAAGAACTCGGTATTCCATGAAAGAACTAAATATATTGAAATTGATTGTCACTTCATCAGAGAAAAGGTTCAAATGAAGAAGATCGACCTGAAGCATGTTCCCGGTACAGAACAAGTTGCGGATGTGCTCACTAAGGCTCTTCCCAGTACACTCTTCTATCAGTGTTTGTCCGAGCTCGGTGCATACGATTTGTACGCTCCAGCTTGCGGGGGAGTGTTAAAAAAGCCCATGTAAATGGCTCATTATTGGGCCCATGTTCTATTTTATTTCCTTCTTCTCCTATTAGTCCCACACCATTGTATATGATTTCTTATCTCCTTTTCTCTCCTATATATTTGTATTCTCTCCTTGTATTTTGACACACAAGCAATACATACAAGTTTTGAGCTCACTCAACAGTTTTTATTATGATGTTTTTGCATGGATTGAAAAGAATAGGAACCCTAGGGTTTGAGGTTTCTAGTATTTCTTTTAATTATTTGGTATGAAAAGTTTCTGTAATGGATTATTATGCTCTAATCCGTGATTTCAAGTAATTTTGGTAAAACCCTAGTTAAAGTCATGTTGATTTCTAAAAGTGAACTGATTCTAGAGTTGGAAAAAGAAACCTTAAGAACTCTTAGCATGGATCTCTCTCTCACATGAGCAAAACCCTATCCTTATGGTCTTTGGGTGGCAAATCTTTTGAGGGAAACATTATCCTTATAATCCAAATAATCATTTGGAGGCTAAGGATTGCTGCCCCTCTCACTAAATCAATGAAAAAGTACTGATTTAAACTAGGGCAGCAAACCCCTAACTTATGTACGCCTCCTTTGACCTAATAAGGTCAAATGAAACCGTCAAGATAATTGTGAAGAGACAAATGATGTTTGACGGCATCGATTTGATGTTCTTAAAATACTTAAGGATGGTATGTTATAGGTAACGACATCTCATGAACCGGGTGACGCAACGATGGTGACAGAAGTGACAAAGGCAACGGGAAGACCACTGCGAGTTCTTACCCTTTTTATAATTACTCTTGTTATGTTACATGATTATTATTGCTAAGATTGTTTTATGTTAAAAAGAAAAGAAACATAATTAATCACGTAATCATGAAAATGAATAAGACAAGTAAAAATGAATAACGTGATGAAATATACTAGGTTAAGAGTGAACCCAACTAGTGGAGGTGGGGTGAATGTCCTCGCAATACATAATAGAATGAAAGTAAGTAAACGTGCGAATAAGAAAAGGCATGTGAATGAAAGTGTGCGAATAAGAAAAGGCACACAAGCACACTATATAAATGTAACGAAATGGTAATGTACCTTTAACGCTGTCTGATAACAAAACGAGAGTATAAGAAGAAGGAAACAAGCACCAGATATATATATATGAGGAAATACAAAGATGTATACGTACATAAATGAAAATAAATGCAAACAACATGAACGCAAATGCAAGTAAAATGTACAAGGAATGAAATAATAATAAGATGAATAAAAAAAAATAACAAGAAAGTGAATGAGAGAAAACGTAATAACAAGGAAATACACATTTATAAATCTCAAAAGATAAATAAGACACTATAGTAATCAAGGGAACAATAAGAATTCATTTAGTATTTTGACTAATAGAAAATGTAACTAAAACAGGTCAAGGAGGAAACCACTCCCGGCAGCTCTAGCCACCCCCTTCACGCTGCGAGAAGATGTACAAGATATTGATCGAGGTCGTCACCATTGTCTTCGGAGTTCTGGATGCCCACAAGTCTTCCTGTCGTGATCCTGATTGCCCTCATGATGAATTCCAGTTTTGTTTTCAGTAACAGCACCATGTAATATAGTGTCTTGCAGTATAGTTTTTGATCTGTTGCTCATGAGCATGTTTGTTATGATCATATAGTGTGCTGGTATCTGTAGCATAGATTTTGAGATAGCTCATGTTTTGTATACATATATCGAGTTATCTATTGGACAATATGTTATATTATATCTGTAATATAAATAAAAAACATGTTTTGTTTTCCTGCACTTTTTCTTTATGTACTTTGTGGCTTTAATTGCTGAATTTTCAAATACCCGACGCGCCTCTAAAAATGAGATATATGTAAATTGTAACGGTAGCCTAGAAAGTGGGGCCGTTACAATTAAATGGTATCAGAGCTAGCTTTGAACTTTCGGCGAGACAAGAGTACATAGGACTTAAGTAAAACAAATCAATGACAATGTAAATCTTCAAGTTTCAAGAACCCTTCCGCACCTATTTGAGTAGATGACAAAGAGATGAACACGAAGGGGAACAAAGTCGCATGGCTGAAGAAAGATATAGAGAGAGGTCAAATCCTCCTTTATCGGAAGTCATGCAAGCACTAGCAGAAGCTATTCGGATGGGCAATACTGTTGTCGCCACATCACAACCATCAACGTCAAGTGATCCATAAGTGAAGCAAATCCTAGACATGGGGCCGCCCTTATTTCGAGGTGGTTTAACTCTGATGAAAACCCAAGGGCTTGATAAAGAGGATCGAACTAATTTTCAATGCTATGAAATGTCCCGACGATCGGAAAATTGATTTAGTCGTCTTCTTGCTGGAAGGAGAGGCTGATCGGTGGTGGGACAATCTGAGGCAAGGGAGATTTGCTGGACGTGAGAATTCTGTTATCCTCTGGGCCAAGTTCTTGAAGGAATTCATTAACGGATTTGTTCCTCCGTCAGAAAAATAGATGCTTCAGGAGAAATTCCTTCGCTTGATGCAAGGAAGTCGCACAGTTATTCAATATGAAACTGAAATTCGCACAACTGGTGTATTATGCTGGAGATGTAGTCGCCAAACAAAACGATCGTTGTTTTCGATTTCAATTGGGTTTACGAGAAGATGTGCGTGTGCATCTAATCAAATGTGAATGAAGGAAGACAATATTTACAAAAATACCTTTAGTACGAGGCACAGACACTTTGAGTTCGTAGTCATGTCGTTTGGATTGACAAACGCGCCAGCTGTTTTTATGGACTTAATGAACCGGGTATTCAAGGAATTCTTGAACAAGTTTGTTATTGTATTTATCGATGACATTCTGATATATTCTAAAGATAAGGGTGAAACATGCAGAACACTTAAAGATTGTGTTGCAGATATTGAAAAATCACGCCTTATATGAAAATTTTTCAAAATGTGATTTCTGGTTAAATGAAGTCTCTTTCTTGGGTCATGTCATCACGGAGTATGGATTATCTGTAGACCTAGCAAAAGTAGAAGCGATTATGAATTGGCCAAGACTGACTACTGTCACAGAAATTCGGAGATTTCTCGGGTTGGCATGCTATTACAGAAAATTTGTAAAAGATTTTTCAGCAATTGCACCACCGCTTACTAAACTAACCCGAAAGAATGTTTCATTTCTCTGGACTGATGAATGTCAAGAAGCATTTGAAGAATTAAAAGCAAGATTGACCACAACACCAGTGTTAGTTATGCCATGTGGAATTGAGGGTTTTCAAATCTACAGTGATTTTGAGATAGCTCATGTTTTGTATACATATATTGAGTTATCTATTGGACAATATATTATACTGTATCTGTAATACAAATAAAAACATGTTTTACTTTCTTGCACTTTTTCTTTATGTACCATGCGGCTTTAATTACTGAATTTTCAAATACCTGACGCCTCTGAAAATGAGATATATGTAAATTGTAATGGTAGCCTAGAAAGTGGGGCCGTTACAATGGTATCCCAAATATGGCATTCATCGCACATTATGGGCATTATGAGTTTACAATAATGGAGTTTGGGCTTACGAATGCACAGTGAGTATTCATGGATCTCATGAACAGGCCGTTCTGAGAGTACCTGGATCAATTTGTCATCGTCTTCATCGATGACATCTTGGTTTACTCACAGTCGGAAGAGGAGCATGCAGATCACCTGCATGACATTTTGAGCGTTTTGAGGAGACACCAACTTTAAGCCAAATTCTCAAAGTGTGAGTTTTGCTATCTACCTATTTGCGACATTCCTTAGTCATGTTATAAGTGGAGAAGATACTACAATGGATACGTTACAGAATGCAGCGATCCACGATTGGTCTGAGCTAAAGAATGCGGCAGAGAACCAGAGCTTCTTAGGACTTGTTGGCAATTATAGGACTTCTCGAGAATTATACTTCCTCTCACTACACTTGTAACACCCGGAAATATTTTAATAAAAATAATGGAAATACACCGACAATGAAAACCATAAGGTCAGTGTCGTGATTTTTGAAATTGTTGGAAGTTATTCAACGATCATTTTTGTAATGACTACTTTACCGCCGAGGACAATTATTTTATTGACGAGTTTTCTGCGAACATTTTTAATTTGCCGATGAATTTTTGTTAATGTCGACTTCGAAGTCATACAATATTTTCGAAACTCTCAAGGTGGCCTTCGATTTCTTTTATTGTGGCTGGAATTCGATTTAGTTGGTTTACGTGTGGCCGATTAAAAGTGGCAGGCTGGTTATCAGGATTGGATTAAGTATAATTAAAGTTATATAATAGGCCGGTTCTGGACGACTCTCTCTTGATAAATCGAGAAGTTCTCGATGCTTTCTTCTTTCTTCTTCATCAAGACATATTGCACAATTTCTTTGTCATTCTCGCCTAGCCCTCTATGGACAAAGAGCTCTCTCTCAACGGGACCTCTGCATGTCGATTCTTCTCCTAAGCGCCTAGCCGACTCTCCTCTCCCTCGACAACGGCAGTGCCCTAAATTATGGCATTAAGTGAGTATTGCAGCGCCAATTCTGTGTGATTTTAGAATGTATCAAGCTTATCTTCTCTCTTCATCTTCACTGTACGTATTTTCTCTTCTTCCCTCTCCAATCCTTAATTTTTGATGGATATGATGATAAATAAGGGTAGTTTGATATTTATTGGGGGCTAGTTGGTTTTATATGGTTAAAGATATTCATAGGAAAAGGAAAGGTGGTCTAGAAGCATGCAAAGTGGTGTTGGGACCCAAAGTACCCCGCATGCAGGACTTAGCATAGACTTTTTATAGTAGTGACTATGTTATATGTTCTAGACTTATGTTTGTACTCTTGTAGTAGCACTCATAAATTGCCTTATATCGATATATGTCTGGTTATGGGACTATGTATTGTATAAATATACCTTTAATGAAATGAAAGTTTTTATTTTGTATATTTTTATATATACTCATTGTACTTCTGTATATTGTATTGCACTCGAAAAATGTTGTTTGTGATGTTTACTTTAAAGTTGTGGCATTCTGCGGGGCATTTCAAAACTGACAAGGAGCGGAAGTTCATTTGTACGTCGGAGTGTGAATGAGATTTTGCAAAATTGAAAAGTCGACTGATCTTTGCACTGATCTTGAGTTTACCATGTGGAACAGAAGGTCATCAGGTTTTTAGTGAAGCCTCAAGAAGCGGATTGGGTTGCGTGCTTTGTCAGTTAATAAAGGTGATAGTGTATGTATCATGTCAATTGAAGGTGCATGAGAAAAACTATCTGATCCATGACATGGGGTTGGCAGTTGTTTGCTCTCAAACTGTGGCAACACTATTTGTACAGTGTGAAGATCAAAATTTTCTCAAACCATAAGAGCTTGAAGTATCTCTTAAATCAGAAGGAGCTGAATATACGCCAACAAAGGTGGACGGAGTTCTTGGGGAACTAAACCATCGACCTCCACTATACTCCAGGGAAAACGAATATGGTCATTGATGTATTGAGTCCGTGGGACCAAACTGAAGCAAATTGGATTTTGGCGTACGATGACCTTCTAGGTTGTGATTTGGAGGTGTTGGAGATAACTTGTGCGGATAGAGGAACAATGGCTATTGCGTGCTTGAATTGGACAAAGGTCCAATACGACATTGGGGATTGAGTTCAGAAAGTGTTGGCGCATGGTGAGAGCATGCAACATTATGTGGCGGAAACCGTGGAGGGTCAAACACCAAATTTTTTAATGAAGACGAGCTTTTGAGGAAGGATAACCGGTTATGTATTCTAAATGTTGGGAAACTACGTGATGAGTTGATATACGAGCCACATTTTAAGTACTTGATTCATTCGGGAAGCACAAAAATGTTCATGGGCCTGAAGAAATTGCTCTAGTGGTAGGACATGAAGAAAGATGTAGCATTGTATATGGTGAGGTGCTAGACTTGTGTGCTAGTCAAGGAAGAATGTCAAAGACCTGGTGGGTTTTTAAAGTCGGATGATATTTCGATGGTCTTTATGCATGACTTGCTAAGGTTGCTGCAGGGTAACAACGTAATTTGCGTGATCGTGGATCGTTTGATGAAAGTAGCGCACTTTATTCTGAATCAGAAGGATGATTCAGTAGAGAAGCTTGTCGAGTTATATGTTAGAAACATTGTTCGGCTACATGGTGTTCCTCGTAGCATTGTTAACAATCAAGATAGACACTTCACTTCTAATGATTGGAAGTATGTTCATCACCCGTTGCGCACTAGACAATGGAGGATATATTGTGGGTGTGTGCATTAGATTTTCGGAAGAAATGGGAGAACTACCTTAATATAATTAAATTTTCCTACAAAAACATCTATCAGGTGAGTATCCAAATAGCATCATTCAAGGTGTATTGTGGTAGGAGGTGTCATACGACATTGTCTTGGGTGGAGACGGGTAACACAAAGCTTTTGAAGCACAAGGATTTTGATTAGGAAAATGAGACAATTTGAACGATTTGGGAGAAGTTGCTAATTGTCCAAGATATGCAGACAAATTATTACAATGTAAAGCACAAAAATTTGGAGTTCGTCGTGGGTGGTTGGGTGTACCTAAAGATCAAGTTGTTCAAGGGACTGTCAAGTATTTGACGCTTGAAGAAGCTAAGCCTAAGATATTTAGGACTGTTTGAGATAAATGAGTGCATTGGCAGTGTTGCTTACCATCTTGCGTTGTTGATGAAGCTTAGTGGAATGCACATATTTCACATTTCAGTGTCGGGAAAAGTCGTATAGGAACCAACTCAAATCGTCGAGGTTGATAGAGTGTCGATGGACAGTAGACTATTAACCAAAGTTGGAACTATTTGCATTGAAGACATAAAAATTCGACAGTCGCAGACTAAGGCAATAAATATGATAAAAGATCATTGAGACAATTGTGAATGTAAGGAGTTCTCTTGGAAATGGGAGCAAACTATATGAGAGTACCCTGAGTTGTTACTTCGGGTATAAAAAGTTTTGTTGTGTTCCTAATTTTAAATTTAGGGATGAAATTTCACCAAGTGGAGAATTGTAACACCCCATTTTTATACACTATATCTCGTAAGTATCACTTTACGCACGAGCATCGTTCATTGGAAGTTCAACAGTTAAATTCAATAAGAATTACTGAATTTCCTTCAGGCCCAACCAATGCATTTTTGGCACTACCAGCGCATTTTTGGCTGTTTCGAAAAGGAGGTAGTGGATTTCCTTCACTCATGATGGTTTGTTTTAGCATAAATGAAAGAAATATAAATTTGATCATGCATTTTACGCACAACCATGGGCACGGTCGTGCGATCCATATAAAATAAAGATTTTGATGTTTAATCGGTGTCAAAGTTCTCGATCCAATGGCTCAGATCACTTGCTCTTGACCTAATATCATTGGAGGGGCGAAATGAGAGCTCATTTCGCGGGTTTTGTCATGGACGAGAGGAGAGAGGAGAAGAAAAAAGAGGGGCTAGGATTCAAGGAATAAGAGCTCCAATCGAAGAGTCGGGGCCGTATTGGCAAAGGGCTCCTCATTCTGGTCATCTTCCATCCCATTTTGCAAAATTTCTCTGGCGCCAAAGAGAGCACCAAGGGTAACGATTTCTCACCAGTCTTAGGACTGTTTTGTGTGCTTATGTCTTTTGATTTTCGCATTATGAGAGTCTCCACTAACTAATTAGTAGAGTGTATGAATTCCATTGGATCGTTATAATCCTGGGGAGTGATATTGCATCCTCGACATGCTTGCATTAGAGAATATAATGCTCGAACCCAAATTAGGCACGGTGTATGAAGCTTACACGTAGTCGTTGGCCCGGATCGGTGATGTTGTTATGACGTTAGCATTAAAGATTATCCTAGTCTGCGTGCTAGAGAGCTACTTTGAGAAAAACGTTATAATAAACACGGGGTAGGAGATTTTTGTCATCCCTAGAAAAGCCCCATGTTGGTGGCCGTGTTAATATGGCAATTAGTGGTTTCCATGGCGTGGAGATAGTTAGGATGTAATTATCATTCGATGACCGTGAGAACAACCTTATGTGATAATCGAGTTATGATTGGGCGAATTGGGAACTCCACGGTGGGTAAAGCATTATATTGTAGTTAGTATACGTAACCTGCAAGAGAATGATTGTTGATGAGCACACCTATGCTTTAATTAGTTAAATGACCTTAAAGCCAAGTTGGACTTCATATTGTATTGTGAATCTTGACCGAAGATGATTACACCTCCATTGTTCAGAAAGTGGAGATGAGCGTACACCTACGAACATGGACGGGAGATGAACCTATATCTCATGTCGTTGCAAACTTGGATGGGAGATGAACCTACGCCTCCTGTCACTAAGAACCTGGACTGGAGATAAACAAACACCTCATGTCGCTACGACTCGGGACTAGAGACGAACTTACACCTCTTGTCTCGGATATAATGTGTGAATGTCATGAAAACATGTGGTTGTGCAATTAGAAGTACCCACGACTCTTGTGTTGATTGTGTGAGTGTTATGCTAGACTCATGCAATGCAATGAAAGGAGGTTGTGGTGAACCCAACCATCATGAATATGCACACTTAGGCACCCATTTATTTATTGCTCGATATAGAAGATTGTTTGATGTTTGATCCTTCACTTGTGTAGTGTAGCATTCACATATATATTCTTCTTTGATTTGCATATTGCTTCATGGTTGTCAGTATCGCGATCTGGATCATATGATCTTACTATCCTATGTGTGACGCCACCAAATCTAAGGTGTGCTGTGCCAATATCACAACATTCATTATATTAAATTTGTGTAATTATAAATTGAAACACTAATGTATGGTGTGCTTATATCAAATAGGAAGAGAAGTGAATGAACCGGGCGGTTCATTGTGAATCACGCATGAAATGGGGCGTGCGTGTCACTCTCGGGTAAAGCGGCGTCGATATTAGCGATAACAAGTAATCCCACTGTTCATTTCCTTCTCCCCAACCACATGAGAACCTGCTGAAGCCGACGGAAAGCCGCACTCCACGATCTCCACCGAGAGCTCGATTCTCCTCCGTTTTCGGTGATTTCTCTTTCATTCGAGAGTTAACCTTTTCCTCTTCGCTCCACTTGTTCCTTTTATGGTGTTTTGCACGGATTTGAAAGGGTAGAAAATCCTAGGGTTTGAAGTTTTTGATTTTCGTTGGTTATTTTCTTCTAAAAAGTTTCTGTAATGGATTATTATGCCATAATCCATTATTTCCAGCATTTTTTATGAAACCCTAGTTGATGAAAGGTTGATTCCGAAATTGTTAGTGAGGGTTTAGTGTGGGAAATGATTTCTTTGACCCTCATCCAAAACTTTCAGAAATTTGAGTGGAACCCTAGTTGAAATAATTATAATTTCTACATTTCCAAGTATTTCTAGGGATGTAAACAGACCCCTAGTACGTGTACCACTCAATTACAGCAAAACACTCATCCCCATATTATTACAGTGGCAAGGAAGTCATGGTAGAGGGTATCTTTTCACTCTAAATAATTATTTGGAGGCTAAGGATTGCTGCCCCTTCACTAAAACAGTGAAAAAATGATAATTTAAAATTAGGGTAGCAAACCCCTAACTCATGTAAGCCTCCTTTGACCTAATTAGGTCAAATAGAAGCCATCAAGAGGACTTGAGAAGTGAAACGATATTTGGAGACAGCGATTTAATATTTTTAAAATATTTACGCTCTAGGTCATGACATCCCATGGCAGTGGAAGGCATAATAATGATGGTGGAAGTAATAAAGGAAAGGAAAAGACCACTGTGAGTTCTTACCCTTTTAATAATTGCTCTCATTTCGGATTGCATGATTATTATTTCTAAATATATTTTATGTTGTAACGAAGAGGAATATAAATAATCATGTAAATAAAATAAAATGAAAAGTAAAGTGAAAAATGTGATCAAATGGGCTAGTTTAAGGGTGAACCCAACTAGTGGAGGTGGGGTGAATGTCCTCCCAATGCATAATGGAATGAAAATAAACGTGTGAAAAAGAAAAGGCACGTAAAGGAATTTGTACGAATATGAAAAGGCACGCAAGCGTGCTATATAAATGTCATGAAATGTTAATATACCATTAATGTTGCCCGATAACAATATGAGAATGTAAAAAGAAAGAAATATGTACAAAAACCTATGTAGATGAGGAAATGTAATGAAATGTATATATCTAAATGAAAATAAATACAAGATATATATGTGTTGATAGGAAAATGAAAAAAAGAAATAATACAAAGAAAACGAATGTGAGATGACAACACTAAGGAAATATGAAATGAGTAATCCGAAAACTATAAATAAGTCACTATAGGAAGAAAGGGAATAATGAGAATTCATTTAGTCTTTTGACTAATAGAAAATATAATTAAAACAGGTCAAGGAGGAAGTCACACCCGACACTTCTAGCCGGCCCATTTCACGCCGCGAGAAGATGTAATAGATCTGGGTCGAAGTCGTCACCGCAGTCTCCGGTATTCTGGATCCCCACAAGGCCGCCTGCCGTGATCCTGATTGCCCTCACGACAAGTTCAAGTTCTGTTTCCAGTAGACATCATGTTGCAGTGTAGTGTCTGACAGTACAGTTTTAGAACTGATGTTCATACGCATGTTTTGTTATGATCATGTAGTATACTGATACCTGTAGCACAGATTATGAGATAACTTCTTTTTTGTATATGTAGAAGAGTGGTTCAAACCTTCTATATATTTCTTGAGTACAAAAATAAAAGTATGAGTACAAATATATAGGAGAGAGGAGAGGAAGACTCAGCTATACAAACAATGTGGGACTAAACACTAAATCCAACATGGGTCATATTACTAGGCCAATACATCATTTTTACTAGTATTCTCTAACACTCCCCCGCAAGCTGGAGCGTACAAGTTGTAGGCACCAAGCTTGGATAAGAACTGATGATACATTTGTCGTGGTAGTGCCTTGGTGAGAATGTCGGCAACTTGTCCTGGCGCAGGAACAAGCTCTAGCTCTAAATTCTTTAATTGAACCTTTTCACGAACGAAATGACAGTCAACCTCAATGTGCTTGGTCCGCTCATGAAACACAGGATTCTTCGCAATATGAATTGCAGCCTGACTATCGCAAAACAAGGTTGCTGGTGAGGATAAAGTGACCCCCAAATCACCAAGTAGACCCTCAAGCCAGGTGAGTTCAGATGCAACGGCTGTCATTGCACGATACACAACTTCAGCAGAAGAGCGAGCAACCACAGACTGCTACTTGCACGCCGAGTGATAAGATTCCCCCCAAAGTAGGTGCAGAAACCTGTAGTGGAACGTCGATCATCCAGGGAGCCCGCGTAGTCCGCATCTAAGTATGCAACAAGAGATAGAGAGGACGGCTTACATACCAATCCTTGTCCAGGAGCTGTCTTCAAATATCTGAGGAAGCGTTCTACTTCCTGGAGATGAGAAATCTGAGGAGCATGCATAAATCGGCTGACCACACCAACAGCAAACGAAATATCAAATCTTGTAACTGTTAGGTATATTAGTTTTCCCACAAGACGCCGATAATACTCAAGATTCGAAAGCAAGGAATCAAAGTCATACCCATGATCACATAACTTGTGTTTGACATCCATCGGAGTTTCCACAGGTTTACACCCAGAGTAGCCAGCATCGTAGAGGAGATCAAGACAATACTTACGTTGTGACAGAACAAAACCATCAGACCGTCTTGCAACCTCAAGTCCAAGAAAGTACCTAAGAGCCCCCAGATCATTTGTTTGAAAGACGGAGTTCAAGTGTTGTTTGATTTTTTGTATCCCTGTGATGTCATCACCAGTAATCAAAATATTATCCACATAAACCAGGAGAATGATAGTCTCAGTTGACTGATGACGAGTGAAGAGAGAGAAGTCAGCCGAGCTTCGCTTGAATCCAGCGTCGCGAACGGCCTTACTAAATTTTTCAAACCAAGCCTTGAGAGATTGTTTAAGACCATAAATAGATTTCTGAAGATGAAATACACGAGACTCCCCTGTGGTCTCAAACTCGGGAGGTTGATACATGTAGACCGTTTCTTGAAGATCGTCATTCAAAAAGGCACTTTTAATATTCAACTGATGGAGAGGCCAGTGACGATGCACAACCAAGGAGATCAGTACCCGAACAGAGTTCAACTTGGCAACGGGAGAAAAGGTTTCATCATAATCAAGTCCCTGTTGTTGAGTAAATCCCTGAGCCACAAAATATGCCTTTAGTCGATCGAGTGTCCCATCCGAAGCATGTTTTATAGCAAACACCCACTTGCAACTGACACACGAATGTCTGAGAGGAAGAGGAACCAGATCCCAAGTCAGGTTAGACCAAAGAGCAGTCATTTCCTCGTCCATGGCCGCGCGCCACCCTTGATGTAGAAGAGCCTCCTGCACTGAGTTAGGGATAGAGATGGAGGAAAGGGAGAGAGCAAACTCGCATAGAGGAGGAGAAAGGCAATGCAGAGAAACATAATTGGCCATGGGGTGAGCAGTAGATGCTGATGCTAAATCGTCAGTCCGCAGGATAGCATTGGTGAAGGAAGGTTGTTGTAGAGCTCCAGAGACCGGGGTACGACGAGTGTAGACACGAAGAAGAGATGGTTTGGGTCGTAGAGGTGGAACAGGTGTCAGAAGAGGAGTGGGAAGAAGAGGTGGTAGAGAAGACGTGATGGGAACAGTCGGACGAGGAATGGAAGGGGAGAGAGGAGCGGTGGCAGAGGATGAGTCGTAGAATGGTTGAGCCTCCCGAAAGGTGACATCGACAGAGAAAATAATTTTGTCAGTAGTCGGGGAATAACACACATAGCCTTTCTGGGTCCGAGAGTACACGAGAAACATACATTTGCTGACCCGAGGAGCAAACTTATTCATGATCGGACCAAGATTATGAACATAGCATGTACAGCCAAATACACGAGGCGTGAGAGTAAACGGGGATTGAGACGGAAAGAGGAGACTAAACGAAGTGGCATAGTCGAGCACAGAAGAGGGCATGCGATTAATGAGGTGACATGCCGCAGAGACAACAAAGTTCCAAAAACGAGTAGGAACCTGCATTTGAGGCATGAGGGACCGAGTAACATCTAGAAGATGGCGATTCTTTCGCTCTGCCACACCATTCTGTTGAGTCGTATATGCACACGAGGTTTGATGTATAATACCGAATTCGTTGCATAAGTTCGCAAATGTCCGGCTAGTGTATTCCCTGGCATTATCCGTGCGAATGACTTTTAGAGGAGAGGGGAACTGTGTGCGTATTTCGCTAAGTAAGGTGCGAAATGTAGTGGTTAGTTCAGCACGATCCCGAAATAAGTATAACCAGATTAAGCGTGAATAATCATCAATAAAAGTGACAAAATAACAATAGTCAAACATACTAGGGGTTTTATAAAGTCCCCAGATATCAGAATGCACTAATGATAATGGAGTATCACTCTGAGTACAAGTAGGCGGAAAAGAAACACGATATTGTTTGCCAAAGATACAAGACTCACAAGAAAACTAATGTAGGGAGACATCCGGAAGGGCCTTCTTGAGAATCTGGAGGGGAGCATGCCCAAGACGACGATGTCAATCGGTAGTAGAGACAACGGAGAGAGCAGAAGGAGGGACATCAAGGAGATATAGCTCATTTGAAAGTCGTCCCTTACCAATGACATTTTGTGTTTGTCGATCTTGCACAACAAAGGTAGAAGGTGAGAAAGTAACACAACAATTAAGGTCTTGTGTGGGGCGGCTAACGGAGAGCAAGTTAAATAAGGAACCGGGAACATGAAGAGCAGAAGTAAGAGAGAGAGTGGGTGTGAGGGGTATATCAACAGCACCAGAAACAGGGGTGGTATCACCATTTGCCACAGTGATGAACTTGGGATGAGCAGTCACCGAATATTGCGGAGAACGTTGCGAGGTAATATGATGTGTGGCACCTGAATCCACAATCCAGTGAGAGCTCTGTGAGAGACAAGATATACCTTCATTTGAAATAGATGCGACGGAGCCAGACGAGCGAGAGATCACCCCTTGCCGGTGTTGGAGCTGAGTGCGTAGAGCATCAATGTCTGCCCGAGCAGAGGCATCAGAGTCCGGGGCAGGAGTAGCAGGAGGATCAGCCATAGCAGGAGCAGCAAGATGTGGAGGCAAGCCATGTTTGCGATAGCAGGTGGCCTCAAGATGGTCATCTTGTCCGCAATAGGTGCACTTAAACTGAGATTTGCCAAACCGGTCACGTCCCTGAGACGCGTTGCGTCCCCAACGGGATGAGGACCCCCGAGCAGGCGGAGCATGTGTAGAGTGTTGTAGAAGAGCTGAGGAGTGAGTAATAGGAGCATCCTGGGGCGGGGTGACCTTCAGAAGCATAGAGCACACATCAGGATGGGGTGGTAGTAGATGAAAGAAACTGGGCTCGAACACTATGCAGGTGAGAGGGAACCCGGGACATCATCATCGCAATCTCGACAGCTTCTTTCTGGGCCCGTTGACTGATCAGATCTGTAGTGAGAGGCCGATGCTGGATCCAGACCTCGACCAGGGTCTTGTCTTCAGCAACAAAGGAGATCATATCACCAGGAGCCCCGGGATCAAGGTTCTGAAGATCCGAGATAATGTCGAATAAATGTTGCAAACTATTCTGCCTAGAGTAAAAAGAATGGAGTTCCTCCCACATGGCCTTTGCCGTGTCATGATACATAGTCATTCGATAGGGCCCGGTGTCCATGGAGTTGAGTAGCCAAGATTGGACCCGACCATCATCTCAAAGCCACTCATCGGTAGGAGCAATTGGCGTGACCCAAGTCAGGTGATGAAGAAGGTCTTTTGTCTGCAGGACATGACGAACCGAGTGTACCCATTCCACAAAATTTCGCTTTCCACTGAGAGAGATAGTAGTAATTCGGAATTCATCGCGAAGCTCGAGGACTGGAGCCGCAACACGATCAGGTAGAACAGAGGAGGCATTAGAATTTTCGGACGCCATGAGTTCGCAGCGGGTAGAAGAAGCCCGCAGCAGTTAGAGGTATGGAGGCAAGAATCCTGGGCAGACAGTGACCAGAAGCAGAGGCCGGCGAACTGGCACTAGACCGTGCGGTTAAAAGCAGACCGCAACAAGATCCGCAGAGAAAATGAGAAGCCACAGGCAGTCCGTGCGAACAGCCAAGTCGAGCAGAGAGGCACGAAGCGCAAGGCAGGCGGCAAGAGAAGAGCGGCAAGGCAGTCCGGTCGACAAAAAAACCCTGCAGAAGAGGTCTTGCGCGACAAGGAGACCGTACGGCAAGAAACGAGGCGCAGACCGTGCGGCAAGAAACAAGGCCGCAGTGAGAAAGACTACCACAGACCGAGAAGATGTCGTGCGACAAGAAGTCGGCACGACAAGAAGAGAGAGAAGATCGCAGCGGACAGAAACAGGTCGCAGCGGATAGGAGCAAGCTGCCGCGACTAGAACAAGTGGAAAAACGGAGAGATCTAACCGCGGGAAGAAGGGAAGCCGCAGAAGAGGGTAGAAAGCAGCCCGTAGCGTTTAAGAGGAACTAACTGCACGAGAGTGGGGTCCAGTTGCCAGAGAGAGGAATGTTATAAAAGGAGAGTAGAAGAGAAAGAAGAGGTGAATCCACGGGAGAGAAGAACGAGGCGGTTAGAAAGGAGGAAGTCGCAGAGGCAATGCGGTCAAGCAGAAAACCAGGCCGTCCGGTTAACCGGAGGACTGGGCAGTTAGAAAAAAAACAGGCCGGACCGTTTCCTCTGATACCATGTAGAACAGTGGTTCAAACCTTGTATATATTTCTTGAATACAAAAATACAAGTATGAGTACAAATATATAGAAAAGAGGAGAGGAAGACTTAGCTATACAAACAATGTGGGGCTAAACACTAAATCCTACATGGCCCATATTAATAGGGCAATACATCATTTTCCTAGTATTCACTAACAGTATACATATATCGAGTTATCTGTTAGACTATATGCTATACTGTACTCATGATATAAATAAAATCATGTTTTACTTTTCTGCATTTTTATTTTTGCACTCTGTGGTTTAAATTGTTGAATATTCAATTTCTTGACGCCTCTGATATAAAATGTGGGAAAATAGAATTAAAATTGTGATGGTTGCCTAGAAAGTGGGACCGTTACACTATGATCCATATTTTGTAAATCAATCCAAATTTTGTAAAGCGATCCCCGATCCAATACTACCATCCGATTTGGTCCAACCACGAAACGATCTCATCTAGGATCTCGATCCTGACAACCTTTGCTTGCCTAAGTCTGCATACTTGTAGGTGTGCGGTGACTTGCCCTGGGGTCCGCTAGGATGATGGGAGGGGTCTCTACACAGCTTGTGGTCAGCTTATAGTTGCTCCTCATTTTCTCCCGTATTTGATTGCAAGTAGCGTAGCACGTGGAGGTTCATAGTAGGCCAAAGCCCAAAAACGCCTAAGAAATGCCACCTAGCTTACTTTTATGTCTTTTGTCTATTCACGTATTGGGTCTTGGGTCTGCGTAACCCAAATTGGTTATGTGATGTATTGTATTTTGATGTAAGGACATTTGATAAAAACTTGTACTGGCCATAAGGACGAACTCTACTTTATTTTTGGTTGTAGTGTGGACGTTCTCTTATGAGTAGATTAGTTATATTTTACTTTTGCTGGACTGCATAAGCTCTTAAATTGTAAAAGTGTTAATTTTGCATCAACTTATATTGTTTAGCTTGTGAATGTGGTATGTTGTGGGAGCTCGGTCGAACTTATGCCATACGGCGCTTTACGGGTTGAATGTTACACAATTTATCTGCATCATTGACAATCCAAATCCATTGTTTGTAGCAAAAGGGTTATAAGAAATGCATAGTCCTGAATATGCTATATTTAATGTAATAAAGAGGAAAAAATACCTATAAAGTGTTGGAGGAGTTTTCTCCGGAACAACATCATCTTCACCTGCTGGTTTTTTTCCAATTGGTGCAAAACCACCAAACAGGACCCAAAATTCACCCGAGTCTGATTCTGCTACAAGCTTCCCATCATCTAAAAGGAAAAAATAGTAAATCAACTTTTTAAGGTTGGCAGAAAAAATGACCCATCTGGACTTTCGCTCTCCAACAAGCTTCCCATAGACTAAGAAGGACGTTAAAATAGAAAACCATTTTAAACAGTTAGTAAACTTCAAGGCAAACTTACCAATAATTGCAACTTCAGATTTTCCTTCATGGTATTTATCCTTCAAATATTGTATGACTTCTAAAGATTTAGCTCTTTCTTGTATATTGGAGTTAGCTCCATTAAATTGATATATTTTATTCTCAGTGTCTAAGATGAATACATCATCGTGATTTAGAGAAGATCTGGCAAATGGAACCTGTTTAGCAAAAGCATATACAGCACATTTCAAGAAAATACGCTCCCACATAAAGATAGAAAAAAAATGAAAGAACATAAAGCTACGCACTTGCTTCATTCTAACAACTCTTTTTCCCTTGCAAACATAAAGACGGCTTTCAAACTTCTCCTCTTCTGGCTTTTTGAAGCCAGAGGTAACACCCCCCTCAAGAGGAATGATGCAAGGTTTGAAATAAGACAAAAACTTATCAGATTCATAACCCTGAAGTTCCCTGTGTTGAACTGCACGGCCTCCAAGAGCAGCATCAAGCTCAACTGTCTTGATAGCTGCAGTTCCAGATTCATCCTGGAAATCATATATCATTCAAACAAATCTATAAACTCTCAGTAAACTCAATTACAAGTAGCAAAATGGCTATGCACCATACTTGACTAGTGTCTCTCCCGATCCAGTAGTGAATATCATATATATAAGCACCACCTCTGCCAGAAGTAATCTGCAACAAGAGATAGGTAGCAATAGCATAGATTAAAAAGAAAGCCCTAAAATAAATAAAAGATTTATATGTTATTTTAATTCACAAAGAAAATTTTAAATTGGGTAAAGAAAACATTCCAAACAGGATAGAAATAAAAACAAATGATATTGGTTAGCCTAAAAGCCATCGTTGTAGCAAGATCTATTAGCAATCCTTCCAATCCAAAAACAATGAATGTATATAATCATTGATAAAGAGAGGCCAAATGCACATTTAATAATGGAGTGTTGCACCGAATAAGTAAAAAAGCAACAATGAATAAATATTTTACACCTTATTATTTGCATACTAATCTTAGTAAAAATTGGTAGTTATATAAACACCCGCCTTGTGATCAGTGGGAATTTTATAGACTGTTAATAATTATTTAATTTATAGTTTATTGATTTCAATTAATTGTGATTTGATTGTTACAACAGAAGTCTTGTATGGTTCTTAGCTCTTGATTGTGATTACTACATTTATTTTTGATGTGTCAGATGATGGCAAGCACAATTTAAATTGTTATACAGAGAGTCTAAGACTATTTGGAACAACTAGGGCGTTCGAGAGATGGCGGTGTGAAACAATGGTGGTGCAAGGAGTGGTGGTGTTTTACCTGCATTAGAAATTGGTACTGTAACGACCCAAATAAACCGCAACATATTTTATTAATTCCCTGATGATGAAAAAGGCAGTACGAAAATTTATGTAATATTTTTTTGTGTTTTCATTTAGTTTATTTTAATTTGCATTTATATTTTGTTTTATTTCATTTGGGGGGTGTTAATAGCTAAGTGTATATAATTATATTTTGTGGTTATGTGTTATATTGTGGGCTGCTATTAGCTCCTAATAGTTTTGTTGGATGGTTGGTGTTGGTGTGTTTGCAGCATTTTAGAATCTAATTTGACTATATAAACAGCTAGTTGTTGTGTTGTTAGCTATTGTTGGGCTGATTTACCAACACCTGGTCTGGTTTAAAGAGTGCAATTAAGTCCTATTGAGTCGGTCTCACCGCTTGCCGCTTATTCCTGTTAATAAAAGGGGCGAGCCCTTTCCGTCTTCCACACTTCATTTCGATCCCGAGAACTGATCCACTTCTGACTCTGTGTGCACCCTCTGTTGTCTTTCCCGGCCTCTTCTCCTCTTCTCCCTGCAAGAACTTTCTTCTCCACCTCCTTTCTTTCACTGCTCCTCTGCAATTGTGTCGTGTTGTGTCGCTACTTCTGGCACCCTGTCGATGCTTCCAGTGCCGCTAACTTAGGGCTTTCTGGCTGCTGGATTTCAGTCGTTGTCGCTCCTTTCCTCTGCTACGTGGCTACTCCAGTACCTACTTCGAAGTTTCTGGAAGAATTCCGTTGAACCTCTGTGCATCCAAGAAGGATCGCTTGTGCAACACTTCCTTCCTCCTTCTCCCACTATAAGGAGCTCTTCTTCTCTTTTATTTGGGCTATTCTACTGCTGTCAGTTTTACTTGGCTGATTTGGGACTGTTGTTATGCTATTTAGCCGGCCACTATTTTTTTCTATGAAAAATTTTTACGGTTGTTACTTGTACCCATTTCTGACTGGACATTAATCGTGCAGATCGCTGATTTTAATTGCTTTTTTTTACCTTGCAATTCATATTTTTTGTTTAGTATACATATGGTAAAATAATTTTGGGCTTTTCTAGTGGCTGGTCAGCCTTTATACTTCATAATTAGGAATGTTTATGCTAAGTAGCCACTATTTATGTGTTGAACATGGATGGACAGCCATGTTTATTGCCAGACAGACAATTTTGGGAGTTGATTGCATGTTGGACAGCCTAGTTTAGAGTTGTTTTATGGCTGGTTTAGAATTGTTTAGAGCTTTTTTTGGTTGTTGGCATATTATTTGAGTTGATTCCAAGGAGAGAATTAGCGAAGACAGAATATAAATTATATTTGACCATTTTAGTAATTTAATTTAACTTTCCATCATTGTTCGTACAGAGTATATAAGTTGGATTTCGAACTATTGTAGTATTTTCGTTTTGGCGGAGTTAGCGGAATAAAATAAAATAAATATTTCTATTTCCTAATACCTTCAAATTTTATCCTTTTAACATCAGCCCTACGAATATCAAAGAGACGCAACCTAAATAAAGTGTGTATTATTTCAGTATTTTTTGAGGCTCAGAAATAAGAGGATGACGTCTCAAGATAGGCATGGCGAGGAAGCTGGGAATGATAAGGGTTTGGAAAGGTGGTGGTGAGTTTCTTATTTCTTGAATTATGATTTATTCATGTACTTTAAGTATTTCCTGTTTTACTTCTTTAAGATAACACTGTCTGTGTATATAAGTTTAAATCACTGAAATATCGCGATGAAACACATGTGAGTGAAAATTAAAAGCGAAATAAACTCTGAGAGGAAATTTCTAATTAAAAAACACTAGTTTTCATGAGAAATAAGACATGATAAAACGATGTTAAAACTCTGCATAGGGAAATGTTAAGTATTTGATTGAATCTTATGATGTAGGGGTTCCCTACTGATGAATTTCCCAAGTAGGGAGTTTGCCTACATTTTGTAATAAAGAGGTGGGGACCATTTTGTTTTATTGCATGCCTTAGAATTTCCTACATTATGTAATTAAATGAAATATTTGATTATCAAGGGGGATCAGGAAACATTTTGGAAATTGAGAGCAAATGATAAATATGAATGTTGTTTATTGTAATGTATGCATATTGCTATCTACCAATGTCTACATGTATAACAGTTCACAAAATACTTTTCTTATATAGTCATATTTTATGACTATCCCACCGTGGACTCGTTTTTTTAGTCAACAGAAGCATCACCCAGCGCACCACGAAGAAATCCCCTGACTGCAAAAGAAAAACAAAAGTGCGCTAAAGAACTTGTGAAGGTATGACTTAAGATCTTTATCGGGATCGAGGAAGCACAAGAAAAACATTAAGCCACCTGTGAAGATTATGATTGTGCTTATTGTAATAAATATGAATAATATTTTATTTTTTGTACAATCTTTCTGTAAATATGTAAATAAATGAAATAAAATGTGTCATTTTTACTGTGTTGTGGATCAATTTATGATTCAATGATGCAATAATCTGTTAATAACTATGCTCGATCCTTGAATCCCTTGTGGAGCCCAGAGAAACGGTCTTCACAAATTGGTATCAGAGGGAGCGATTTTCAATAAATTTGATCGTGGACAGTACAAAAGTAATGACACAAATTAATAATGTACTTAATTATAACTCCCTTATAGGAGCCTATGCAAGTGTATTCAAGTAGAAGACATCGAGTGGTACAAGGAGATCCTACAGTACATCCGGATACAGTATCTGCCAAAAGTGACAATGGACATCAACAACGTGCTTCTGAGTTTGTTTTAATCATTGCTGAAGCACTCAAACTAGTATTTCCGACCTTAGCTGTGTTAGGACCAACAATGCCTCAAGTTGATCCTCTCCTTGTGCCCAATCTGATGAATCCACCTCCTGAAATTCCTCTCATAGCACCTTTATCATAACAATGACAATTGGATATCAACATAAAACAATTATTGGAGTTGAAACCACCAACCTTTCGAGAAGGTTTATCGCCCTTAGATACGGAAGACTGGATTCTACGACTCGAAACAATTTTTCAAGTTATGCAGTGTCTAGAAGATCAGAAAGTTGGATCGGCTTCTTTTTTATTAGAAGGCACAGCAAAACGTTGGTGGGACAATATTGTCGCCAAGAAGTACGTCGGACGTGGCATTGTGACCTGGACAAACTTTCTACAGGAATTCACCAATTGGTTTGTTCCACGATCATAAAAGAGAGTATTGCACGATCAATTCCTTCAACTCGTTCAAGGAACGAATTCAGTCATGCAATATGAAAAAGAATTCTCCAAGTTAGCATATTATGTTGATTCCCTTGTAGTCATGGAAGAAGATCGTTGTCGGCAATTTCAACAAGGATTATAAGACGATATCTGTAATCTATTAGTCTCTATGGATATCTTAGAATATGATAAATTGGTTCAAAGAGCTCGATTTGTGGAAATTGATCAAGAGAAATCTCAGAAGCGGTGAGATGCTGGTAAACGAAAGACAACCGAAATGCCAAGCTAGGATGAAGTGCAAGACAAAGTAAATAAATCATTCTAAACTAGCCCAACTATCAGTAATTCATCCCAAGCAACCTCGACGAAATGTGTAAAGTGTGGACGAATGAATCGAGGGGATTGTCTGATTGGACTTTGCTACTACTGTCGTCGACCTGGACACAGGAACAATGCATGTCCAAAACTTCTGAATAAAGAAATCAACTCTCGAGGACCGTCACTTCCTCCGCAACAACAATTGTATCAAATGCATACTGAATTGTTAGCTTCAGCGCCTGCTCCTACTCCTGTTCCTCAAAGAGAAGTCTAAGAGGAACGATCAATCCAACCACGAGCTTTTAATTTGGAACTGTTCAGAGAGGACAGAAAATAAATGTATTTACATATTGGTACCTTGTAATAAATAGGTTACTTTAATCTTGTTTAAGATATAAACCTTTCTTCTATAAAATTTTTGAGGACGAAAAAAATCCTTTTAAGAAGAGAAGAATTATAACGACCCAAAGAAACCGCAACATATTTAATTAATTCCCCGATGATCATCTCCTTGCTTGCTTCAGTGATGGCAACGTATTCAGCTTTAGTGCTAGAAAGAGCAACCGTCTTCTGTAATCTAGAGATCCAACTCACTGCTGCGCTCCCTAAAGTGAAGACATGCCCGGTGGTACTCCTATTGTCAATGTCTCCAGCCATATCTGAGTCTACACATCCATGTAGTGAGATGTTTAGACTTCCAAAGCAGAAAGATAAGTCTGAAGTTCCCTTCAAGTACCTAAGTATCCATTTCACTGCTTCTCAATGCCTGGATTACTCATGAATCTACTGATGACTCCCACTGTATGTGCAATGTTTGGGCGAGTGCAAACCATTCCATACATGAGACCCCTACGGCAGAGGCATAGGGGACTCTCTCCATCAGCTTTTGTTCCTCTCCTGATTTGGGTGACTGCTCTTTGGAGAGCCGAAAGTGACCATCCAACGGAGTGCTCACAGGCTTTGCATCCTTCATGTTTAATCTTTGAAGCACACATTCAATATACTTTGTTTGGGAAAACTTCAAAGTCTTTACATTCCAGCCTCGTTCGATCATCATGCCTAGGATCTGCTTAGCTTTGCCCAAATCTTTCATCTCAAACTCCTTAGACAATAGACCCTTCAAATGCTTGATCTCTCCCATAACAAATCCTGCAATAAACATGTCGTCAACGTACAAAAAGGAGAATAATATAACTATTGTCAAAGTGTTTCAGATAACAACAATGATCTGCTTCGCATCTCGAATACCCATTGTTTGACATAAACCTGTCAAATTTCTTATATCATTGTCCTGGAGCCTGCTTCAAATCGTATAGGCTCATGTTAAGTTTGCAAACCATTTCTTCTTTTCTAGGCTCAACGAATCCCTCTGGTTGTAGCATGTATAGCTCTTCTTCCAAATCACCATGCAAGAACGCTGTTTTCACATCCATTTGCTCCAGGTGCAAATTTTCCACTGCAACCATGCTTAGAAAAACCCGGATGTTAGTCATTTTCACCACCGGGGAGAAGATTTTAGTATAATCCACTCCTTCCTTTTGTTGAAACCCTTTCACCACAAGTCTTGCCTTATAGCGCTTGTCCCACCTTGTTTATCATTTATTATGTAGACCCATTTGTTATGAAGTGCCTTCTTACCTTTGGGTGTTTGGCTAAATCCCAGGTTTAATTTAGCATAAGAGAGTCCATCTCTTCCTTCATGGCCAACTCCCACTTAATAGAGTCTTCAGCTCTCACCGCTTCATTGAAGCACTCCGGTTCACCACCATCTGTTAGCAGAAAGTAATAGAGAGAGGGAGAATACCTTTGGGTGGGTCGACTGACCCTACCAGATTTTCGTACTTCCACAGTAGGGGTATGTGGAGCCACCACTACTTCTTCTACTCTTTCCCCTTCCTCTACATGATCAGATTGTCAAGCTTCCTCAATCTGCTCGTTGTTTCCATCATACTCCACGAATTTTGGTGATTTTTCTGGGATCATTGATGCTCCTTCTGAAGTGTTGTTCCGGTTTCTGTACATCTCTCTTTCATTAAAGATGACATTCCTGTTCCTGATGAATTTCATATTCTGGTAGTCTGGTAGTCCCAAAATTTGCACCCAAATTCATCTGAGCTATAACCAACGAAGGTACACTTCTTGGACTTTACATCAAGCTTACTTTTGGATGTTGCATCAACATGAACGTAAGTTGTATAACCAAAAACCTTCAAGTGAGAGAATTCTACCGCTTTTCCACTCCATGCTTCTTCGGGAAAACCTTCCTTCAGCGGAACTGAAGGTCCACGTTTATCAAGTAAACAGCGGTGTTGACTGTATCCGCCCAGAAGTGTGTTGGCAAACCAGCATGTAACCTCATACTCCTAGCGCGTTCTGTGATGGTCCTGTTCATACGCTCTGCTACGCCATTCTGTTGTGGCGTCTTTGGAACAGTGTATTCGCGCCTGATTCCTGCTTTGGCACAGAACTCCCTAAACTCTGAGTCACAGTACTCACCACCATTATCAGATCTAAGAAACTTCAGCATTAGGCCTGTCTCATTTTCAACCATAGCCAACCAGGTTTTGAAGATAGAAAAAACATCAGATTTGTGTTTTAAGAAATATACCCAAACCTTCCCCGTGCAGTCGTCGATGAAGGTAACGAAATAAAAAGAGCCACCAAGAGAGTTAATAGCAGCAGGCCCCCACACATCAGTGTGAACAAACTCCAATCTTTGAGTTTTTAACTCTCTTCAAGCCTTTGAGAAGCTCACTCTTCTTTGTTTGCCGAAAACACAATCTTCACAAAAGTCCAAATCAACGGACTTCAAACCCGCAAGTTTGCCATTTGACATGAGGGACTTCATTCCCTTCTCACTCATATGCCCGAGTTTGTTGTGTCAAAGTTCTGCATCATCATCCGTCTTTACTATAGAAATAGAATCAGATTCCTTGTTGATAACGTATTGGGTACCTTCCAGGATTACTCGAGCAACGACCATTGAACCCTTAGTGGCCTTCCAGGTCTTATCACCAAAAGATGTAAAAGTACCATGTTTTGTAAGTTGACTGACCGAGATAAGATTTCTCCTCAAACATGGTATGTACCTCACATCCGTAAGATTCCATATGGATCCATTCAGCAGACGAATATCTACATCTCCCTTGCCAGTAATATCACATGCTTGATTGTTTCCCAAATAAACCTTTCACAGATCTCCCTAAGTGAAGTTTTTGAAACTACTCCTGTTTGGGCATGCATGAAAAGACGCGCACCTGAATCAACCACCCAGTACTCGGTGTGTCTAAAGATAAGATTAGAGCGTCCTCTAAATCATCTACAACAACAATCGTCGTAGCAGTCTTCTCAGATTTCCCACTAAAGATCTTCTTTGGGTCAGTACAGTCCACCTTTAGATGACCCATCTTCCCGCAGTTCCAGCATTCAAACCTCCCCTTCTGCGGCTTGGATTTTCCCCTCGCAGACTTGGAACGTCCACTACCAGAGTTCTTGTCGAAATTTCTTCCTCTACTCTCAACATTCAGGGTTGAATTAGAAGTTTCAGGATTTGCCTTTTTAAGTACATCTTCGTTCAGCACAAGTCCAACGATGTCGTCAAATTTTAACTTAGAGTTTCCAGAGGAGTTGCTAACTGCAGTAACTAGACCATCCCAACTATCCGGTAACGAAGAAAGCAATGACAAAGCTCTAACCTCGTCATCAAGCTTGATGTCAACAGAACTTAACTGATTTGTTACGGTATTGAAACTGTTCAGATGCTCGGTCACCGACGCATCATTTGACATCTTCATGTTGAATAACATTTTCATTAAGAAAACTTTGTTTGAGGCTGGCGGCTTCTCATACATTCTTATCAGGGCGGCCATAAGATCTTCGGTGGTCTTCTCATTTATAATATTGAACGCAACAGAAGAAGAAAGTGAAAGTCGGATCGTACCTAGGGTCGTTCTATCAAGAACATCTCATTCATCATCCTTCATCGCTTCAGGTTTGTTCTCTTTTCCGCCCAAGGGCAAGTACAGTTTCTTTTGGTACAACAAATCATCGATCTGCATCTTCCAGAATGCGAAGTTTGCCCCATCAAATTTCTCGATTTTGTACCTTGCGTCGTCTCTCATCTTCCCGTGAAGAACCAACCCTTTGATACCAGTTAGGAAATACGGGATCCAAAGAACACGCAAGAAATCGCAAAAAAACTAACAAGCAAAAAACACAAAAGGATTTAACGTGAAAAAACCTCAAGATCGGGGAAAAACCACAACCACCCGCGCCTAGAAAATCCACTATGAAAAGAGATCAAGAGTACACCACTTCTATTTCGCCGCTCTTCAGATTTCGTATACGCGTATCAACCCTATGTCGAAACAGGCTTTTATACACGTAACAAACAGGACGAAGAAAATTACATAAATGCCCCTCGACCGACGAAATCGTGGCAAGTGCCCTGTACTCCCAGACGCAGTCAGGCTCCATAAAATAACACACTGGTCTGCAGACCTATAGCGCACCTCCAGTAGACTGGGCATTAAAAAAATTGCACTACAGGTCCACTGTGGGTTGACTACAGGTCTGCACATTAGTGACCCTAACCCATCTCAATGGATCTGGTGGGGGCCAGTTAAGAGCTCCTTTATCTAGGAGGTCTGGGGTTCAATCCCCAGTCTCAAAACCAGCCATTGGAATTAGCGACTGCGGTCAATCAAATCCGTGGAGATGGGTTGGGGTCACTTGTCTGCAGATCTATAGCACACCCACATTAGACCGGGGGATTACAAGCTATTCTCGCATTACTCAGCAAGAAGGTTTGGTGCGAGCTCCAAAGAGACTGGAGATCAGTGTGATAGCGCGCCAATATGAGTTCTAGAAGTTTATGTTGGATAAAGATCAAGTGTGATATGAAGGATAGAATCAGAAAGGCTTTGCATGTATACGGTCAATATAGCTTAAATTCACCTCGGGTGTTGTGATCATCATCTACTGTAAATATAGGTGTATACCCTATTGTTGAGGATTTTACATTGACTTATTCCATTTTATCATGATATCAGAGCCCTAACCTAATAACATCCCACATTTTGGTTCTCCCGATACAGACGAGCCTCTTGACAACTTTCGCAACTTTGACAACTTTTGCGCTCACACGTTTCACTGCCTCGCCGACGTCAAAGCTGATCCAGACAGAGCGCTCTCGATCTGCCACTTCGACGAACAGACGGGCATCTTTTGACGATCCTGCAGCCAAAGTCAACGTCGACATATCAGTCATTCCGCCTCTCGATTCCGCCACTGAATAGCGGATCCCTCTCTCGCTAATCTGTGACTTTCGACGAACCAGACGCTCCAGGCGACATCAACGCCTTCCGTCGGAGTCCTAGCTGCCGACCCTATTTTCCTCCAGCTGATTCTGCATCCGTCGGCCCTATTTTTCATCCTGCTCGACTGATTCTGCAGTCATGTTTCCTCCTGCTCGGTTGATCTTCTTCTCTGGCAGATCCCGCAGTCCCGATCTTCTTCTCCGACCACCTCCATCCTCTATTGGTTCGATGGCATCGTCTCACATCTCAGATATCTTCCTCTAGAAGGTTGATGTCATCCTCAAAGGATGAAACTATAAGGCAACTCAGTTTGGTGCTCCTCGTCACCCACATGTCCATTGCCACTACTGTCAGTGTCATGGTCATGTCAAATCTGAGTGTTGCAAGCTTCAGAGGGCTTAGTAGTTTGGCCAACAGCGTGCTCCTAGTGCACCTTCCGCTCACCTTTTTGCTCAGGCTCAGTCTCCCTCTGTATCTGAGCTTGCCAAACAGCTTTCCAAGGGTTCACTGCCTCGCTCCTCTGCTGTTGTACTTCCACTGGATGCTTCTGACACCTCTGCCTCTCAGTTGGTTGCCTCCGCCCCTACAGGTTGCCTCTTCCTCTGACTGATTGCTTGACTCTGGAGCCTCCTTTCACATAACCTATGATGTCACCCACCTCTTGTCCTATCAGTCTGTCTCCTCTGACATTCGTATCATGGTAGCAGATGACACCACTCTCCCCATCACCAGCCATGACCTTCTTCATACCAGCCATTTTCATGTTCCCGATGTTGCCTACATTCATGAATCATATATCTGTCATTCAACTCACATATCACGGTTGTCTTGTTATTTTTGATGAGTTTGCGTTTCGAGTGCAGGATCATCTGACAAACACACTCCTCGGAGCTGGCCGACGCCATAGCGGGGTATACGTCCTTGATTGTCTCCATCTTCCATCCACTCCATCGTCATCGGCGGCTTCTATCTTTTCTCTTCCTTCGATGGGCTTCTCTCAGTGGCAGCATCGTCTTGGTAATTCCAGTGGTTCACGTCTTGCGTCTCAAATCAGTCATGGTTTCCTTGGTCGTATTTCTGTTGATCAGTCTCACTCTTGTACGAGTTGTAAGGTTGGCAAATAATTACAACTCCTTTATCAGCCTAGTAAGTCTATGTCTCAGTGTCCTTTTGATTTAGTTCATTCTGATATATGGGGTCCCACACCTTTTACGTCCAAGGGTAGACACTAGTACTATATTCTCTTTGTTGATGACTATTCTCGTTATTGTTGGTTTACTTTATGCATTCTCGTTCTGAATTCTTTCAGATTTATTTTACATTTTCTGCTATGGTACACACCCAATTTTCTGATTCCATATGTATTTATTGTTCCGACTCAGGGGGGAGTACCTCTCTCACGTCTTTTGCGATCTGCTAGCTACCCATGACACTCTCCCCCAGCTTGTCTTCTCTGGTGTTCACGCTAAGAATGACACTGCTGAAAGGAAGCATCTCCATATTATTAAGACAGTCCGCACCTTCCTCATCTCCTCCCACGTTCCTCCTCATTTTTGGGTTGAGATTGTTTCAACTACTATCTAACTTATTAACCTGCAACCTTCCGTTTTCCTTAAGGGGCAGAGTTATGGTGCGTGTTTGTACTCTCGACCCCCCCCCCCTCGTTACACTCATCTTCGTGTTTTTGGCTATAGGTGTTATGTTTTACTCCCTCCACGTGAGCGTACCAAACTCTTTGCTCAGTCTGTTCCCGATGTTTTTTTGGATATAGACCTGAGCATAAAGGCTAACGTTGTTATGACCTTATTGCACGTTGACTTCGCATCTTGTGTGATGTCACCTTTGACGAGTCCTACCCATTATTTGTGTCTTCTGTCCCCTTGGCCTCGCACTCATCTTTTATTGCCTCTGACATACAGTTTCTCATCTTTCCCATCTCAACGCCTCATGTTTCCTCTCCTCCGGTATGTCCCCCTCTTCTCCTACTGTCGCAGCCTACACCACCTCCGACCTCTCCAGTCTTAACTCCTCACTCCTCCCTTTGCCACCCATTTGTCCCTCTGATGAGCTCGTCGTCCCCCTTCCATATCACTACACTCATCATCCCCATTTTGTTCCCACGCCTCCAATGCCCTAGATTTAGTGTATGTCTCATCCAGCGAGTGTCCAGAGATGATCTTCCTGTGCACCGCTACCCACTTCGTGAGATACATCCTCCCGACCGCCTTAGCCTTGCTACACACAACCGCTGGACCTGTCTTCCCTTCATGCTACTTCCTGTGATACTCTAAAGCCGACTTCCTACTGTGAGGCTTCCCAGATACCTGAGTGGCATGTTGTCATGTCTGCTGAGTTGGAGGCACTCGAGCACACTCGTACATGGGAGTTTGTACCTCTTTCGCCCAATAATGTGCATATTACTTGCAGGTGAGTCTTCAAGGTCAATATTAACTCAGATGGTTTTGTGGAAAGATACAAGGCTCGGCTTGTGGCACGTGATTCTTAGCAGGAGCAGTGATGAGATTATGACAAGACATTTTCTCTGGTTGCCCACATAACTACAATTTGTACTCTTATTACAGTTGTAGTTGTTTGTCACTGCTCTTTGTTCCAGCTCGAGAAGAATGTCTTGCTTCACAACGACCATGAGCGGGAGGTGTACATGTTTCCTCCTCTCGGTATCTCCTTTCTTCCAGGCCTTGTTTGCTTCTTACGACGAGCTCTTTATAGGCTTAAGCCTTGTTTGTGCACTCTTCTCGTGGCCAGACTTTTTTGTTACTTTGTGCGGATGATATGATTATTACTGGTGATGATCCTTCTTATGTGGTCATCGTCAAGCATCACCTTCAACAGTAGTTTCAGACGACTGACCTTGGACAGCTGAGCTACTTCTTAGGCCTTGAGGTCACCTCTACAGATCGTGGTTTTCAGTTCTCTTGGCGGCGTTACACATCAAATCTCTTAGCTCGGGATGTTCTCTCTGAATCTCGCACCATGGACACCCCTATGGAGCTTCACCATTAGCTACGTTCAGATGAAGGAGTTCCACTTTTTGATCCTACTCATTATCATCACCTTGTTGGGAGTCTCGTCTACCTCACCATTACTCAGGCTGGCATTGCTCAAGTTGTTCATGTGTTGAGTCAGTTTGTTGATGCGCCTACCTCTGTGCATTATGGTCACCTGATGCGGCTCATGTGTTATCTCTAGGCGACGACTTTCACGTTGTCTCTTATTCTCCAATTGTAGTTCTCTGCAACTTCGTGCTTGCTCAGGTGCTACCTGAGTCAGTGATCATGTTCACCGTCGATCTGTCACTGGTTTCTGTATGCACTTGGGTTCTTCACTTATTGCATGGAACTCTAAGAAACAGACTGGTGTTTCTCGTTCCAGCACTGAGGTTGAGCTTCGGGTCATGGCTACTATCGCTGAGGACACTATTTGGCTACGATGGTTTCTTGAGAACCTTGGTCTCTCTTCTCAAGATCTCACTCCACTGTGATAACACTGATGCTATTCATATTACTCTGAACTCGATGAAGCGCCCTCTTTTCAAGCATATCAGGGTAGATGCTTTCTTCCTACATGAGCAGTATAGTTGTGGTACTCTTGCTCTTTACTTTGTTCCATCTGAGCAGCAGCTTGCAGATTTGATGACTAAGTCATAGATGCAAAACCAGAATACCTATCAATTGTCCAAACTCGGTGTATAAACCCCCCTAAAACTCAGGGGGGTGTTAGAGATATTGCGTAAGGTAGATATAGCTTAGATTCACCTCAGATGTTGTGATCACTCTCTCATGTATATATATGTGCATACTACACCCTATTGTGGAGAAATTTACATTGACTTATTTCATTCTATCAACTTTAAGATATACAAATTCGATATTTTAAAATATTCTCAACTTATCTCACAAAGACGCAATATCATCTTGTTTGCACCTTTGTTGAACCAGAATCAGAACCTGACTAGGGACAAATTACTCCAAACATGGGAGTTAGAATATCTGTCAGAGTGCTTAGGCCAACACAATAGTATTCTACTTCACTGGCTTACTTACTTTTAACAGATAATGGTGAACCAGCATATTTTGAAGAAACCATAAAGGTAAAAGACTCAAACAAGTGGGAGTTTGCTATGAAAGATGAAATAGACTCCTTTGAGAAAAACAAGACTTGGAAGGTAACCAAGTTGAAAGAAGGCTTTACACAGCAAATGGTTATATCGAGTAAAGGATGAGCAAGACGGCAATAAAAGATACAAAGCAAGGTTAGTGTTGAAGGGATTTCAACAAAAGAAAGGCATCGATTATATTGAGATTTTCTCTCCTGTTGTTAAGCTAACCACTATCAGATTGGTGCTTAGTATTGTAGCCGTGGAAGATCTACATCTAGTGCAGCTAAATGTGAAAATAGTATTCCTGCATGGAGACCTAGAGGAAGCCATTTACATGCTACATCCAGAGTGTTATGAAGTTGTTGGTAAAAAATTTTAATGTACAAGCATAATAAGAGCTTGAACGGCTTAAAACAGGCTCCAAGATAATGGTATAAGAAATTTGATAAGTTTTATGTATGACCATGGATTCACTAGAAGTTTGATGGACCTTGTTGTTACTTCAAGAACTTCGGTAGCCACTATAACATCTTATTGTTGTATATAGATGATATGCTTGTTGCAGAATCCGACATTGAAGAGATTAACAAGCCGAAAAAAAACTTGGCAAGAGAGTTTGAAATAAAGAATCTCGGACATCTAAAGCAGATACTTGGGATGATGATCACTCGTGACAAGGCAGAGGGAATTCTGAAGTTATCGCAAGAAAATTATATTAAAAAAGTGTTAAGTAAATTTGCAGTTCATGTCTCAAAACCCAGGAGTACACCTCGGGAGGTCAGTTCAAGCTCAACAAGGAGAGATCACCAAAGATAAATAAAGAATGAGAGCACGTGTCCAGAGTCTCATACGCATCAGCAGTTGGGAGTTTGATGTACATTATGGTCTATGCAAGACCTGATATTGCATATGCAGTGAGAACTGTTAGCAGATACATGACAAATCTAGGAAGAACCCATTGAGAAGCTAGGAAGTGGATAGTCTGATACTTGAATGGCACTTCAGGTATGACATTGTGCTTTATGAAGAGCAGCTTGACTCTTCAAGGTTTCTTTAATACATACTTGGGTGGTGACTTGGACAATTAGAAAAGTACATCTTGATATGTGTTTACTTTAGGTGGCACTGCAGTGAGTTGGATGTCAAAACTTTAGATGAGTCTCTCATTATAAACCACTGAAGAAGAGTACTTGGTCATCTCAGAAGCTGGCAAGGAGATGATCTGTTGAAGAATTTTTTGAAAGAGTTGAGCAAAGAATAGAATGATAGTTCTCTCTTCAGTGACAGTTATAGTGCTATTCATCTCGTTAAGAACCCAATATTTCATGCAAGAACAAAGCAAATTCAATTGAGGTATCACCATATTCAAGAGCTAATAAATGACAGTACCATTTCATTGAAGAAGATTGTTGGAGTGAAGAATCCGGGGGATATGCTCACCAAAGTAATCACTATAGACAAACTGGGACCTTAGTTCGCCTCCATGGATAGTGATGAGGAGGCGCCACAGTAGCAGTATAATTTATGAATGAAAAGAAAAGATGGAAGCGAGATGTTGCAAAGGTTGCTAATTTCCTATATCAGTCTCCAAGTGGGAAATTGTTGGAGATGTGGAGTCAGATTGTATTGGTGATTTATCTATAAGGGATAATTATGTAATTTTACCATTACGTGACTCTATACTTTAAATATAAAGGGCTTCCTTTGCATTTTGCTCTGTAACTGAAAAAAGATAGTGAGAAACTCTAGTGCAGCCATGGACCCCATCTACCGAACCACCTAAATCTGGCTATTGTGTTTTGTTTTCTTGCTGTTTTTCTTCGTTTTTAATCTTCATTCCAAAGATGATTAACACAAGAAACTCAACATGCACTTGACATTCCAAAGATGATTAACACAAGAAACTCAACATGCACTTGACACCTGCGCAATTTAGGATAGAGTGTCGCTAAGTGTTCATCCACCATGACAAAAAATCTACTACTTAGCCATGAAATGATTACATGGTGAGCTAACCACATTCCACTTCCCTTTCCTATAACAACTACTACTACCACACTCAAGTCTTTATCCCACTATAGTGGGGTCGGCTATATGGATCTTGTGTCGCCATTGTGCCATATCTTGTGTCATAATCTCACTAATGCCTAAGTTCATCATGTCTTTCCTTATAGTTTCATTCCAAGTCTTTATTGGTTTACCCCTCCCTCATTTAACATGTCTTCTGACTAGACTCTCACAACGCCTAACAGGTGCCTCTAATGGTCTCCTTTGCACGTGTCCAAACCATCTTAGTCGAGCTTCGTGCATCTTCTCTGCAATTAGTGCTACTCTTGTCTTATCCCTGATACATTCATTCCTAATTTTGTCCAGTCTCGTGTGTCCACACATCCACCTAAGCATTCTCATATCCGCAACTCCCATTTTTTTTGTTCATGTACGCAATTCACTGCCCAACACTCAGAACCATAGAGCATCGTTGGTCTAATCGCAGTACGGTAGAACTTGACCTTAAGTTTTAATGGTACTTTACGATCACACAAGATCTCTGACACGCCTCTCCACTTCAACCAACCCGCTTGGATTCTATGTGTCACATCTTTATCAATATCTCCGTCTTTTTGAACTATCGATCCAAGATGTTTAAAACATTCACTACTGGAAATATCTTGAACACCCAACTTAATAACAAAGTCATCCGTCCTTCTTGCACTGCTAGATTTAAGCTCCATATATTCTGTTTTTGTCCTGCTCAATCTAAAACTCTTCTTTTTCAAGTGTCTCGCCAAGATTCAAGCTTTGCGATACACCCTCGCGCGTTTAATCGACCAAAATGATATCATTCGCAAATAATAAGCACCAAGGTATTGTTTGTTGGATATGTCTGATGAGCTCATCTAAGATAAGGGTAAAGAGATAAGGAAAGCCAACATTGATAGGGAATTCATGTGTTAATCCTCCAGATGTACTCACCCTTGTCACTGAATTTTTATACATATCTTTGATTACACCAATGTATGATACATTTACACCTTTCTTTTCTAAGACTCTCCATAAGATCTCTCTTGGAACTATATCATAAGCCTTCTCAAGGTCGATAAACAGCATATGCAAATCTTATTTTCTTTCTCGGTAGTTGTCAATGAGTCTCCTCAAGAGATGTACAGCTTTCATGGTCGACCGCCCTGGCATGAATCCAAATTGATTCTCCGAGATGTTAGTCTCTCATCTTATTCTTCTTTCTATTACAAGTTCTCATAATTTCATGGTATGACTCATCAATTTAATTCTTCTGTAATTAACATAATTTTGTATATCTCCTTTGTTTTTATACAAAGATACCAAGATACTTTTTCTTCATTAGTCTGACAATTTCTTTGACTTCGGTATCTTATTGAAAAAACATGTAAGTCACAAAATTCCTTCATTCCCTAGACATTTTCATACTTCAATGGGTATATCGTCTAGCCTAACCGTCTTTCCATTTTTCATCTTCTTTAGAGCATTATTTACCTCTGATAATTGAATTTTACGATAAAACGTTATGTTCATATACTCCTCCGATTTACTTAAATTTTTCAAGTCAATTCATTGTCTTTTGTTCCATTATAGAGTCGATAAAAATATTTTTTTCATCGCTCTTTACTTCCCTTTTCTATGTTTCCCAAAAAACCATCATAACCTCATCTTCAATTCCCTTCGCCCCTCTTCCATTGATTAGGTGATTTTTTACTTCGTCCACCATGAAAACCCCTTCCCTACGCTATGACATCATGTCTGTTAAATGGTGTAACGACCTGGTGTTAAGAATATGTAATAATAATACTAATTATAAGTAAATAAATAACCTAATTTCCTCCCCAATATAACCCGAGAGCCGAGCCCCCCCCCCCCCGATACCTCTTTTTTTCCCGCAGGTTCCGTTCCCGCGCCCTATCGGCCCCTCCGGCGCCTCTTTCCCCTGAAATCACTGCCTCCGCTTGCTTCTCCGTCTCCTACTGCTCCTCTTCACTTCCTCTGGCCGAAGGTTCAAGAAGCATCAACCCTAGGGTCGACTACCTCCTTCCCTCCATTTATGGAGGTCGATCCTGCCTTCTTTCCTCTCCACAAGGCCGACAGCCGCAATATCTCCCTCCGACGACCCCTCTCGTGATTGATTGTGTCGTGTTTTGCGAAGGGATCGCCTAGGGTTTTGCTCGTTCATCCCTCCTCTACATGGATCTTTGAGCCCAGATCTGGTCTCCTTGGGTAAGGAACTCCGCCAATCTCATGTCTTCAGATTTGTCCTAATTTTATGGCAATAATTTTTGCTCTCCGATCAATGTAATTATGTTGATCCCTCTTGCGGTTGTCGTATATCCGTCTAATCTCAATTTTTTGTTTGTGTTTCCATGTCACTCATCAGATCGAGGGGTGGAATCGCTCCAAGACCCCTCCGATTTAGGGCTTCCCGAACCTAAATGCTGTCAGAACCCCGTTTTCCTTGTGGTAGTTCCCTCTCACCTCATCCTTAAGGAAGGTAAAATTTCTAAACTCCTCTTGTGATGTGTTGTGAGATTAGCAATGCCTGGTCAAGCGTAGGAAGCCTCGTTAAGGCAAATGTTTCTTTAATTTTTGGGGCTTGAACAGGTTCAGATAGAGTCTTTCGGCCTGGTTTGCGTCGCTTAGCTGTCACCAACAGTTTCGGTTTCGCCTTAAGTCAAGTAGAGAACCTCATCTCACTTGCAAATTTTGGATTAGGTCATTGTACCTGTTTTCTATAATTACACATGTTAATTTGATAATACCTAAACCGACACTTTTTTTTGACAATATATAATATGACAGAGTGTCACTAAAATATGAGATACTTAAAACAATTCTGGGGTCGTAAGCAATCCTTGAAATGTAGCGTCTAACCGGGGCACTGTCTGCTGGCATGGTCACGGCAAGCAGGATTACATTTTTAACAAGACTTGCACACGGATCTGAGTGTGAACCACGTGCGCCCGTTGGAACACCTACAACACTTCATCGATTACGACTTACAATATTACTTGAACAATTTTAGGCTAAACTCTGGAGTAGGCTAACAAATTTCATAAATTTTTGTTGACTCTGTTGCTTGCATGTTTACTAGCTTTACTACAAGATAAAATGGTACTCAAATATGTCTGTTTATTTCTGCTCTTTTTTATTAATTAACCTGTTCACTGTTTATATCCCAAGTTCTGAAGCATTTTCCTTCTTGTTTGAATTTGTCTTAGATTCCGTGACTGCGCCGCCTGCTTCCTGAGCTGTTCAGTGCTGAGTTCCTGTATTCCTGGAGGTTTACTTTGTTTTATTGTAGTGCAGCTGGGTTCTATGTATCTATTTCCTTTACTGTCGGATTTTGTTATCATGTATTAGTATTATCAGTCATTTTCTTTTGTTTTATAAACAACTCCTACATTTTCATTGTTGTACCGCAATAATAAATTAATGGCATGTTCACTTCTTTAGTCATTGCATTTACTTTTGTATCAGTGTTGTGTGTATCATGAGATTTTATCAAAGTGCATGTGCATCACTGTCTCATTCAAGCTTCCGCACATAAAACAAAACAAATGGATATTTTTTCATTTCTTCAAAGTTGATTATTTTTAAAACTACATTTAAATTTTTAACCCGCCTAACCGACATGGATTTTTCCTTTGCCCATGTTTGTGGTATCACGACCCGCCCGTAGCGCACTCTGATTGTTGTTATTAGACGGGTTGTGACAGATGGGCTCTAAAGCAATGAAGATCCATGTATATAACATAGGTCTTCAACATCACCAAAATCAACTTCATCTTCTTTATCTTTCGTAACAATGCAAACCTCATCCTATTGCTTAGTTGATTGCAATGTTGTCCTTCATTATCACTCATGTCATCTACATCTTCAAAATCATCATCGAGTGCCCTACACTTCGGTATCCTCTACATCCACAGGCCAGGCCATTATATCTGTCCCTTTTCTACATCCTAGTTCTGTACTCAAGGACTCCAACGAATATCACCAAGGTTATGCCCTCGCCGCCCTAGGACTCCAATGAATATCACCAAGGTTATGCCCTCGCCGCCCTAGGCTGTCCTCTAATCTTGTTAGTTCTCAATTGTGCTCAAGCCACATTGTCCTCAAGAATCGTCCTTGCAATTTATATATTTGGCATCATTTTCAGTATATAGAATGTCACTCATGTACACATCTATGTCAAGCTCATGAACCCATCTCTTTCTCCATCATCATTCCACATATTAGACCGTGAACTCCTATCTCAGCTTGCATCATGACGTTGTGCTGCTTGCGGAGCAAACTAATCCAATAAGTTTTCCACATTCACAAATAGTATGGGAAGAGCCAAGAAGGATTTAAACTATATGGATTAGTTCATTCATTAAGAAACAATGAAATAATAGTGGAATTATCAATTTTTCACTTACAAAACATTATTTGAGCGGTTTCATTTTGAGCAATTAAAATGCACAATCAAATCTCTGCTATGTAGAACAATTAAAATAGATCTCGACCACACAAGATAATGTCTCATCAAGAGACAGGGTAGACATAATATTAAGGCAATGAGAACTCATGCCCTGATTAATTCAAGAGGGAGAAGAAGCAGGAGTACAACTAACATTCAACATAAGGAAGGTCACAAAGAACTCACAATGGGTCTTGAAACAAGTAGTGTATCATATTTTACATCAAGACATGACTATATTTTCTTAAAATCGGAAAAGTTCGCCAATCACTGGAAAAGATGTCAAAGCTTAAAAAGAGAATTAGCGCCAACAGAATCCAACATTGGCTTTTCGCCTTGGAGAGAGGGAGAAGGTGAAAAAGAAGAAGAGGAGTTTATGCAGTAATGAAACCCTATCACTTAGTTGTAACAATCCATATTTAAAGAAAAAAAATGAAAACAAAAATAAATAAAATAAAATAACATGATGGCATAATTGTAAATTGGGTTAAGTTTCCCCTAATTCATTAGCCGCAGCCCCCCTCTAATTCCCGTAAACCTTCAGTCGGGAGTTCCTGCACCGTGTCTCCCGATTTCGCAACCCGCTCGCGCCAACCTCCCGCTTCCGTGATTTCCCGCAAGCGTCGCCTTCCTTGCACCTGTTTGCATGCCTCCTGCTCGCCGCTGGTACTCCTGCTCCTCCTGTCGTGGCCGACGGTTTCTCCTCCTCCCCAAGCCGGCAGCAGCGGCTCCTCTTTCTCCTTGGCCGACTGCAACCTTCTCTCCTCCAAGGGGCCGACAATCCACCTCTTCCTCAAGGCAGCAGCCCTCTTTCCCCTCCTCCTCAAGGCCAGCAACCCCCTTCCTCCGGCAGCCCAAATTTCTCCTATTTCTCTACGTTTTGGTCGGTAGTAGCAAGAGGGGCACCTAGGGTTTGCTCGTATCCTCCTCTACTCAAATTTTTGAGTCCGAATTTGGCTTCCTTGGGTAAAAAACTCATCCTTCCCCCTTTATTTAGATTTTCTTGAAATTATTTTCCAAATTTTGCGCTTTAAGTTACATATATTTTTTTATTTAAGCTTGTGCCCCTCTTATAATAAACTAACCATGTTGTATTGATTTTTGGTACCGCTCATCAAACTAATTGACGGGATTTCTCCAATATCTTCTCTGATTTAGGGTTTATCTAGCCAAAGCGCCACCAATTTCCGGTTTTCTTGTGGTAGCCTCCTCTCCCCTCACCTTTGAGGAAGGTAAATTTCTAGACCCCTTCATGTTTAGGTTATGTAAAATAAACTGCATGTACTAGCATAAGATTCTTGTTATGTCAAATATCATCTATGATTTTGCTTGAGCAGGTCTGAAATAAGGTTTCTAAATTTTGCTTGCACCACTTAGCTGCCACAGTCAGATTCAGACTTAAGACAAGTTGAGAAATCTCTCTCGCTTGCAAATATTGAATTTATTGTTTTGCACTCTTTCTTATGTTTATAAATTTTATCTTGAAACACCTAAATCGTCAAATTAATAGCATGTCGTAATTCGTTAGAGGTTTCTAAATTATGGATCATTTAATTCAATAATATCATAAGCAATCATTGAAAGGAAGTATTTAATTGATGCAATTCCTTAACTTGAGTTCCCTCTTGACTTCGTAACAGGAACAAATGACTGGCCATAACAAGCATGAACTCCCTGGCTCAAGGGTGAGGGTTCGACAAAGCTGCCCCTTAGAGATCACGGGCAGAAATTTTGAATCTCTGATAAGACTTGCATCTGAACTTGAAGTCTTCAAAATCATGAATTATGTGCATCAAATAAAAACGCATACACATTTCATTGGTTAAACTTATGTCATTACATGAACAAATATATTCTACCCCGGAGTAGGCTAATAATTATAATTATTTCTGCTTGACTCATTTACTTGTCTGTCTTGCTAGCTTTGCTTCATGAAAATTAGTACACGTACATTTTTAATTCTCCTGCTAGCTATGTATTCTACTTTGCTTACGTTTATCAATGTTCTGAGACTTTTTCCTTTTTATTTTGAAATTTGTCTTAGCGTCCATATCTGTTGACGCCTTAAATCGTTTATTACCCTACTCCACACACTGAGCACTAGCACGACACGTTTTGTTTGACTACCTAGGGAGTACCCCAAGTATACTAACTTTGGTGAGATTTACTTTGGATTCACGAGGGATTCTCCTGAAACCAATGAGGGGTTCCCCTGAGACCACAGAGGGGTTCGATATCGTCTGGGATATTTGTATCATGGGTCTCATCTTTGCATTCCTTGGACCTACTTTCGGCTTTCTAATTTGGGAAATACACGCAAGTGGCGTCGTTGGCCACTTCGCCAGACACAAGATGATTGCTTTAGTTGAGGTTTAATTTTATTGGCTCGGCTTGAAGAAGGATGTGGCAAAAATCGTGCGTCACTACATCACATGTCAGACTACGAAGGGTTCAAAATGGAACACTTGGACTTTATACCCCCTTCCAGCCCCGCACCAGCCTTAGGTTGATATCAGCATGGGTTTCGTGTTGGGCCTTCCTCACACTTTGAGGGAGCATGATTCCATTTTTGTGGCGGTACACCGGTTCTCGAAGATACCCATTTTACCTGTCGCAAGACCACAGATGTTGCCCACATGGCGGTCCTCTTCATGACAGACATCTTTTCTTTACATGGTTTACTCAAGTACATAGTATATGACCATGACATACGATTCATGAGTTAATTTTGGAAAATATTATGGTAAAAAATAGGTAAGGCCCTGAAGGTTTCAACAATTTATCACCGACAGACTGAGACCGTAAATAGGAGTTTAGGAAATTTGTTACGGTATCTAGATGGTGATCACTCGTCGGTTTGGGATTCTGTGTTCCCATAGCTTTGTTCGCATACAATAATTTTTTCAATAGGTCTACTGGCATGAGTCCATTCATTGAGTTATTATATGAGCCTAGGAATCTTATTGATATCACCCCGATTCACTTTGCATCGCGCCCTAATGAGTATGATTCATCTATCACATATATGAATTGCATGAATTGACTTGGAAGATGTAACATCCAAAGTTTTGACGCAAAAATTAATTTGAATTGTAGGGTCAAGTCGCGACGGATTTTGATCAAGGCAGCGCGTCGTCGAGGTACGATATTAGTGTGGTCAAAAGGTCGCATTCATTAATTTGTGATTTATGTTAGTCATAATTATAGTAAGACGCATTTTAATTTTAGTATCGAAGCGCGACCAATTTTTTTGTTTTAAGGAGTTAATGTGAAATAGTCTTTTGGGGTGCCAATAGCAGTTTCCACCCCCTCTCCTAATACGGTTAATAAGAAAACCACACACTCTCACGGTTCTAAAAACCTGCACTCTCATTCTCACGGGAGAAAAGCCAAACCGCAGCCGACCCTCCCGATTTCTCCCGTTCCGCAAGCAGACAACGCAAGAGCCGACGCCTCCCGCTGCTTTTCGCCGGCCGATCCCCCTCCAGAAAGCAACTCCGACTTCTCCTCTTTCCTCTACGGGCGTCGGTGGGTGTTCCTTTTCCTTTCTTGGCCGTGGAAGAACCGGATTCAACCCTAACCGGTGGAAGTTGAAACCGTTTGTTTCCGGTGAGTTTTATTTCTCCCTTATCTCTATTCATTCATGGAAATCCTTCGATTTGGAAGTTAATCTAAACTAGGTTTTCATCATATTGCCCCTAATTAGGTTTTGGAGTACGGAATCCACCGCGAAATTGGATTTGGTCGCTTTGAGAGCCTCAATCACTCCCACGTAAAGGTAATACTCTATGTTATCCCTCGATTTTTGGATTACCCTAAGTTATTAGAATTTTTCCAACAGAAACCCTAGGGGGAAAATATGTAAAGTAGGGTTGTCTTGGATTGCAGGATTTTGGTAGCCTCGGGGCAAGGTTCTGAAAGTCCCCAACAGTCGAATTTCCTTCGGAAAATCAAATGTCGTTGCGCCGAGTGTACGAGCGTCGCACCACCACTGTATGGAAACCTAATTCCTGTTAGTTAGACGTAGCAAGAAATATATTTTTGTATACGCATGTGTAGGTTTGGTACAAACATCATGACCATGCATAGAAAAGTGTGGTGGTAGGAAAACGATCGCGGAAAATGTGTAGGATGACACCCTTCTCCAAGACCAAAGTAATCAGATCATGAACAGTAACGTTAGGTACGAAACCTTTACCCGTGTACGTAAGCTTTGAATTTGTCCAACCAAGGGCGTGAATGTCCCTTCTAGTCGACCACGAAAAAGTCAAGGGTCGCTCAGTAGTACGCCAGAAGAAATGTCTCAAGCAGAGTAAGCATCAAACCAAAAAGATCAGTAAGCACATATAAGTCTTTTTGTGCTAGGTAGAGGCGCACTACCTTTCTCATAAGGCATATGGTACCCTATGAGCAGTATAGTCTTGGGAGTTGACTCCCCTTTGAGACAGCTAGTAGATTCAAGACCATGTCCGCGCGACAGCAGAACAATTGAGTTCGTCAGATGGTCTCGGGTCGTCAGTTTCAGATGCGCGTTAGGAGCTACTCTGCCTAGAGCCTTCCAAGTAGATGTGCAGGCTAGAAGCCACCTAGAACTCAAGTATAGGCCTGACGTGAGACAGTACACTAGTTAGTGAACGTCGAGACTTGGGTTATTGAACTGAAAGTCACGAACATAGAACAAGTAGATGTATTGACAAGGAAGTGTTGTGAAGACATGCATAACATATAGCATAAATGTTTTTAATGCACAAAACTATTTTCTAAAGACATGCATTCATCATATGAGAAAATGTTTTTAGTGTCACTAGGAAGAGTTATTTTTCCTTACTCTAACCCCTCGTGGGCAATGTTTTTACACATGACCCGGGTGGGAAACTACGCCTAGGATAAGCGTTAATTGGAGTCAGTTTGTAGTTGCTTCCACTTTCAGTTTTCTCTATTTCAGCATATACTTGTAGTTGTGGACAATGTACCTTGTTAATGTTTTATATGTCTTATATCAAACTTATAGTGTTATTACAGATTTTCAGTCATTTAAATTCTATTCAAGTTTAGTGGCTCTGTGAATCCAGATATGAGGTATGTGGTTACCCTTAGTTTACTTTCTTAGCTTCCGTTGTAAGTTTTAAATCCTTAGTAGTGCTTCTTTTACCTGCTGCATACTAGTTCTAATATTGTTTCCTAGTTCTCTTTATTTCGCTGACCCGGCCATCCGGATGGCTGATTATTGTAAAACTGGGAAGGGGTGTTATAAATTGGTATCAGAGCGCAGGTTTAGGATCCCTGGACCCAATAAAGATTTCACAGAGTCATAGGAATGTGTAAGAGTAAACTCTTGTTAGTATAGTATTTTAGTTACGTTTAAGCCCTAGTTTTCGCAGGAGTACGAAATAAAAGTGTTAAGCTAGATTTCACAGATGCTTGATAAATAATCATTTTTCTTTTATATATTCTATCAGGCACCACGAGTCAATGAACCGGGTGAATCTTCACATCAGGACCTTGTTCCTAACGCGACCATGGGAGACGCTGTTGTGCCACAGGTACCACCAATTCCAGCAGCTCCAGAGGGCACTGATATAGCGTCTCAGATTGCCAAGGCGGTCACTGTTGCCTTGATGGAGTTTCAGAGAGGACTAGATGCAGGGTTTCCAGCTCCAGTACAAGTACCAGCCCCTGCGCCAGCATCCGTAGAGATGACCCTGGAACGCTATTTGAGGAATTTTAGAGAGCTTCAACCCTCGAACTACAGTGAGGATGAGACCCCGATGGATACAGACGACTGGATAACAAACACCAGAGACCTGTTGAACGTTATGGAGTGTCCGGAGAACAAGAAGGTTCCTCTGGCAGTTTTCCTCCTCCGAGGTGAGGCAAAGGTCTGGTGGGACAAGTACTGGGCAGATGATCCTGCGGGTAAATTGTAATGAAAATTTTCTCTTATTTTTGGAAGTGAGACGTTCATTTTAATTAGTATGACCATGCTTTTGGCCAGGTCGTACGCCGGATATGTTTACGTGGAGCGAATTTTCTAGAGCCCATGCAAATTGGTTCGTGCCTCCTTCCACACGGCTAGGTCTCCAGGAGAAATATCTTAGGCTTTTCCAGGCGGGCAAGACCGTTACTAAGTACGAGCGGGAGCTTAACCATCTGGCTCGATATGCGGGCGTGATGTAGGAAGATCAGGATGAGAAGTACAGCCGCTTTGTGGATGGCTTGCGTGACTCATTGAGGCAGCCGTTGATGATCATGGTCAACGCTGACTACAGGAGCTTAATGGATACGGCTCGCAGGCTGGAGGCTGATCAGCAGAAGGTTCAGAAGCGAAGTAGTTTCCGTACGAAGCGATCTCAGGATTCACATCAGCCGCAACAGAAGCAGGAATGACCAAGGTAAGAACTGGAACAAGAAGCCTGATGCAAAGAAGAGTGGTCAGTTTGGAGACAGGAGCAAGGACTACCCCCCCTTATCCCTAAGTGTCAGTGTCGCCATCCAGGAGAGTGTTTGGCCAGCGCAGGCGTATGTTACAAGTGTCGACAACCTGGACACATAGCTCGCTACTGTCAGGAAGTTGATGTGAATCAGTCGAAGTACGAGGTTGGTGACTCAAACAGAGTAGACAAGGGCAAAGCATTGATGATCACTGATGGGAGACCACGGCAGGGTCGAGATTTAGTGCAGTCCAGAGCATATGGGCTTGGTCAGCAGAAGTCAAAGGATCAAGAGGATGTAGTGACTGGTAAGTGTTTAATTTGCTTAACAAGTTAATTTAATCCTCCGTAGTAACACTCTCTTCATCTTTTGAAAATCATTCATGTAGGCATCCTTATGATTCGTAATTTACCCTTCAAGGTTTTGTTTAATACGGGCACCTCACACTCATTTATCGCGGAATCTCTAGTGCGTAAGCTGAATTTAGAAGTCTTTCCAGAGACCGTACCGATGGAAGTCATCATGTCAAATGGATCCCTTCTGCAGACCAGAGATAAGTGAAGGGTACCGATGCAGTTTGGTAATGCCGAGATTATCGTGGAAGCTTTGCAACTACCCATTGCAAGATTCGACCTGATCTTTGGAATGGACTGGCTTTCGGCAGTCAACGCCAGGATTGACTCTAGGGCGAAGCAGATACAGTTTGAGGGCCCCAACCAGACTGCATTTTCTTTTCAGGGCTTGAAGGGAGTAGTGAAGATGATCATCTCCGCAGTCCAAGCTAGAAGGTGCATCAGTAAGGGTTGTGAAACCTTCGTAGTACTGATGAACGGGAAGACTAAGGCTGACTTGTCAGAGGTATCAGTGGTGCAGAAATTCCCCGATGTTTTCCCGGAAGAGCTCCCTGGTGCCCCTCCGGATAGAGAGTTTGAGTTCTCGATAGATCTACAGCCTGGGGCTACACCGGTAGCCAAATCCTGATGACTCCAAGGGAACTAGCGGAGTTGAAGAGCCAGTTGCAGGAGTTGCTTGACTTGGGCTTTATATGCCTCAATACTTCACCTTGGAGTGCTCCAGTACAATTTGTGAAAAAGAAGGATGGTAGTCTGAGACTGTGCATAGACTATCGTGAATTAAACAAACTGACGGAAAGAACAAATACCTGATTCCCAGGATTGATGATTTGTTCGACCAATTGGTGGGATCGTGCACCTTTTCCAAGTTAGATTTGAGGTCGGGCTACCATCAATTAAAGATTCGGGACGCGGATATTCAGAAGACAGCCTTCAGTACCAGATATGGGCACTTCGAGTTTGTGGTCATGCCGTTTGGGCTGACCAATGCCCCTTCAGTATTTATGGACCTGATGAAAAGGGTATTTCGGGAGTACTTGGATCGTTTCGCTATCGTCTTTATAGATGATATCTTGGTGTTCTCAAAAAGTGCAGAAGATCATGCCGCTCACCTCATGATTGTTTTGAGTACCCTCAGGAAGAACCAGCTGTATGCCAAATTTTCAAAATGTGAGTTCTGGCTTTCAGAGATTGCATTCTTAGGACCACGTCATCAGTCAGAAAGGGGTTAGTGTCGATCCGAAGAAGATAGAGGCCATTAAGAATTGGTCAAGGCCAACGACAGTTTCAGAGGTTCGCAGCTTTTTGGGTCTAGCTGGTTACTACAGGAGATTCATCAAGGATTTGTCAAAGATAGCCTTACCATTGACTTCCCTCACCAGAAAGGGGAAGGGCTTGGTTTGGACAGTTGAGTGCGAGTTGGCTTTTGAGAACTTGAAAGACAGGTTGAAGACCGCACCGATCTTGAGTTTACCTTCAGGGCCCGAAGGGTTTCAGATTTATAGTGATGCGTCAGGTAAGGGTTTGGGATGTGTTCTTATGCAGCATGGAAAGGTCGTAGCCTTTGCCTCGAGACAGTTAAATGGTTCATGAGAGGAACTATCTCGTGCATGACTTGGAGCTTGCAGCAGTCATACATGCCCTGAAGATATGGAGGCACTATCTTTATGGAGTGTGTTGCGAGATCTTCACTGATCATAAGAGCCTCAAGTATATCTTTGATCAGCGGGAGCTCAATTTGAGGCAGCGCAGATGGTTAGAGTTTCTTATCGGATTACGACGTAGACATTCAGTACCATCAAGGAAAGGCGAATGTTGTAGCTGACGCCCTTAGCCGGAGAGGTTCGTGTTCTTCCCTTCTCACTCAGCAGAAGGAGTTGGTTCGGGAACTGGAGAGACTGGACATCACCGTTGTGTCCACGTTGTAGTTTTGGTTCTGCAAGGTTGAGTTAGATGGAGTTTACTTTCGACATTAAGGATAGAATCAGGACAGCTCTACACTTGGATCCAAAGATGGCAGAGATTTGAACCTCAGTGTAGACGGGTCAGAAAGAGAGATTCACTATTCAAGATGATTTATAATTGCATGATGGCAGGGTGTGTATCCCTGATGTTAGCCACCTTCGCGAGGACATTCTGTTTGAGGCTCATAACTCCAGGTATTCTATACATCCGGGCAGCACGAAGATGTATGCAGATCTCAAGAAGGTAGTCTGGTGGCCGGGCTTGAAAAGTGATGTTGCAGATTGTGTAGGGAAGTGCGAGACGTGCAAGTTAGTTAAGGCCGAGTGTCAAATGCCTGGAGGCAAGTTGCAGTCACTTCCCATTCCCGAGTGGACTTTTGAGGATATATCCATGGACTTCATCTATGGTCTGCCGAGATCGCAGAGTGAGAATGATTCCTAGTGGGTTATTGTTGACCGTCTTTCTAAGGTCGCCCATTTCATTCCTCTTAAGAAGACAGATCAGGGTCCCAGATTGGCACAGTTATATATAGACGAGATAGTTCGACTTCACGGTGTTCCCAATACTATAGTTTCAGACCGAGATGGCAGGTTTACCTCCAGGGAGTGGAGATACGTTCAGGAGCGGTTGGGTACCAGATTACATTTCAGCACCGCTTTCCATCCCCAGACAGATGGACAGACTGAGCACACAAATAGGACTTTGGAGGATCTTCTACGGATGTGCATTCTGGACTTTGGAGGAAAGGGGGAGAAATATGTTACTCTTGTGGAGTTCTTCTACAACAACAGTTTTCAGATGAGTATTGGGATGGCACCGTTCGAGGCCCTCTATGGTAGACGTTGTCGGACACCGTTGTGTTGGGCTGAAAGTGAAGAAAGGTCTACCATCAGGGAGTCATGGATTGATAAGACCACTGATAGGATCAAGCTCATTCAGGAGCGTATGAAGACAGCTCAGGATTGCCAGACCAAGTATCATGATCAGAAGCACAAGTCAGTAGAGTTCAGTGTTGGAGATTACGTTTATCTGAAGGTCAGACCAGTCAGAGGAGTCTCTAGAATAAAGCGGATGGAGAAACTGAGCCCTAGATTCGTTGGTCCTTTTGAGTTACTGGAAAGAGTTGGTGAGATTACATACAGGTTGGTTTTACCTGAGGAAATGAGTGGTGTACATGATGTATTCCACGTCTCCTATCTGAGGAGAGCAGTCAGAGTTTCTAGTCAGATCATCAGTACCGAGAAAGCACCAATCGAAACAGATCTTAGTATTGGGGTTATACCAGTCAGAATCGTGGATTCAAAGTTACAAAAGCTCAGGAATAGAGAGATTCCCATGGTCAAAGTCTTTTGGATGAACTGTGGCCATCCAGAGTATACTTGGGAGCGAGAGGATGAGCTTAAGAGCAATGCAAACTATTCTTTCCTCTTTGATTCAGGTATGATTATAATTATCGAGGACGAAAATTTTTGTTAAGAGGGGAGATTTGTAACATCAAAAGTTTTAACGCAAAAATTAATTTGAATTATAGGGTCAAGTCGCGACGGATTTTGATCAAGGCAGCGCGTCGTCGAGGTACAATATTAGTGTGGTCAAAAGGTCGCATTCATTAATTTGTGATTTATGTTAGTCATAATTATAGTGAGACGCATTTTAATTTTAGTATCGAAGCGCGACCAATTTTTATGTTTTAAGGAGTTAATGTGAAATAGTCTTTTTGGGGTGCCAATAGCAGTTTCCACCCCCTCTCCTAATACGGTTAATAAGAAAACCCCACGATCTCACGGTTCTAAAAACCCGCACTCTCATTCTCACGGGAGAAAAGCCGAACCGCAACCGACCCTCCCGATTACTCTCGTTCCGCAAGCAGACAACGCAAGAGCCGACACCTCCCGCTGCTTTCTGTCGGCCGATCCCCCTCTAGAAAGCAACTCCGACTTCTCCTCCTTCCTCTACGGGCGTCGATGGGTGTTCCTTTTCCTTCCTTGGCCGTGGAAGAGCCGGATTCAACCCTAACCGGTGGAAGTTGAAAACGTTTGTTTCCGGTGAGTTTTATTTTTCCCCTATTTTTATTCCTTCATGGAAATCCTTCGATTTGGAAGTTAATCTAGACTAGATTTTCATCATATTGCCCTAATTAGGTTTTGGAGTACGGAAACCACCGCGAAATTGGAGTTGGTCGCTTTGAGAGCTTCAATCACTCCCACGTAAAGGTAATACTCTATGTTATCCTTTGATTTTTGGGTTACCCTAAGTTATTAGAATTTTTCCAACAGAAACCCTAGGGGGAAAATATGTAAAGTAGGGTGGTCTTTGATTGCAGGATTTTGGTGGCCTCGGGGCAAGGTTCTGAAAGTCCCCAGCAGTCGAATTTCCTTCGGAAAATCAAATATCGTCGCGCCGAGTGTACGAGCGTCGCACCACCACTGTAAGGAAACCTAATTCATGTTAGTTAGACGTAGCAAGAAATGTATTTTTGTATACGCATTTGTAGGTTTGGTACAAACATCAATCATGCATAGAAAGGTGTACTGATAGGAAAACGGTCGCGGAAAATGTGTAGGATGACACCCTTCTCCAAGACCAAAGTAGTCAGATCATGAACAGTAACGTTAGGTACGAAACCTTTACCCGTGTACGTAAGCTTGGAATTTGTCCAACCAAGGGCGTGAATGTCCCTTCTAGTCGACCACGAAAAAGTCAAGGGTCGCTCAGTAGTACGCCATAAGAAATGTCCCAAGCAGAGTAGCATCAGACCAAAAAGGTCAGTAAGCACATATAAGTCTTTTTGTGCTAGGTAGAGGTGCACTACCTTTCTCATAAGGCATATGGTACCCTATGAGCAGTATAGTCTTGGGAGTTGACTCCCCTTTGAGACAGCTAGTAGATTCGAGACCGTGTCCGCGCGACACCAGAACAATTGAGTTCGTCAGATGGTCTCAGGCCGTCAGTTTCAGATGCGCGTTAGGAGCTACTCTGTCTAGAGCCTTCCAAGTAGATGTGCAGGCTAGAAGCCACCTAGAACTCAAGTATAGACCTGACGTGAGACAGTACACTATTTAGTGAACGTCGGGACTTGGGTTATTGAACTGAAAGTCACTAACATAGAACAAGTAGATGTATTGACCAGGAAATGTTGTGAAGGCATGCATAACATATAGCATAAATGTTTTAAATACACAAAACTATTTTCTAAAGACATGCATTCATCATATGAGAAAATGTTTTTAGTGTCACTAGGAGGAGTTACTTTTTCTTACTCTGACCTTTTGTGGGCAATGTTTTTACAGGTGACCCAGGTGGAAAACTACGCCTAGGATGAGCGTTAAGTGGAGTCAGTTTGTAGTTGCTTCCACTTTCAGTTTTCTCTATTTCAGCATATACTTGTATTTATGGACAATGTACCTTGTTAATGTTTTATATGCCTTGTATCAGACTTATAGTGTTATTACAGATTTTCAGTCATTTAAATTCTATTCATGTTTAGTGGCTCTGTGAATCCAGATATGAGGTATGTGGTTACCTTTAGTTTACTTTCTTAGCTTCTGTTGTAAGTTTTAAATCCTTAGTAGTGCTTCTTTTACCTGCTGCATACTAGTTTTAATATTGTTTCCTAGTTCTCTTTATATCGCTGACCCGGTCGGATACTGATTATTATAAAACTGGGAAGGGGTGTTACAGAAGAAAATTGCTAGTAATTATGAATTATATAAGGCATAGAAAAACGAACACAAGCATGGGCAGCATCTTCAGATGGGCGAGTAGGTCATGGTCAGAATTCGCATGGAGAGGCTCCCAAAAGGGCCGCTAAAAAATATATCATAAATGAATGAGTCCTTATAGGATTATAAGTAAAAATGGAACTCCTACGAGGTCGACCTACCGACAGATATGGGTATTCATCTTATATTCAATACAAAAGATTTGACACTCTACTTTGAGCCTCTCGAGCATAGGGACCCCAACCATGAGCCACCTCCAGCACCCACCCACTTACAACCTGACCCATTCTCTGGCCACCTTGGACGAGCACCTACGCATTTGCCCACACCTCCTATGATTGCACAGGTTCCTTTGGATCCACCAGCACGAGAGGTGAGAGCTAAGAGGATTTCAGCAATTCGACGCACAAGTGCACCGTCACCCCAAACGGCCTATCTTGTCGTTATCTAGTGCACTGGAGTGGACATCCCACCTTTGGCAACACTTGGGTCTCGGTGACGGAGTTTGATAGACTTGTCCCCAAACTTTGACGTCAGTGTGACGATCTACATTCATCGGAGATGAATGTTTTTAGTCGGGGGGGAGTTGATGGGGATCAATTGCAGGATCGACAATGGGATTCAGGCCACCACTCGGCGGGGCCTAAAATTATGTACTCGCGCAGGAGGTGTTGATGAGATTGCAAATTCGAGACCACGAGCACGTCTGGAGGGACGTTTCTACATTATTATGGATTTTGTTTTCTTTATTTTTGACATTCTTTAGTTTGATTTGGGCATCGGGCGTGGCGGCAAATCATAGTTCATGTTGGGTGCCCTAACCCCCTTTCCCTATAAATAAGAGTGAGGGATGTCAGTTTGAGGCATTGTTAGCCTTGGGAGAGATTCCAGAGCCAACAATCATATAGCAGTGTGACACCGCGAGACCTCAGGGCGCGACGTCCCGATTCATTCTGTTTTTTCCATTTTATTTTCACGTAGTCATTCCTCCCCCCCCCCCAACCCCTCTCACCAGTTATAATCACTCAATTATTGTTACTTTATCACTATTTTAAATGTCCGACATGTCCAATGTGTTTGTTCACATGTCTTTTTTGAGGGTAAATCGATATTTTTTTCTAAAAAAATTGAGTATATATCCTTTTGTAAAATATAGACCGGTTTTTTCTGATATATCGGCCGACACGAGTTTTGAACATATTGTCCACTATTTTATGTTATGTTAGCATATAAATCACATAAATATATAATATTATGTATGTTTAAATTAATCATACTTATTTTTTCATTCTTTTAACATGTTATTCTAATAATCCATTTTTAGGGATTGTGAAGTTTGGGCTTTCATAGAGTGGAAAATTAACCAACTTAACCACTATGCTCATAGACATTACAAACAAACCTCAGGGAACTTTTCTTATATTTACAGGTAAATTGATCATAAGGATACACCACTTATACAGTATAAATGACCAAAGAAACTAGGCAATGGTTGCATCAAGGTTCTCCTACAGTTCACATCAAATTCTGATTCTAAACATTAACAAGAACTACATGCCCATTCATTTTATCCAGTGGTCAGATAGATTATGGAGTCAAGTCATTCCGTAATCCATTCTCATGTCATACAAGTAAAAAATCAAATAGTTGAGCAAAGAGAAGTTGATTCGCAATCAACAGCAAGAACTGCAAGAAGTTGAACAACCCAAAATGCTTGTGAATAGCAAAAGGAAAAGAAGTCATGATGAAATCTTGATTTATTGAAAAGGAGGAAACAACAAAAAGAGTAGAAACTAGGCATTATACCTGTAAAACGATGTATGAATCCCCAGAGTAGAATTTTCCATGATCAGTCTTTGGCAAAGGAACTGGCTGAAAATTCTCAATGCGCCAAATCTCGGTGCCTCTATTTGGTGTTAAGTAAAAAATAGAAGTGATATATAAAAACTTTGAATTTATAAAATATTGTAATATGTATGCAAATTTCATTATAAATAATCGACTATTTAATAACTACAGGAAGGATACAATCTTTGGCCAGCTCCTTGAAATGCAGGATCAAGGATTTTTGTAGTGGTAGACATTGTGATACCAGCCTTCTCAGGTATCTGCAATGATATTAACATTGGAGCATACATTTGAAACATGAGACGGCTGGACTAAGAAGTTAACATGCACCAAAAAAACTTACTAGTACTTCTTTTGTAATACTGAATTATGGTGACAGACATACTACATCTGTTAAGTTGGAATTAAGATGGCCAAATATCATCTTCAAAAACTAGACTACGTTTCAAAAAGATAGGTACGAAATGCAAATTAAAATATCATAAATTATTCTGTACACATTTACTAACAACTTGGCCAGAATTCAATAAACAAACTATAACCTAATCAAAGAGTAAGACATAAAGGACCTGCTGACAACGCATCTTAGGATACTTCAGAATTAGAATATTCTAATGAGTAGCAAGAAACTTCAAAATCAGAAAATTATACTAAATAGTACAAAGGACAAATAGTAACCAAAATACACAATTGTTTTGTGTTTAACGCAAACATAATGAAAAGTGGAATTGCCACTGGAATTGTTATTGCACGGATAAGGCTTAAGTAGGCTTGGCCTTTTGTCCCAGGAAAATAAATGTGACAATAAGTTATAATGAAGATAATTTCAATTTCCGAGTTAAATCTGTAGTAGTTTGGGTTTTTCTTAGTTCAAATGCATATATTTTGTAAGAAATTTTGATCATAATTGTACGAGAAGAACAGCCAATTTAATTTCTTCATCTGGAAATACAGGCTTAAGTGAGATTATTACAAAAGATAGGGCACAATGACGACAAAGGATCCATATAGACGACCGCACTATAGTGGGATAAAGGCTTGAGTGTTGTTGTTGTATCTAGAAATACAAGGAGTACATGTACAATTATTTACATCGTGGAGAGACAAATTTTCCTTAAGCAATTTGGGATTAATGTGTATACAAAGAGTAACACTCCTAATGAGCCATTACATTGGGCCTTTATTGGGCTTAAATAAACAAAAATCTATACTCCACAAATTGGAGCGTACATATTATAGACTCCCAGTTTGAAAAAAAAACTTTAAGATAAAGTAATCGCGCCAAGGCTTTGGTCAAAATATTAGAGACCTGAGAGGCAACGGTAACATATTGAAGACCAATTTTGTGAAGCTTTACTTTCTCCCTAATGAAGTAGCAACCCACTTCAATAAGCTTGAAGCAATCATGGAAGAAAGAGTTCTCAGCTATATGAATAGCATCTTTACTATTGCAGTAGAGGACTGCAGGAGTAGAGTGAGGCACACAAAGTTCAAAAAGAAGACTTTTCAACCAAGCTCGGAAACTGCATAGGCCTCTGAGCGAAACTCATCATGGACGGATGAACGGGTCACAACAAATTGTTTTCCTCCTCTAAATGACCTAATTACCCCCAAAATAGGTACAGAACCCGCTTGTAGAGATGTGATCATCTATGGAGCCCACATAATCAGTATCATAGTAAGCAATTAGTGAGTGTGAAGACTAGGTTCTATACACAAGCCCATGACCAGGACCACTTTTCAAATACCGAAGGATCCGATCAACCACTTGAATGTGAAACTTCTGAGGAGCCTGCATGTGCTTGGCGAAACACACCAATAGCAAAGGAGATGTCTGGACGAGTTAATGTCAGAAAGATAATCTTGTCGATCAATCAACAAAAGTATTCAGGATTAGATAGAGGGGGATCAGATACAAAATCCTGAGTAAAGAGTTTGAGGTTAGCATACATGGGTGTATCAGCAGGCTTGCACCCCAAGTGTCATGCATCATATAGTAGAACAATGCAGTACTTTCACTAGGATAATATGAGTCCATCATGATGTTAGGGACCTCAATATTAAGAAAATATTGATGACAGAAGAAATCCTTAGTATGAATGTGAGTGGTCAAGTGCTTTTTAATCATTGATATGTCAGTCAGATCATCGTCGATAATTATAATATCACCAACATAAACCAAAAGAATCGCGATGCCCTCTTAATGACGAGGTGTGAAAAGAGATAAGTCAATCAAGTACAAAGTAGAACCAAAAGCCTGAACCACCAAACTAAATTTGTCGAACCACGCACGAGGAGATCATTTCATACCATAAATAAATTTGCGTAGGAAGCATAAAAGAAACTCTTTTGTAGTATTATATCCAGGAGGTTGTTGCATGTATACAGTCTCAGTTAAATTGTCATTAAGAAATGTATTATTAAATATTAATATCAAGCTGATGCAATTGATAATGATATTGGACTGTCAAAGAAATCAATACCTGAATTGTAACTTGGTCATGAGAGAAAAGGTTTCATCATAAGCAAATATCATATTGTGGAGTGAATCCACAGACCATAAGATGCACCTTCAAGCACTCAACAGAACCATCAAAATAGTGTTTAACCATGAACGCGCATTTACAACCAACATGAGATAGCCCATGAGGAAGTGGCACTAACTCCCAGGTCATATAGGCCTATAGGACCTACAACTCTTCATCCATAACAGTCTGCAACTTTGGAGGTTGGAGAGCCTCTTGTGCCGAGGAAAGGTGGAAAGAGACGAGAAGAAACACACAAATCTATGTAGTGGAGAAATAAATGGCGAAAGGAAAAATAATGACAAAGCAGGTGAGTTAGTATATGAGTGTGTATCTTGATGGAAAGCGATGGGAAGATCATCGGAACTAAAAGCAGCATCAGTAGTGGGAGACTGGTTAGAGGCATTTTGGCAAGTATGACGATCAATGTAAAACTAAAATGGGAGACGTGGAGGTGGTGGAAGTATGACAGGCAAATGTACAATAACAAGCATATTAGAATGAGGTAAAGTAGATGGTGTTGTTGGTGGAATAGAAGGGGATAAAAGGTTGATACCAAAGGAATGTAACATTCGTAGATGTCACCACTTTCAATTAGTTGGAGAGTAACATGCATACCTCTTCTAAGTCTAAGAGTAGCCAACAAAGACAAACTTGGTATCCTGTGGTGCTAACTTGTCCATAAAAGGTAAATGATGATGAACAAATCACGTACACCAAAAAAACGTTCGAGTTAGAGAAAAGGGAGGTGTGAATGGAAAAATGATGGAGAGAATAGACGTAATGTCAAGATTAGCCGATGTCATACAATTGATTAAATAGCATGTAGTAGTGACCGCATACTTCTAATAGATTTTTAGAGCATGCATTAGAAACATAAGAAACCAGGCCACCTTAAGAAGATGACGGTTTTTCCGCTCTGTCACATTATTTTGTTGCAATGTCTAGGAGAAGGAAGTTTGATGAATAATGCCTAAAAAATTGCAAGTTTTCTGAAACTCTTGACTTAGGAATTCACGAGCATTATCGGTCTTAATAATTTTGATAATAGTGGATAACAAGTTGCGAGTTTTTGTGATAAAGAAGAGAAGACACTTATAATCTCAAATTAAGAGAAAGTATACTCCACTAGCTATGGGGGAAATATACTCCATCTTGGCATGTAAAAGAAAATGTAAATGACCTCAAGCACAAATACGACAAATCAAAATATAGTAACAGTTCAAAACAAAGGATTCTCCATTAAACCATTATTCATACATCATATTTCAAAATTTCAGTCATTAAAATGAATGAAAGTGGAAAGTTATATCAAGTCAAGGTCAAACAGGGGGAGGGGGAGGGTCTGGGAAGCAATCATGGGATGGTGGCCAGCAAGTAGGGTGGTTCGCAAACTAAATGATTTCTGAATAATTTGGGAATCCATTTGTGAAAATTTGATTAAGATTCATTTTTTTGAATCCAAATCCAAAGCTGGATTTGAATGGTATTCAAATCCAAATAATATAATCTCTATTGGCAAGATTCGCGAATAATAGTAATATCTATATTATATATAAAGATGATCATGGCCGTCTGAACAAAGTGATTTGGTCCTTCATTTAAAGCGAATTCGAATCCAATCCCGAATCCAAATTCGAATTCAGGATTTCTAAACAAATCTGAATTCAAAAATTCGAACGAATCCGAATACGAATCTGAATATCTGCATTCTATGACAAATTTGGATTTGATTGAAGGGATATTCAACTTGATTCGGTTCGTGAACACCCCTACCAGTAAGTGGGTGGTTGAAGGGGAGCTGGTTGGTGGTTTCCAGCAAGGGTGGAGAGGAATGAAGGGTGGCCAAAGATGGAATTGGCAGGAGCTTGACTGGACCGGCCAAGGGGGAGGAGGTGTCCAAGCTTGGTACTCGAACTCCGGCGACCGGTGATAAAAAAGAACAGTTTTTGGTTACATTTAATGTCTTTTAAATGAGCACACTACGCCTATTTATATATTTAGGAACCTCCACATATGGTTATGATTTTCCGATTACGATGGCCTACAAAATACACTAAAATTAAAAAAAACAAATAACTAGAAGTCGTAGACCGTCGATCCAAACAAAATGAACCACTCTAGTCGTATGGTAGACTCATGTCTGATGTGCTACTCATCAGTAATCCAAACAAGTAATAAATAAAATGTCAGATTTTTTTCGTGCAATATTTGAGAACCATGTGTCCCTGTTCAATATAAAATACTCTCAAGGAACAAGTTAGAAACTAGAAAAACACATGTCCCCACTTATCAAAAAAAGTGAAATTAAAAGCATTTCATTGAAGATATATCAAAACAGAAGTCAACACATTAAGGTATAGTATCAAAAAAACAATGAGGATTCTTCTGAATTTAATTATATATAGTGTCCCTCTGTATTTATCTCCGCTTTGCAATAACACATTCAGAAAATTGAGCTACTTCTCACATGTACAGTAATAGCTGACCACCTAAGTGCATAAGATAATGAACCTTTTTCACGATACAGTGTTAGAAATCAATTGGATCTGCTGATGAAATAGATAAGCTCTACGTTGTGGGGACCAAAGATGCAAAGGCTAGAAACCGGATGCAACCCTAAAAGTTAGTAACACTGTAGTATGCTAACCTCAATTAAAGATGATGACAATGATAGGAATAAGCTAGTTGCTAGCGAACTTTTGAGAAATCTGCTCAGAATTTGAACGAGCGTTTGAATCTAAAATGAGAAATTACTAGAAAATCCTACCACCAAACCCGTAACGTATCAATCAACACCGTCGCATCCAACTAGACATGCCATACAAACATCTCCATCAAGACGCATCGACCACATCAAAGTCAATTAATTAAACACAGCACGGCACGAGAGCCAAAGAAGAAATGCCAAAAACAGTAAATAATTCAGGCGAGATGATCAGCATCGAGCAAAACAGATCTAGGGCAAAAAAAAACCCCCCGCGAATGAGCTCCGGGAAGATTCATCGGGGATTCTACTGCTGGAAATCCGAAAACAAGCACAGGTGATGATGACGGCGAGATGGAAGTGGAATCGAAAAAGTATACCTGTAAAGATCCGCCGGAGACGAGAGGAAAATGGATCTGAGGTGGGGAGGGGAACAGCGTGAAGGGGGTGGCAAAAGATGCAATACTTAAAGCGAATGAATGAATGAATAGCGCCTTTTAGTTCCTCCCTTTAGCTCTCCCTTCTGTCAGCTCCACTTTTTCCCCTCTCGCCTTTCTCAGCACATCCAATTTTTTATCTTATTAAAAAAACTAATAATAATTCAATAATGATATTTTGAGAAAAGAAATGAGGAGATAACGGAGAGAACGGGAGTCCCAACAAACGAAGATCTGACCGCCCCTCACCGACCAACGGACTCCAATGTTGGAATGCCACGCACGACTCGAGGTTACGTGCAGGTGACTTGCCGGTCCGTTAACGTGTTTCGCTAGTGGGCAGGAAAAACAGAATTTTATCCTTCCTAGATCATGTCCGTCCATCCGGCCTTTTTGAGAGGAGAAATTTTTTGTTAAACACAAGTATGGGTAGGGGTGCAAGTTGAGTTGAGCCGGCTTGTGAGCTCGATGAGGCGGCTTGAATAAAGCTCAAGAGTCAGTTGAGCTAGAGCTCGAGCTCAAGCTCGTCTGCTCTTATTCATGGGTTCGCGGAGCAGCTCGAGCTCGAGTCATGCAAAATGAGCTCGTCGAGCTCGAGCTCGAAATATTTAGCTCTAGCTCGTGCTTGGGAATTTTGTCAAGCTCGACTCAAGCTCGACTCGTTTACACCCCTACGTACGGGAGAAAATACAGTCGCACGATCATAATTTCAATGGTGTATGATCATTTTTCAAATACAACCATATTAGAAAATACGGCCATAATACGATTGTATTTAGCGGCGAAGGATCCCAGCCGTTGAAATCACGGATGATACGGTTGGATCTGCTCCGCATACGGAATAATAGTACGTGTGCTATGCGCATCAAAAAAAAATTTATTTGGAGAGATATTTAGATACAGCCATACGGGTAATGGACTATTCTCATTGTGTGGGATAACATATAGACCTATGATATGTGATCTGATGGTGGAATTTTTGGCGAACGTAAAATGATCGTATTAAATATGGTCATATTTTTCATCAATCACACTTAAAAAATCGTGCTTGTGGAAAACGATGGTCTGATAACGTATCTCCAACGGTGATATTTGGTGTGTTACACGCACGAACAATTTTTTCCGTACTTTGATATCATATAACATAATTGGATCTTGAGAAAATAGCTTTAATAAAAAAAAAGTATTATGTAAAAGTGAAAATATTAATCACGCAGTACATTATAAAAAAGGTGGTGTTATTAGCAAATCTTCTTCTGCTTCTAGCAAATCAGCAAAACTTGTTTAACAATTTTTTGCAGTTTTTTCTTTCCTAAAAATACTACTAGCAAATTAAATCCCTCAATTTCTGCTTCTTTGCGATATGTGCTCCCCGGCCTAAGGATTTTGTCTCCCTGCCCCATTCTCGAGAGAAGTCGGCCCTAAGTGGAAATATGTCAGTCTCCCTTCTCCCCATTGTTTGCCTGACAGAAGACCAATGTAGTTGTTCTTCTTAGAATTTTTAATGAAAATATTTAATTTATAATGTTTTAATAGAGTCAAGATTGGTGTTTGGTGTTGAGATCCACACACTTGGTGAAAAACTTCAAAATCAAATGGAGAGAATTCAAATGATTTGAGGGAAATCTTTCTTGAAGGAAAGGATAATATCATTAGTATCACATTGCTACTTTCTAAACATGTTTTAAGTATAAGAATGAATTTACTCTTTCTTATTTGTTCAAAAGAACATAAAGAAAAAATCATGAACCTCACACGTGCGAGCGTGCACGCACTACGCCAGATCGGATCCAGATTTCAGATTTGGGATTTGAGATTTGGGGAATAATTGAATTGTATTGTATTTTTTGTATAAAATAGATTTGACACTTTGAATCCTAAAACTCTAAATTGCGTAGACTTTTCCTGTCTGCATCAACTTGCGTCGATAAGGTCTCGGCGCATGCATCGATAAGGATGCGTCAAAACCTCCTAGCATTGATTTGAAGTCAACATTTGCATATATATATGTATTTCTCCAACTTACTCCAACCCGAGCTGCGTCGATAAGCACTCGACGCGCGTCTACAAGAATTTGACGCAACCTACGTTGACTTTTTCCTTTACGCACCGATGTGCGTATTCTGTTAATCGTTTCTTTTACGCGCTTCTCGCCATTAACTATTTACATTGGAATTTCAACGTTTCTCTGCGCGATTTAATTTTACCAATTATAACTGTTGAAGTTTATTACGTGATAAATGTCTTGTTGTTTTACGGACTCCTATTCAGGAGAATTTTCCTAATTTGTTTGATAGGCTCTCAAATTATTATGCTCTCGAAACATTCTCCTCTCAGTTTGACTCTCGCTTTTTGACGATCTTCTCCGCGCATCTGTTTTCTTGACATTCGCCTCATCAAGTGGGAGTTCGGGTTAGCCGAATTTCAATCCAACACGCGAGATAGATCGAACTCCACCCAGAAATTGGCAGAACTCGAGGGGATCCAAATTCCTTCCCACGGGCTGATTTGCAACGGGGGGCCAAACACAGCTATAGTATGCTTGAAGACTAATTTAGGGGCGGACCCACCTGTGACACACCGGAGGCACGTGTCCGGGCCAAAATTACTGCTGATTTCCGCCTGTTGCCAGCTCGGTTCCTCCGTATTCTCCATCCGCGACGCCATAGCTGCAAACAGCGAGCAGTGTGTGTGCCCTACTTTTCCATTTTCCAGTCGCCGGGACGACGCCACGAGTGAAGACGATGGTCGACGACGACTGACAGGGGGCGGACCCACGTGGAGGCAGACCATTTCCACCTGTTGCCCGCTCGGTTCCTCCGTATTCGCCTTCCCCAACGCCATAGCTGCAAATAGCGAGCAGTGTGTGTGCCCTACTTTTTCCATTTTCCAGTCGCCGGGAGTGAAGACGATGGTCGACGAGGAGGCGGCGTCTCCTGATACACTTGATTCTCGCCGAATCGTCGAGAATGCAAAGTCATTCTCGACGAATCGGCGAGAATCACTTAGTGATTCTCGACGATTCTACCTTATAGAAATTTCTGGCGGCGTTGAGACTGCCGGCTCCAACCGGCGAGAATCAGCTAGTGATTCTCTACGATTTGGACTTAGACGATTTCTCGTCTTTCCACCCGTGAGCTGGTCTTTGGCCCATCCTTGCTCCTTGTCTGCTCTTGATCTTTCATGACCCTGTGCTTGGAAATAAGTACACTCCAATAGAGAGTACACGTAAGCCAACACACTGATCTGCTCAACGAGGGATTACGTTGTGCAGACCCGCGTATATTGACCTACTGCACCCTGACATTGGTGTGTGCTTAGCAATGAATAGCTGCAAGCACAACTAGAAGGATTTCATCAAATACATAGTCAATTCATCTTAGCTTGTTTAGGGGCTTCTTCAAATCAGGTACATTGTGAATACAATACCCAACAATAATGCATTAATAGAGTCAAGGTTGGTGTTTGGTGTTGAGATCCACACACTTGGTGAAAAACTCCAAAATCAAATGGAGAGAATTCAAATGATTTGATGGAAATCTTTCTTGAAGGAAAGGATGATATCATTAGTCTCACATTGCTACTTTCTAAACATGTTTGTAAGTATAAAAATTAATTTACTCTTTCTTATTTGTTCAAAAGAACATAAAGAAAAAATCATGAACCACACACGTGCGAGCGTGCGCGCACTACGCCAGATCGGATCCAGATTTCAGATTTAGGATTTGAGATTTGAGATTTGGGGAATAATTGAATTGAATTGTATTTTTTGTACAAAATAGTTTTGACACTTTGAATCCTAAAACTTTAAATTGCGTCAACTTTTCCTGTTTGCATCAACTTGCGTCGATAAGGTCTCGGCGCATGCGTCAATAAGGATGCGTCAAAACCTCATAACATTGATTTGAACTCAACATTTGCATAGAAATGTATTCCGCCAACTTACTCCAACCCGAGCCGTGTCGATAAGCACTCGACGCGCGTCTACAAGAATTTGACGCAACCTACGTTGACTTTTTCCTTTACGCAACGATGTGCGTATTCTATTAATCATTTCTTTTACATGATTCTCGTCATTAATTATTTACATTGGAATTTCAACGTTTCTCTGCGCGATTAAGTTTTACCAATTATAACTGTTGAAGTTTATTACGTAATAAATGTCTTGTTGTTTTACGGGACTCCTATTCAGGAGAATTTTCCTAATTTGTTTGATAGGCTCTCGAAACATTCTCCTCTCAGTTTGACTCTCCCTCTTTGACAATCTTCTCCGCGCATCTGTTTTCTTGACATTCGCCTCATCAAGTGGGAGTTCGGGTTCTCTGTGTTTTTTCGGTGTTTGCACGCATCGGAGTTTTGGGATCAAGTCGATCGGGTGTTGTACCCTAAAGAAGTGAGCATCGGTTGAAAACTCTATTGGAGGGTGGTGCAACTTCTTTTGGACAGTGACCTCACGTCTTACTCAGACTCGATTCTAAACTATATATATTATTCGATTTTCCTTTATTTTTCATTCATCTATTTACAAGTTTTATTACCTTATTATTCAAGATCTGGTATATCTATCATTATTTACTGATTTTTTTTCAAAACGAAAAAGTATACATTATTTTGGAATGTATATACGAATATTCTTGCATTCTAAAGAAGTTGTAGATCCACATCATATAATATCTCGTGAATTGATCGTGTTAGACTATCATCCTACAAACCGCCTAATATTAGTGAGAACCCTTTATTGGGGATTCCTTTGGAAGTTCAAGAATAACAATTTAAATAAAATCAAATAATCAATTTGATTTTTTGTCTTTATTCTCACATTTACTGGAATTTGTTATTTGTACTTTAAACTTTAGAAATTTGTAATGATGTCTAGATCTGAGGATTCTGTCGGGATAAAACCCGAGAAATTTAATGGAAATGATTTTTGTCATTGGCAAGTTTAAGTATAATATTGGCTTAATACTTTAGGTCTTTTATCTGCTATTTTTGATACCCCCGCTGTTGAAACTGAAAACTCTGGCACTGCAACTGTCGTCATCTTCTCCCTTCCATCATCTTCATCATCTATTGCAGATACCATTAGAACATATGTTAGACGCGTCCCTTAATTATAGAGATCTGGTATACATAAAATATCATTACCGTAAAAAAATTCTTAGTGCCTTGTCTGTCAGTCTTTACGATATCTTCTTTCAATATCGTTCGGCTTAGGATTTGTGGTATGCACTTGAAATGTGCTAAAATCTTGATAATGCGGGTATAGAACGATACAATGTTTCCAACCTCCACAAATTCAAGATTGATGCCTTCAAGCCTATCAATCCTCAACTTCATCAACTAGATGAGTTGTTGTCAGCCAATAAGGGGCATGAAGAATTCCCCCAAATTCTATGCAGGAATCAAGGGAGAGGGATAAAAATCCCAACTCAGTAAATTCATATGAACAAATCAAGATAATTATCTAATTTCCCTTATGAGAAAGCCTAGTCGAAATCAAATCCAGTTAAAACCTCCAAATCAGAAAACCCTAACCACATCCCTTTCTCATGTCAGCAACTAACAAGAATAAGAAAAGCTTAAAGAGTAGAGCTTACAGTAGAGGAGTTCAACCAAATCTGCGGATCAGCACAGTAAAATAGCAAAGGGGCAGCAACAAAGGTACCGGAAGGAGACACCATTCATCTTCATTTCTCTAAATCAAGGACATGGGGAATTGGAAGAGGAGGTACATCCAATACCACATCGTCAAACTCCTTAGGCGGCAAGGGTAATGGAAGTATCGTAAGAAGGAGCTGAATATCGGGATAATATAAGTCTGACAGTCCACCACCAATGATATTCCTCCATCCTAATATAATATATTATATACCACTGATCAAACCAAAGCATATAGTTGCCATCAGACATCCAAAACTAATTTTCCCCAGTCACCTCTCAAAGAATTTATTTCGGACTGGACAAGCAACATCAGACCCACTAGGAACTCCAAATCAGCCCCACAATATGATTACAAATTTCAGCTACATTGGAATTTAATTCCGATTCAGCTTTCAATCACCTGTATGCAAGATTAATTGCTATGAAAAATTGAAACAAAACGAAACGAGCACCGCAAAAAAAATTCAGAAAAAATTGACCTTCAAAAATAAATTGTGCGACATCAAATCGACACTTAATTTGGTTTTCATCATTGGGTAATTAATTTTATTCAAAATATAAAATTTAGATACAACCATACATGTAATGGACTATTCTCATTATGCGGGATAACATATAGACCTATGATATGTGATCTGATGGTGGAATTTTTGGCGAACGTAATGTGGTCGTATTGAAATATGGTCATATTTTTCATCAATCACACTTAAAAAATCGTGCTTGTAGAAAATGATGGTCTGATAACGTATCTCCAACGGTGATATTTGATGCGTTACACGCACGAAATATTTTTTTCCCTACTTTGATATCATATAACATAACTGGATCTTGAGAAAATAGCTTTAATAAAAAAAAAGTATTATGTATAAGCGAAAATACTAATCACACAGTTACATTATAAAAATGGTGGTGTTATTAGAAAATCTTCTTCCGCTTCTAGCAAACCAACAAAACTGGTTCAACAATTTTTTGCAGTTTTTTCTTTCCTAAAAAATACTACTAGCAAATTAAATCCCTCCATTTCTGCTTGTTTGCGATATGTACTCCCCGGCCTAAGGATTTTGTCTCCCTGCCCCATTCTCGCGGGGAGTCGGCCCTAAGTGGAAATATGTCAGTCTCCTTTCTCCCCATTGCCTGGCCCGACAGCCGACCAATATAGTTGTTCTTGTTAGAATTTTTAATGAAAAATATTTAATTTATAATTGAAAGTCCACCTAGTGCCAACTAGCTTCACCTATGGAGGGGGGATAGGTGTCTTGTGGGGTTTTTGCGGAATTAAAAACTATACCTGCACAAGTAAATCAAACAACACAGCACAGAAAAGACTCAAACAAATTATAGTGGTTCCCCGATTTGGGTACGTCCACTTTCCCCCTTCGACCTATCTCCCAACCAGAGACGACTCGGTCACTTCACCAACTAGATTGAAATCCAATCCTTGCACTAACGGAAGGAACCCTTCCACACGTAGGAGTCACCACTCCCACAACACGGGTTGCACCCAACCCTTACAACTAGGAACCAACCGTTCCTTTACAAAGAAATAGAAACTAGAATGTATAAGGAATACAAACAACTTATGGAGATTAAGGTGCTCTTCGTTCGACGACGTGTTCTTGAAGTCAACGAAGAGTCTACAACCTTAGATCTCTCTTGGAATGAACCTTCCCGAAACCGGCGGCGGCTTGGAGCGGCGGCTAGGTTCTCGGAATAAGCGGCGGCGACGGAGAGCTGCTGCAGTGCTATGGGGATTCAAACTTCGTAGCAAAGGAAGCAAGGTCTTCCAACGGTCACACTAGGATCGGTCGTCTCGATCGATTCGAAAGGGGAAGGTTTTTCCCGATCAACGAATCAAGAGACAAGGGATCTCTGGTTAGACGCGTGAGACGCTATGCTAGACTAAGCTTCTGTCACCGGAGATCTGGAAGAAGCCTTGATCAGCGGCGGCGACCAACTACACGAACGGCGAAGACGGTCGGCGGAGCAAGATCGCGATCTAGGTCACGTCGGCGGCTGTTCTTTTTGAATTCGCGTATTTCGTGTGTTTGGTGCTCATACATACGGAGGTATATATACATTAGGTCAAGCACATGACCGTTGTGGGCCCCACCCACAATAAGACCTAAGTCCGGTTCGAAATACCGCAGGTAACATGGACTGGTCCAGAAGGAATCGAAAAATTTCCCAAGTCAAATTCGGCGAGAATCATAGGTGATTCTCGACGAATCGGCGAGAATCACCTACGATTCTCGCTGAATTCTACTTAGCCGAATTCTGGCTGCACTGATATAGAAGCCGGGGAGAATCGGCGGGAATCACACTTGATTCTCGCCGAATCGTCGAGAATGCAAAGTCATTCTCGACGAATCGGCGAGAATCACTTAGTGATTCTCGACGATTCTGCCTTAGAGAAATTTCTGGCGGCGTTGAGACTACCGGCTCCAACCGGCGAGAATCAGCTAGTGATTCTCGACGATTTGGACTTAGACGATTTCTCGTCTTTCCACCCGTGAGCTGGTCTTTGGCCCATCCTTGCTCCTTGTCTGCTCTTGATCTTTCATGACCCTGTGCTTGGAAATAAGTACACTCCAATAGAGAGAGTACACGTAAGCAAACACACTGATCTGCTCAACGAGGGATTACGTTGTGCAGACCCACGTATATTGACCTACTGCACCCTGACATTGGTGTGTACTTAGCAATGAATAGCTGCAAGCACAACTAGAAGGATTTCATCAAATACATAGTCAATTCACCTTAGCTTGTTTAGGGGCTTCTTCAAATCAGGTATATTGTGGATACAATACCCAACAATCTCCCCCTATTTGAAGAAGCCTAAACCCTACAAGCTAAGGTGAATATAACGGCTTGGAAGAAAACACAACTTTGAAAAACGAGAGTGAGTTGAAATTCCATACCATTATCTTTAGAGCATTTGGAGCATACACCTTAGCACCTTAGCCGACCGAGAGGGTAATCTCCCCCTTTTCGGCTTCTGCAAATCTGGGTCTGGTGCATTTGACACCATGCTCCCCCTCAGTTCTTGCACCTGTGCTTACAATTGAGTTCCTGGCAGATGCTCCCCCTAGATGCACGAGCCTGGAGCTGCTGAAGTCTTCATTCCTCGTAGTTTAGCATCCCCAATTCAGTTTTGAAAAGACTGAACTTGGCCTCGTCTAGGGGCTTTGTGAAAATGTCTGCAATCTGCTTGTCTGTGGGGACATAACAGAGAGAGATGTCCTTGTTCTCCATGTGCTCCCGAATGAAGTGGTAGCGCACTTCAATATGCTTCGTTCTGCTGTGCGATATCGGATTGTTGGCAATAGCAATTGCACTGGAGGAGTCGCAGTACATTGGTACTTCCTTGAACTGAAGGTCATAGTCTGCTAACTGATTTCTGATCCATAGGAGTTGTGCGCAACAGCTGCCAGCCGAGATGTACTCAGACTCTGCTGTGGAGGTTGCTACACAATTCTGCTTCTTGCTATTCCATGAGATAAGCCTTCTTCCGAGGAATTGACACGTCCCGGAAGTGCTTTCCCTATCATCCCTACTCCCTGCAAAATCAGCATCTGAAAAACCTATTAGCTCGACATCATTGTTTCTCGGGTACCACAAGCCAAGATTAGGGGTACCTTTAAGGTATCTAAGAATTCGCTTTGCAACGACATAATGAGATTCCTTAGTGTTCACCTGATATCTGGCACAAACACATGTGGAGAACATGATATCCGGTCTACTTGCAGTAAGGTAGAGCAGGGATCCAATGATGCTTCTATATTTGGTTTCATCAAAAGGTTTCTCTTTCTCATCCTTATCCAGAGACATGGTGGATCCCATTGGAGTCCTCATCGAGGTTGCATTCTCCATTCCGAATTTCTTGAGGAGTTCATTGGTGAACTTTGTCTGAGAAATGAAAATTCCTTCCTCAGACTGTTTCACTTGAAGTCCCAAGAAATACTTCAGCTCTCTCATACTGCTCATTTCAAACTTTCCTTGCATAAGTTTAGAAAACTTTTTGCAGAGATTGTTGTCCGTTGACCCGAATATAATGTCATCGACATAGATTTGCACCAGCAAGATCTTGCCTTTGACTTCCCTGAGAAACAATGTCTTGTCTATTTTTCCTCTAGAGAACTTGTTCTTAAGAAGAAAACTAGACAAGGTCTCATACCAAGCTCGAGGAGCTTGTTTTAAGCCATATAGAGCTTTATTGAGAAAGTAGACATGATTAGGATAAGTAGGATTGACAAAACCTGGAGGTTGAGCGACGTATACTTCCTCTTTCAAGTCTCCATTCAAGAATGTTGATTTCACGTCCATCTAATAGACAGTGAATCCTTTATGAGAGGCATAGGCTAGGAACAGACGGATTGCCTCGAGCTGTGCAACTGGCGCAAACGTCTGGTCGAAGTCAATCCCCTCCTCCTGTCGGTATCCTTGAGCCACCAGCCTGGCCTTATTCTTTATGATGACACCATGTTCATCCAGTTTATTTCTGAAGATCCACTTGGTGCCGATCACGTTCTGCCCCTTTGGTCTGGGAACCAGCGTCCAGACGTTGCATCTTTCAAATTGATGTAGTTCATCTTGTACGGCCAATATCCATGCTGCATCTTTGTTCGCCTCGTCGAACTTCTTTGGCTCAACCTGTGATAGGAAACTAAGATGCAAAATCTCATTAATAGTACCTCTTCGAGTTCTGATACCGTCGCGAGGATCTCCGATGATCTGATCTCTAGGATGATCCCTCACGTGTTGGAGCTCTAGAAGTCTTGCATCAGGAGCTCTAGCGATTTCCGGGGCTCCTTCCTCTTCAGGGAGGACTGCTCCATCCTGATTGTCATCCTCTCCGATTGGCGTTGAGGTGGAGACCTTGACGTATTTTGGAGTTGCATCTTTCTCGGGCTCATCCAGGTGTAGCTTTTCGAATCTGGCACCTGCATCTTCAAGAAGACCACTAGAAGACTTGCAATTAAGCAAAATTCCTTCATCAAATACAACATTTATTGATTCCTCTACCACTAGGGTTTTCTTGTTGAAAACTCTATAAGCCCGGCTATGGCTACTATAGCCCATGAATAGGCCTTCGAAGCATTTTTCACCAAACTTAGTACGCGGGTACTTCCCATTATTCAGTACATAACATCTGCAACCAAAGATCCTCAAATAGGATATGGTTGGTTTCCTGCCTTTCAGTAGCTCGTAGGGCATCTTACGATGACTTTTGTTGATCAACGCCCGGTTTTGAACATGACAAGCCGTATTGACAGCCTCGGCCCAGAAGTATTCTGGTAGTGAAGCGTCATTCAACATTGTCGTGCAGGCTTCAATGAGTGTTCTATTTCTCCTCTCCACAACTCCGTTTTGTTGAGGAGTGCGCGGGGAGGAAAACTCATGAAAGATACCAAGTTCTTCACAAAACTCTATCATAGCACCAGACTCGAACTCTGTTCTATGGTCACTTCTGATTTTGACCACTGAGCAGTTAAGTTCGTTCTGAATCTGCTTGACAAAGCTGGTGAAGATGTCAAATATATCAGACTTGCGTTTTAAAAAGAACACCCAAGTAAACCGAGAGTGATCATCTACAATCACTAGCGTATAAGACTTCCCTCCTAAGCTATGAACTTGCATTGGACCAAACAAGTCCATGTGCAGAAGATAAAGACATCTGGAGGAGTCTTTGTCTGGGATGCCCTTAAAGGTAGCCCGAGTCTGCTTGCCCATCTGGCATACAAGACAGGGACTATCTTTAATGCACTTAATAATGGGAGCATCCCTTACTAAGTCTTTGGAAAACAGCATATTAATTGTCTTATAATTAATATGTGCCAATCTCTTGTGTCATTGTTCACAAAGAGATGCACTGTCTTTTGCAACGAGGCATACTGGGGTAGAAGAATCTAGACTGAGAAAATCTAAGCAGAAAATATTTCTGCTCCTAAAGCCAGTTAATACTGTCTCCGAAGAGGCACATGAAATTATCAGGCATTTATCCTTGCAGAACTTAACGTCATACCCTTTATCACATAACTGGCTTACACTGATCAGGTTATGATTTAACCCCTCAACATAAGCTACGTTAGTGATAGAGAGTATACCGTTGGAAATCGTACCGTAACCTCTGGTGACTCCCCGATTAGATCCCCCAAATATAACTTTGGGTCCATTCTCGACTAGAGAGTACTCCCACAGCAGGCTTCTTGTCCCAGTCATATGACGGGAGCATCCACTGTCCAAATACCAAATGGGAGTTTTGTTGGCCTTTGGACATTCCTGCAAAATAGAATTAATTTGCCTTAGGAACCCAATCGAACTTGGGTCCTAGATTCCTCATTAGCATACTCCCCCTCGATTGGTTAGCCCTACGAGTGGTCGGCCTCGCATTGCCAACATGAGGAGTCTCGTTATTCCTTGGATTAAACCAGCAATCCATGGCAAAGTGACCAACTTTGCCACAGCACCAGCAGTCAAACCTGTTATACCTCCTCTTAGGCGCCTGCTTCACCCTTGGAACGTAGGGTTCAACTGGGGCCGAGGACCTGGAGGTGGAGGCATCAAGATGACCACAGTCACATGATTTCTTCACCTCTTGGCTTTTCAGTGTGACAGGCTTGGCCTTAGGTGTCTGCTTCCGATTATGGCCGCTAGAGAAGTGACCATAATTTTCCACGCGGATTTCCTCAAAAGGTGCCTTGAAGACACTCTCACTGAAGTTGCGGGGAAAGGTCCAACCATCATACCGGCTCTTTGGCTTTGCAACCGAGGGCCTGAAGTGATGGCCATATGTTGACTCAAAGTCATGTTGGTTACAGGGAAAGCTGGGCTTTCTGAACTCAACAGGGCTGAGTGGGGCCTTTCCCTTTTCAGCAGCAGAGGCCTTCTTAGCAGCCTTATTCTTTCTCTGGTTCCTGTTTCTCCTGGAAGAGGAACCAGGTGCCCCTACGTGCCCCAAACCAGCTCCTTTGGTCTGAGCAGTGAAGGTATCAACTAGTGGAAGAACTGTCTTAGGCATAGAGAAGCTCTTAACGATCTTCTTTTCTGCCGCAAGTTGTTCTTCCAACCTATCGATTTCCTCTTGCTTGAGATCGAGGAGCTTAAGAGACTCTGAATGCTTTGAAGTCAGGTCCAAGTGCTCCTGTCGGAGGGAGATCAAACTGGTGATCTCTTCCCTCAGGGATACACTCTCATCTTTAAGGAATTTAACTTCTTTTTTCTCAGCCTTCAGTCTCTTTCGACATTCCTCGAAAGTATTGAGCAGAAGCTCATACTTATCGAGGAGCTCAGCTTCACGGGCCGAAGGGCTATCCTCAGGGTCATCATCCTGAGACTCAGGATCAGAGTCAGAGTCGGAGAGAGGGGTGTGAGCTTTTACCTTCCCAGTAAATGGGGGGCATTCTCCTTCAGAGTCAGAGCGACCCATTAGCCCAAAGTAGGCTTCCTCGTCATCGCTGGTGTCTGACGTGTCAGATTCACTCAGCGTCTTTAGCTTCTTCGCGATGTAACTCCTCTCCTTCTTCTTGTCTTTTGAGGACCTGTGCTCCTCTCCCTTTCCCTTCTCCCTCTTGCCTTGTTGGCAATCAGCCACGACGTGTCCTGCCTTGTTGCAACCAAAACAAATAATGTCAGAGGAGCGGTGTTTGTTCGGTTTGGAAACATACCTGTCAGAAGAATAGTTCTTCTTCTAATGCCTTGAGGAGGAGCCGTCTCTCTTTCTCTGACTCCTCAGCTTGAGGAACTTCTTGAATTCCCGTGTGATAAGAGAGAAGTCTTCCTCTGACAATTCTGAGCCGGAGGAGCTTGGCTCAGAGTTTTCCTCTTCATCCTTCTTCCACGCACGTGAAGAAGCAGCACCCTTACCCTTTCTGGAATGACTGGCTTTTAGGGCCACCATCTTTTCTTTGGCTGCGGCTTTCTCTGCTTCCTCTTCAGCCTTCCTTGTGTTCAATTGAAGCTCATAGGACATGAGCTTCCCGAATAGAATCTGAGGGTCGGTTTCCGCAAGTCTGCCAAACTCCCGGATGGCGCAGATCTTTGTGTCCCATTCCTTAGTAAGGGACCTAAGGAACTTATCATTGAGCTCACCGTCAGTGAACACTCTTCCATATCCCTTGAGTGCATTGACGATCTTGAGGAAGTTTTCGAAGGTAACTCCGATCTCCTCATTGGGCCCTTGCCTGAAGGCCTCATATTTCTGGTTGAGGAGGGATCTCCAATCGTCCCTCACTTCATCTGTGCCCTCCATCAGGATAATCAGGCTGTGCCAGATATCCTTAGCTGTCCTGTAGTTGCAGAAGTTCTGCATCATGGAGTCATCGACTGCACTGATCAGTATGTTCTGTGCCTTCTTATCAAGTCCGACCAGCACCATCTCATCCTTGTCCATTTCAGAAAGCGTCTTCGGCACTTGCCAGGTAGGATCAAGGGAGGAGGCCTTGGTGGGAACATAAGGTCCCTCCTCAACTATCATGAAGAGTCGTGGGTCGACTGCCTCCATGTAGAATCTGATTCTTTCCTTCCAGATAGGAAAGTTCAGCCTCGTACACACAGGGATTTTGCCGGAGTACTTGAGTCCGTCCATGGAGGATATCTGTCTTCTTCTTGACACTGGTGGCAGGATCTACTCAAGGAGTGAACCTTTTTGATGAGTAACCTCCCTCTGATACCACTTGAAAGTCCACCTAGTGCCAACTAGCTTCACCTATGGGGGAAATAGGTTTCTTGTGGGGTTTTTGCGGAATTAAAAACTGTACCTGCACAAGTAAATCAAACAACACAGCACAGAAAAGACTCAAAAAAATTATAGTGGTTCCCCGATTTGGGTACGTCCACTTTCCCCCTTCGACCTATCTCCCAACCAGGGACGACTCGGTCACTTCACCAACTGGATTGAAATCCAATTCTTGCACTAACGGAAGGAACCCTTACACACGTAGGAGTCACCACTCCCACAACACGAGTTGCACCCAACCCTTACAACTAGGAACCAACCGTTCCTTTACAAAGAAATAGAAACTAGAATGTATAAGGAATACAAACAACTTATGGAGATTAAGGTGCTCTTCGTTCGACGACGTGTTCTTGAAGTCAACGAAGAGTCTACAACCTTAGATCTCTCTTGGAATGAACCTTCCCGAAACCGGCGGCAGCTTGGAGCGGCGGCTAGGTTCTCGGAATAAGCGGCGGCGACGGAGAGCTGCTGCAGTGCTATGGGGATTCAAACTTCGTAGCAAAGGAAGCAAGGTCTTCCAACGGTCACACTAGGATCGGTCGTCTCGATCGATTCGGAAGGGGAAGGTTTTTCCCGATCAACGAATCAAGAGACAAGGGATCTCTGGTTAGACGCGTGAGACGCTATGCTAGACTAAGCTTCTGTCACCGGAGATCTGGAAGAAGCCTTGATCAGCGGCGACGACCAACTACACGAACGGCGGAGACGGTCGGCGGAGCAAGATCGTGATCTAGGTCACGTCGGCGGCTGTTCTTTTTGAATTCGCGTATTTCGTGTGTTTGGTGCTCATACATACGGAGGTATATATACATTAGGTCAAGCACATGACCGTTGTGGGCCCCACCCACAATAAGACCTAAGTCCGGTTCGAAATACCGTAGGTAACATGGACCGGTCCAGAAGGAATCAGAAAATTTCCCAAGTCAAATTCGGCGAGAATCATAGGTGATTCTCGACGAATCGGCGAGAATCACCTACGATTCTCGCCGAATTCTACTTAGCCGAATTCTAGCTGCACTGATATAGAAGCCGGGGAGAATCGGCGGGAATCACACTTGATTCTCGCCGAATCGTCGAGAATGCAAAGTCATTCTCGACGAATCGGCGAGAATCACTTAGTGATTCTCGACGATTCTGCCTTAGAGAAATTTCTGGCGGCGTTGAGACTGCCGGCTCCAACCGGCGAGAATCAGCTAGTGATTCTCGACGATTTGGACTTAGACGATTTCTCGTCTTTCCACCCGTGAGCTGGTCTTTGGCCCATCCTTGCTCCTTGTCTGCTCTTGATCTTTCATGACCCTGTGCTTGGAAATAAGTACACTCCAATAGAGAGTACACGTAAGCCAACACACTGATCTGCTCAACGAGGGATTACGTTGTGCAGACCCGCGTATATTGACCTACTGCACCCTGACATTGGTGTGTGCTTAGCAATGAATAGCTGCAAGCACAACTAGAAGGATTTCATCAAATACATAGTCAATTCATCTTAGCTTGTTTAGGGGCTTCTTCAAATCAGGTACATTGTGGATACAATACCCAACAATAATGCATTAATAGAGTCAAGGTTGGTGTTTGGTGTTGAGATCCACACACTTGGTGAAAAACTCCAAAATCAAATGGAGAGAATTCAAATGATTTGAGGGAAATCTTTCTTGAAGGAAAGGATGATATCATTAGTCTCACATTACTACTTTCTAAACATGTTTTAAGTATACGAATGAATTTACTCTTTCTTATTTGTTCAAAAGAACATAAAGAAAAAATCATGAACCACACACGTGTGAGCGTGCGCGCACTACGCCAGATCGGATCCAGATTTCAGATTTGGGATTTGAGATTTGGGAAATAATTGAATTGTATTGTATTTTTTGTACAAAATAGTTTTGACACTTTGAATCTTAAAACTCTAAACTGCGTAGACTTTTCTTGTCTGCATCAACTTGCGTCGATAAGGTCTCGGCGCATGCGTCAATAAGGATGCGTCAAAACCTCCTAGCATTGATTTGAACTCAACATTTGCATAGATATGTATTTCGCCAACTTACTCCAACCCGAGCCGTGTCGATAAGCACTCGACGCGCGTCTACAAGAATTTGACGCAACCTACGTTGACTTTTCCTTTACGCAACGATGTGCGTATTCTGTTAATCGTTTCTTTTACGTGCTTCTCGCCATTAATTATTTACATTGGAATTTCAACGTTTCTCTATGCGATTAAATTTTACCAATTATAACTGTTGAAGTTTATTACGTGATAAATGTCTTGTTGTTTTACGGGACTCCTATTCAGGAGAATTTTCCTAATTTGTCTGATAGGCTCTCGAAACATTCTCCTCTCAGTTTGACTCTCCCTCTTTGACAATCTTCTCCGCGCATCTATTTTCTTGACATTTGCCTCATCAAGTGAGAGTTCGGATGCTCTGTGTTTTTTTGGTGTTCGCACTCATCGGAGTTTTGGGATCAAGTCCGGTGTTGTACCCTAAAGAATTGAGCATCAGTTGAAAACTCTATCGGAGGGTGGTGCAACTTTTTTGGACAGTGACCTCACGTCTTAGTAAGACTCGATTCTAAACTATATATATTATTCTATTTTCTTTTATTTTTCATTCATCTATTTACAAGTTTTATTACCTTATTATTCAAGATCTTGTATATCTATCATTATTTACTTTTTTTTTTCAAAACAAAAAAGTATACATTATTTTGGAATGTATATACGAATATTCTTGCATTCTAAAGAAGTTGTAGATCCACATCATATAATCTCTCGTGAATTGACCGTGTTAGATTATCATCCTACAAACCGCCTAGTACCAGTGAGAACCCTTTATTGAGGATTCCTTTGGAAGTTCAAGAATAACAATTTAAATAAAATCAAATAATCAATTTGATTTTTTGTCTTTATTCTCACATTTACTGGAATTTGTTATTTGTACTTTAAACTTTAGAAATTTGTAATGATGTCTAGAACCGAGGATTCTATCGGGATAAAACCCAAAAAATTTAATGGAAATGGTTTTCGTCATTAGCAAGTTTAAGTATAATATTGGCTTAATACTTTAGGTCTTTTATCTGCTATTTTTGATACCCCCGCTGTTGAAACTGAAAACTCTGGCACTGCAACTGCAGTCATCTTCTCCCTTCAATCATCTTCATCATCTATTGCAGATACTATTAGAACATATGTTAGACGCGTCGCTTAATTATAGAGATCTGGTATATATAGAATATCATTACCACTACAAAATTCTTAGTGCCTTGTCTGTCAGTGTTTACGATATCTTCTTTTAATATCGTACGACTAAGGATTTGTGGTATGCACTTGAAATGTGCTAAAATCTTGACAATGCGGGTATAAAACGCTACAATGTTTCCAACCTCCACAAATTCAAGATTGATGTCTTCAAGCCTATCAATCCTCAACTTCATCAACTAGATGAGTTGTTGTCAGCCAATAAGGGGCATGAAGAATTCCCCCAAATTTTATGCAGGAATCAAGGGAGACGGATAAAAATCCCAACTCAGTAAATTCATATGAACAAATCAAGATAATTATCTAATTTCCTTTATGAGAAAGCCTAGTCGAAATCAAATTCAGTTAAAACCTCCAAATCTGAAAACCCAAACCACATCCCTTTCTCATGTCAGCAACTAACAAGAACAAGAAAAGCTTAAAGTGTAGAGCTTACAGTAGAGGAGTTCAACCAAATCTGCCGATCAAAACAGTAAAATAGCAAGGGGCAGCAACAAAGGTATCGGAAGGAGGAACCATTCATCTTCATTTCTCTAAATCAAGGACATGGGGAGTTGGAAGGGGAGGTATATCCATGCCCACATCGTCAAAATCCTTAGGCGGCAAGGGAAATGAAAGTATCGTAAGAAGGAGCTGAATATCGGGATAATATAAGTCTGACAGTCCACCACCAATGATATTTCTCCGTCCTAATATAATATATTATATACCACTGATCAAACCAAAGCATATAGTTGCCATCAGACATCCAAAACTAATTTTCCCCAGTCACCCCTCAAAGAATTTATTTCGGACTGGACAAGCAACATCCGACCCACTAGGAACTCCAAATCAGCCCCATAGTATGGTTACAAATTTCAGCTATATTGGAATTTAATTCCGATTCAGCTTTCAGTCACCTTTATGCAAGATTAATTGCTATGAAAAATTGAAACGAAACGAAACGAGCGTCGCAAAAAAAATTCAGAAAAAATTGACCTTCAAAAATAAATTGTGCGACATCAAATCGACACTTAATTTGGTTTTAATCATTGGGTAATTAATTTTATTCAAAATATAAAATATAGATACAACCATACGTGTAATGGACTATTCTCATTATGCGGGATAACATATAGACCTATGATATGTGATCTGATGGTGGAATTTTTGGCGAACGTAATATGGTCGTATTGAAATATGGTCATATATTTTTCATCAATCACACTTAAAAAATCGTGCTTGTAGAAAACGATGGTCTGATAACGTATCTCCAACGGTGATATTTGATGCGTTACACGCACGAACAATTTTTTTCCCTACTTTGATATCATATAACATAACTGGATCTTGAGAAAATAGCTTTAATAAAATAAGTATTTTGTATAAGCGAAAATACTAATCACGCAGTTACATTATTAAAATGGTGGTGATATTAGAAAATCTTCTTCCGCTTCTAGCAAACAAACAAAACTGGTTCAACAATTTTTTGCAGTTTTTCTTTCCTAAAAAATACTACTAGCAAATTAAATCCCTCCATTTCTTCTTGTTTGCGATATGTGCTCCCCGGCCTAAGGATTTTGTCTCACTGCCCCATTCTCGCGGGGAGTCGGCCCTAAGTGGAAATATATCAGTCTCCTTTCTCCCCATTGCCTGGCCCGACAACCGACCAATATAGTTGTTCTTGTTAGAATTTTTAATGAAAAATATTTAATTTATAATGCATTAATAGAGTCAAGGTTGGTGTTTGGTGTTGAGATCCACACACTTGGTGAAAAACTCCAAAATCAAATGGAGAGAATTCAAATGATTTGAGGGAAATCTTCCTTGAAGGAAAGGATGATATCATTAGTCTCACATTACTACTTTCTAAACATGTTTTAAGTATAAGAATGAATTTACTCTTTCTTATTTGTTTAAAAGAACATAAAGAAAAAATCATGAACCACACACGTGCGAGCGTGCGCGCACTACGCCAGATCGGATCCAGATTTCAGATTTGGGATTTGAGATTTGAGATTTGGGGAATAATTGAATTGAATTGTATTTTTTGTACAAAATAGTTTTGACACTTTGAATCCTAAAACTCTAAACTGCGTAGACTTTTCTTGTCTGCATCAACTTGCGTCGATAAGGTCTCAGCGCATGCGTCGATAAGGATGCGTCAAAACCTCCTAGCATTGATTTGAACTCAACATTTGCATAAATATGTATTTCGCCAACTTACTCTAACCCAAGCCGTGTCGATAAGCACTCGACGTGCGTCTACAAGAATTTGACGCAACCTACGTTGACTTTTTCCTTTACGCAACGATGTGCGTATTCTGTTAATCGTTTCTTTTACGCGCTTCTCGCCATTAATTATTTATATTGGAATTTCAATACCAATTATAAATGTTGAAGTTTATTACGTGATAAATGTCTTGTTGTTTTACGAGACTTCTACTCAGGAGAATTTTCCTAATTTGTTTGATAGGCTCTGGAAACATTCTCCTCCCAGTTTGACTCTCCCTCTTTGACAATCTTCTCTGCGCATCTGTTTTTTTGACATTTGCCTCATCAAGTGAGAGTTCAGGTGCTCTGTGTTTTTTTGGTGTTCGCACACATCGGAGTTTTGGGATCAAGTCGGGTGTTGTACCCTAAAGAATTGAGCATCGGTTGAAAACTCTATCGGAGGGTGGTGCAACTTCTTTTGGACAGTGACCTCACATCTTACTCAGACTCGATTCTAAACTATATATATTATTATATTTTTCTTTATTTTTCATTCATCTATTTACAAGTTTTATTACCTTATTATTCAAGATCTTGTATATCTATCATTATTTACTGATTTTTTTTCAAAACGAAAAAGTATACATTATTTTGGAATGTATATACGAATGTTCTTGCATTCTAAAGAAGTTGTAGATCCACATCATATAATCTCTCGTGAATTGACCGTGTTAGATTATCATCCTACAAAACGTCTAGTACCAGTGAGAACCCTTTATTGGGGATTCCTTTGGAAGTTCAAGAATAACAATGTAAATAAAATCAAATAATCAATTTGATTTTTTGTCTTTATTCTCACATTTACTGGAATTTGTTATTTGTATTTTAAACTTTAGAAATTTTTAATGATGTCTAGAACTGAGGATTCTATCGGGATAAAACCCAAGAAATTTAATGGAAATTGTTTTCGTCATTGACAAGTTTAAGTATAATATTGGCTTAATACTTTAGGTCTTTTATCTGCTATTTTTGATACCCCCGCTGTTGAAACTGAAAACTCTGGCACTGCAACTGCAGTCATCTTCTCCCTTCCATCATCTTCATCATCTATTGCAGATACCATTAGAACATATGTTAGATGCGTCCCTTAATTATAGAGATCTGGTATACATAGAATATCATTACCGCAACAAAATTCTTAGTGCCTTGTCTGTCAGTGTTTACGATATCTTCTTTTAATATCGTACGACTATGGATTTATGGTATGCACTATGTGCTAAAATCTTGACAATGCGGGTATAAAACGCTACAATGTTTCCAACCTCCACAAATTCAAGATTGATGTCTTCAAGCCTATCAATCCTCAACTTCATCAACTAGATGAGTTGTTGTCAGCCAATAAGGGGCATGAAGAATTCCCCCAAATTCTATGCAGGAATCAAGGGAGAGGGATAAAAATCCCAACACAGTAAATTCATATGAACAAATCAAGATAATTATCTAATTTCCTTTATGAGAAAGCCTAGTCGAAATCAAATCCAGTTAAAACCTCCAAATCTGAAAACCCTAACCACATCCCTTTCTCATGTCAGCAACTAACAAGAACAAGAAAAGCTTAAAGAGTAGAGCTTATAGTAGAGGAGTTCAACCAAATCTGCCGATCAACACAGTAAAATAGCAAGGGGCAGCAACAAAGGTACCGGAAGGAGGCACCATTCATCTTCATTTCTCTAAATCAAGGACACGGGGAGTTGGAAGGGGAGGTACATCCCTGCCCACATCGTCAAACTCCTTAGGTGGCAAGGGAAATGGAAGTATCGTAAGAAGGAGCTGAATATCGGGGTATTATAAGTCTGATAGTCCACCACCAATGATATTCCTCCATTCTAATATAATATATTATATACCACTGATCAAACCAAAGCATATAGTTGCCATCAGACATCCAAAACTAATTTTCCCCAATCACCGCTCAAAGAATTTATTTCGGACTCGACAAGAAACATCCGACCCACTAGAAACTCCAAATCAGCCCCACAATATGGTTACAAATTTCAGCTACATTGGAATTTAATTCTGATTCAACATTCAGTCACCTGTATGCAAGATTAATTGCTATGAAAAATTGAAACAAAACGAAACGAGCGTCGCAAAAAAATTCAGAAAAAATTGACCTTCAAAAATAAATTGTGCGACATCGAATCGACACTTAATTTGGTTTTCATCATTGGGGAATTAATTTTATTCTTCAAAATATAAAATATAGATACAACCATACGTGTAATGGACTATTCTCATTGTGCGGGATAACATATATCCCTATGATATGTGATTTGATGGTGGAATTTTTGGCGAACGTAATATGGTCGTATTGAAATATGGTCATATATTTTTCATCAATCACACTTAAAAAATCGTGCTTGTATAAAACGATGGTCTGCTAACGTATCTCCAACGGTGATATTTGATGCGTTACACGCACGAACAATTTTTTCCCTACTTTGCTATCATATAACATAACTGGATCTTGAGAAAATAACTTTAATAAAAAAAAGTATTATGTATAAGCGAAAATATTAATCATACAGTTACATTATAAAAATAGTGGTGTTATTAGAAAATCTTCTTCCGCTTCTAGCAAACCGACAAAACTAGTTCAACAATTTTGTGCAGTTTTTTCTTTCCTAAAAATACTACTAACAAATTAAATCCCTCTATTTCTGCTTGTTTGCGATATGTGCTCCCCGGCCTGTGGATTTTGTCTCCCTGCACCATTCTCGCGAGGAGTCGGCCCTAAGTGGAAATATGTCAGTCTCCTTTCTCCCCATTGTCTGGCCCGACAGCCGACCAAAATAGTTGTTCTTGTTAGAATTTTTAATGAAAAATATTTAATTTATAATGTTTTAATAGAGTCAAGGTTGGTGTTTGGTGTTGAGATCCACACACTTGGTGAAAAACTTCAAAATCAAATGGAGAGAATTCAAATGATTTGAGAGAAATCTTTCTTGAAGGAAAGGATAATATCATTAGTATCACATTGCTACTTTCTAAACATGTTTTAAGTATAAGAATGAATTTACTCTTTCTTATTTGTTCAAAAGAACATAAAGAAAAAATCATGAACCTCACACGTGCGAGCGTGCACGCACTACGCCAGATCGGATCCAGATTTCAGATATGGGATTTGAGATTTGGGGAATAATTGAATTGTATTGTATTTTTTGTATAAAATAGATTTGACACTTTGAATCCTAAAACTCTAAATTGTGTAGACTTTTCCTGTCTGCATCAACTTGCGTCGATAAGGTCTCGGCGCATGCGTCGATAAGGATGCGTCAAAACCTCCTAGCATTGATTTGAAGTCAACATTTGCATATATATATATGTATTTCTCCAACTTACTCCAACCCGAGCTGCGTCGATAAGCACTCGACGAGCGTCTACAAGAATTTGACGGAACCTACGTTGACTTTTTCCTTTACGCACCGATGTGCGTATTCTGTTAATCGTTTCTTTTACGCGCTTCTCGCCATTAACTATTTACATTGGAATTTCAATGTTTCTCTGCGCGATTTAATTTTACCAATTATAACTATTGAAGTTTATTACGTGATAAATGTCTTGTTGTTTTACGGGACTCATATTCAGGAGAATTTTCCTAATTTGTTTGATAGGCTCTCAAATTATTATGCTCTCGAAACATTCTCCTCTCAGTTTGACTCTCGCTCTTTGACGATCTTCTCCGCGCATCTGTTTTCTTGACATTTTCTTCATCAAGTGGGAGTCCGGATGCTCTGTGCTTTTCGGTATTCGCACACATCAGAGTTTTGGGATCAAGTCGGGTGTTGTACCCTAAAGAAGTGAGCATCGGTTGAAAACTCTATCGGAGGGTGGTGCAACTTATTTTGTACAGTGACCTCACATCTTACCCAGACTCGATTTTAAACTATATATATTATTCTATTTTCCTTTATTTCATTCTTCTATTTACAAGTTTTATTAACTTATTATTCAAGATCTGGTATATCTAACATTATTTACTCATTTTTTCAAAACGAAAAAGTATACATTATTTTTTAATGTATATACGAATATTCTTGGAATATAAAGAAATTGTAGATCCACATCATATAATCTCTCGTGAATTGACCGTATTATACTATCATCCCACAAAACGCCTAATGCCAGTGAGAACCCTTTATTGGGGATTCCTTTGGAAGTTCAAGAATAACAAGTTTAATAAAATCAAATAATCAAAATGATTTTTTTTTCTTTATTCTCACATTTACTGGAATTTGTTATTTGTATTTTAAACTTTAAAAATTTGTAATGATGTCTAGATCTGAGGATTCTATCGGGATAAAACCCGAGAAATTTAATGGAAATGGTTTTCGTCATTGGCAAGTTTAAGTATAATATTGGCTTAATACTTTAGGTCTTTTATCTGCTATTTTTGATACCCCCGCTGTTGAAATTGAAAACTCTAGCACTGCAACTACAGTCCTCTTCTCCCTTCCATCATCTTCATCGTCTATTGCAGAAACCATTAGAACATATGTTAGACGCGTCCCTTAATTATAGAGATCTGGAATACATAGAATATCATTACCGCAACAAAATTCTTAGTGCCTTGTCTGACAGTCTTTACGATATCTTTTTTCAATATCGTACGACTAAGGATTTGTGGTATGCACTTGTGAAAATCTTGATTTCAAGAACACTAATCACCTAGAGGGAGGGGGGGGGGGGTGAATAGGTCCAATTTTAAAATTAGGCAACTTATTGATTAAAATCACAACATAGCAATCTTATCACAACCAATACTAGCACAGTATACATCACAGTACAAAGAGATTTATAATGGTTCCCCAATTGATGGGTACATCCACTTTCCCCCTTCGTCTATCTAGTAATATACTAGATTCAGCCAAACTTCCTTCTATCTTTCTCAAATCCTCAGATCTTACAGCTCAGAGCCCAACATGCTCCTACAACTCAGGCGCAAGCCCTACCACTCAGATCACCAAGATCCTATAACTCAAGTTCTTTCCAAGAACTCTACCTCAGAGTGACTCCACACTCCTACATATCAGATAATCTTGCCCTACCTCAATGTGAATCCACACACCTACAACTCAGGCAACTTCTGCCCTACCTCAGCCTTTTTAACACAGGCTTAAAACTCAGGCCTTAGCCTTACCACTTAGATTCAAAATGAATCTTATAGAAATATTCAAGATAATGAATTACAGACACTAGAGAAAATTCTCTGTGCCTGTCTACCTGGACCGAGCAGATGTCAGCCCTAACTTTGTCTTCATAGCAACAAGATGATACAGTGATCTTGAAATGATGCCCGACTTGTTCTGGAATCAACTAGCAGATGAATCTGCTTCTTCTTCAAGAATATCTCCCAATCTAGACTGAGCAGAATTCAACCCTTCTTTCTTCTTTGATCCAGCAAATTGATCTTTAGATTCTAACTCGGCTTAGATCGAGAAGATAACTTCAGCTAGGTCAGACATAGGCTGATTCGTCTCTCTCAGAGGATTACTCTGAACCTGCTGGAGTGGATGATGATTGCACCAGCAAACTCAAAAGCCCTTCAGATTTGAACTTGAGGTTCTTAGCTTCTGCAATAATGGCGGATGAAGACGACGAACTCCGCTTCTCATTTTTTTCGAAAGTTAATCAGAAATTAATCCAATAATCTTCATCATTATAGATCTCGATCACTTATGCTATTTGTAATCTTGTCATATTGGCGAGATGATCGACACGTGTCTCGGTTTAAATGGTGGTTAAATCCTCAGCTTTATTAACTTGAGATCAACTGTAGAATGACGACGACGTTAATGTAGATTTGCATCGAATCTTAACTTTGTTGACTTGTTGACTTTGCTAAGTCAGCATCATTATAGCTTAGCAAAAATCAACTAACTTTTCTGAAATCCTGCGTTCGACGAACTTCAAGCTCAGCTCGACAAAATCTGAGCTCAGCTTGACGAAATAGTGAACCTGAGATCGACGAATTCTCTTAGCCCAGTTCTTTCTTCAGGTGAAGGATGAGATCGACGAACTTCGAGCTCAGTTCGATGAAACAGTGAAGCTGAGATCGACGAATTCTCTCAGCCAAGTTCTTTCTTCAGGTGAAGGCTGAGTTCGACGAAATATCTAAACTCCGTTCGAAGAAATATGAACTTCGGTCGACGATTCTGATAGTTGAGCCATTCTTATAGGTAAAAGCTGAGATCGACGAATTCTCTGAACTCTGGTAGACAAAAGCTAAGCAAAGCTTGACGAATGGTAGAATCAACGATTCTGGACTTAGAATTATTTGAAAGTCTTGTTTTCAAGGTTAGCTAAACACCTAGAGGGGGGGGGGGGTGAATAGGTTTTTGTCTTTATTTTACCTTTTCTAATTTGTTATCAGATTTTTGTGTTTGTGATTAGGTTAATTATCAGCTTTCAAGAACATTCACATACGACGCAAAAATTTTATAGTGGTTCCCCAATCTTGGGTACATCCACTGTCCCTCTGCGCCTATCTAACATTGTGTTAGATTCGGCTCTCCCTCCAAAACTCAGCTAATTAATAGCTTACAACACAGATCCCGCGGGACCACACAGGTCACACAGACCTAAAAATTAGGCACTAAGCCAACCCTCAAGTCACAATGACCTTTCACCCGGCACAAAGCCAAACACAGGTCACAAAGACCTTACCATTTATAAAACAGGCTTACAACTCCAGATTCACCAAGAATCTTTACATAAGAAAGAAATAGAGAAAGATTATATGATTAGATACCAGATTAAGAACTTCGTGTCATCTTCTTCCTGGACTGAGCAGATATCAGTCCAACCTTTTGTTGTTGAAGACAATGATGTAGGCAGCAGATTCTTTCTTCAAACAGCTAACCTTCCTTCTGCAGAACTTGTAGATCTGCTCTCTCAGAATGAATTCTGATCCTACTGTTGTGAATGGTAATTGCTCCAGCTATCTCCTTCCCAGCAAGGTTCTCTGTGCAGAACTCCTTCTTCAGGCTCGACGAAAATGGCGAGGAAGAAGATGATGTTCTCCAGCCCTTCTTCTCATTTTCAGAAAACCTAGACGAGGAATCGATTGTTCTCTTGGTTGTGTTGGTTGTTTTTTGCTCTGGCTGATTGCTTCCTTTTATACTCTAAAGGCCAATCAAGCAGTGGGCCCCGCCACCAGGATTGATGGTTGAGATTAAGCCATCCAGCGCATCCCTTCCATTTAAATTTGATTTAACGGATCCTTGCTGTGTGCAGGCCCCAACACTTTATGATGGAAATATTCCTTGAAAAGTACAGAAGATGATGACAGCTTGCCGCCAATGTCTCTGGAAGAAATTCCGCTCCATTTGAATTTTGGTTGACAATTTGACTTTGCTGACGTTAGCATGACCCAACATCTCAGGACTTAGACAAATTCAATCATCAGTGTACAACCCCGTATTCGTAAGAGTGGGTCCACCCGGCAGGCATATGATCGGTTATTCCTTTTTAAGCTTTTTGAGGGGTTTGGCACTCTTGGTGGCCAATTTAGTGTGAATCTATGTTTTATACTAGTAGGGGGATAAAATATTTTTCTCCCCCCAGCCCCTCGGGAGTCACCCAGCCTCGAGCTCGCCCTAGGCCACCGAGCTCGCCCCAGGCCGCCGAGCTCTCCCCTAGCCGCCTACTCGCCCCAGGCCGCCAAGCTCACCCCAGGCCCCCAAGCTCAACCCAGGCTCCCAACTCAACCCAGGCCCCCGAGCTCGCCCCTAGCCGTCTACTCGCCCCAAGCTACCAAGCTCACCCAGGCCGCCGAGCTCACCCCACGCCCCCGAGCTCGCCCCTAACCGCCTACTCTCCCTAGGTCGCCGAGCTCACCCCTAGTCGCCTACTCGCCCCAGGCCACTGAGTTCGCCCCTAGCCGCCTACTCGCCCCATGCCACTGAGTTCGCCCCTAGCCGTATACTCGCCCCAGGCCGCCGAGCTCGCCTTTAGCTGCCTACTCACCGGGCCTTAGCTCGCCTTGTCTCCTGCTCGCCGGTTTGAGGTACTGCCCCTGGTGGACTGTGTTTAACTGTTTAGAACAGCGGGATCTGGCTGTTAGCAGACCAATTTGAGGGCATTTCAGTAATTTCAGAGCTGCGGAGGTTGGTTATTGGCAGGCCATTCCCAAAAAACTATAAATAGACCCTTGAGGGTGCCTTGGAGGGCTTCACTTCTTAGCCACTTGAACCCCCTTGCTTTCTTCCTCCAAGGCACCTAGCTCAAGCATTGGCTAGGGAGGGGGAGATCTCAAAGGTCTTCCAGGTGTGAGGTGGGACCTCCACGCTAGAGCCTAGGGTCTGTTCCTAGTTTCCTGAGCCTTTAGACTGTGGCGTTCGCCCGAGTACAGTAAGTGTGAGGTCACCCCTTTTTTGGGACCCCCGAACTCCACAGAGACCGATTTTTCGGTTTTAACATTTTGGTGCGGTGAGCGTGGAGAGTGACCAGCACAGAAGATCTCGAGAGAGTGTCATGGCCGGAGATCAGGGAAGTAGTGATAATCTCGGTGAGCTCCCCAACCCATCACACTTCGTAGGAAGGGAGGAGTTCTTGACGTTCATCCAAGGCATCATGGAGATGCTGCGAAGTATTGCCCCTCGGGCTGATAGCTCAACCCCCACCCCTCAGGGACTGGCTCCCAGGGGTTTCAGCGAGTTGACCCAGAGTGGTCTCGGTGAGCTGTCTCCCAGGGGAATTGGCGAGATGACCCTAACAGGGGGAGAAGGAAGTGCACCAGGAAGAAGGTCTGGGAAGGAAAGAATGGGACAGGGGGTCGAGCGATACCTCCCCGACCGGGAGCTGTTCCCCAGCCCGACTAGTGCTCGCCTCCCAGGTGACTAGGTTACGCGAGTAGAGCTAGAGAGACCACCAATGAGGGGGTCACCCTTCAGCGAGTTGATCATCTCAGCTCCCGTTCCCGAGGGGTTCAGAGAGCCTGACATGACCTACTATACCGAGAAGGATGACCCCGTCCAGAACCTATAGTGGTTCGAGGATGCCGTCTCTATCAGGCCGATTACCGATGCCTTTAAGTGTCGCCTCTTCGCGATCACGTGGAGGGATAAGGCAAGAGACTGGTTCTACCAACTCCCACCGAAATTGATCTATGGGTTCGAGGACTTGAGACGGAGCTTTAAGCTTCGCTTCTCAACGTCCAAGAAGAGGAAGAAGAGTCCTGAGTCCATCTTCCTAATAAGGCAGGGGGCCGAGGAGTCGCTGGCCAATTACATTGACAGGTTCCAAGAGGAGATCCTGGATATCCAGGAGATGCCGGGGTATGCCCTCCAGATGGCATTCACGGTGGGGTTGCACGAGGGGTTCTTCAAGATGAGCCTTACTCGAAATGCCCCCTTTCCTTCGAGGAGCTGATGGAAAGGGCGGCTGAGGAGATAGCCATGGAGGCAGCCAACCCGGTATTTGTCAAGAAGTTGGCAAGGCTAACAGAGGCGAAGCTGAAGGAGCAAGGCGGCTCGAGGCATCATGAGGGAAGACGGAGAGAGGAGCAGAGAGCTCTAGGGTTCTAGGGACAGGAGGGTCCGGAGACAGGTTGGAGGTAGTAGGGAGGACCTGCCCAGGGTCCAGGAAGAGCTCTCATCCAGGGTGGGGGGATTTTCAGGGAGGCCAAGGAAGATACAACTTCCAAAGGCAAGCCCCTAGGCAGCTCCTATCCCTACCGCAGCAAGTGATGGTGATCGGTCGAAGGGAGAGGAGGAACCGCTTGGGAAGAGGAAGAGTCAGAGTAGAGTTACCCTACTATGAGTTCCACCAGGTGGAGGGCCATGCAACAGCTACTTGTCCCGAATTCCAGGAGTTGAGAAGGATAAGAGCTCCGACACCATAGCCTCAACTACCACAAGATCCGGTACGGATTGAAGAAGTCCAACCCGAGACAACAGGGGAGAGGTGTGAGGACAGGGTTGATGTGGGCACTCGGGGAGGGATCCTTTGATGCATGAGGAAAGAGGGAGGAACACGAAGTAGATCATCCCTTGTAATGAAATTTGCTTGCATTATATCATCTATGATTAATGAAAAGGATCGCCAAAAAACATTTGTGATCAAGGACTTTCCCCGAGATGATTACGCTAACAAGGCTCCCACTAGTTGGCAGGGCAGGTTGATCTCTCGCGCATGCTAAGTCTTTTTAGCTCCGAGATGATTCCGCTGACCAGACTACCACTAGCTGGCAGGGCAGGTTGATCTCTCGCGCAGGCTATGTCCTTTTAGCTCCGAGATGATTCCGCTAACCAGGCTCCCACTAGCTGGCAGGGCAGGTTGATCTCTCGCGTAGGCTAAGTCCTTTTAGCTCCGAGATGATTCCGCTGATCAGGCTCCCACTAACTGGCAGGGCATGTTGATATCTCGTGGATGCTAAGTCCTTTTAGCTCCGAGATGATTCCGCTGACTAGGCTCCCACTAGCTGGCAAGGCAGGTTGATCTCTCGTGGAGGCTAAGTCCTTTTAGCTCAGAGATGATTCCGCTGATCAGGCTCCCACTAGCTGGCAGGGCAGGTTGATCTCTCGTGGAGGCTAAGTCCTTTGAAAGTAAGGGTTAGATCTAATATACTCTAGAGGGGGGGGGGGGTGAATAGAGTATGTTTGTGTGTTTTTTTTATTTAAAATTTTCTTCTTTAACAATATACTATCTTTACCTTTAATAACTATATCTAACTATCACAGATTAAAGTAAATCAAGGATCACAGAATATCTAACTAACACAGCCACAACAAGAACAGAAAAGAAAGAGCAACCAGACGACACAAGAAATTTATAGTTGTTCCCCAAAGTGGGTACATCCACTCTTTTACCACCCTTGGTAGGAATCAACTACAGGTTTTGATCAGGTGACTGTTACCAATGAGCTTTTGATCAGGTGCTCAAAAACCAACCCAAGTCTTTTGGAAGGAGACTTGCAACTAGAATAATTTTGAAGGGAATTAAAACCCTGTACAGAGGTGGGAATGAGAGAGTGATGTAAGTCTTCTTTTCTCAAGTAAAAATGAGAAGACTGTGTGGATTCTTATTTGTTGTCAAAGCTCCCCCTGAGATCTTGTATGGTTCAGGAGTGGAAGCTTTGTTCAAGGGTGTAGGCCTTCAGCTTTGATGATTGCTCAACAGCAGGCTTCTAGACTGATAAGTATGTTTGTCTCTTGGAAAGCCTTGGAGCAGACTGAGGACCGATGAAGAAGATCAAGATTTTTTGTCTCTGTATATTGTTGATGTCGCGTATCTTCTTCTTTTCAGCAGAATCAGGACTCATTAGTTTGTCGACGACCATTTGAATTTTCAAATTACTCCTGTAATCAATGCTGATGACGTTGAGAATTACACGGCATTGATTACTTTCCCCAACCGTTTCATTGAAAAAATGGCAGGCAATAATCCTGATGAAGACCATAATTAATACGTTGTCTAACGGTAATATTCAGAGAATGTTAGAGCATTAATTACACAGTACTTACTGCAATATAATAGGAACAGAAGGAAGGAAATAACTTAGTCTGGAATCGTCAACCAGAAGACAGAATTCATCGAGCTGATTCCATAGTTCATCGAGCTAAGTATTGCTGTTCGTCGAGCTGAGTTACAAGATCGTCGAACTTTGAATAGCTGACTGCTGCTTGACGAAATCTTCTTGTTCTGCGCTCTAAGTTCGTTGACCTGAGAACAACTTTGGCTTTGAGTGAATTATGTCGCTGAGTCTATTTTGGCGATGAGTGATCTTTGGCGTTGAGAGATGAAGTATTAGTCGACCTGAGAATAGAGATCGTCGAACTCTGTTAAGAGAAGTTTATCTCTGAGTTAGTCGAGATGAGTACGAATATCTTCGACCTGAGATCGACGAACGTAGATCTCTTTCTCTAAATCTTAATTTCTCTAAGTCTTGAGTCTCTGGCAGTGATGGAGGCTGGTCCTTTGTACTGTTAACTCTAAGGACATGGTCTAGACTTAAGAAACACATAAAATTTGACCCTTCTATACAATATGGGTCATAACCTAAGAAGACAACCTAGCCCAAATCACCTAGGGGTTCCAACAATCTCCCCCTATTTGGGTGAGGTTACTTCAAATAAACAAAAAAAGATCGTAAAATAAAATGAAGTAAACATAGCATGAAAAATGAGATAACTGATAGAATAAATAAGCTATCAGTACTTTTATAAAGCTATATACCCAGATTGTTCATAGAAAACACAGAAAATAAACAGTTTAAATGTTCTTGTGAAGGTCAGAAGACTTAGCAAATATGATTTTCCTGCTTGGGTCTTGAGCTTGTCTCATAGTCATGGTCATGTCAGCATTTTCAAGAGTCTTTTGAGAGGTGGTTCTTGGAACCACAACTTCAGGATATAGACTCATATATTCCTCAGCATTGAACAGCTTCCCTACATGGTATCTTTCAAACTCCTTCTTTCTGTAGTTTGACATGGTAGAGAATTGAGATAGATCTTGACCTTTTTCTCAGGCTTGCCTGATTTGAGAAAGAGCCACAGATTCCTTGAATCTAGCCATTCTTGTAGTTGGACTAGCTTCAGGATCATAAGCTGGAGTTGGAAGTTCTTCAGGGCTATTAGCTTTGCCAGGAGATGGAGGAGGGGAAAATGTTTGCTTAGAAATAAACTCTTGAGCTGACTGATGTCTGGAATAAGACTGATGTCCCTGTTTGTGCTGTCTATCTCCATAAGAATGAGAAGGTATACCCTATCTCTGATAAGTTTTAGTGAGAGTAGGTTTAGTGAATCCTTCTGAGCTCTGAGATAAGGTTCCTGAGGCACCTGTAGCTGGAAGAGGAGGAGGAGGATCCCTTTTGAATTTCTGAGATGGAGGAGAGTATCTTCTGCTTTTCTTTCTGCTCTTTTGTTCATTCTTGGATAGCCACATCCAAGCTGGCATACCCTTATAAGGAGTTATGTTTTACAGAATGTAGTATGGAATATCATTTGTAGACTTAGGTTTTGGAGCAGGTGGAGGAGGTGCTTTCCTTTTCTTGGAGATTAGCTTCCTCTTTGGAGCATCATCAGAATCATCATCATCATCATTATCATCAGACAAAGGATTGTCATACATTTCATCAATCTAATTGATCAGATCCTTGGGAATTTCTTTGCTAGCTTGAGTGGGAACAACTTCAGCTTCAGCTTCCATAGCAATGTCCTGATTTACTAGATCATCTAAACTAGGAATAGGGCTATTATCCATGATATAAGTTGGCCCAGGAGGGCTAGATCTTTATTCATATAATGCTACTGGAGGAGCTATCAGACTTTTCTTTATAATGGCTAACACTTCTGAACTTGCAGGGGAGGTGTAGCATACTATTGCTCTGGATGATTGAGTGAGAGAGTTGAGGCAGAACTGAATATAAGATCCAAAGATTTTCAGCAGAATATGCAGATTTACTTTAGATTTAATGAAGTAGACCCTTCCAGGAAGAACTTTTGGCAAGCTGGTCTCTTGAGCATTGGATACTATAATATCTGTACCTTGATTATCTACATCTGCTACTGAGTCAGTTATCTTTATATCAGCTGATTCCATATTAGTATCAAGAAAATGTAGAAAATCTGATTCCATATCAACATTTTTTCCTGCTGCTGCTGCTGCTGGTACTGCTGTTGCTACTTCAGATACCATATCAGTATCAAGAAAATGTAGAGAATCTGGTTCCATATCAACATTTGTTCCTGCTGCTGCTGGTGCTGATGCTGATGTTGCTACTTTATCATTAAGTATCTCCCTCTGCCTAGTTTCAGTATGTACTGAAGCCAGGCCCCCAGATGAAGAGAGGGTAGAGGTGAGGGTAGAGATTTGAGTAGAAAGAGATGATATGGAGATAAACAGAGGGGAAATAGCCTCTGCAATGATGGTTTGGAGGATAGGCTTGAGGAGCTCAAGAAGTGGTTGGATGATAGAGGGATTCAATGATTTGGAGTCAGATGTTTGGGCAGGAGGTGGTTGAGAAGGTATAGAGGTAGTGATGATAGTTGCTGGAGGAGATGGTTGATTGGAGGTGTCTGGAAGGGGTCCTGTTGAGGAGATTATTGAGGAGAAGGAGTGTTCAGAGGAGATGAGAGTAAATTGAAGGATGGGATTGAAGGGAGAGTGGAGAGGGGGATATCAACAAGATGAGATGGAAGAGGAGATTGAGGAGGAGTAGGGATGGATGTATCAGCCCTAGGAGAGGGAGAATTGGATGGAATATGGGTAGGGGAAGAAGGAATTGGAGAATCTTGTGGTGTAGGGTATGTATTAGAATAGAAGTGGAGGCTGGGGTTTGTTGAACTTGAAGCTGAATGGAGCTTGAGAATCAGGAGGAGGTGGAGGGGTGGATAGAATCTCTGTAGAGGGGTGAGGAGTGGATGATGTAGCCCTTGTACTTTCAGAAGATTTAGAGGAAGAGGAATTGCCCTTTATTACTTTATGATAGTCCTCTCCCATCTGCCAAAGAGAGCACAGGTAAGTCTCTTTGAGGCATTAATGGATATGGTCGGAGACCAGGGATCCGACAGCCTTTTCTTTGAGGAAGATCCCTAGGATCCTTCCAAAACATACCTCCTTTTTATTGTTCTTCTTTTTAATAAGATCAAACAAACTTGAGCCAGTTAATGGCTTTCTTGTTTACTATTGCACACATAACCAGGAATTGATGCCTGGTAATGTAATCATGTGCAGAGTGCTTTCCTAGCAACACTTTCCTTACAATATCTGCAAGAAACTTATATTCACAAGATAAATGCTTTTTAAGCAGTTTCTGTGGGGTTTCTGTTGAATAACCCATGAGGCTTAGCATCATATCAAACTCTTCAGTTTCAATTTCTAATTCTTCCTCACCATTATGCAATCCAAATATTTTAGTTTAAACTATGGAGTGAAGGAGATGGCATTACCAGTGATAGTCCCTGTCATCACGTTCTCCTCCGTGTTGATGTATAGACCCATTCCCTGATCTCTGTTCCACAGATTTTGATGCGTGTTGATAGCAGAGTCTTGAGATGTTGGTCTTCTAGAGTTTGCAGAATGTTCACGAATACAGGATCAGAGTATTGGAAGGATTCGAAATCAAGATCGAATCCTGTATCAAACTTCATCGCTGCAAGAGAGCCTGCGGGATCGCCATGGAACCTCAAGAAAAGTCGAAGATCAAGTGCAAGAGAACTGGAAGCGCGGGACGGAGGTCGAAGAAAACCTAAATATAGTGTTTTCCTGAATATGAACCGACAGACTCCGTTCCATGAAAAATGAATAGATCTTCGATCTGAGGTCGATGAAATAATTTGGACTTAAATGATTCGTCGATCTCAGTCTGAAGGTTGAAGCCATTTCGTCGATCTTCGTTCGACGAAAGTTTTCGAAGTAGGTTCATCGATCTCAGTTCGACAAAACTAACTTCACACAGAGAGTTCGTCGATCTCCGTTCGACAAATATCTCACAACTTCCCCCAGTTCGTCGATCTCCGTTCGACGAACTTTGAAAAACGTCGAGTGCAGACAGAAATTAAACTAATTCTTCTCCATTTATCATTCCAAGCTGATTTATGAAGAACAGATGATTTCTTTCATCCAGAGGTTTGGTGAAGATATCAGCTCTTTGTAAATCAATGTAAATATAGACAAGATTAATTTTATTTTTGTCTACACACTCTCTAATAAAATGATGCCTAATGTCTATATGCTTAGTTTCTGCTGTGATGAACTAGATTTTGTGCTATGGTTATAGCACTCGTGTTATCACATAGTAATGTTGAATTATTTAAGTTGAAACCATAGTCCAGTAGTTGGTTTGAATCCACAGCATTTGGGAACAACAACTGCCAGCTGCAATATATTCTGCTTCAGCAGTTGATGTAGACACAGATGACTGCTTCTTGCAAAACCAAGACACTAATCTCATACCAAGGAACTGACAAGTTCCTGAGGTACTTTTTTCTGTCCTTCAGCATCCAGCAAAGTCAGCATCTGAATATCCAGTTAACTCAAACTCTGACTCAGTAGGATACCAGAGACCTAGACTAGGACAACCCTTTATATATCTCAAAATTCTTTTTAGAAAAACTAGATGAGATTCTTTAGGTTCACCTGGAACCTAGCACAAAGGCATGTAGCAAACATAATATCAGGTCTGCTTGCTGTAAGGTATAGTAGGACCCAACAATGCCCCTATATAGTTTTTATCCACAGGTTTCCCATGTGCATCAGAGTCTATTACAACATTTGTAGGCATGGGTGTTTTCTTTGATGAGGCATCAACCATCCCAAACTTCTTTATAAGATCTTTGGCATATTTAGCCTGGGAAATGAAGATGCCATCAGGGAGCTGCTTCACTTGGAGACCAAGGAAGTAGGAAAGCTCACCCATGCTACTCATCTCAAATTTTGAATGCATTAGATCAGAAAATCTTGCATAATTTGGGATCAGTAGAGCCAAATATTATATTATCTACATATATTGTACTAACAGTATTTTACTATGATGCAATTTGGTAAACAGTCCTATCAACTATGCCTCTTGAAAAACCATGCTCTAATAGAAACCTGGCTAAGGTCTCATACCAAGCTCTTGGAGCTTTCTTTAAACCATAGAGAGCCTTGTGTAACTTTAACACAAAAGAGGGATGAGTTGGAGAAATAAAACCTGGAGGCTGTTCAACATAAACTTCTTCTTTAATTTCCCCATTCAAGAAGGTACTCTTCACATCCATTTGATAGACTTTGAACTTTTTGAATGAAGCATAGGCCAGAAATATCCTTATTGCTTCTAGCCTGGTAACTAGAGCAAAGGTTTGATCATAGTCAATCCCTTCCTCTTGTCTATAACCTGAGCAACAAGCCTAGCCTTGTTCCTCACAATCACACCTTGGGCATCAAGCTTATTTCTGAATACCCATTTGGTTCCAATGACTGGGTAGTCTTTTGGTCTTGGAACCAAATCCCAAACCCTGCATCTCTCAAACTGATTGAGCTCTTCTTGCATTGCAATGATCCAGTGGGGATCTTGCTCTGCATCAGATATGGATTGAGGCTCAATTTGAGAGAGGAAACAGGCATGCATCATGTCCTGGTTAAGTTGATGCCTTGTCTGTACACCTACTGTTATGTCTCCAATCACTTGGGATCTAGGATGATCCCTCAGTGTGACAAGATCAGTAGGTGGAGTTTGTTCAGCAACAACATTTGGAAGGATTCCTCTTGTGAATTACTTCTGTTGTTGTGGGGGGTTCAACTGCATCCAGATTTTCTTCATCACTTTCTTCATTGGCTTGTTGAGAAGATTGGGATGTAAATTTTAATTCATCCAATTTCTCACACAAGTTGTTTACCTGCAAGGGGTTTCTGGTAGAAATTTCTTTCTCCTTATAAAACATGTTAGTCTCATCAAATATAACATGCAATTCTTTTTCAATGTGGATTTATTAAAAAATTTGCCCTAAAAGCTATATTTGGGAAATTTCCCAGAAAATCTTGCATCTTTCTTCAAACTTTCTAATGTGCTTTTGTGTTATTATGAATATAGTAGTACAAAAAAAAAACTTTAAAATAGTTAATTATTGGTTTCTTCCCTTTGAGTAATTCATAGGGGTCTTATGTTTTAGTTTGTGTATCAAGCTTCTGTTCAGGACATAGTTGTTGTGCTCACTGCCTCTGCCCAATAGGATAGGGGCATGTAAGCATCTGTAAGTAATGTGCCTGCAGCTTCAATGAGTGTTCTATTTTTCCTTTCAGCTACCCATTTTGTTGAGGAGTTCTAGGAGCTGAGAAGCAATGTCTTATACCTTCTTTCCTACAGAACTCTAGCATAAGAAGAGACTCAAACTCAGTTCCATGGTCACTTCTGATCAATGCAACTTGAGTAGAATACTCGATTTATATGTTCTTGAGAAAATCTGTAAGAACTTGAAAAGTATCTGACTTTGCTCTCAAAAAGAAAACCCAAGTGAATCTGGAGAAGTCATCTACAACCACTAAGGTATAAGACTTCCCTCCTAGGCTTTGTACAGCAACAGGCAAAAGGTCCTATGTAGTAAGTACAAAATCCTAGGTGAATCACTCTTATTAATGGATTTAAAATTAGATTTAGTTTGCTTGCCTAGTTGACAAGCCCTGCAGAGGCTTTCCTTCTTGTAGGGACCAAAGGTAAACCTTTAATAAGATTGTCCTTAGATAACCTAGCAATGTTTTTCAGATTTACATGTCCTAATCTCTTATGCCATAAGTCATTTTGACTACTAACTAAGTTAAGCAGACATATATCTGAAGTTATAGACTGGAAATTAACTAAATATATGTTTCCTTGTCTACTGCCAATTAAAACTGGTTTGTTTTCTCTTGAGGTAATAGTACAGGATTCAGAGTTGAATGATACATGATAACCTTCATCACAGAGTTGGCTTATAGAGATGAGATTGTGCTTCAGTCCACTCACATATACAACTTTCTTGAAAGTTACAGCTCCAATCCTTATTTTCATAGCCCTGTATTTGGCCACAATTTGAATCACCAAAGATGACCTTTGGTCCCAGCTTGGACTTATAGTCAATTAAGTTGTCCTTGCTGCCTGTCATGTGCTTGAGCAGCCACTATCTAGATACCAGTGTTGATTATATGCTGGATAGGTCTTCATCTACAAGTATAACACTTAGTTGTTCTTGACCCAGGTGACCTTGGGTCCTTTTGATTTACATAGGAATAACTGGAAATATATGAGCATTCAGGTTAATCTTATAGACTTTGGGATGATATCTTCTGGTGGTATTATCCATGTACTAAAGGATTAAAGTTGCTCTTTGAATTTGGATTTCTGTTGTTAAAATCTGGATCACGATTTCTGGTTGGATCGTCGAACTGAGCTCAACGATATTGGATGAGATCGTCGATCTCTACTTGAAGAATGAGAGTATTCATTCTTGGAGTACCAAAATCGTCGATCTCTATTCGACGAACCATACTGATGTCGTCGATCATAGATCGAAGAATGATTATTACTCAAGTTTGCGTTCAGAGATCGTCGTTCTAAGTTCGACAATCTGTTCATATATCGTCGATCTGCATTCGACGATAATTGCTGAACATTGTCATTTTTATTTTTCTGGTTATTGAGGTTATTTTCAATTTCAATCTGTTCAAAAACTTTATTAACCCTATTGACCTGTTCAGTATTTTTTTCCTTTGTCAGATATAAACTTTACTGATTTGGAAAGATTGTTTTTCTGAATTATAGGTGGATCACTAGGGGAGGCACCTAATACTAGTTTACTATTGTTGATCCTAGCATTTACAGTACTAGTGATATCTAATAATTGTAGACTTCTCCTATTTAAGGATTCTTCTAATATCTTGGTCTTGCTAAGTTCAGATTTCAAAAAGGAGATTTGTTGATTAACAGAGATAAGTTTATTTGTTAGGTTAACATTCTCTGCAGTAGTTTTATTTAGGTCATTTAATTTTTCTCTGAGGAGTTTGATTCCCTTCTCAGAGCTAATTAAGTCTAAGCACAATTTTTAAATTCAAGTTTAAATTCCTCTGATTCAAAATCATAAGAAGCTATTACCTGATCCTCAGCTGATAAGAGCTCTTCATCTTCAGACTCATAAGCAACTGATCTGCTACTGCCTGCCTCAATAGCCACGAGGCAAACTTCTTTGGCCTTCTGCTCTTCTTCATCCTCACTAGAGCTGGAGGAGGTTGACTCCTCTTCAGTATCACTCCATGACTCAACAACAAAGCCCTTATCCTTCCTCTTGTGCTTGCTTGAGGAAGGCTTGCTGTAGTGACCCTTCCTTGAGTCACCCTCCTTTCTTCTATCCTTCTTTTGAACTTCTGGGCACTCAGAGATGAAATGCCCAGGTTTCCTGCAGCCAAAACACACTACTTCTTTAGATGGTGTTTTGTCATACCTTGGCTTGTCTTCATACTTGGATGGTTTCCTTCTGAAATCTTTTCTAGCCATCTTAAATAATCTTTTGGCAAAGAGACTCATCAATTCTTCATTCACAGGAATGACTTTAGAGTCTCCTGCAGCTTTGAAAGCTATGTTGTGCTCTTTCCTAGTTGGCTTAGGAGTCTTGACTCCTTGATTTTATCAGCTGCTCATAGGACTTTAGCTTTCCTAGTAGAGCTTCAGTTGAGATCTCTATTGTGCTTTTGGCTTCTCTAATGGGCCAGATTCTTGAGTCCCATATGTATGGGAAGCACATGAGGATCTTGTCATTCACTTTAGTCAAAGTGATTTCCTTATCTAGAGTCCTTAGCTCACTGATAATGGAGCTGAGTCTGTTGTACATCACTTCCACTGTTTCAGCTTCATCCTTTTTGAAGCTTTCATATTGAGTGATGAGGTTGGATCTTCTATCCTTCCTCTCATCTGCTGATCCAGCCACCATCTAGTTCAGGGAGTCCCAAATGGCCTTGGCTGATGGGCACTCAACAATCTTTTGAAATATCTCATCTGACATTATTTGAGCCAATATGTTCATAGCTCTGGCATCAACTATCTTTGCCTTTCTCTGTGCATCTGTCCATCCAGGGGGTGGAACTGCACTCATGTCTATTGAAGTTGATGAGGTTGAAGCCACTTGAGCTGGTGGTCCTGTTAAGATGGAATTAAATATATCCTCATCAATAGAATTCATGTAGAGTTTGATTCTTGCCTTCCAGAGTGTGAACTTGGACAAGTTACACACTGGAGGTCTGGTACTTGCATATTCTTTGTTCTGTGCCATGCTATATAGATCTAGAAGATGTAAGAGAACAGATCTAACTTAGGATCTTTGGTTTAAGGGTTAGCTTGTACAACCAAAAGAACCTCCTCTAATACCAATTGAATGTTAGGGTTAGATCTGATATACTCTAGAGGGGGGGGGGGGTGAATAGAGTATGTCTGTGTGTGTTTTTTATTTAAAATTTTCTTCTTTTATAATATACTATCTTTACCTTTAACAACTATATCTAACTATCACAGATTAAAGTAAACCAAGGATCACATAATATCTAACTAACACAGCCACAACAAAAACAAAAAAGAAAGAGCAACCAGATGACACAAGAAATTTATAGTGGTTCTCCAAACTGGGTACACCCACTCTTCTACCACCCTTGGTAGGAATCCACTACTGGTTTTGATCAGGTGACTGTCACCAATGAGCTTTTGATCAGGTGCTAAAAAACCAACCCAAGTCTTTTGGAAGGAGACTTGCAACCAAAATAATTTTGAAGGGAATTAAAACCCTATACAGAGGTGGGAATAAGAGAGTGATGTAAGTCTTCTTTTCTCAAGTCAAAATGAGAAGACTGTGTGGATTCTTATTTGTTGTCAAAGCTTCCCCTGAGATCTTGAATGGTTCAGGAGTGGAAGCTTTGTTCAAGGGTGTAGGCCTTCAGCTTTGATGATTGCTCGACAGCAGGCTTCTAGACTGATAAGTATGTTTGTCTCTTGGAAAGCCTTGGAGCAGACTGAGGACCGATGAAGAAGATTAAGATTTTTTGTCTCTGTATATTGTTGATGTCGTGTATCTTCTTCTTTTTAACAGAATCAGGACTCATTAGTTTGTCGATGACCATTTGAATTTTCAAATTACTCCTGTAATCAATGCTGATGACGTTGAGAATTACACGGCATTGATTACTTTCCCCAACTGTTTCATTGAAAAAATGGCAGGCAATAATCCTGATGAAGACCATAATTAATGCTCTGTCTAACGGTAATATTCAGAGAATGTTAGAGCATTAATTACACAAGAATTACTGCAATATAACAGGAACAGAAGGAAGGAAATAACTTATGTTGGAACACCCTTTTTATATTTGGGTCAGGATAACTATGCTAAGGATGTTGACCTAATTGTATAGCATTGGTCATTGAGTGTGAGTTTAGAACTTAGGTTATTTGAGATTTAGTTCTGCTCAGCTCGACGGAGAGTCGACCCCAGCTCGACGTAGAGTCGTCCTCAGCTCGACGCATAGTCGACTGCTGCTCGACGCACAGTCGATCGCAGCTCGACGCAGCGTCGTTCTCAGTTCGACGTAACGTCGAGTTCTGCTCGACGTTGTGGCGTGTATCTCTCTGCTTCAATTTTACTCTCTGATCAACGGTCAGTCGAGCTCAGATCGACGCTTCAGGAAGAGTTCGACGTTTTAAGTTCTCCCGTCTGTCAACTTTTGAAATTCAAATGAGAGATTTTTCAAGCAGTTATTGCAAGAGATCCCATGGCCGTTTCAAGACTTAATTGCACCATATCTCAAGGAATTTTCAATGGAAATCAATTAAGGCTTTCCTTCTAGGCATGGACAGTTATGGAATATATTAAATGCCCTGCCAACGGCTATCCCATTACTCAGAGATCTATTCGAGAGAGACAAGAAGAACAGAAAAAAAATATAATTCATTCATTCTGACAACACAGAGAACATCAAGCTTCATCTCTTTCTCAAGAAATCAGTCTGCAGAGAATTTACAGAGAAGAACTACACTCAGAGAAACATCTTGATCAACATTCTCTGAAACCTCTTCTGCCTCTGCATTCAACTCTTCTCAATTAGCTTTCTACCTTCAGACATCAAACACTCAGTTTCTGAGTCATCTATTGCTGAAGAAGGACAAGCAGTGAAGAGCCTGTCACCCTTGTGCAAAGCTTCTTCTACCTGAACTTCTATATCTCAGGGGGAGCTTTGACAACATCTACATCCACTAGCTTCTCTCTGATTGTTGACAGAGAAGCAAACTCAACCCTTCTTATTTTACCTCTTCTGTACAGGGTTTTAACTCCCTTCAAAAGTTACCTTTTGGTTAGCTGAGACCTTGTCAAAATCAGTGGTGGCAAGACACCTTATCAAAAATCTGGTGGTGCCCAGGACACCTGATCAAGCATCCTGCAGTGGATTCCTATCAAGGGGTGATAGAAGAGTGGACTACCCAAGTTTGGGGAACCACTATAAATTTCCTTGTGTCTTCTGTGGATTGCTTTTCTTCTTGCTTGTGTGCTGTGTGATTTTACTTTAAATATATTTATCTGTTTGCATCACTCACTACCTACACTAAGCAAATCTAAAGGTTTTAAATATATCAATTTATTTGAACTTACTCTATTCACCCCCCCTCTAGAGGCTGTTAGATCTTGTCACCTAACTTTCAATTGGTATCAGAGGGAGGTTGGTCTTTACTTCAGGCTAACACCTGGACCACAAAGATCTTTGATAAGATCAAACCCTATAGAGTGGTTACTTTATTTTGTTTTGTTATAAATTGTTTTTATAAAACTCATGGCACAAAACAAGGAGTATGCAAGCACAAGACCTCCAGTGTGCAATCTTTCCAAGTTTGGACTCTGGAAAGCAAGGATAAAACTTTACATGAATTCTTTTGATGAAGATATCTTTAATTGTGTCTTAACAGAATGTCCAAGACCTCCTACTTCAACAAGTACTTCAGCTGTTCCACCTCCTGCAGGAACAGACACTGATATAAAGAAGTGGAAAGCTGCTGATGCAAAAGCAATGAACATATTGGCACAAACTATGTCTGATGACATATTCCAAAAAGTTGCTGAATGCAATACTGCCAAGGAAATCTGGGACAAATTAACTGAAATAGTCTCAGGTTCAGCTGATGAAAGAAAGGATAGAAGAGCTCAACTGATAACACAGTATGAGAACTTCAAAATGGCTCCAGCTGAATCTGTGGCTGACATGTACAACAGATTCAGTCTCATTGTCAGTGAGTTGAAAACTCTGGACAAGGATATATCTCTCACTGAGATAAATGATAAAATTCTCATGTGCCTACCTAGCACTTGGGATTCAAGAATCTGGCCAATCAAAGATGGCAGAAGTCAAATTGAGCTATCCACTGAAGCTCTCTTAGGCAAGCTCAAGTCCTATGAGCAATTTGTCAAGACAAGAGAAGGGGAGCAAAACACATCTTCTCCTGCACCCAAAGTGGAGAAGACAATAGCTCTCAAAGCTTCAGAGGAAGTACCTAAAGAGAAGGAGATAGTCAATGAAGAACTTCTAAGCCTACTAGCCAAAAGATTCAACAAGATGGCTAGGAAGAATTTCAGAAAATGGTCTTCTAAGGACCAAGACAAGCCAAGGTATGATAGATCTAATAATAAAGAAATTATTTGCTATGGCTGCAGGAAACCAGGACACACTGCTCCAAACTGTCCTGAGAATCAAGGCAAAGACAAGAAAGATAGGAGAGAAAGAAAAGACAAGAGAAGAGAGAAAGATTCAAATAAATATTATGAGAAATCCTCTTCCAGCAACACCAAAAATACAAGGAAAGGATTTGTTGCAGAAACTTGGAGTGATACTGAAGATTCTGAAGAATCATCCAGCACAAGTGATGATGAGGATGATGCCACAGAAAAAGGATTCTGCATGATGGCAATCAATGCATCACAAAGCAGCTCAGATTCAGAGCATGAATCTGAATATATGACTGATCAGGAATTGAGTGAAGATCAGGTACTTGACTCATTTGATTTTTCTTCTGATGATTTCAAGTTTAGATTTAAATCAATGTGCATAGACTTGCTGACAGCAGAGAAGACAAATGATTCTCTTAGAAGTCAACTGTCTGATTACAGCACATTAAGTGCAAATAATCTCAAGCTCTCTGATGAGTTAGAGTGCTGTAGGGAGGAGATAGCTTCACTAAAGAGTGAGCTATCCAAGGCTAAACAGCTAGAGGAAACTCTCAATGGGAGGAGCCTCAAGCTAATAGACATCACAAGCACAGTGAACTCAAGAATGAGTGGTTCACTAGGTTTGGGTGCCTCTCCAAGCCAACCTATAGTGCTAACAACTCCCATAAAATTTACCAGTAACAAGGGTAAAGGAATTATGGTAGTAGCCAGAAAAAATTCTGATCTACCTAAGCAACTTCAAGTTCAACAGAAAACGTCGAACAGAGCTCGACGTTCTTCGACCAGAGCTCGACGCCGTTCTAACAAGAATCAGCAACACCTTGCTGAAGCGTCGAACTCAGGTCGACACACGTCGAACTCAGGTCGACTTGCTGTTGTCCCTGAAAGTAGGCCTGTTCAAGCGTCGAATGGAGCTCGACGTCCTGAAACTTCAGCGTCGAACTTAGGTCGACGTGCGTCGAACAGAGCTCAGAGTTCTGGGTTGTCTGCACAGGATAAATCTAAATTGAATATCAAGTATCCTACATCTCAGCCTAACCCTTATGCTGAATGGGTGATTCCTCCTAGGAGATATCATCCTGAAGGCTATAAGAGTCAGCCTGAAATGTCATTCATTTCTGATTTCATTGGTTATCAACCTCAACCCAAGGTGAACTGGGTGAAAAACAACTAAGCTGTTACATGTGCAGATGAAGAGCTATCCAGTGGTGAACCAGCATTGGTACCTGGATAGTGGTTGCTCCAAACATATGACAGGAACCAAAAGCAATCTTTCATCCTTCAAAGCAAAGCTTGGACCAAGAGTAATCTTTGGTGACTCCAATTTTGGACAAACCAAGGGATATGGTCAAGTCAAAATAGGCTCAATCACTATCAAGAAGGTAGCCTATGTGGAAGGACTGAAGCACAACTTAATCAGCATCAGTCAACTTTGTGATGCTGGTTATCAGGTTTGGTTCACTGATCTAGTATGTAATATTGCTCTAGATAATAATATTGTGTTGATTGGAAATAGGCAAGATAACATATACCTAGTAGATTTTAATTCTTCTAAAGTAGACATATGCCTTTTTAATTCCCTTAGTAAGCCAAATGAGCTTTGGCATAAAAGATTAGGACATGTTAACCTTAGAACTATTGCTAGGTTGTCTAAACTCAACCTTGTTAGAGGACTACCTTCTGGTCCCTACAAGAAGGAAGGACTCTGCAAGGCTTGCCAACTAGGAAAGCAAACTAAAAATAGTTTCAAATCACTTAACAAGAGTGATTCACCTAGGGTTTTGTATCTGTTGCACATGGACCTTTTTGGACCTACTACAGTACAAAGTCTAGGGGGGAAATCTTATGCCTTAGTGATTGTAGATGACTTCTCAAGATTCACTTGGGTGTTCTTCCTAAGAAAGAAGTCTGATAACTTCAAAATTTTGACAGATTTTCTCAAGAGCATACAGATTGAGTTCAATACTCATATAGCCCTGATCAGAAGTGATCATGGGACAGAGTTTGATTCTCTTCTTATGCAAGAGTTCTGTCAGAATGAAGGGATCAGGCACACTTTCTCAGCTCCTAGAACTCCTCAACAAAATGGGGTAGTTGAAAGGAAAAATAGAACCTTAATTGAATCAGCCACAACATTATTGACAGATGCTCATCTTCCTCTAACCTTTTGGGCAGAGGCTGTGAACACCTCCAATTATGTTTTGAATAGAAGCCTGATACATAAACTAAAGGATAAGACTCCTTATGAATTGCTCAAAGGGAAGAAACCTAAAGTTAGCTTTTTCAAAATTTTTGGTTGCATTTGTTTCATTCACAATAATGACAAGAGATATTTAGCAAAATTTGAAGCTAAGGCTGATGAAGGAGTGTTTCTGGGATACTCTTTGAACAGCAAAGCTTATAGGGTGTATAACAAATCATCTCATAAAATTGAAGAGTCCATGCATATTACCTTTGATGAATCTAATATGTCTTATAAGGAGAAGAATTCTTCTACCAAAGATCACTTACAGGTACAATCATTAGCTGAAAATATTAATCAGTTAACCATCATGGATGAGGGAAATCTATCTTCAACAACTCAACAAGAAGCTGCTAGCAATAAGAGTGAAGATACAGATCAAATTTCAGAACCAAATGGAGAGCCAGTTGTTGTTCCACAAGAGGAAACAACAACACAGGTTGGTGAACAATCAACACCCACTGTTGATTTAGTAACAATAAGAGATCATCCAATCTCCCAAGTGATTGGAGAAATTTCAGAAGGTGTGCAAACCAGAAATCAGATAAATCAACATCTGATGCACATCTGTTTTCTCTCCCAAATAGAGCCTCAAACTATTCAAGATGCAGAGCAAGATCCAAACTGGATCATTGCAATGCAAGAGGAACTAAACCAGTTTGAAAGGAACAAAGTATGGGAATTGGTTCCAAAACCAAGAAACCATCAAATTGTTGGAACTAAGTGGGTTTTCAGGAATAAGCTAGATGATCAAGGGATCATTGTGAGAAACAAGGCAAGGCTTGTTGCTCAAGGGTATTGTCAACAAGAAGGGATTGATTATGACCAAACCTTTGCACCAGTTGCAAGGTTGGAGGCCATAAGAATTTTCCTTGCTTATGCTGCACACAAGAAGATCAAAGTTTTCCAAATGGATGTTAAAAGTGCATTTCTCAATGGAGACATCAAGGAAGAAGTCTATGTCAAGCAACCTCCAGGTTTTATCTCTTCAACCCTTCCTGAACATGTTTTCAAATTACATAAGGCTTTATATGGCCTCAAGCAAGCTCCAAGAGCATGGTATGAGACCTTAGCCTCCTTTTTGCTTGAAATGATTTTAAAAGGGGTAGAGTAGACCAAACTCTTTTTATTAGAACCCATAAGTCCCATATCCTACTAGTACAAATATATGTAGATGATATAATATTTGGGTCTACTGATTCAAGCTTATGCAAAAAGTTCTCACAACTTATGCACTCAAAGTTTGAAATGAGTAGCATGGGTGAGCTTTCCTTTTTCTTAGGATTGCAAATCAAACAACATGCTGATGGCATATTCATCTCTCAAACCAAGTATGCAAAAGAATTGGTTAAGAAATTTGGTATGTCAGATGCATCTTCTATGAAAACACCTATGCCTACTAATGCTGTCTTAGATGCTGATGAATCTGGTAAACCAGTTGATCAGACTAATTTTAGAGCAATCATTGGCTCTCTTTTATATCTTACAGCTAGCAGACCAGATATTATGTTTGCTACATGTGTATGTGCTAGGTTCCAAGTGAGCCCTAGAGAGTCACACCTCACATTAGTTAAGAGAATTCTTAGATATGTAAAAAGTTGTCCAAATCTAGGTCTCTGGTATCCACATGATTCAGGATTTGATCTCACTGGATTTTCAGATGCTGATTATGCTGGATGTAGAGTAGACAGGAAAAGCACCAGTGGAACTTGTCAATTCCTGGGTGATAGACTTGTCTCCTGGTTTTGCAAAAAGCAAACATCTGTGTCTACATCAACTGCTGAAGCTGAATACATGGCTGCAGGAAGTTGCTGCTCACAGATATTGTGGATTCAAAACCAGCTCCTAGACTATGGTTACAACTTAGAGAAGTCAAAAATTCTTTGTGATAATACTAGTGCAATTTGTATTGCTCAAAATCCAGTTCTCCATAGTAGGACAAAGCACATAGAGATCAGACATCATTTCTTAAGGGATAATGTAGAAAAGAATAAAATAGCACTAGAGTATATTTCTACTGATTTACAAAGGGGAGATATTTTCACCAAACCTTTGGATGAAAAGAAACACTTCTTCTTCCTTAATCAGTTGGGAATGATAGATGGAGATAGCATAAATTAATTTACAAGATTTTGAAATCATAAAAATAACAAAATCTAGGCAAATGTATCTCTTCCTTAAGGATCTAGAGGCTGTTAGATCTAGAGGTTCTGTCTGAACTCTGCTCGACGCTCGACGCTTTTCACTTGGAAACGTCGACCGGAGATCGACTGACCGTCGACCGCTATATAGCGTCGACCGTCGACCTCATCTTTTGCGTCGACCAGAGATCGACTCTGTCTAGAGTTTGTTAAGGTTCTGTTTCGGTCGACGACGTTAATTGACGTCGACCAGAGCTCGACGTTCAGCATCCCAAATAGCGTCGACCGTCGACCTTCAAAACGGCGAACGTCGAACTCAGCTGAACACCATCGAGTCTCTTCGTTTCCACTAGAGCCTCTTAGCGTCGAACTAAGCTCGACGTTATTTCCTTTTCTGCGTCGAACCCTAGTATAAAATCATCTTCTCGGCGTCGATGTCATTTGCGCTTTCGTATTTCCTGCAACTACATTCTCCCTCCAAAGCTTTTACACTTGTTCTTGAGAGGTATTCTGCAGATAATGGCGATTCCAGCAAACATATTGACGGCAATGAAGTTCGATTATGGTTTCGACATCGACCTGGATTCCTTTGAAGGTTCCTCACAGAATTTTCTGGATATCCTGGAGCTATTTAAAGAACAGAAACTAGTGAAGTTTATGTCAACAAGAATGCCCATGGCAGAGACTGAAATTAAAGAGTGGATATATACAGCAGCTAATACAGATGAGAGCACTATTACTGGTTCTATTTCTGGAACTCAGGTATCAATATCTCCTGCTACTTTTACTGAAGCTTTTGAATTAGAGAATGGAAATGACAGCTTGGAATTGTCAAATGAGGAGTATGCTGCAATGCTAGACAGAATGGGTCATTCTTCTGAGAATGCCTCCAAATTGCTGAAAGTGGATCTTGCCATTGAATTTCGGCTTTTAGCTGATGTGGTAGGCAAGGTCATCTGTGCTAAGAGGACAGCACATGATGCTATTACCAGGCAACAATTCTGCATCATGGCTGCCCTCCTAGATAAAAAGCACCTAAATTGGGGAGAATTACTGTTTGATTTAGTGAAGAAAAAGGTCAATAAGACCTATGTTCATTTTGGAAGGACTTTGGGATTGTTGCTTCATCATGTCTGCCCACAGCTTCTGGTAACCTCCAAGCACATTAATGCTTCAAAGAGGTTGACTTGTGCCCTGATTGGAAAATGGGACAGGAAGATTGTAAATCCCAAGGCTGCTGTAGCAATGAAATCCTCTACTGAAACAAGGGCTGTTGTGGCCACTCACCCTCAGTCAACTGACCTAGTAGAAGAAGCCAGGCCATCAATCACCATCTCTCCTTCATTCAGCTTTCCAACCACCTTCTCTCCATCAACTTCTCAGCTCTCATTCCCTTTGCAAACATCATCCATTGACACTATTGCATCTTCTCTTCATCCATCCATTACCACCACTTCTGAAGTATTTGATCCTCTTCATTACTTCCCTTCAATGGACATTGAGATCAATCAAGATGATTCCTTCTTGGATAATTCACATGATAACATTGCTGAGCCCTCATTCTCAGACCTCATCATGTCCTCCATTATTCAACCCTCCATTCCTCTTCCTTCTATACCATCATCTTCTCCTGCTGCATCTGTTTCTCTCCCCTCTACCTCTGCTCAACAGTCTGAGCAAGTAGATCTGCTTCCCTTGGCTAATAAGCTCTATGAGCTCTTGGCTCCAAGGTTGTCCTCCTTATTGGATGCTTCCCTAGCTCCAATAATCAGATCTTTGGACTCTATTTCTTCAAAGCTCTCTTCCCTCTCTCCTGCTGTGGCTGGCCCTTCTTCTAGGGGCCTAGAATCAGTTGCTACTGAATCTAGGCAGGGGGAGATTTTGGTAGAAGAAGAGCTGCCTTCTGTTGATTGTGAAGAGATGCTTGTTTCAGATGTTCAGATTGCAGATAGAGAATTCAGTCCACCTCCAGTTGAAGATTCTATTGTGACAGTACCAGCATCATTTTTCAGAAGATCCTTCAGCTCTCACAAGTTACTGCTTGCTGAAGATCTGTCCAGGGCCATCATTCCCTTTGCTGCTGCTGTTGTTGGTTGTGATAAGATGATTCTTGAAGATGATGCAGTGGTAGCTGATGCTCCTGCAAATGAGTCTATTGCTCATATTTGTTCTGATTCTGTTGATATTATTGATGACATGACTGTTGATAAGGTTCTTAACACTTCTGATGCAGTGGAAGCCCTTGCTCCTGCTGAAGTTGTTGTTTCTGAGGCAGTGGTAGCTGTTGCTCCTGCCAGTTCTTTTGTTTCTTCTGTTTCTGATGCAGTGGTAGCCTCAGCTCCTGCTAGTGAAAGTTATCCAGCCATTTCTGTTGAGGCTGTGATTTCTGAAGTCTTGAGTGACTTAGCTGATTCAGTGCCTGCTGCTCCTGAAACCATTTCTTTCCCTGCAGTGCTAGATAAGTCATCTACACTGGCAGATGCTCCTCTTCCTGTTTCAGAAAGTGCATCAAAAGATGATTATTATGATCCCTATGATCATATCCAAAGCAGCTCCTCTGATGAGTTTGCAACTAGCTCTGATGACTCTTCTGCAACTATTGCTAAAAAGAGGAAAGCTAGAAGCAAAGCTCTAAAGAGAGTTCCAATGGAAAGGGCTACTGACCATGACATTCCTTATTACATACAGCACAAATGCAAGATTACTGAGCCATGGATGCAGTTCTCTAAAAATCAGCTCAAGGCAATGAGAGAGAAAAAGAAGTTCAAGAAAGGAGATTCCAAGTCGTTTGACTTTCCTCCTCCTCCACCTCCTCCTTCTCCAGGTGCAGGAGGCAGTGCTAACCTAGTAAGCAAACCTCCAACATCCTCCTTCCAAGGCAAGACTTATCAGTCAAGGAGAGGACAAGGAGGTGGCCAATCTAGAGGTTATCAATCAAGAGGAAATCAATCCAAAGGATCTTCTAGAGGTAATCAAGCTAGAGGTCAAGCCAGACCCAATCTTATCAAAGGGAAGGAAAGACCATTGCTTCAACCACTGGTCCCTTTCCCTTTAAGCTCAATGAGGGTGTAAGGCAGAAACCTATTCCTTCAGATCAAAGTAATAAGTATGAGCCTCCTATTCCATATGATGATCCAGTTAACAACCCTACTGCATGGAAGGCTAGGATGACTGAGCTTGCTGCCCTAGACCTAATTAAGAAGAACAAAGAAAGGGGACTGGACACATCCAACATAAGCACAATGTCAGACCAAAGAAGACAGGAATTAAACAAATATCATTCTAGCAAATTCTTTGATGCTGATAGATACATGGAGTTACATCCTGCTGCTGTTCCTCCCTCTGGAAAGAGCATAACTTCATTGGGGACTTCTGAAGATTACAGATCAAAGAAAGACACTGCCAACCCTCAAAGGGAAATCAAATTCAAGAAAGGCTTTGAAGAAGAGCCTAAGAAGAAGTAAATGTAAGATGGCTTATCTTCTATGCTACTGCCATAAACATCTTTGATAGTTGCTTATCTGCTCCTGCTTCCATCTGTGTTCTTGATTTTCAGTATTTCAAATGTCTGTATGCATTTTTTTTAATTTCCTTAAATTCATGTGAATAGTAATCCTAATCCAAATAGGGGGAGATTGTTGGAACACCCTTTTTAAATTTGGGTCAGGATAACTATGCTAAGGATGTTGACCTAATTGTATAGCATAGGTCATTGAGTGTGAGTTTAGAACTTAGGTTATTTGAGATTTAGTTCTGCTCAGCTCGACGGAGAGTCGACCCCAGCTCGACGTAGAGTCGTCCTCAGCTCGACGCATAGTCGACTGCTGCTCGACGCACAGTCGATCGCAGCTCGACGCAGCGTCGTTCTCAGTTCGACGTAACGTCGAGTTCTGCTCGACGTTGTGGCGTGTATCTCTCTGCTTCAATTTTACTCTCTGATCAACGGTCAGTCGAGCTCAGATCGACGCTTCAGGAAGAGTTCGACGTTTTAAGTTCTCCCGTCTGTCAACATTTGAAATTCAAATGAGAGATTTTTCAAGCAGTTATTGCAAGAGATCCCATGGCCGTTTCAAGACTTAATTGCACCATATCTCAAGGAATTTTCAATGGAAATCAATTAAGGCTTTCCTTCTAGGCATGGACAGTTATGGAATATATTAAATGCCCTGCCAACGGCTATCCCATTACTCAGAGATCTATTCGAGAGAGACAAGAAGAACAGAAAAAATATAATTCATTTCATTCTGACAACACAGAGAACATCAATCTTCATCTCTTTCTCAAGAAATCAGTCTGCAGAGAATTTACAGAGAAGAACTACACTCAGAGAAACATCTTGATCAACATTCTCTGAAACCTCTTCTGCCTCTGCATTCAACTCTTCTCAATTAGCTTTCTACCTTCAGACATCAAACACTCAGTTTCTGAGTCATCTATTGCTGAAGAAGGACAAGCAGTGAAGAGCCTGTCACCCTTGTGCAAAGCTTCTTCTACCTGAACTTCTATATCTCAGGGGGAGCTTTGACAACATCTACATCCACTAGCTTCTCTCTGATTGTTGACAGAGAAGCAAACTCAACCCTTCTTATTTTACCTCTTCTGTACAGGGTTTTAACTCCCTTCAAAAGTTACCTTTTGGTTAGCTGAGACCTTGTCAAAATCAGTGGTGGCAAGACACCTTATCAAAAAATCTAGTGGTGCCCAGGACACCTGATCAAGCATCCTGCAGTGGATTCCTATCAAGGGGTGATAGAAGAGTGGACTACCCAAGTTTGGGGAACCACTATAAATTTCCTTGTGTCTTCTGTGGATTGCTTTTCTTCTTGCTTGTGTGCTGTGTGATTTTACTTTAAATATATTTATCTGTTTGCATCACTCACTACCTACACTAAGCAAATCTAAAGGTTTTAAATATATCAATTTATTTGAACTTACTCTATTCACCCCCCCTCTAGAGGCTGTTAGATCTTGTCACCTAACTTTCAACTTAGTCTAGAATCGTCGACCAGAAGACAGAATTCGTCGAGCCGAGTCCATAGTTCGTCGAGCTAAGTATTGCTATTCGTCGAGCTGAGTTACAAGATCGTCGAACTCTGAATAGCTGACTGCTGCTTGACGAAATCTTCTTGTTCTGCGCTCTAAGTTTGTTGACCTGAGAACATCTTTGGCTTTGAGTGAATTATGTCGCTGAGTCTATTTTGGCGCTGAGTGATCTTTGGCGTTGAGAGATGAAGTATTAGTCGACCTGAGAATAGAGATCGTCGAACTATGTTAAGAGAAGTTTATCTCTGAGTTAGTCGAGCTGAGTACGACTATCTTCGACCTGAGATCGACGAACGTAGATCTCTTTCTCTAAATCTTGATTTCTCTAAGTCTTGAGTCTCTGGCAGTGATGGAGGCTGGTCCTTTGTACTGTTGACTCTAAGGACATGGCCTAGACTTCAGAAACACATAAAATTTGACCCTTATATACAACATGGGTCACAACCTAAGAAGACAACCTAGCCCAAATCACCTAGGGGTTCCAACATCCTTTTAGCTCTGAGATGATTCCGCTGACCAGGCTCCCACTAGCTGGCAGGGCAGGTTGATCTCTCGTGGAGGCTAAGTTCTTTTATCTCCGAGATGATTCCGTTGACCAGGCTCCCACTAGCTGGCAGGGCAGGTGGATCTCTCATAGAGGCTAAGTCCTTTTAGCTCCGAGATGATTCCGCTGACCAGGCTCCCACTAGCTGGCAGGGCGGGTTGATCTCTCGTGGAGGCCAAGTGTTCTTTTTGCCCCGAGGTCGTCTCGTCACCTAGGCTCCCATTAGCTGGCATGACAGGTTGACCCCTCGTGGATGCTAAGTGTTTCTCACCCCGGGGAGGATCTCTCCACCCAGGCTCTCATTAGCTGGCAGGGCAGGATGACCCCCGTGGAGGTTGGATGAACTCAACTCAAGGAAATTACACTCAGCGAATACGTTTGGTAAGATGTTTCTTTCCGAGCTTATGCCAACCTCAAAAAGAGTAGGGATTGTGTACAACCCCATATTCGTAAGAGTGGGGTCCCCCGACAGACATATGACCAGCTATGCTTTTTTAAGCTTTTTGAGGGGTTTGACACTCTTGGTGGACAATTTAGTATGAATCTGTGTTTTATACTAGTAGAGGGGATAAAATATTTTTCTCCCCCCAGCCCCTCGGGGGGTCACCCAGCCTCGAGCTCGTCGAGCTCGCCCCAGGCCGCCGAGCTCGCCCCAGGCCACCGAGCTAGCCCCTAGCCGCCGAGTCGCCTTAGGCTGCCGAGCTCACCCCAGGCCCCCGAGCACGCCCTAGGCTGCCGAACTCACCCCAGGCCCCCGAGCTCGCCCCTAGCTGCCTACTCTCCCCAGACCACCGAGCTTACCCCAGGCCGCCGAGCTCACCCCAGGCCCCCGAGCTCGCCCCTAGCCGCCTACTCGCCCAAGGCTGCTGAGCTCGCCCCAGGCCGCCTACTCGCCCCAGGCCGCCGAGCTCGCCCCTAACCCCCTACTCGCCCCAGGCCGTCGAGGTCGCCCTAGCCTCCTACTCGCCCGGCCTCAGCTCACATTGTCGCCTGCTCGCCCGGCTCGAGGGCTGCCCCTGGTGGACTGCGTTTAGCTTTTTATGTAACATCCCATTTTCGGCTAGACTCCTAAGAGTTGGTTGGTCGTCATAGAACCCTAGGAAGCCCAAAAATTGAAATAAATCGACCAAGATTTCGGGTCACGGGTTGGTTACGCCCGTGACCAATAGGTCACGCCCGTGACCTAGGGCGTGACTACCTTCGACGACCGTCGATCTCATTTCGACGGTCGTCGACCTCAGAATTTGCCATTCGGGCATGTCACGCCCGTGACCAATAGGTCACGCCCGTGACCTAGGGCGTGACTACCTTCGACGACCGTCGATTGCATTTCGACGGTCGTCGACCTCAGAATTTGCCATTCGGGCATGTCACGCCCGTGACCAATAGGTCATGCCCGTGACCTAGGCGTGACTACCTTCGACGACCGTCGATCTCATTTCGACGGTCGTCGACCTCAGAATTTGCCATTCGGGCATGTCACGCCCGTGACCAATAGGTCACGCCCGTGACCTAGGGCGTGACCACCCTTCGACGACCGTCGATCTCCGTTCGACGATCGTCGACCCAGAATTAACCACCCGGGCCTGTCACGCCCGTGACCCAGGTGTCACGCCCGTGACCACCCTTCGACGATCGTCGATCTCAGTTCAACGATCGTCGAACCCAGAATTAGCTATCCGGGCCTGTCACGCCCGTGACCTATGGGTCACGCCCGTGACCAAGGCCGAAACGTCAGCCAGACTGGAAATTTCGGTAACCGACATTGTAATCAATTCTGATTATGAGAAGTTACACCAGGAGTAATTACGGGCTGTTTTTCCTTCTGTAATTATATAATAAAGGAGGAAATGTTGGTCCAATAGGAATCGACCTGACAAACACCTGTTCATCTTCCACTGTTTCCTATCCCTTCACTGTAACCGAAAGGTTATTAAGGGAGCCTTCATGACCATTAAGGCTTTACCCTTTCACCTCCCCACTTACTGACTTATAAAAGCCCATTTAGAGTAAGAGGAGAAGTTTACACGCTCAATCAAATGGATCAGATCTTTGTTCTTGCTGTGGGAGGAGTTCGGCTACGCCACCACTGCGCCATGGCACCCCGTCGTTCATCTCGCCTCCAAACCGCAAACAAGGTCCTCCTCTACTTCTTCTTTCATGGATAGATTTTAGAAATTCTTTAGGAGATATATCGAGTCCAAAAGGATTAGATCGGATGGGAGTTTCATCGTATTTCCGTAAATTAATGACGGCGAGTTTGCCGGAAACCGCCATCTCCGGCGGCCCAATCACCGCCGATCGATAGCCGTCGCCTCAACGGAGGTGGTGGTGGTGGTGGCTGGCCAGGGAGGTGACTGAACTGCCGGCGACGGATCACGGAAAGCTTACAGGAAAAATGGTTTTTTTGTGTCTGGTTTTCGGGTTCTGTCGGAGATGAACAGTAAAAACTGTTTATATTATATAAATTATGTAAATAATTTTATAAGGAAAATATACTTGGTTGGACACATTTTGATGCTGCAAAACGAGGCATTTAGAGGCCGAATTAGGAAAAATGACCAGTCACAAAAGTTGTAGCCCTCTGGGTCCACTTTAATTTAAAATTGATTTTGTTCAATTTGGGTGAGTGGTTTGACCACAACACTCATTTTGGTGGGATCAAGACCTAGGCTAACCGGAAATTGAAATGGTTGCCCACGGTTCATAACATGTCCAAATGACTTGAAATTTGGACTGGAGATCTATAATATGTATATCGAGAGGCTGTCCAAAAATGAGAATTTTTGGAGAACTTTTGCCTAAAGTTTTTGTAAAATTTTAATAAACATTATAAAATTAATTAAGAGATGAAATTAAGTCCAAACTCCCCCAAATTTTGGGTGGTGGTCCCTGGCATCAATGTTAAGATCTGTACAAAATTTCAACTCAATTGGTCGAGCTTTGAATAGGGAAGTATCAAGTCCTATATAGGTCTTGGTGAGGGATACTTTGGGAAAAGTACGATTGGAAATGGAGTGGACAAATCTCCTCAAAAGAGGCTGATGTTGTGGCCACTGATTTGTTGAGTCTATGTCTACCCTCTTGGGTAACATGGCATAAATTAGGGTGGATTTTATCCTAAGAGATTGGCTCAAATCCAGTGGATGGGAGTTTGAGGTTTGTGAAGGACATAAAAGCAAAAGCTCTTGTATGCCCTTGAAATTTTGAGGAGAGAGGGATGATATGATGAAAACCCTCTGGTTGAAATAGTGAAGGAATTGGAGGTAATTAGGTACCTCGAAAGTTGAGATTTTAAATTAGGATAGAAATGTAATTTAGTTATTTTAAGCACTAAATCTAATCCAAAAATTATGAAACTCGGGAGGAGGAAGATTTAGGATGTTTTAGACTTATGGTAATTTTTCTGGAATTTTATGGTTAATAAATATTACACTTCATGTGTTAAATGATTATTAGCCCGATTTGTTGTTTCAATTATTTGGAAGTTTTAAATTAATTATAATCAGTTAAAATTCTGGATTTAGATCTTGACTAGTAGAACATTGATCCCTGAATTTTTATAGAATTTTATGTTGAGAAATATTAGAGGTTCATTCACAATGTTTTAATATGGGCTTTTGAGTATAAAAATAAATTAGGGCTTGTACAATAGCTGGAAAATTATGATAACTGGAACTTAAGGTTTTTAGGCCTTTTTATATCACTGGGATTTTTTTGGGAATTTTTAGAGTTACTGTTATAGCACTTCATTCACAAAGCATGTTAGATTGTAATTTAGTATTTGATTTATTATGATTTAATTACCAGCAAGAAAATTATGGGATTCTGTCAAAGTTATTTTCATGATGAAACCAGAACCCTGTATTTTATTTGAATTATTTGGATGACAAATTAAGGTAGTTTATTCATTAAGCTTGAAATAACTGAAATAATGATTAAATAAGTTTAGGCCCTTGAAAATCATTGTAAAACTATCAAACTTTGGAAAATTGATATTTAGGCCTACTATTATTTACTTTAATTTTGTGATAGCTGAAATCAACCAGAATGTTATACCTCATGTTCAAAATGACGATATTAGACCCTTATGAATGAATAAATAAGTTATCGGATTTGTTAGGAAAATTCCAATATTTTGGATTTAGGCAAATCTTGTTAGGATAAACCTCCGATAAATAAATTGTGGCATTTGGATGAAAAAGTAAATCTGGATTATCGTGTAGCCTAGGTGAGTCCCTTAGGAGGTTTGTTTAGCACTGATGGTAGTTGGAAGTTTAGGTGTTACGCGGGTATGGCGGAAGACCGTCTTTCCGTGTGGAGAGGGTGAAGAGTCAAGCTACCCTAGGCTTAGTTTAATGTAACTCTTAAGGGAAAAAGGTAAGGGAGATCAACCAATAACAATAAGTGCCTTGCGAAAGGGAACTTCGGGCCGTAATGCCGCCGTCTTGGTTCCTAGTGCCCCTTGAGAGCCCTTCACGGGGAATACTGGGGGCAGTCCTGGGCTAACGTAAACTGTAATAACAAACTGGCAAGAGTAACTTAGTAACTAGGACTGCACCTTTCACAAACACTGTTGGCACAGGAAGATTGATGGGAGCTTCGGCTCGGTTGGTTTGGAGACGGACGTTTTGGTCCGGGGAGCTTCGGCTCGGTTGGTTTGGAGACGGACGTTTTGGTCCGGGGAGCTTCGGCTCGGTTGGTTTGGAGACGGACGTTTTGGTCCGGGGAGCTTCGGCTCGATTGGTTTGGAGACGGACGTTTTGGTCCGGGGAGCTTCGGCTCGGTTGGTTTGGAGACGGACGTTTTGGTCCGGGGCTTCGGCTCGGTTTTTGTGTGTTTACGAATAAACTTGCATGTGCATAAAATACGGGAAAGTTAAGGTGGTGGGTTTTCGATATCGGGGAGTTCGATTGCACCGACACCGATATCGTTGACTCGGCGAGGTGATTAGCACTTCGCCAACAGAAGTCTGGTGCGCCAGCCGGCAAGAGTATGCAGGCGTCCGCTTAGTGCACCAAGCGTTGAGGCGTACGATAGGTCAGACCAGTGGTGCTTTTACTGGTTTTGAGGTGGGCGAGGCCCAACCCATCGCTTCCGTCCGCCACTACGGAGGTATCCTGGGAGGTAACGGCTCCGAAAGGGGGAACTAAAGGTCTGTGTGCATAGAGTCGGGTGTGTGAGTTGCACTTGCATGTTTCATCATACCCACACACATGTCATAGCATAATCGATTCATTAAACCCTGACACCTAAAGTATAAGTGGTATGGGACGCTTATACATTAGGACCTGCAAAACGACCCCTTGATCTATAAGCTTGTGTGGGCAAGTTTATAAATCAAAGGTTAATTTTAAAATATAAACATATGCTGTTGTTTGATAACCGACACCCCAACGTATAAGTGGTATGGGACACTTATACGATGGGAGCCTTGCAGAAGATCCCTTTTGCTTATGTGTTCTCGTATAAGTGAAGGTTTAAATTCATATATTTGCTTTTCTTACTGCTAGACCTATTATAACATTCATATTAACTGCTCACCAAATACAACTTGCTAGATTAAGTCCACTGTCACCTATTTACTTTTATTCTCCACCATCATGTCCTTCCCTTTCTTCCTCTCCGCTCGGTACTTAGGAGCCATGGGGGAAGGGGTAGGGGAAGATATGGCTTAGTCTTTACGACTAACGGTTTTCGAACCGCATCATTTAGGGGATCGTGGAGCCCAGCATGGAGGAGCAGCCCCAGAGATCGGTGCGCCTGGAGATGGGGCAGTCTAGCTCCGGAGTTCATACAGCCGGGACCGTGAGTCTCGACCTTGAGTAGTTTTTGTTTTCGCTTCCGCATGAGAGATTGTAGTGAGGAAATGATGTATCGGGCATAAGCTCGCATTTATAGTACTCTGATTATTGATATTCTATGGACACTCCCTTCGTGGAGATTTTATTCTATATATGTGATTTATTATTGTGGACTGCATTGCCCTTACTTCAATTATTGTGCTACCTATCTGTGATCGAATTGGCCGACAGAATCGGCGCCTTGTGGTGATGACCCTTCAGGACGTGAAGGTGTCACCGCAAAGCGGCGACTCTGGGTCTAAGACCCCGGGTTTTAAAAAGAAAAAAGGGGGGGGGGTCTTACAAGTGGTATTAGAGGGAAACATCGATCAGAAGAAGGTAGCAGTCCACTAACCCTGGGTCACCCCCGCTCGAGTTTAGTTTGGGGACAAACTAGGCAGCGGAAGCAGTGGTGTGCCCATATGGGGATCACATATAAATTGTCCACCTTTATGTAATATGTCAGACCCCCTTTTTTTTTTCTTTTTCAACCACCGGGGTCTTAGGCCCAGAACCGCCGCTTTGCGGTGACACCTTCACGTCCTGAAGGGTCATCACCACAAGGCGCCGATTCTGCCGGCCAAATTCGATCACAGAAGAGTAGCACAAAAACTGAAGTAAGAACAATGCAGTCCACAATAATAAATCACATGTAAATAAGATAAAATCTCCACGAAGGGAGTGTCCACAGAAAACATCAGAGTACTATAAATGCGGGCTTATGCCCGATACATCATGACCTCACTACAATATCACTCATATGGAAGCGAAAATAGAATCTACTCAGAATCGAGACTCACGGTCCCGGCTGTATGAACTCCGGAGCTAGACTGCCCCATCTCCAAGCGCACCGATCTCTGGGGCTTCTCCTCCATGCTGGGCTCCACGATCCCCTAAATGATGTGGTTCGAAAACCGTTAGTCATAAAGACTAAGCCCTATCATCCCCTACCCCTTCCCCCATGGCTCCTAGGTACCGAGCGGGGAGGAAGAAAGGGAAGGACATGATGGTAGAGATAAATCAAGAAACAGGTGACTATGGACTTAATCTAGCAAGATGTATTCGGTGAGCAGTTAATATAATTGTTATAATAGGTCTAGCAGTAAGAAAAGCAATTATATGAATTTAAACCTTCACTTATGCGAGAACACATAAGCAAAAGGGATCTTTTGCAAGGCTCCCATCGTATAAGTGTCCCATACCACTTATACCTTGGGGTGTCGGTTATCAAACAGCAATGGTTGTTATATATTGAAATTAACCTTTGATTTATAAACTTGCCCACACAAGCTTATAGACCAAGGGGTCGTTTTGCAGGTCCTAATGTATAAGCGTCCCATACCACTTATACTTTAGGTGTCGGGGTTAAATGGATCGATTATGCTATGACATGCTAGTGGGTATGATGAAAACATGCAAGTGCAACTCACACACCCGACTCTGTGCACACAGACCTTTAGTTCCCCCTTTCGGAGCCGTTACCTCCCAGGATACCTCCGTAGTGGCAGACGGAAGCGGTGGGTTGGGCCTCGCCCACCTCAAAACAAGTAAAAGCACCACTGGTCTGACCTATCGTACGCCTCAACGCTTGGTGCACTAAGCGGACGCCTGCGTACTCTTGCCGGCTGGCGCACCGGACTTCTGTTGGCGAAGTGCTAACCACCTCGCCGAGTCAACGATATCGGTGTCGGTGCAATCAAACTCCTCGATATCGTAAAACCCACCACCTTAACTTTTCCTATCTTATGCACATGCAAGTTTAATCGTAAACACACAAAACCGAGCCGAAGCTCCCCGGACCAAACGTCCGTCTCCAACCAACCGAGCCGAAGCTCCCCGGACCATCCCGTCCGTCTCTTAACCAACCGAGCCGAAGCTCCCATCAATCTTCCTGCGCCAACAGTGTTTGTGAAAAGTGCAATCCTAGTTACTAAGTTACTCTTGTCGATTTGTTATTACAGTTTACGTTAGCCCAGGACTGCCCCCGGTATACCCCGTGAAGGGCTCTCAAGGGGCACTAGGAACCAAGACGGCGGCGTTACGGCCCGAAGTTCCCTTTCGCAAGGCACTTAATATTATTGGTTTATTTCCCTTAACCCATTCCCTTCTCACATTACGATAGACTATCCTAGGGTGATTTTTAAACCTTCCACTCTTCGGGGAAAGCGATCTTTCGCCAAACCCGAGCACCTCTTAACTCTAACTATCACCACTACTCACTACTCTTTATATCTTCCTCAGATCATGTCCTAAATTATTCACTGGAGACTTACCATGATGTAAATGACCTAAGTCCAGAAAATGGAAATTTTCCTAATTTATTTGGCATTTAATTAAATTCCTCGAAAATCCCAAGGGCTACCGGTTTGAACATGAACTACCCTAAGTTCTCATGCAAGATGTCCAGCAAATTTATGATAAATACCAGGTTATCTCAATAGGTTAAATCCTAAGTGTCATAATTTTTCTATCATTAGAAGGGCATGAAAACTATTTTAGAAATAATCTCTAACTTCTGTTGTTTATGAAACAAGTACAGAAAATATTCTTCCAAAAATTATAAATAATTTATGTCATGCAGATAAAGGCCTAAAATTAGCACTGGCCAAGTTTCATAATTTTCCAGCAAGTATTTTATCCATTATTAATTTTTAAACATAAAAGCCCTTTCTATCATCTGTGAATAAAGTACTAGATTTACTCAACATAAAAATTCTATAAAAATCCAGGGATCAATGTTCTGCTGGTCAAGATCTAAATCCAGAATTTTAACTGATTATAATTAATTTAAAACCTCCAAATATTTAAAACAACAATTCGGGCTAATAATCCTTTAACACATGAAGTATGAGATTTATTAATCATAAAATTCCAGGAAAATTACCATAAGTCTAAAACATCCTAAAACCCCCTCCTCCCGAGTTTCATAATTTTTGGATTAGATTTATTGCTTAAAATAACTAAATTACATTTCTATCGTAATTCAAACTCTCAACTTCCGAGGTACCCAACTACCTCCGATTCCTTCGCCATTTCAACCAGAGGGTTTTCAGCATATCATGCCACTCTCCTCCAAATTTCAAGGGCATACAAGAGCTTTTGCTCCTATGTCCTTCACATACCTCAAAACCCTTCATTTAAGATTTGAGTTTGGATCCTAGGGTAAACCAACCCTAAACCACTCCATTTTTCTCCACACAGGTTATAACACCATACTAAGTCAGAGCTCAGAAAATCAGCCTCTGTTGAGGCGATTTGACCTTTCCAAATTCTCAGTGCACTTTTATTAAAAGGTGACTCACTAACGCCTAGTTAAGGGTAGAAGATTTCTCACCCAAAACTCCTCCAAATCAATTGGAATTTTACACAGACCTAGGTTTTATAGCCAGGGACCACTCACCAAAATTTGGGAGGGTTTGGAGGTCATTTGACCATCTAAATAAATTCCTCTAAGTTTATTGAATTAAAACAAAAACTTTAGGCAAAGTATCTCCAAAAATTCCCATTTTTGGACAGCCTCTCGATATACATATTATAGACCTCCAGCCCAAATTTCAAATCATTTGGACATGTTATGAACCGTGGGCAACCGTTTCAATTTCTGGTTAGCCTCGGTCTTGATCCCACCAAAATGAGTGCTGTGGTCAAACCACTCACCCAAATTGAATAAAATCAATTTTATATTAAAGTAGACCCAGAGGCCTACAACTTTTGTGACTGGTCATTTTTCCTAAATCGGCCTCTAAGTGCCTCGTTTCGCAGCCTCAAAATAAGTTCAAATAATCTATTTTCCATTAAGTAATAAATAATAATCTATGTATTATAATATTAATTCTACTGTTCATCTTCTTCATGAACCCGAACAGACACAGGAAAACATTTTTCCTGTAAGCATTCCGTGATCCGTCGCCGGCCATTCGGTCACTTCCCTGGCCAGCCACCACCACCACCACCTCCGTTGAGGCGACGGCTATCGGTCGGCGGTGGTTTGGCCGCCGGAGGTGGCGGTTTCCGGCGAACTCAAAAATACCATTTTCATGGTTTTCCCATGAAAACGAGAGACGGGTCCGGCTCCGTTGAGTGCGAACTTATTTTCTAAGAATCCTAAGATCTACCCATGAAAAGAAGGAGCAGAGGAGGACCTTGTTCGCGGTTTGAAGGCGAGAAGAACGACGGGGTGCCATGGCGCGGTGGTGGCGTTGCTGAACTTCTCCTACAGCAAGAACAAGGGTCTGATCCGATTACTTGAGCGTGTAACCTTCTCCTCTTTCACCAGGCGGGCTTTTATAAGTCAGGAAGTGGGAAGGTGAATGGGTAAATCCTTAAAGGCCATGAAGGCTCCTCCCCTTAACGCTTCGGTTATGGTGCAGGGATAAGAAACGGTGGAAACTGAACAGGTGTGTCCAGCTGGCGATTTTCTATTGGACCACATCTTCCTTATTTATTATATAATTACAGAAGGAAAACGGCCTGAAATTACTCCTGGTGTAACTTCCCACACCCACATTTATTTCCACGCATGTTAAAATAATTTCGGGTCCGAACCGTCGTTTCGGCCAATGTCACGGGCGTGACACATAGGTCACGGGCGTGACAGGCCCGAATAGCCAGTTCTGGGTTCGACGATCGTCGAACTGAGATCGACGATCGTCGATGATGGTCACGGGCGTGACACCTTGGGTCACGGGCGTGACAGGCCCGAATGGCAGATTTCGAGGTCGACGATCGTCGAATTGAGATCGACGATCGTCGAAGGCTGGTCACGCCCTAGGTCACGGGCGTGACCCTTAGGTCACGGGCGTGACAGGCCCGAACGGCAAATTTCGAGGCCGACGATCGTCGAATTGAGATCGACGGTCGTCGAAGGCTGGTCACGCCCTAGGTCACGGGCGTGACATGCATGTCACGGGCGTGACATGCCCAGACAGCACGTTCGACGATCGTCTCGTGGAGATCGACGATCGTCGAAGTAGTCACGCCCAGGTCACGGGCGTGACGGGTCGGTCACGGGCGTGACTAACCCGTGACCCGAAATATTGATCGCTTATTTCAATTTTATGTGTTTCCTGGGGTTCCGTCACAACTAACCGACTCCTAGGGGTCTAGCCGGAAATGGGATGTTACAAATCCCAATAAACAAAACAAAAATTTCGTCCCCGAAATTGAGGTTGAGCCTACGGGGATTTCTATCGGAATAAAATCAAACTTGTAACATCCCATACGATCTTTCTATTGGGTTCAGGCGACTGATCGTTTGATAACGAAGACAATCTCCCCAATAAACAAAAAATTAGCCCCTACCTTTCTGATTAAGTGCGCATGCCTAGGTCCTGGATTTTCCGTACCTAGTCTTAACATTCCAAAACAAGAAGGCAATCTATAGTATACCGAGAGGTGGTGAGATGTACCTGACTGAACAACTCCGGGTATCTTTGCCTCATCAGATCCTGCGGTTCCCAGGTGTGCTCCTCCTGACCGTGATTTCTCCACAGAACCTTGACTAAGGGGATCTTTTTGCGGCGCAAGATCCGCACTCCTTTGTCGTCGATCCGAACCGGCTCCAAGTGAACCGATCGGTCTGAAGCTACCGGCCCCTCGGTGGTCAAAATCCGCTGCTCCGGGCGTAGTAGAGCCCTTCTCAGCGAAGAGATGTGGAAGACGTCGTGTAGAGCTGCCAGCTCTGGTGGCAACTCTAGCCTGTAAGCTAGGGGTCCGATCCGCTCCAGGATCCGGTAAGGGCCCATATACCTAGGGCTGAGCTTCTTCCTCCGACCGCGCACCCGTGAGACTCCGTGCATGGGCCGGATCTTCAAGAACACTCAATTCCCTACCCGAAACTCCACCTGACGATGCCGTGCGTCATAGTATTTTGCCTGTCTGCTCTGCGCCTCCAACATCCTATCTCTGATCAGTCTCACCTGAGCCTCGGTGTCTTCAACAAAATCCGATCCCAACACCTTCGGATCCTCGTCCTGAACCCAAGAAAGCGGGGTTCTACATTTTCTTCCATACAAGGCTTCGTAAGGTGCCATCCTGATGCTGGACTGGTAGCTATTATTATAGGAGAACTCGACCAACGGTAACATCTTCTCCCACGGCTCCCCTCGGTCCAGTATACACAGCTGCAGTAAATCCTCCAAGGTCCGGTTGGTGCGCTCGGTCTGCCCGTCCGTCTGAGGGTGGAAGGCCGTGCTAAAAGTCAACCGGGTGCCCAAATATGCCTGCACTGACCGCCACTCCCTGGATGTAAACCGTCCATCGCGGTCCGACACTATCGTCCGGGGCACGCCATGATATCGGACATACTGCTCCACAAACTTCCGTACCAGCACTCCCACCGAGTCATCCTTCCTGATCGGTACAAAGCGGGCCACCTTCGTCAACCGATCGACAATCACCCAAATCGAGTCGTTCCCTGTCCGAGACCGGGGAAGACCATGTATAAAGTCCATCGCTATATCGTCAAACTTCCACTCCGGTACCGGGAGTGGCTGCAACAGTCCTGCGGGGTTCCTGCATTCCGCCTTCACCAACTGGCACGTCTCGCAATGGGTCACGAAGTACGTAATGTCCTTCTTCATGCCCGGCCAAAACATCGTCCTCTTCAAATCAGCGGTCATCTTTGTGATCCCCGGGTGCACCGAGTACCGGCTGCAATGCGCCTCCATCATAATATCCTCTCGGATCTGGCCTCCTGCGGGTATATATACTCTGCCTCTGAAGTGGAGCAAACCATCTCTCAGGGAATAATCTCCTGTCGAACCTTTCTCCAAAGCTCGGAACATCGGCTCCGCCCACGCATCTGTCCTCTGTCCGTCCCGAATGCGATCCCGAATATCGTCAATGGCCACTATCGATGCCAGATACTCCCTATACAGATCTGGGTCATCCTCGGACACTAGGGATATCTGCATATCTCTGAATGACTGGACTAGCTCCATGGACATAACCTGGGGCCCAGCTTCGGAAGTGGCGGCTCTCCGGCTCAACGCATCGGCCACCACGTTTGCCTTCCCCGGGTGGTAATGCATCTCATACTGATAATCTGCTAAGAACTCCACCCAACGCCTCTGTCTGATATTCAGCTCCTTCTGCGTGTCCACGTATTTCAGGTTCTTGTGATCGGAGAAGATATCGCAGTGGACTCCATAAAGATAATGGCGCCAGACCTTCAGAGCAAAAACGACCGCTCCCATCTCGAGGTCGTGCACCGGGTAGTTCCTCTCATGGGTCTTCAGCTGGCGGGAGGCATATGCTATGACATGTCCGTTCTGCATCAGCACCGCTCCCATCCCTTGGTATGATGCGTCGGTATACACCTGGAATCCTTCCTTTCCGGATGGAAGGGCCAGAATAGGGGCAGAGATGAGTCGGTCCTTCAGCTCCTGGAAAGCCGCCTGGCACTGCGGGGTCCAAACAAAATGTGCCTCCTTCTTTGTCAAAGATGTGAGGGGGAGGGCAATCCGAGAGAACCCCTCCACGAACTTCCGGTAGTAACCGGCAAGTCCCAAGAAACTGCGTACATCGGTGGCTGTCCTCAGCTGCGGCCAATCGCGAACTGCCAGAATCTTTGCTGGATCTACTGCTAACCCGGCTCCGCTGATGATGTGGCCTAGGAAGGCCACCTCCTTCAACCAGAACTGACACTTGCTGAATTTTGCATAAAGGCGATGCTCCCGCAACCTCTCCAAGGTCAGAGCCAGATGCCGAGTGTGCTCCTCCTCCGTCCTAGAGTAGATCAGGATATCGTCTATGAATACTATGACGAACACATCCAAGTAGGCCTCGAAGACCCGGTTCATGAGACTCATGAACGCCGACGGAGCATTCGTGAGCCCAAAGGGCATCACGGTGAACTCATACAGGCCATATCTGCTACTGAAGGCCGTCTTCGGGATATCCTCCTCCTGGATCCGTAGCTGGTAGTATCCTGACCTCAAGTCCAGCTTCGAGAAATAATGGGCTCCCTCCAGTTGGTCAAACAATTCGTCTATCCGTGGGAGCGGATAAGTATTCCGGACGGTCAGCCTATTTAGTGCTCGATAATCGATGCACAGGCAGAGTGTCCCATCCTTCTTCTTCACGAATAGGACCGGTGCTCCCCATGGCGAGGAACTCGGTCTAACAAATCCTGCCTCAACCAATTCCTGCAATTGAGTCTGAAACTCTGCCAACTCCTTTGGGGCCATTCGATAAGGGGCCCTAGACGCCGGCTTGGCCCCCGGCACAAGCTGTATCCGAAAGTCCTGCTCTCGGTGTGGAGGTAATCCTGGCAGTTTCTCTGGAAAGACGTCAGCGAAATCTCGCACCACCGGGATGTCTGTCACCGACTCCTTAACTTCCTCCATCTCAAATAGAATCTGATAGACCTCCTCTCCCTACAGATGGGCCTTAACGGCCTGTACCGAAGATAAGAGTATACGAGAGACAGGTCTTATACCTTCGATGGTAATGAAAGAGTCCCCGTGTCTCACGGTGATCCTCTTCGCCTGACAGTCAATCTGGGCATGGTTCCAGTGCAGCCATACCATGCCCAGGATCAGGTCGTAGTCCGTCAGCTTCAAAATCGTCGCTGGAGCCTCGAATGCCTTTCCACCAATTTCCGCCTCCATATTACAGTGATCCGTGGTGAGGAGCTCAGATCCATCCGGTAGTCGCACCCTCATCCTCGAGCCTGTGAACCGCTCCACACCCTCTAGTCCTTCTACGAATGTCTCCGACACAAAGGAGTGTGTAGCTCCAGTATCAAAAAGTGTGCGGGCAGGCTTGCCGCTGATGAAGACTATACCTGCTATGACCTGCTCCGGATTTCGAGGCTGCGCAAGGTCCAAAGCATATAACTGCTCTCTTCCTTGTCTACGATCTTCCCCCAGGTATCCTCGACCGCGGCCGCGTCCTCGGCCTCCGTAATGCTGAGCTGGTGGGCCGCCCTGATGTGGTGGAGGTGGTGCCCCCCTCATGGGGCAGTTCCTCCGAATGTGCCCAATCTGATGACAAAGAAAACACTCTGGTGGGGGATACGCCATTCCCCCGGGTCTCGGCATCTCCTGCATCCGAAGAGGGGGAGGGGCTAATACCACCTGTTCCCTCGGCTCCTGCCTCATGTCCTGACGAGGCTGGTCCTCCGTCCTCCTCCCCTCTGGTACAGCACCTCGCCGCTGGTCGTTTCTACCTCTCCGTCCCTGATCCTCTGCTGGCCGTTTCCGGCCCCGGGTGGCGTGCCAGTCAGCCTCAATCCTTTTGGCCATCTCCAAGATCCGCGAGATGGGCCCGTCAGATACAAACAACAGAGCCTCCCTCAAGTCCTCCCGCAGGCCCTTATAGAACCTCCTGATATACCCTGCCTCGTCCAGCTGGTAGGAATCTGCGTATCGAGCCAGATGGTCAAACTCTCGATGGTACTCCACCACGGTCCGGGTACCCTGCTTCAGCTGTAAGAACCGCTCCTCCAAATCATCCCTAGCCGACTGCGGAACGAAATGCTCCAGCAGTGCGGCCCTGAACTCCTCCCAAGTAACCTCCGCAACCTCCCTATCAGCAAAGGTCGTGTCCAACAGCGTCTTCCACCACCTCTTTGCATGGGACTCCAGGCAGGAGACAACCAGAGCCACCCTCTCCTCCCATGGACACCGAATCCCGGTCAGCATCTCGTACATGATATCTAGCCACTCTTCCGTCCGAATAGCCGACTCTGTCCCCAAATAGGATGGGGGAGCCAGTCCTCGGAAGATGCTTAGCCAGTTGGCCCCCGGATTTGGCTGCGGGGCCGGAACCTGCTGGGCCCTGAAGGCCTCCAGAATGGCAGTCAGGGTCTGTCCCATGTCTGACTGAAGGAAAGGAGTGGGGGCCGGTGGGGGTGGTGCAACATCCTGAGCCTGTTGAACTCCACCTTGTGGCGTAGTCCGTGCTGGAGGCTGCGTAACAAAAACACACGCTGAGAAAACGTTCAAATATTACATAAAGGTGGACAATTTATATGTGATCCCCATATGGGCACACCACTTCTTCCGCTGCTTAGTTTGTCCCCAAACTAAACTCGAGCGGGGGGTGACCTAGGGTTTGTGGACTGCTACTTCCGTCTGATCGTTGTTACCTCTGATACCACTTGTCAGACCCCCCCCCCCTTTTTTTTTCTTTTTCAACCACCGGGGTCTTAGGCCCAGAACCGCCGCTTTGCGGTGACACCTTCACGTCCTGAAGGGTCATCACCACAAGGCGCCGATTCTGCCGGCCAAATTCGATCACAGAAGAGTAGCACAAAAACTGAAGTAAGAACAATGCAGTCCACAATAATAAATCACATGTAAATAAGATAAAATCTCCACGAAGGGAGTGTCCACAGAAAACATCAGAGTACTATAAGTGCGGGCTTATGCCCGATACATCATGACCTCACTACAATATCACTCATGCGGAAGCGAAAACAGAATCTACTCAGAATCGAGACTCACGGTCCCGGCTGTATGAACTCCGGAGCTAGACTGCCCCATCTCCAAGCGCACCGATCTCTGGGGCTGCTCCTCCATGCTGGGCTCCACGATCCCCTAAATGATGTGGTTCGAAAACCGTTAGTCATAAAGACTAAGCCCTATCATCCCCTACCCCTTCCCCCATGGCTCCTAGGTACCGAGCGGGGAGGAAGAAAGGGAAGGACATGATGGTAGAGATAAATCAAGAAACAGGTGACTATGGACTTAATCTAGCAAGATGTATTCGGTGAGCAGTTAATATAATTGTTATAATAGGTCTAGCAGTAAGAAAAGCAATTATATGAATTTAAACCTTCACTTATGCGAGAACACATAAGCAAAAGGGATCTTTTGCAAGGCTCCCATCGTATAAGTGTCCCATACCACTTATACCTTGGGGTGTCGGTTATCAAACAGCAATGGTTGTTATATATTGAAATTAACCTTTGATTTATAAACTTGCCCACACAAGCTTATAGACCAAGGGGTCGTTTTGCAGGTCCTAATGTATAAGCGTCCCATACCACTTATACTTTAGGTGTCAGGGTTAAATGGATCGATTATGCTATGACATGCTAGTGGGTATGATGAAAACATGCAAGTGCAACTCACACACCCGACTCTGTGCACACAGACCTTTAGTTCCCCCTTTCGGAGCCGTTACCTCCCAGGATACCTCCGTAGTGGCAGACGGAAGCGGTGGGTTGGGCCTCGCCCACCTCAAAACAAGTAAAAGCACCACTGGTCTGACCTATCGTACGCCTCAACGCTTGGTGCACTAAGCGGACGCCTGCGTACTCTTGCCGGCTGGCGCACCGGACTTCTGTTGGCGAAGTGCTAACCACCTCGCCGAGTCAACGATATCGGTGTCGGTGCAATCGAACTCCCCGATATCGTAAAACTTACCACCTTAACTTTTCCTATCTTATGCACATGCAAGTTTAATCGTAAACACACAAAACCGAGCCGAAGCTCCCCGGACCAAACGTCCGTCTCCAACCAACCGAGCCGAAGCTCCCCGGACCATCCCGTCCGTCTCTTAACCAACCGAGCCGAAGCTCCCATCAATCTTCCTGCGCCAACAGTGTTTGTGAAAAGTGCAATCCTAGTTACTAAGTTACTCTTGTCGATTTGTTATTACAGTTTACGTTAGCCCAGGACTGCCCCCGGTATACCCCGTGAAGGGCTCTCAAGGGGCACTAGGAACCAAGACGGCGGCGTTACGACCCGAAGTTCCCTTTCGCAAGGCACTTAATATTATTGGTTTATTTCCCTTAACCCATTCCCTTCTCACATTACGATAGACTATCCTAGGGTGATTTTTAAACCTTCCACTCTTCGGGGAAAGCGATCTTTCGCCAAACCCGAGCACCTCTTAACTCTAACTATCACCACTACTCACTACTCTTTATATCTTCCTCAGATCATGTCCTAAATTATTCACTGGAGACTTACCATGATGTAAATGACCTAAGTCCAGAAAATGGAAATTTTCCTAATTTATTTGGCATTTAATTAAATTCCTCGAAAATCCCAAGGGCTACCGGTTTGAACATGAACTACCCTAAGTTCTCATGCAAGATGTCCAGCAAATTTATGATAAATACCAGGTTATCTCAATAGGTTAAATCCTAAGTGTCATAATTTTTCTATCATTAGAAGGGCATGAAAACTATTTTAGAAATAATCTCTAACTTCTGTTGTTTATGAAACAAGTACAGAAAATATTCTTCCAAAAATTATAAATAATTTATGTCATGCAGATAAAGGCCTAAAATTAGCACTGGCCAAGTTTCATAATTTTCCAGCAAGTATTTTATCCATTATTAATTTTTAAACATAAAAGCCCTTTCTATCATCTGTGAATAAAGTACTAGATTTACTCAACATAAAAATTCTATAAAAATCCAGGGATCAATGTTCTGCTGGTCAAGATCTAAATCCAGAATTTTAACTGATTATAATTAATTTAAAACCTCCAAATATTTAAAACAACAATTCGGGCTAATAATCCTTTAACACATGAAGTATGAGATTTATTAATCATAAAATTCCAGGAAAATTACCATAAGTCTAAAACATCCTAAAAACCCCTCCTCCCGAGTTTCATAATTTTTGGATTAGATTTAGTGCTTAAAATAACTAAATTACATTTCTATCGTAATTCAAACTCTCAACTTCCGAGGTACCCAACTACCTCCGATTCCTTCACCATTTCAACCAGAGGGTTTTCAGCATATCATGCCACTCTCCTCCAAATTTCAAGGGCATACAAGAGCTTTTGCTCCTATGTCCTTCACAAACCTCAAAACCCTTCATTTAAGATTTGAGTTTGGATCCTAGGGTAAACCAACCCTAAACCACTCCATTTTTCTCCACACATAACACCATACTAAGTCAGAGCTCAGAAAATCAGCCTCTGTTGAGGCGATTTGACCTTTCCAAATTCTCAGTGCACTTTTATTAAAAGGTGACTCACTAACGCCTAGTTAAGGGTAGAAGTTTTCTCACCCAAAACTCCTCCAAATCAATTGGAATTTTACACAGACCTAGGTTTTATAGCCAGGGACCACTCACCAAAATTTGGGAGGGTTTGGAGGTCATTTGACCATCTAAATAAATTCCTCTAAGTTTATTGAATTAAAACAAAAACTTTAGGCAAAGTATCTCCAAAAATTCCCATTTTTGGACAGCCTCTCGATATACATATTATAGACCTCCAGACCAAATTTCAAATCATTTGGACATGTTATGAACCGTGGGCAACCGTTTCAATTTCTGGTTAGCCTAGGTCTTGATCCCACCAAAATGAGTGCTGTGGTCAAACCACTCACCCAAATTGAATAAAATCAATTTTATATTAAAGTAGACCCAGAGGCCTACAACTTTTGTGACTGGTCATTTTTCCTAAATCGGCCTCTAAGTGCCTCGTTTCGCAGCCTCAAAATAAGTTCAAATAATCTATTTTCCATTAAGTAATAAATAATAATCTATGTATTATAATATTAATTCTACTGTTCATCTTCTTCATGAACCCGAACAGACACAGGAAAACATTTTTCCTGTAAGCATTCCGTGATCCGTCGCCGGCCATTCGGTCACTTCCCTGGCCAGCCACCACCACCACCACCTCCGTTGAGGCGACGGCTATCGGTCGGCGGTGGTTTGGCCGCCGGAGGTGGCGGTTTCCGGCGAACTCAAAAATACCATTTTCATGGTTTTCCCATGAAAACGAGAGACGGGTCCGGCTCCGTTGAGCGCGAACTTATTTTCTAAGAATCCTAAGATCTACCCATGAAAAGAAGGAGCAGAGGAGGACCTTGTTCGCGGTTTGAAGGCGAGAAGAACGACGGGGTGCCATGGCGCGGTGGTGGCGTTGCTGAACTTCTCCTACAGCAAGAACAAGGGTCTGATCCGATTACTTGAGCGTGTAACCTTCTCCTCTTTCACCAGACGGGCTTTTATAAGTCAGGAAGTGGGAAGGTGAATGGGTAAATCCTTAAAGGCCATGAAGGCTCCTCCCCTTAACGCTTCGGTTATGGTGCAGGGATAAGAAACGGTGGAAACTGAACAGGTGTGTCCAGCTGGCGATTTTCTATTGGACCACATCTTCCTTATTTATTATATAATTACAGAAGGAAAACGGCCTGAAATTACTCCTGGTGTAACTTCCCACACCCACATTTATTTCCACGCGTGTTAAAATAATTTCGGGTCCGAACCGTCGTTTCGGCCAATGTCACGGGCGTGACACATAGGTCACGGGCGTGACAGGCCCGAATAGCCAGTTCTGGGTTCGACGATCGTCGAACTGAGATCGACGATCGTCGATGGTGGTCACGGGCGTGACACCTTGGGTCACGGGCGTGACAGGCCCGAATGGCAGATTTCGAGGTCGACGATCGTCGAATTGAGATCGACGATCGTCGAAGGCTGGTCACGCCCTAGGTCACGGGCGTGACAGGCCCGAATGGCAAATTTCGAGGCCGACGATCGTCGAATTGAGATCGACGGTCGTCGAAGGCTGGTCACGCCCTAGGTCACGGGCGTGACATGCATGTCACGGGCGTGACATGCCCAGACAGCACGTTCGACGATCGTCTCGTGGAGATCGACGATCGTCGAAGTAGTCACGCCCAGGTCACGGGCGTGACGGGTCGGTCACGGGCGTGACTAACCCGTGACCCGAAATATTGATCGCTTATTTAAATTTTATGTGTTTCCTGGGGTTCCGTCACAACTAACCGACTCCTAGGGGTCTAGCCGGAAATGGGATGTTACATAATATTTGAACGTTTTCTCAGCATGTGTTTTTGTTACGCAGCCTCCAGCACGGCCTACGCCACAAGGTGGAGTTCAACAGGCTCAGGATGTTGCACCACCCCCACCGGTCCCCACTCCTTTCCTTCAGTCAGACATGGGACAGACTCTGACTGCCATCCTAGAGGCTTTCAGGGCCCAGCAGGTTTCGGCCCCGCAGCCAAACCCGAGGGCCAACTGGCTGAGCATCTTCCGGGGTCTTTCTCCCCCATCCTATTTGGGGACAGAGTCGGCGGTTCGGACGGAAGAGTGGCTAGATATCATGTACGAGATGCTGACCGGGATACGGTGTCCCTGGGAGGAGAGGGTGGCTCTGGTTGTCTCCTGCCTGGAGTCCCATGCAAAGAGGTGGTGGAAGACGCTGTTGGACACGACATTTGCCGATAGGGAGGTTGCGGAGGTTACTTGGGAGGAGTTCAGGGCCGCACTGCTGGAGCATTTCGTTCCTCAGTCGGCTAGGGATGATTTGGAGGAGCAGTTCTTACAGCTGAAGCAGGGCACCTGGACCGTGGTGGAGTACCATCGAGAGTTGGACCATCTGGCTCGATACGCAGATTCCTACCAGCTGGACGAGGCAGGGTATATCAGGAGGTTCTATAAGGGCCCGCGGGAGGACTTGAGGGAGGCTCTGTTGTTTGTATCTGACGGGTCCATCTCCCGGATTTTGGAGATGGCAAAAAGGATTGAGGCAGATTGGCACGCCACCCGGGGCTGGAAATGGCCAGCAGAGGATATGGGACGGAGAGGTAGAAATGACCAGCGGCGAGGTGCTGTACCAGAGGGAAGGAGGACAGAGGACCAGCCTCGTTAGGACGTGAGGCAGGAGCCGAGGGAACAGGTGATATTGGCCCCTCCACCTCTTCGGATGCAGGAGATGCAGAGACCCGGGGGAATGGCGTATCCCCCACCAGAGTGCTTTCTTTGTCATCAGATTGGGCACATTCGGAGGAACTGCCCCATGAGGGGGGCACCACCTCCAGCACCACAGGGCGGCCCACCAGCTCAGCATTACGGAGGCCGAGGACGCGGCCGCGGTCGTGGATACTAGGGGTAGATCGTTGACATTGAAGGGAGCAGGTATATGCCCTGGACCTTGCGCAGCCTCAGAATCCGGAGCAGGTCATAGCAGGTACGCTGCAATGCCTCTTTATTTTCATAGAATTTCCCTTTCAATGGTTAAAACTTTGAATCGCACTAGATAGATTAGCAAGCAAAGTAAAACTCACTATAGAACCCTAAGATATCTAATCACCCCAGGTATAGTCTTCATCAGCGGCAAGCCGGCCCGCACGCTGTTCGATACTGGAGCTACTCACTCCTTTGTGTCGGAAACATTCGTAGAAGGACTGGAAGGCGTGGAGCGGTTCACAGGCTCGAGGATGAGGGTGCGACTATCGGATGGATCTGAGCTCCTTACCACGGATCACTGCAATATGGAGGCAGAAATTGGTGGAAAGGCATTCGAGGCTCCAGCGACGATTTTGAAGCTGACAGACTACGACCTGATCCTGGGCATGGTATGGCTACACTGGAACCATGCCCAGATTGACTGCCAGGCGAAGAGGATCATCGTGAGACACGGGGACTCTTTCATTACCATCGAAGGTATAAGACCTGTCTCTCGTATACTCTTATCTTCGGTACAGGCCATTAAGGCCCATTTGTAGGGAGAGGAGGTCTATCAGATTCTATTTGAGATGGCGGAAGTTAAGGAGTCGGTGACAGACATCCCGGTGGTGCGAGATTTCACTGACATCTTTCCAGAGAAACTACCAGGATTACCTCCACACCGAGAGCAGGATTTTCAGATACAGCTTGTGCCGGGGGCCAAGCCGGCATCTAGGGACCCTTATCGAATGGCCCCAAAGGAGTTGGCAGAGTTTCGTACTCAGTTGCAGGAATTGGTTGAGGCAGGATTTGTTAGACCGAGTTCCTCGCCATGGGGAGCACCAGTCCTATTCGTGAAGAAGAAGGATGGGACACTCCGCCTGTGCATCGATTATCGAGCACTAAACAGGCTGACCGTTCGGAATACCTATCCGCTCCCACGGATAGACGAATTGTTCGACCAGCTGGAGGGAGCCCATTATTTCTCGAAGCTGGACTTGAGGTCAGGATACTACCAGCTACGGATCCAGGAGGAGGATATCCCGAAGACGGCCTTCAGTAGCAGATATGGCCTGTATGAGTTTACCGTGATGCCCTTCGGGCTCACGAATGCTCCGTCGGCATTCATGAGTCTCATGAACCGGGTTTTCGAGGCCTACTTGGATGTGTTCGTCATAGAATTCATAGACGACATCCTGATCTACTCTAGGACGGAGGAGGAGCACACTCGGCATCTGGCACTCACTCTGGAGAGGTTGCGGGAGCATCGCCTTTATGCAAAATTCAGCAAGTGTCAGTTTTGGTTGAAGGAGGTGGCCTTCCTAGGACACATTATCAGCGGAGCCGGGTTGGCAGTGGATCCGGCAAAGATTCGGGCAGTTCGAGATTGGCCGCAGTTGAAGACAGCCACCGACGTACGAAGTTTCTTGGGACTTGCCGGTTACTACCGGAAGTTCGTGGAGGGGTTCTCTCAGATTGCCCTCCCCCTCACATCTTTGACGAAGAAGGAGGCACCTTTCGTTTGGACCCCGCAGTGCCAAGCGGCTTTCCAGGAGATGAAGGACCGACTCATCTCAGCCCCTATTCTGGCCCTTCCATCGGGAAAGGAAGGATTCCAGGTGTACACCGACGCATCATACCAGGGGATGGGAGCAGTGCTGATGCAGAATGGACACGTCATAGCATATGCCTCCCGCCAGCTGAAGACCCATGAGAAGAACTACCCAGTGCACGACCTTGAGATGGGGGCGGTCATTTTTGCTCTGAAGGTCTGGCGCCATTATCTTTATGGAGTCCACTGCGACATCTACTCCGACCACAAGAACCTGAAATACGTGGACACTCAGAAGGAGCTGAATATCAGGCAGAGGCGCTGGGTGGAGTTTTTAGCAGACTATCAGTATGAGATGCACTACCATCCAGGGAAGGCAAACGCGGTGGCCGACGCATTGAGTCGGAGAGCGGCCACTTTCGAAGCTGGGCCCCAAGTTATGTCCATGGAGCTAGTCCGGTCATTCAGAGATATGCAGATATCCCTAGTGTTCGAGGATGATCCAGAGCTGTATATGGAGTATCTGACATCGATGGTGGCCATAGACGATATTCGGGATCGCATTCAGGACGGACAGAGGACAGATGCGTGGGCAGAGCCGATGTTCCGAGCCTTGGAGGAGGGTTCGACAGGAGATTATTCCCTGAGAGATGGTCTGCTACATTTCAGAGGCAGAGTATATATACCTGCAGGAGGCCAGATCCGAGAGGATATTATGACAGAGGCGCATTGCAGCCGGTACTCTGTGCACCCGGGGATCACAAAGATGACCGCTGATCTGAAGAAGATGATGTTTTGGCCGGGCATGAAGAAGGACATTACGTACTTCGTGACCCATTGTGAGGCATGTCAGTTGGTGAAGGCGGAGTGCAAGAACCCCGCAGGATTGTTGCAGCCACTCCCGGTGCCGGAGTGGAAGTTCGACGATATAGCTATGGATTTTATACATGGTCTTCCCCGGTCTCGGACGGGGAACGACTCGATCTGGGTGATTGTCGATCGGTTGACGAAGGTGGCCCGCTTTGTACCGATCAGGAAGGATGACTCGGTGGGAGTGCTGGTACGGAAGTTCGTGGAGCAGTATATCCGATATCATGGCGTGCCCCGGACGATAGTGTCGGATCGCGATGGACGGTTTACATCCAGGGAGTGGCGGTCAGTGCAGGCATATTTGGGCACCCGGTTGACTTTTAGCACGGCCTTCTACCCTCAGACGGACGGGCAGACAGAGCGCACCAACTGGACCTTGGAGGATTTACTACGACTGTGTATACTGGACCGAGGGGAGCCGTGGGAGAAGATGTTACCGTTGGTCGAGTTCTCCTATAACAATAGCTACCAGTCCAGCATCAGGATGACGCCTTATGAAGCCTTGTATGGAAGAAAATGTAGGACCCCGCTTTCTTGGGTTCAAGACGAGGATCCGAAGGTGTTGGGATCGGATTTTGTTGAAGACACCGAGGCTCAGGTGAGACTGATCAGAGATAGGATGTTGGAGGCGCAGAGCAGACAGGCTAAATACTATGACGCCCGACATCGTCAGGTGGAGTTTCGGGTAGGAGATCGAGTGTTCTTGAAGATCCGGCCCATGCACGGAGTCTCACGGGTGCGCGGTCGGAGGAAGAAGCTCAGCCCTAGGTATATGGGCCCTTACCGGATCCTGGAGCGGATCGGACCCCTAGCCTACAGGCTAGAGTTGCCGCCAGAGCTAGCAGCTCTACACGACGTCTTCCACATTTCTTCGCTGAGAAGGGCTCTACTACGCCCGGAGCAGCGGATTTTGACCACCGAAGGGCCGGTAGCTTCAGACCGATCTGTTCACTTGGAGCCGGTTCGGATCGACGACAAAGGAGTACGGATCCTGCGCCGCAAAAAGATCCCCTTAGTCAAGATTCTGTGGAGAAACCACGGTCAGGAGGAGCACACCTGGGAACCGCAGGATCTGATGAGGCAAAGATACCCGGAGTTGTTCAGTCAGGTACATCTCACCATCTCTCGGTATACTATAGATTGCCTTCTTGTTTGGGACAGCTAAGACTAGATAAGGAAAATTCAGGACCTAGGTATGCACACTCAATCAGAAAGGTAGGGGCTAATCTTTTATTTATTGGGGAGATTGTCTTCGTTATCAAACAAACAGTCGCCTGAACCCAATAGAAAGATCGTATGAGATGTTACAAGTTTAATTTATTCCGATAGAAATCCCCGTAGGCTCAACCTCAATTTCGGGGACGAAATTTTTGTTTTGTTTATTGGGATTTGTAACATCCCATTTTCGGCTAGACTCCTAGGAGTCGGTTGGTCGTCACAGAACCCTAGGAAGCCCAAAAATTGAAATAAATCGACCAAGATTTCGGGTCATGGGTTGGTCACGCCCGTGACCTAGGGCGTGACTACCTTCGACGACCGTCGATCTCATTTCGACGGTCGTCGACCTCAGAATTTGCCATTCGGGCATGTCACGCCCGTGACCAATAGGTCACGCCCGTGACCTAGGGCGTGACTACCTTCGACGACCGTCGATCTCATTTCGACGGTCGTCGACCTCAGAATTTGCCATTCGGGCATGTCACGCCCGTGACCAATAGGTCACGCCCGTGACCTAGGGCGTGACTACCTTCGACGACTGTCGATCTCATTTCGACGGTCGTCGACCTCAGAATTTGCAATTCGGGCATGTCACGCCCGTGACCAATAGGTCACGCCCGTGACCTAGGGCGTGACCACCCTTCGACGACCGTCGATCTCCATTCGACGATCGTCGACCTCAGAATTTGCAATTCGGGCATGTCACGCCCGTGACCAATAGGTCACGCCCGTGACCTAGGGCGTGACCACCCTTCGACGGCCGTCGATCTCCATTCGACGATCGTCGACCCAGAATTAACCACCCGGGCCTGTCACGCCCGTGACCCAGGTGTCACGCACGTGACCACCCTTCGACGATCGTCGATCTCAGTTCGACGATCGTCGAACCCAGAATTAGCTATCCGGGCCTGTCACGCCCGTGACCTATGGGTCACGCCCGTGACCAAGGCCGAAACGTCAGCCAGACTGGAAATTTCGGTAACCGACATTGTAATCAATTCTGATTATGAGAAGTTACACCAGGAGTAATTACGGGCTGTTTTTCCTTCTATAATTATATAATAAAGGAGGAAATGTTGGTCCAATAGGAATCGACCTGACAAACACCTGTTCATCTTCCACCGTTTCCTATCCCTTCACTGTAACCGAAAGGTTATTAAAGGGAGCCTTCATGACCATTAAGGCTTTACCCTTTCACCTCCCCACTTACTGACTTATAAAAGCCCACTTAGAGCAAGAGGAGAAGTTTACACGCTCAATCAAACGGATCAGATCTTTGTTCTTGCTGTGGGAGGAGTTCGGCTACGCCACCACTGCGCCATGACACCCCGTCGTTCATCTCGCCTCCAAACCGCGAACAAGGTCCTCCTCTACTTCTTCTTTCATGGATAGATTTTAGAAATTCTTTAGGAGAGATATCGAGTCCAAAAGGATTAGATCGGATGGGAGTTTCATCGTATTTCCGTAAATTAATGACGGCGAGTTTGCCGGAAACCGCCATCTCCGGCGGCCCAATCACCGCCGATCGATAGCCGTCGCCTCAACGGAGATGATGGTGGTGGCTGGCCAGGGAGGTGACTGAACTGCCGGCGACGGATCACGGAAAGCTTACAGGAAAAATGGTTTTTCTGTGTCTGGTTTTCGGGTTCTGTAGGAGATGAACAGTAAAAACTGTTTATATTATATAAATTATGTAAATAATTTTATAAGGAAAATATACTTGGTTGGGCACATTTTGATGCTGCAAAACGAGGCATTTAGAGGCAGAATTAGGAAAAATGACCAGTCACAAAAGTTGTAGCCCTTTGGGTCCACTTTAATTTAAAATTGATTTTGTTCAATTTGGGTGAGTGGTTTGACCACAGCACTCATTTTGGTGGGATCAAGACCTAGGCTAACCGGAAATTGAAATGGTTGCCCACGGTTCATAACATGTCCAAATGACTTGAAATATGGACTGGAGATCTATAATATATATATCGAGAGGTTGTCCAAAAATGAGAATTTTTGGAGAACTTTTGCCTAAAGTTTTTGTAAAATTTTAATAAACATTATAAAATTAATTAAGAGATGAAATTAAGTCCAAACTCCCCCAAATTTTGGGTGGTGGTCCCTGGCATCAATGTTAAGATCTGTACAAAATTTCAACTCAATTGGTCGAGCTTTGAATAGGGAAGTATCAAGTCCTATATAGGTCTTGGTGAGGGATACTTTGGGGAAAAGTACGATTGGAAATGGAGTGGACAAATCTCCTCAAAAGAGGCTGATGTTGTGTCCACTGATTTGTTGAGTCTATGTCTACCATCTTGGGTAACATGGCATAGATTAGGGTGGATTTTACCCTAAGAGATTGGCTCAAATCCAGTGGGTGGGAGTTTGAGGTTTGTGAAGGACATAGGAGCAAAAGCTCTTGTATGCCCTTGAAATTTGGAGGAGAGGGGGATGATATGATGAAAACCCTCTGGTTGAAATAGTGAAGGAATTGGAGGTAATTAGGTACCTCGAAAGTTGAGATTTTGAATTAGGATAGAAATGTAATTTAGTTATTTTAAGCACTAAATCTAATCCAAAAATTATGAAACTCGGGAGGAGGAAGATTTAGGATGTTTTAGACTTATGGTAATTTTTCTGGAATTTTATGGTTAATAAATATTACACTTCATGTGTTAAATGATTATTAGCCCGATTTGTTGTTTCAATTATTTGGAAGTTTTAAATTAATTATAATCAGTTAAAATTCTGGATTTAGATCTTGACTAGTAGAACATTGATCCCTGAATTTTTATAGAATTTTATGTTGAGAAATATTAGAGGTTCATTCACAATGTTTTAATATGGGCTTTTGAGTATAAAAATAAATTAGGGCTTGTACAATAGCTGGAAAATTATGATAACTGGAACTTAAGGTTTTTAGGCTTTTTTATATCACTGGGAATTATTTGGGAATTTTTAGAGTTACTGTTATAGCACTTCATTCACAAAGCATGTTAGATTGTAATTTAGTATTTGATTTATTATGATTTAATTACCTGCAAGAAAATTATGGGATTCTGTCAAAGTTATTTTAATGATGAAACCAACACCCTGTATTTTATTTGAATTATTTGGAGGACAAATTAAGGTAGTTTATTCATTAAGCTTGAAATAACTGAAATAATGATTAAATAAGTTTAGGCCCTTGAAAATCATTGTAAAACTATCAAACTTTGGAAAATTGATATTTAGGCCTACTATTATTTACTTTAATTTTGTGATAGCTGGAATCAACCAGAATGTTATACCTCATGTTCAAAATGACGATATTAAACCCTGATGAATGAATAAATAAGTTATCGAATTTGTTAGGAAAATTCCAATATTTTGGATTTAGGCAAATCTTGTTAGGATAGACCTCCGATAAATAAATTGTGGCATTTGGATGAAAAAGTAAATCTGGATTATCGTGTAGCCTAGGTGAGTCCCTTAGGAGGTTTGTTTAGCACTGATGGTAGTTGGAAGTTTAGGTGTTACGCGGGTATGGCGGAAGACCGTCTTTCCGTGTGGAGAGGGTGAAGAGTCAAGCTACCCTAGGCTTAGTTTAATGTAACTCTTAAGGGAAAAAGGTAAGGGAGATCAACCAATAACAATAAGTGCCTTGCGAAAGGGAACTTCGGGCCGTAATGCCGCCGTCTTGGTTCCTAGTGCCCCTTGAGAGCCCTTCATGGGGAATATCGGGTGCAGTCCTGGGCTAACGTAAACTGTAATAACAAACTGGCAAGAGTAACTTAGTAATTAGGACTGCACCTTTCACAAACACTGTTGGCACAGGAAGATTGATGGGAGCTTCGGCTCGGTTGGTTTGGAGACGGACGTTTTGGTCCGGGGAGCTTCGGCTCGGTTGGTTTGGAGACAGACGTTTTGGTCCGGGGAGCTTCGGCTCAGTTGGTTTGGAGACGGACGTTTTGGTCCGGGGAGCTTCGGCTCGGTTGGTTTGGAGACGGACGTTTTGGTCCGGGGAGCTTCGGCTCGGTTGGTTTGGAGACGGACGTTTTGGTCCGGGGCTTCGGCTCGGTTTTTGTGTGTTTACGAATAAACTTGCATGTGCATAAAATACGGGAAAGTTAAGGTGGTGGGTTTTCGATATCGGGGAGTTCGATTGCACCGACACCGATATCGTTGACTCGGCGAGGTGATTAGCACTTCGCCAACAGAAGTCCGGTGCGCCTGCCAACAAGAGTACGCAGGCGTCCGCTTAGTGCACCAAGCGTTGAGGCGTACGATAGGTCAGACCAGTGGTGCTTTTACTGGTTTTGAGGTGGGCGAGGCCCAACCCACCGCTTCCGTCCGCCACTACAGAGGTATCCTGGGAGGTAACGGCTCCGAAAGGGGGAACTAAAGGTCTGTGTGCACAGAGTCGGGTGTGTGAGTTGCACTTGCATGTTTCATCATACCCACACGCATGTCATAGCATAATCGATTCATTAAACCCTGACACCTAAAGTATAAGTGGTATGGGACGCTTATACATTAGGACCTGCAAAACGACCCCTTGATCTATAAGCTTGTGTGGGCAAGTTTATAAATCAAAGGTTAATTTCAAAATATAAACATATGCTATTGTTTGATAACCGACACCCCAACGTATAAGTGGTATGAGACACTTATACGATGGGAGCCTTGCAGAAGATCCCTTTTGCTTATGTGTTCTCGCATAAGTGAAGGTTTAAATTCATATATTTGCTTTTCTTACTGCTAGACCTATTATAACATTCATATTAACTGCTCACCAAATACAACTTGCTAGATTAAGTCCACTGTCACCTGTTTACTTTTATTCTCCACCATCATGTCCTTCCCTTTCTTCCTCTCCGCTCGGTACCTAGGAGCCATGGGGGAAGGGGTAGGGGATGATAGGGCTTAGTCTTTACGACTAACGATTTTCGAACCGCATCATTTAGGGGATCGTGGAGCCCAGCATGGAGGAGTAGCCCCAGAGATCGGTGCGCCTGGAGATGGGGCAGTCTAGCTCCGGAGTTCATACAGCCGGGACCGTGAGTCTCGACCTTGAGTAGTTTCTGTTTTCGCTTCCGCATGAGAGATTGTAGTGAGGAAATGATGTATCGGGCATAAGCCCGCATTTATAGTACTCTGATTATTGTTATTCTGTGGACACTCCCTTCGTGGAGATTTTATTCTATATATGTGATTTATTATTGTGGACTGCATTGCCCTTACTTCAATTATTATGCTACCTATCTGTGATCGAATTGGCCGGCAGAAGCGGCGCCTTGTGGTGATGACCCTTCAGGACGTGAAGGTGTCACCGCAAAGCGGCGACTCTGGGTCTAAGACCCCAGGTTTTAAAAAGAAAAAAAAAGGGGTCTTACATTTTAGAATAGCAAGATGTGGCTGTTGGCAGACCAATTTGGGGGCATTTTAGTAATTTCAGAGCAGTGGAGGTTGGTTATTGGCAGGCCATTCCCAAAAAACTATAAATAGACCCTTAAGGGTGCCTTGGAGGGCATCATTTCTTAGTCACTTGAACCCCCTTGCTTTATTCCTCCAAGGCACCTAGCTCAAGCATTGGCTAGGGAGGGGGAGATCTCAAAGGTATTCCGGGTGTGAGGTGGGACCTCTATACTAGAGCCGAGGGTTTGTTCCTAGTTTTCTGAGCCTTTGTCCCGTGGCGTTCTCCTGAGTGCAGTAAGTGTGAGGTCACCCCTTTTTTGGGACCCCGAACTCCACAGAGACCGATTTTTCGGTTTCAACAATCATAATCAAAAGCGTTGAGTGAGTAGGTATCAGTTAACGCCACAACACTTAGACAAAATTCTGTCTGTCTAAGTATTGAGCTCGACGAAAGCTGAGCTCCGTTCGACGAACGTCGAGCTCAGCTCGACGAATGCAAAAGTTTAGTTCGACGAAATGCAAACTTAGATCGATAAAAGGATGAAATGAGTTCGACGAACTCCAGGCTAAAATGAGTCATTTGGCTCAGCTCGACGATTGCCGAGCTCAGTTCGACGAAGCTGAGCTTGACGAAAGTCAAGCAGTCTACGCTTTTGGACTTAGCCAAATTTCTACTCCAAGGCATTGAGAGCGTCGAGAGCGTCGAGAGCATCGAGAGCGTCGAGAGCGTTGAGTGAGCTTACCTCACTCAACGCTATTTGCCTTAGCAAATATTGCTGCGCCTTGGCGTTGAGAGATTAAGCTCCACTCAATGCCAAACTACTTAACAGATTTTTTTGTTATCTGGCGTTGAGTGAGTAAGCTACACTTAATGTTTGTGGACTTAGTGAAAATTTTGCCCAACTTTTCTGTGGAGTTGACTAGCACAGCAACACTCAATGCTAAAAGCTGTATGGCATTGAGTGAGTAGACCATACTCAACGCTTGTGGACTTGGCCACATTTTCAGCCAATTTCTCTAGGCTTAACCCGACTCACAGCCTTTTTGCTGTATGACGTTGAGTGAGTAGACAACACTCAACGCCTGTGGACTTAGCCACATTTTTGGTTATCTTCCAATTAGGCCGAGACAGACTCAACGCTATATGTTATATGACGTTGAGTGAGTAGACTACACTCAATGCTTTTGTACTTAGCATAATTTCTATTAGATATTATTGAGTCCATACCTCTGGCGTTGAGTGAGCTTGCTCCACTCAATGCCTGTGGACTTAGGCGATTTTTGGTATGTCCAGCAACCACTTAGTGTATCCATATGTCCAATCAATTTGATATGGACTACCTGCACTCAAGACCTCAAATGCACATTAAATACAGTTGATGCGTGTGTCATTGACCTGTTTGACTTGTCACAAATCAGGGACATTGGGAACAATGGACTCAACAATCCCCCCTATTTGAAGAAGTCAAAACCCTTATCAAAAAGGTTTATTTCCTTGGTCAATGATACACACAACCTGTACAGCAAAATCAAAATCAAAATTCTTATAAGCTATAAATAAATGTACCTCACTTACTCCCCCTATTTTGCTGTAAGGTTGCTGTCCTTACTTGAGTGCCACATGTCTTTCTTTCCCCTTTGCCATCTCCTGCCTGTATGGCTATGTCTCCCCCTTGTTCTGCTATGTCTCCCCCTTACTAGGACCTTTTCTCTTCTCTCCCCCTTTTTGACTTCTGTAGAATAGGCAGATGGGGGATGGCCCTTCAATTGGCTGACCTTTTCTCTTCTCTCTAGAGGAACTTACCCTATCAATAGAAGCATTAGTGAACTGATACTACTTGAGAGTCTGTATGTCCAGCAAGAGGAACAATACCTGCACCAAAAAAAATACAAAAGGGAGTGTCTGAAGCTATGCCAAGTTCAACATTCCCAACTCAAATTTGAGGGTGTTGAACTTTGCTTCATCTAATAGCTTAGTGAAGATATCAGCCACTTTATTGTATGTGGGGACAAACTCAAGACTGATGTCTTCCTTCTCCACAACTCCCTAATAAAATGATATCTTATTTCTATATGCTTAGTCCTGCTACGTGAGACAAGATTCCTAGTAATAGAAATAACACTTGTAGAATCACAGTAGAGAGGAGTTCTACTTACCTGAAGGTTGTAATCCTGGAGCTGATGTTGGATCCACAGCAGCTAAGCACAGCAACTGCCTGCTGATATATATTCTGACTTAGCAGTGGATATAGCCACACTAGTTTGCTTCTTGCTGCTTCAAGAAACTAGCCTTCTGCCTAAGAACTGACAGGTTCCAGTAGTGCTTTTCATGTTTTCTTTGCAACCTGCAAAATCTACATCTGAAAATCCAATTAGATCAAAATCCCTATTTCTAGGGTACCATAGGCCAAGATCTGGTGTGCTCTTCATTTAGATTGTCACCATGGCTTACTAAGATCTGACTGTCATCTTCATTTTCACTACTTTCAGCTTCTTGTTGAATGGATGAAGGTGATGGATCTTGTTCAATGATATGTAGCCTGTCAAAATTTTATGATATAGAATGTACCTGCAAAGGGTCTATGGTAGAAGTGCTCTTCTCCTTGTAAGATATTTTAGTTTCATCAAAAGAAACATGCACAGTCTCTTTAATTTTATGAGATGATTTATTAAAAACTCTATAGGCCTTACTGATCATGGAGTATCCCAGAAACACTCCTTTATCATCTTTGGCTTCAAATTTTGCTAAGTATTTCTTGTTATTGTTATGAATGTAGCAGATACAACCAAAATCCTAAGACAATCAACTTTAGGTTTCTTTCCTTTGAGTAATTCATAGGGAGTCTTGCCCTTTAGCTTATGTATCAAACTCCTATTCAAAACATAGTTTGAAGTATTCACAGCCTCTGCCCAAAAGGATAGAGGAAGGTAAGCATCTGTCAATAATGTTGTGGCAGATTCAATAAGGGTTCTATTCTTCCTTTCAGCTACCCCATTCTGTTGAGGAGTTCTAGGAGCTGAGAAAGTGTGCCTGATCCCTTCCCTCTGACAGAACTCTTGCATAAGAAGAGAATCAAACTCCGTCTCATGATCACTTATGATTAGGGCTATGTGAGTATTGAACTCAATCTGTATGCATTTGAGAAACTCTGTCAAACACTTGAAGTTATCAGACTTCTTTCTCAGAAAGAACACCCATGTGAATCTAAAGAAGTCATCTACAACTACTAAAGTGTAAGATTTCCCTCCTAGACTTTGTACAAAGATGGGTCCAAATAGATCCATATGTAATAAATACAAAATCCTAGGTGAATCACTCTTATTAAGTGACTTAAAACTATTTTTAGTTTGCTTGCCTAACTGACAAGACCTGCAGAGTCCTTCCTTCTTATAAGGACCAGAAGGTAGTCCTCTAACAAGGTTGTCCTGTGATAGCCTAGCAATGGTTCTAAGGTTGATATGTCTTAATCTCTTATGACATAATTCATTAGGTTTGCTAAGAGAGTTAAATAAGCAGATGCCTACCTTGGTTGAATGAAAATCTACTAGATAGATGTTACCTCTTCTATTACCTGTCAACATAGTTGTGTTGTCTTCTGATTTGATGAAGCATGAAGACTTGTTGAATGTGACCAGGTAGCCTTCATCACACAGCTGACTGATGCTGATAAGATTGTGCTTCAGTCCTTCCACATATGTTACCTTCTTGAATGTTACTGATCCTATTTGGACTGCACCAAATCCTTTGGTCTGTCCAAAGTTTGAATCTCCAAACATGACTTTGGGTCCATGTTTAGCCTTGAAGGATGTCAGGTTATCCTTGCTTCCTGTCATATGCTTGGAGGACCCACTATCCAGATACCAATGCTGGTCCATAGTTGGATAGGTCTTCACCTGCACAAATAGCATTTCATTTGTTTTATACCCAGTTTATCTTGGGTTTAGCTTGATAACCTTTGAAATTAGAAATGAAAGACATATCTGGTTGACTCTTATACCCTTCAGGATGATATCTCCTAGGAGGAATTATCCATTCAGTATAAGGGTTGAACCCTTGAGATGTAGGATATCTAGAATCAACTTTTGATATACCCTTTGAGAATTGATCAAATCTTTGAGCTCCGTACGACTATCATTGATCTGAGTTCGACGATCTTGGGTCAGATCGTCAAGCTCCGTTCAGCGATCGATCTTGCCTGTATTCAAAGATCAGAGATCGTCGACCTGAGTTCGACGATTCAGCATGAAAACGCTGAGCTCTGTTTGAAGATCGTCGAGCTCTGTTCGAAGATCGTCGAGCTCTGTTCGAAGATCGTCGAGCTCTGTTCGACGATATCTGTTGAACTTTGTTATTTTTGGGTAGATAAGAATTTTTTCTAGCTACCTCCACAACTCCTTTTCCTTTATCAGAGATAAATTTAATGGGAGTTGTTAACACAATAGCTTGGCTGGATGAAGCATCCAAGCCCAGTATACTATTAAGTCTTGAGTTCACTGTGCTTGTGATGTCCATTAGTTTGATACTTCTCCCATTGAGGGTTTCTTCAAACTTCTTGGCCTCAGATAGTTCACTTTTCAGTGAAGCTATCTTCTCTCTACAACATTCTAACTCATTTGAGAGTTTGAGGTTATCTGAACTTAAGGTACTGTATTCAGATAATTGATTTCTGAGAGAGATAATTTCTTTCTCAGAATTGAGTAAATCTGAAGACAGTGCTTTAAATTCAGACTTGAAGTCCTCAGAATTAAAATCAAATGAATCAATTACCTGATCTTCTTCTAGCACTGGTTCAGATTCAGATTTAGATTAATGTTCTGAATCAGTGTTGTTTTGAGATGCATTGATTGCCATCATGTAAAATTATTTTTCCTGTGCATCATCTTCATCATCACTTGAGCTTGATGATGCATCAGATTCTTCTTCTGTTGCACTCCATGTTTCAGCAATAAATCCCTTCCTTGTATGCTTGTTCTTGCTAGAAGAGGATCTGTCATAGTGATTTCTTTTGGAGTCTTTATCTTTTCTCTTTTCTCTCTTGTCCTTCTTGTCCTTGTTTTGACTTTCTGGACAATCAGGCAGTATGTGGCCTGGTTTCCTGCAACCATAACAAATAATCTCTTTATTATTTGATTTATCATACCTTGGCTTTTCTTGGCCTCTGGATGACCTTTTTCTGAAGTTCTTCTTGGCCATTTTGTAGAACCTCTTGGCTAGGAGGCTTATCAGTTCTTCATTGCCTGTGATTTTGTCTTCAGGCTGTTCTTCTGTGGCTTTAAAAGCAATTGATTTCTCCTTCCTGACTGCTGGAGAAATTCTCTTTTGTTCTTCTTCTCTATTTTTGATGAGCTGCTCATAAGATTTGAGCTTGCCCAATAGAGCTTCTGTGGTAATCTCATTCAGACTTCTGGCATCCTTGATTGGCCAGATTCTTGAATCCCAAGTGCTGGGGAAGCACATTAGAATTTTGTCTTTGATCTCTGTGAGAGAGATCTCCTTGTCCAAAGTTTTGAGTTCACTGACAATTAAGCTTAGTCTGCTGTACATGTCAGCTACTCACTCATTTTCGGCCTTCTTGAAATTTTCATATTAGGTGATGAGATGAGATCTTCTGTCTTTCCTCTCATCAGCTGATCCTGATATAATTTCAGATAGTTTGTCCCAAATTTCCTTTGCTGAGTTGCATTCAGCTACCTTTTGAAAGATATCATCAGACATTGTCTGTGCCAGGATGTTCATAGCACACTGGAGGTCTGGTGCTAGCATAATCCTTATTTTGTGCCATGAATTTAAACTAAAATATATATAATAAAAATAACCCTCTCTAAGGATGGATCTAAGATAGATCTTTTGGTTCAGATGTTAGTCTGTATTAACAACCAATTTGGCTGGGCAACCAACTTGCCTCTGATACTAATTGAAAGTGAGGGTAAGATCAATTCTTCACACTAAAGGGGGGTGGATAGAGTAATTTAAAATTTTTTTGCTAAATTAAAAATTATTCTAGCAGTGGAAGACTTGATTTAATAAGTGTAGAGTGCTAAGCAGAAACTGAAATAAAACAACTACAAAAGGATAAATTCACAGCACACAGCACAAGAAAGTGCAAGCAATCCAGAAGACACAAAGAGCTATAGTGGTTCCCCAAAACCTTGGTACATCCACTCTTCTACCACCCTTGGTAGGAATCCACTACAGGATGAGTTGATCAGGTGTCCTGGGCACCAATGAGCTTTTGATCAGGTGCTCAAAAACCAAACCAGATTTTTTGATCAGGTGTCTTGCCACCACTGAGTTTTGATCAGGTCTCAGGAACCAAAGCAAAACTTTTGAAGGGAGTTCAAAAACCCTTTTATAGGAAAGGAAAAGAAAAAGGGGTGAAGTTGTCTTCTCTGTTAACTATCAAAGAGAAGCTCAAGTGGATGAGATGTTGTCAAAGCTCCCCCTGAGATGTAGCATAAGTTTAGGAACTAGAAGCTTTGCAAGGGTGATAAGTCTTCAATGAAATGATTGTAACGTCCCAATTCGCGCTAGGCCCCCTCGCACGAGTTCTGAGTCAAGAGACTTGACTCGAGCTCGGGGCGCACGGGCAAAAGGTGTCAAGTGTGTTGATCAGAGTGATGGGTTGAGTGATATCCGATGAATTCGTCGAGAATGGAAGTTGATGCACGCCGATCGATGGGTATCGGGAATGATACCCGCCGAATTCGACGAGTATCGGTGGTCGATACCCGCCGGATTCAGAGCTGCAGATTGAGAATTAGGTTAAGTGAAAATCGACGGGTATCGGAAGCTACGCACGCCGATCGACGGGTATCGGGAATGATACCCGCCGAATTCGACGGGTATCAGAAGCTATGCACGCCGATCGACGGGTATCGGGAATAATACCTGCCGATTCGATGGGTATCGGTGGTCGATACCCGCTGGATTCAGAGCTGCAGATTGAGAATTAGGTTAAGTAAAAATCGACGGGTATCGGAAGCTATGCACACCAATCGACGGGTATCGGGAATGATACCCGCCGATTCGACGGGTATCAGTAGCTATGCACGCCGATCGACGGGTATCAGGATGATACCCGCCGATTTTTCCTTAGACAGTTTCCTAGTTTTCGATGTTCTATGCGTGCGGACTGAACCTGATCGGGCTGGCTGCGGCTTGGCTGCCTTGGACCGGGTCACTTCAATATGACCCATTAGGGGCGGTCCAATGGGGCGTTGACACGTGGCATAAGGGATTTTACCTAATACATCGGTTTATAAGGGAAGATAAAGCCGAACCCTAGCCATTTTGCCGATCGACCTTGCCGTCATCACGGACCTTGCGAAACCGACAGAGCTGAGGGAAACCGTCGGAACTCCTGGAGGCGGCCTTCTCTCTCTCTCTCTCTCCTTCCTTTGCCGTAAAGAACAACTGCACCAAGCAAGAGATGCCGCAAAGAAGGATGACTAGATCAATGGTCGGGAATGATGGTACCGCTGGAAATGAGGTGAGCTTCCTCCCCTCTCCCTTGGTGCTAGATCTATAGATATCTAGGTGAGATGTCGACTCAAGAGAGTCTAAACATGGGAGATGGTGATTTCTCTAGGAAAGGCCTTGCTAGAACTTTTGTTCTAATGACTAGTCATCTTCAACCTCCCCCTCTTCAAAGTGATGATGGGGGTGGCTTCGTGAAGAGGAAATGGACTCGAGAGGGAGAATAAGGGTGGAGGAATTGCTAATTGCGATTTGGGGAAAATCGCTTGAGGAGGAAGACGAACGGATGCCATTCACTCCGCTTCAAGATGCGTGCAGAATCTGTGTTCTGCATGCAACAACCTTCTTGGCTGTTTTCAGGCAAGAAGGGGTCAGATTTGGGCTTTTGACTAAACACGAAAGTTGTAGCCCTTGAAATTATCTTTCCAACGAGTGGTTACACGCACTCACCGGATTTCTATAGCCACGGTAATACTTGGTCGAAGTTGCTGCCCGGATTAATGCTGGACCTAAATTCTGGGCTGTGTAATGTGGAATTCGGTTTGGTGGAATATAATATTGCGATCCGACTCGAGGTTTGGGTGAACTCTTTTTACATGATTATCATTGTGATATGATAAGTTGATGTTATAAATCTGAATCCGTATAACGAGTTGTGGATAAGCTTAATTTAAGGAAAAAGCCTGATATAAATTGGTAGATGTATATTGATGCCCATTATCTATATCATGTGGAATTCATTTGGAAGGGCATATAAATGATTTAACTATGACCATGATGAATGTTGAATGGATAGAAGGGAATTAGTAATCCAATGCTTAGAGTGTCATCTCCCTACGGGTAGCATTGTGGAAATAACAAGTGCGGTGTTGACCGTCACTAGTTGGAATGAGGTTGAGATGAGTAAAGTTGGACGGTTGGGCTTGGTCCTCGGTGTTCACGTCCCGAGTCTCCTTCCGTATTTGATGGATGGTTGGGCTTGGTCCTCGGTGTTCACGTCCCGAGGCTCCTTCCATGACACGATAATGTGGAATTGCATGTGGTGTGAGTCGACACGCGGTGTCGTAATCCCGGGTTAGGGATAGTGTGGCAGGTCTACGGGCTCGCCAATCGTCACACCAATGGAAGTTGATAGTTAGACCTTTGGCGGTTGAGCTTGGTCCTCGGTGTTCACGTCCCGAGGCTCCTTCCGTGCCAAGTGAACGGTTGGGCTTGGTCCTTGTGCTCATTTCTGGGGCTCCTTCCGTGTCATACCTTAGGCCAGTTTGGGGCTAGGATCTTGGTGCACATTTACCCAGGAGAACCCACTGAGCCGTAGTACGCATGTGAGCTCCGCTGTAGTGTTCTTAGCGTTGAGGCGTACGGAGGCCTAGGCTAGGTAGTGTGGAGGCCAGCCTAGTAGTGGAGATGCCCGCTCTACTGTCACCGTTTGGCCACGACGGATGACGCCTGAGAGGTTAGCTACCTACTCGAATAGTGGGAACTATGAGTCTGTGTCGACATAGCGATTGCATGTGCTTGATCATGGGTGTGTCATTGCATTGTATACATAGCATTGCACTTCATTGCATACACAAGACCCTCATCGTATAAGTTTGTATGGGCACTCCTATACGATGAGTTACTTACTGCTGAACGACCCTCAACTTATATGCTTGTATGGGCATCCATATAAGTTGAGTTACTTACTGTTATAAAATTATACTCTCTTGCTGCTGTAAATGATAGAATTTTAGATTAAGAGATTGTTTATTTATACACTACTTATATTGCTACTTATGTCATGTATACTTACTTCACCTTCTTGTACTACTGTTTTATATATATTGTACCTGTTCCTTTCTCCGCCCGGTGCCGAGGATTCGCCGGGGGAGCGGATGTGAAGCCACTTAGTCTTTATGACTAACGGTTGCTACGTCTTCCTTTTTAGGAGGAAACCCCGCAGGTGGAGCAACAGGTCTTGCAACTGGACAGCCAGGTCAGGACGACAGGGCCTGAGGGGATGGTACCGTCGCTACCGTCGGTTACAGATGTGAGTGAGAGAGATTTTGTTGTAGCCCTTCGGGGCAATTCTATTTACGTACTCTGATTATGTAGAAGCTTGTTTAACTTCTCTTCTGCTATACTTATGGACTTATGCTTAGTGTGGATTGAATTCTTTATATTATTATGGTTGGGTTGACATTTATATGTTGATATTAGTTGTAGCCGGCAGGATAGGCGTCTTGTGGTACAGGCTGGCCCGTGTGCTAGTGTTACTACAAGGCGGCTGTTCTGGGCATAAGACCCCTCTCATGCCGTGTTTTGTGTTCCGGGAGGGGGGTCTTACAATGATTGCTCCAGCACTAGATGATTTCAACAAGAACTGAAATGTTTGTTGTCTGGAGTGTGAATGATGAATACTTTTTGATCAACAGGAATCAGAAAGAAAACTTGTTCTATTTTCTGAGTTATTGATCTCCTCTTTCTTTCTAGTGTGTCTCTGTGTATGTTCTGAGTATACTACTGTGTCTCTTTGTTCTCTCTGAATGATGATAATAAGAACTCCAGTCGTCAAATCTTGATAATAGCCGTTAGCAAAGTCATAAATGCTTTCCTTAATTGTCAACTGTCTCTGGAGGAAATAACCTAAGTACATTCCTTCTTTGTTTCCTTGAAACTTGCTCCAGATTTATTATAACGGATAGAAATCTTCTTTATTAAATGCTCTGATTTGAAATCCTTAACAAACTGACAAAATCCCAGAAATCGTCGATCAAAATAAAATCGTCGATCCGAGCTCAACTATCGTCGAACTAAGCTCAGAGATATTGGAATTTGACTTGGACAGAAATCGTCAATCTAAGCTCAGAGATCATCGAACTGGGTTCAACGCCTCGTCGACTTGAGCTCAGAGATCGTCGAACTGAGGTTGACGCTTTGTCAGCCTAAACTTGGAGATAGTCGAATTGAGTTCGACGCTTCGTCGATCTGAGCTCGACGACAACTTCAATTCTTCTTCTTGGCTTCTTCATCTGAACTAGGAGGTCTTGGGGAACTCTTCCACCCTAAGTCCTAAGCCTTTGACCTAACTAGTTGACTTTTTCTTTATACAACAAGGTCAAAGCAACAATCCTATTGGCATAGTGATCCTGACCCAAATTAGTAATAGGGTGTTCCAATAGAGTTCTCGAGAAGCTTAGCCTCTTATTTCTCGAGAAGTTCTTAGAGTTCTCGAGAAGTCCCAACTTTTGGTTCTCGAGAAGTCCAGACAGGTTCAAGAATTTTTTTCTAAGTCAGAGTTCTCGAGAAGTCTTCTTAGTTCTCGAGAAGTCTTCTTAGTTCTCGAGAAGTCTTGGCTAGTTCTCGGGAAGTCTCAACTATAGTTCTCGAGAAGTCCATCTTGTTCTCGAGAAGCTTGGCTTAAGTTCTCGAGAACTGCCAGCCTCACTTCTCGAATAGTCAAAGTTGCCTCGGAAATCTCTCTAAGTGTTAGTTCTCGAGAAGTCTCCATAGTTCTCGAGAAGTCAATTAGTTCTTGAGAACTCAGCCTTTTTGTTCTGGAGAAGTCCAGAATTCTTCTAAGTAGTATAGTTCTCGAGAAGTCCTGATAGCTCTCGAGAACTCAGTTTCTAGTTCTCGAGAACTAAAGGTACTTCTCGAGAACTATAAGTCGAAATTTTCAGAAAATTATGATAATTCCAGATCGGCCAAAGTTTTCAAATGACTTGACGTGATTGGTCCACGTGTCGTCATTAATGTCTTTTCTAGCCGTTAAGGGTAGTCCTATAGAAAGTCTCATCGTTAAGACAAAAACCCTAACAATCACAAGGAGAGGAATTCCGTACATTCTAAATTTATGGATCGGCCTTCTCTTTCAAAAAGAACACGTTCTGAAGTCGCCGCCGCCGCTCACGAGTAGATCGATCATTTTGCTTTCGATCCAAGAAGACTTGTTGTTCAAGGGATCATCATCTTCTCCTTGATCGAGTAGGTCAAAGCTTTCTCAGGTCAGATCGTCAAGTCTTCTTCAACCGTTTCTGAAAGAGCCGCCAATTCAAGAAGAAGACCTAGGGCTGAATTTTTCCAGATCTGAGAAATCTCTGTTTGTATTTTTCCAAATCTTGTTGTTATCTTGTAGGAGATTATTCTCCGAGTGTAGGAGCGTTGTTCTCCGAGTTGTAGGAAGTTTTGTTTATCTTCCGAGTGTCGATTCATTTGGATCGAGTTTGTAGGAACTTGGTTCCGAGGCATAGGATTGTTTTCAATCCGAGATAGTGGAGTAGTCGAGTCTAGTGATTTGCTAGATAGGTGAGGTAAAGTGGACGTACCCAAGATTGGGGAACCACTATAAATATTCTTGTCTTTCTGTGATTGCTTGATTTCTTGTGTTAGATCGTTAACATTTTTATTCCGCAAATAGATGCACGATTCACCTATTCACCCCCCTCTAGGTGATTTAGGTTGACAACTTTACACTTTCAATTGGTATCAGAGGGAGGTTGGTCGTTAAAGGGTTAACACCTTGATCAATTTCCTCTCGAAAGTTGTCATTTGGTTATTCAAGCAATGGACAAGGTCAAAGATTTTGCTAAGCTTCCCCTGTGCACAAAGAATAATTTTCCCATGTGGAAAGAGAGAATCAAATTTTTCATGGAAGCTGTGGACCCGGATCTTCATGATTGTTAAAGAAGGTCCTTACATCCCCATGACTATCTCCACTATAGATCCAACCAAGAAGGTTCCTAAGAAATTGATGGATCTAGATAAGGACGAGATTGCACTTGTCTCTTTGGACAAGAAAGCTAAAAATATTATAGCAAATGCAGTCGATGACTCGATGTTGCAGAATCTGATTCACTGCCAATCGGCTAAGGAGATGTGGCAGTCTCTAGTTACTCTGATGGAAGGTACTGAAGAAGTGAGGGATGATAGAAGATCCCTACTAAACCAGAAATATGAAGCCTTCAGGCAAGGGTCAAAGGAGACCATTGCAGATACCTTTGAGAATTTCTTCAAGATAGTAAATGGCCTAAGAGTGTATGGCCGAGTCTTCACTAATGGGGAGCTGAATGATAAGTTTCTGAGGTCTCACACAAAGGAATGAGACAACAAAGTTTGTGCCATCCGGGAGTTTGGCAGACTAGCTGAGACAGACCCACAAAATCTATTTGGCAAGCTGATGTCCCATGAACTGCAGATCAATTCCAGAAAAGCTGAAGAAGAGAAAAGTCGCTTCTCCTCAAAAGAGAAGTCGGTTGTATTAAAGGCTAACAGTTCAAGGAAGGGCAAAGCTGCCTCACCAGCACCTGCTCAAGAAGTAAGTGAATAGGAAAGCTCTGAGCCAAGCACCTCAGGCTCAGAACTATCTGAAGGAGAGTTCTCGTTGCTCTCTCGGCAGTTCAAGAAATTATTGAACAAGAAGAAGTAGTGGAGAGGCAAGGATGCCTCATACAGAAGATCACGACATGACGGTGATCAGCGAAAGAAAGGCTCGAATAGCCATGACAGGTATAACTCTAAACAGAACAAACAGATTTCTACTGACATTGTTTGCTGCTGCTGCAACAAACCAGTTCACGTCATAGCTGACTGCCCCCACAAGAAGGAGGGTGGCGGAAGAGAGGAAAAGAAGTCCTCGTACCACAAGAAGAGGACAGAGAAGAGCCTATTGGCCAAGAAGGGAGGGACTCTCAGCGACTCCGACTCATCTGAGTCGAGTGAAGAAGAGGAAGCCTACTTTGGGCTCATAGCTCAATCAGATGACGAATAAGAGCCCCAGTTTACTATGGAGGTAAAATCACACTCCTCTCTCTGAATCTGAAAGTTCTGAGCATGATTATGATGACAGCTCTTCTTACGATGAGTCAGAACTTATGGCCCAGTACAAGGAGTTGATCATGACTTACGACAAATGTCGCCGAGTCATGAAAACTCAGGCTAAAGAGATTAAGTCTCTAAAGGATATTGAGAGCAGCTTGAGAGAATAAGTCGCTAAGACTGACTATCTTCAAGAGAACTTCAATTTTGCTATTGAAGAATACAATCAAGCTCTTAAGCACCTCGACCTTAAAGAGGAAATTATCAAAGAGTTGGAAAAACAACTCGAGGCTGAGAAGAAACTTGTTGAAAATTTCTCTAAGCCTAAGAAAGTTCTTCCACTCATTGCTGAATTCTTAGCTAAGGCCCAATGAGCTGGACTAGGCCATGTTACCGCTCCTAGTAAATCTTCTAGGAGAAACAAGGCTCAACGGAAGAATAAGGCCGCCAAGAAGGCCTTGGCCAAAGAAAAGGGGAAAGCCCCTCTAGATTAGATTGTATTTATGAAAGTCATCTTTCCAACAAAAAAGTTTGATCTGGACTCGTCCTACGGTCACCTGACCAGGCCTATATATGTAGAGCCAAAGTATCGGTACCAAGGATGGACTCGCCCTCGGAACTTTGGTGAGAGTGTCTTTAAGGCACCTTATAAAGAAGTGATTCTTCAGGGCTATGGTTCTTATAATCATGGACACAACTTCAAGAAAGCACCTAAGGTAAAGCCCGTTGGGGAAAGGCCACCGAAGAAGAAGAAATCATGTGACTGCATGTAAGACCCCATTTTTTTTTTGCAAACCCGGGGTCTTATGCCCAGAACCGCCGCTTTGCGGTGACACCTTCGCACCTGGGAAGGTCGTCACTACAACGCGCCGATTTTGCCGGCCTTTTCGATCACAATAAGTAGCAAGCAAGAGAGAAGCAAGTCCACCAAAAGAGAATATCACATAAAATAAAACTCCACGAAGGGAGTATCCACAGAAAATCATCAGAGTATAAATAGTCTGGAAATAAAAGGGCTCATGCCCGGTACATCAAATCCTCACTACAAGATCACTCAAAAGCGGAAACAAAACTAAAACTCTACGGAGGGCCGGGACTCACAGTCCCCGTAGTCTGGACTCCTGTGCTAGACTGTCCCGTCTCCAAGCGTACCGGCCTCCTGGGCTGCTCCTCCATGCTGGGCTCCGCGATCCCCTAATATGATATGGTTCGAAAACCGTTAGTCTAAAAGACCAAGCCCTATCATCCCCCACCCCTTCCCCCATGCTCTAAGGCACCGGACGGAGAGGAAGAAAGGGGAGGACATGAAAGTGGAGAGTAGTCAAAAGCAGGTGACGGTGGAACTAACTAGCAAGTTATAACAGGTGAACAGTATAAATGTTGTAATAGGTATAACAGAAAGGTAAGTAAGTAAGAAGTTAAACCTTCGCTTATGTGAGTACACATAAGCCAAGGGATCTTTTGCAAGGCTCCCATCGTATAACGCGTCCCATACCGCTTATACGTTGGGGTGTCGGTTATCACGCAGCAGGTATACATATATCAAATTAACCTTAATTTATAAACTTGCCCACACAAGCTTATAGACCAAGGGGTCGTTTTGCAAGTCCTAAAGTATAAGCATCCCATTCCACTTATACTTTAGGTGTCAAGGTTGTTATGAATGATTATGGCATGCAGCTATATGGTGGGTATGATGATCAAACAGTGCAACTCACACACCCAACTTTGTGTACACAAACCTTTAGTTCCCCCTTTCTGGAGATAACTCCCAGGATACTCCCGTAGTGGCAGACGGAAGCGGTGGGTTGGGCCTCGCCCACCTCAAAACCAGTAAAAGAACTACTGGTCTGATCTATCGTACGCCCTCAACGCCTAGTGCATGAGGCGGACTCCTGCGTACTCTTGCCGACTGGTCCGCCGGACTTAACCTTGGCTAAGTGCTAGTCACCTTGCCGAGTCAATGATATCGGTGTCGGTGAAATCGAACTCCCCGATATCGAGAACCCACCACCTTAATCTTTCCTATTTTTATGCACATGCAGCAATTTAATATATAACAATTTAAAGTGTCAAACTCCCGGACTAACCCGTCCGTATTTAACCACATCCGAGACCAAATTCCCCGGACTAAACCGTCCGGCTCATCTCCAGATTTCATCCCTTAGAACACCACGGGACGGCTTAACCATTACCAACCCTAACTAATGAGTGTGTGAAACGTGAATCCCTATTAGGCTAATTACTCTTTCGTTTGTTATAAGTTTTACGTTAGCCCAGGACTTCCCCCGGCATACCCCGTGAAGGGCTCTCAAGGGGCACTAGGAACCAAGACGGCGACATTACGGCCCGAAGTTCCCTTTCGCAAGGCACTTATTGTTATTGGTTGTTTTTCCCTTACCCGTTCCCTCTATAAATTGCATCAAACTAAACCTAGGGTGGATTTGACTCTTCACTCTTACGGGGACGGCGATCTTTCGTCGGTCCCGCGCACCTTAGAGCGCATCAAATCATTCCTCACCACACTTGAGACCTCCTATGGTGATCCATCCTCTTTCTTTAAATCCAACCAACACAAGCCGTCCTTATGCTAACCCAAATCTTATCTTGATACTCATTTCTCAAAATTACTAAATGCAGACCACCTTATACTAAGTGATGTCTATGATAGGATGTCCTTTGTGTTTTCATCCGAACAGCCTAAGTTATTTTCTGAGGGCCTATCACGACATAATAGAATCAATTCCCGGTTATAACAATTTTCTCAATTAATCTATTAATTAATTAATTTTACTAAAATCCAAGGTCTTCCAAATTTGTACAAGGATTATATTTTTCAGTCATGTATAAATCATAATAAATTTAAGACAAATATTAATGTATCTAAAAATGACATATCCAAGGTTTGGCAATTTTTCCTATGGTCTAAGGGGCCTAAACTTATTTTTGCAATAATCCATTTCCTTCATGTCTAATGAATAAACTACATCAAATTCTCTTCCAAATAAAATGGATTAATTACAAGATATTAGAAATACCATGAAAACAGTACTGTAAAAGTTTCATAATTTTCCTGCTGGAAATTAATTTATAATAAATTTTTTTCTAAAATCCTAATCTAGCATGCTTGTGAATCAAGTACTAAATCCATAACTTCAAAAATCCAGAGAAAAATCCCACTGATTCATAATGATTTAAAAACACTATTTACGAACTTTCATAATTTTCCAGAGAATATTTATGGCATAAAATATTTTTAGAACATAGAGCCCTTTAATAATACTTGTGAAGGAACTATTCTATTTAATCAACATAAAATTGAACTATAATTCATGGGCATTTCTACTGGCCAAAAACATCTAATTCCAGAGTTTCAAGGGGGCCTTATTTGAATTAAAAATCTTTAATAAATAAAACATCAAAAAGGGCTATACCCACATTCATGAATGTAGTACTAGAAATACCTATCCAAAAATTCTAGTAAAATTATCCAAGGGTCCTAACTACACTAGAAACACACTACACCAATTTCATGGCTTTTAAAAGAGTTTAAAATACTGTTTTGACCTAAAATCCTTTCTACCCTAAAACTAGGGTTTAAGTTTTGAGGTAGCTACCTACATAATAATTCTCTAAAATTACAACCAGAGAGTTACAAGCTCATTAAAAACCTCTCCACTAAATCTCAAGGCCATACAAAGGCATTTGCCCCTATGTCCTTCACAAACCCCCAAAGTCCACCTTTAGGGTTTTAACCTGGGCCCTAGGGTAAACTTACCCTAAATCATCCCATCTTCCCTAAGGATAATCTTAGGACCAAAATAAACCAGTGGTCAAAATCTCAACCTCTGTTGAGGTGAGATGATCATACCAGAGTGCAAGGAACCTTCTCACTAAGCTTCCTTCTACTAGGTCAAAACTAGGGTTTAGAGGATTCCTAATCAAAACTCACCCAAATGAGTTAAAATTTGAACCAAACCTAGATACCTATACCAGGGTCACTTCACCAAAATTTGGGAGGGTTTGGAGGTCATTTGACCCTTCAACTACCTTACCCTAGCTTTTCTAGGTTTAGGGCAAAACCCTAGGTTAAAATTCTTTAAATGGGTTCCAATTTTTATAGGAGCTAGGTCTAGGTGATATTAAGCCCCTGTCCGAAATTCAAAGCATTTGGACCAAGGGTTAGGTGTGGGGAATTTTTCAAAGATTTGCCCTATTTGTAGGACCTACCCTAGAAAAATGACCCTACAGGTCAGAATACTTGTCCTAAAATTTTACATAATATATCAAACTGTAGATAATTAAAAAGCTTACAACATTCATGTTGATCAAATTTGATGGACAAGCCTCTAAAGGGCCTAAATAATTTTTATAAGAAATCTGCCCTAATCCTAGGACATACCCATAATCAAATGGCCCTACAGGTCTAGTTACTCTACCAAATTTTCACCACAGCATATCAAATTGTAGGTATTGAAAGGGCCTACAACTTTCATGCTAAAAACTTTTTCATCAGGTGCCCATAAGGGGCCTAAAATCCAAAAACAGTAAACTGTATATTAAAAAAAAACAGAAAAACAGAAAATAGGATTATTGATCCTGCACGAATCTTAAAGCAGGATCGGGTGGCTCCTGTTCATCTTCCCCGATGGAGCCGAAAATAGGGCTGCGCAGGTGGTTTTTGCGGGCTATCTACCGGCGGCCTGAGGCGGCGCCACCACCGGGAAACATCCCCAAATTGTTCCCGGTGGTGGGGGCTATCATTGGCCGGAGCTAGGGCAGCCGGAGGTGGCGGCGCCGCCCTAGCCGAGAGCTCAAACTCTCCAAAAAAAATGGCATTTTTCCAAAAACCTAAAATCTAAACTCGGGTTAGATGAGCATGGAAATGGTTTCTAAGCATTCCTAGGATCTAAGCATGAGAGAAGGAGAGGAGGAGGACCTTTAACTGAGTTTGTCTGCGAGTGCGGTAGTGGTGCGCCATGACGTTTTTCCTCTCCGGCAAACTTCCCGATTCCTCTATTCTCCAGCGGTTAGCTTGATCCAACCCTCGATTTCGACTGCTTGGAACGTTTTGACGGAGTTGGAGTAGTAAAAAATCAGAATGGGGGGGTGCATAGGGGGTTTTATAATTTTTTCATGGGAGGGGAGATGAAGGGGTGTTTGGCCATGGTGGTTGGGCTTCTCCATTGATGGTGGCTGATGGGAAAACGATGGGAATCTCTTCCCAAAGGTTAGGAGGAATGAATGGAGGCTTGGGGAGATGAATGGGGTGGCTCATGGTGTCCCTCCATAACTCCCCTCTCTCTTTTCCTCTTTCTCTCTCCTCCATTAAGGAGAAATTGAAGCTTTCTCTCTCCTGCCACCCTATGGCCAAAATTATTCATGGCACCAGCCTAAGGGCAACCCTCAAAAAGATATTATTAATTAAATGATGAAGAATAGAGGGGTGATTCACCTTCCCCACCATGAATGGCCCTCTTTCTCGCTTTCTCTCTCCTCCATTATTCTTCAAAATAAAGCTTTTCATTCCTCTCCCCTAGTCGCCTAGTTGACTGATCAACCCTCTAAGATATGGGCAGCCAAATTAGTCCATATTATTCATGCAAGTGAGGTTAGCTTAAGGGGAAGGGTGGCTTGAGGTTGGGTTAACCCATATAGACTAGGTTTGACTTGATTTGGGCTTGGGGTTGACTTGGTCATTTTGGCTACTAGGGTTGACCCTAATGGGTCCTTGGTGACTCATTGGGCCCACATTAGGTCTAAGGGAATTTTTAGAGTCACATTGAACCTACTAGGCCACCCAAAATCAGAGTTTTGAAAATTACTATTTGCAGACCAAGTGGGTCTCAACTAGGTTTTTAGGTTACTTGGTCTCCTGAGTTCACCTAGGTTAATTCATAGGACCTAGTTATGCTCAAGTCACTCCTAAGGGGGGGTCTAATTGGAAAATGGGATGTTACAAATCCCAATAAACAAAACAAAAATTTCGTCCTCGAAATTAAGGTTAAGTCTACGGGGATTTCTACCGGGATAGCCTAAGCTTATAACATCCCATGAAGGGAAGCGCCTACTAAGTTAAACAAAGCAAGGGCTAGCCCCAATAAACAAAGGATTAGCCTCTACCTCTGGAATATTCTAATAGTAATTGCAATTAGGGAGAAAATTTTAAACCACTTGAGGAGTTGCGAGGTATACCTGACTGAAAAGTTCCGGGTATCTTTCCTGCATCAGGTCCTGAGGATCCCAGGTATGTTCCTCCTATCCATGCTTTCTCCACAGGACCTTGACTAGCGGGATCTTCTCGCACCACAAAACTGCACTACTAAATCAGGGTTTCCCCAACTATCTCGCTCAATCTATCCTCGAACTTCCACTCTAACTCTGGAAGTGACTATAATAGTTCTTCAAAACCCTTATACTTGCCTATACCATTCGGCAAACCTCACCGTGTGTAGCCAAATCCATGACGTCTTTCTCATTCCGGGGAAAGATAAGTTCTAATACACACAATCTTCTTCTAGTAACTTGAGTTTTTGTTTGTAACGGTAGACATCGACTCTATAAACCTCCTCCACGCGATCATGTTCCTATTCCTTCATATACGCCCGAGTAATCAATCAATTTGACCCTATGATTTATCCAACTCTGGTCGTTAACGGGAAATATTACTTCATCAAATGACCCGTCGTCCGCAAGATTTAAGGGGGTGTACTCGTGCATTTTTGGAGGTTGTCATTTATACCTTTTTAATTTGTTGTGCCATTCTGCCGTAGTTACACTTGATTTTCCAAACATTTATTTATCATAGCCGCGACCCTTGCTAACCATGTTTATGTCATCAAATGTATCTAATCTTGTCTTGATGCTATCTGAATCTAGTCTGCAAGGTCATACCTAAGATATATGTTTTCGATATATCGTCTGCTAATTTCTTTCAAACTCTTAGTGTTATCATACTCATGATGTTACATCATAGTGTCTCAGTCTTATCTTCCCAAATCTACTTAGTCTTACTACCCGTCATCAAATTCACATGGTATCTTCTAGTAGTTATGTCTCGTAGTTACTCCTCATTATTACAATGACATCATTCGAGTGGCGTCGAATAAGACCAACCTCAACATTATTGTGTTTGGGGCAACACACTTTCTAAATTAGGTCTAGGAGACCTAAGCCATTAACTCACTTGCCCAATAAACAAAAGATAAGCCCCCAATAAACAAACGATAAGCCCATATATTCCTTGGGCTAATTTTCTTTTATCTTACCATGTTATATCTGTCCTAGCTGAGTGTACAATCCCTAGGGCATCAATCTATGACTTGGGGTTCCAAACTAACACTTGTAGATATACTCCATACTTTAAACCCTCCGAGTCAAATTTACGACACGCTTATCAGGGTTGTTCCCACTCCCAATTGGGTCTCTTTCGAACTTGAATTCCTACCCGACCTTCAGTGTTTATCTTGTAGTTATCCCTGAGTAATCTTGTTACTGGTACGGGGGTTAATACTACGTGTCTTCTATCATTCTGATAATGGATTATTGGTCAGTCCCAATAGATTGAGTAATCCTTGTTAGGGACTATAGGGACACCAGAGTTTATGTCTTAGGTATCCATTCACCTATTAAACTCCTCCTTTAATCTCTTTAGGTATTTCCTTACCTAACCAAATTCATACTTAAGGTCTATTTCGGATTAGGGCACAGTATAAGTTGTCGGGTTAATCACGTATCCTAGCGGTTGAGTCTAACCTATTGACTAGAGAAGTACAAGAAGAGGTCTTTGCAACCGGAGGTGCTCCCTGCTGGGGACAGGGTTTGCCGCAGGCTACAAAGAAGAATTCCAATTGTTAGCTAATATTCAAATGGAATGGATGGAAAGTGGACAATTTACATGTGATTCCCCATATGGGCACACCACTACTTCCGCTGCTTAGTTTGTCCGCAAACTAAACTCGCGCGGAGGTGACCCAGGGATTTGTGGACTGCTACTAATCCGATCGATGTTTCCTCTGATACCACTTTGTAAGACCCCTTTTTTTTTGCAAACCCGGGGTCTTATGCCCAGAACCGCCGCTTTGCGGTGACACCTTCGCACCCGGGAAGGTCGTCACTACAACGCGCCGATTCTGCCGGCCTTTTCGATCACAATAAGTAGCAAGCAAGAGAGAAGTAAGTCCACCAAAAGAGAATATCACATAAAATAAAACTCCACGAAGGGAGTGTCCACAGAAAATCATCAGAGTATAAATAGTCTGGAAATAAAAGGGCTCATGCCCGGTACATCAAATCCTCACTACAAGATCACTCAAAAGCAGAAACAAAACTAAAACTCTACGGAGGGCCGGGACTCACAGTCCCCGTAGTCTGGACTCCTGTGCTAGACTGTCCCGTCTCCAAGCGTACCGGCCTCCTGGGCTGCTCCTCCATGCTGGGCTCCGCGATCCCCTAATATGATATGGTTTGAAAACCGTTAGTCTAAAAGACTAAGCCCTATCATCCCCCACCCCTTCCCCCATGCTCTAAGGCACCGGGCGGAGAGGAAGAAAGGGGAGGACATGAAAGTGGAGAGTAGTCAAAAGCAGGTGACGTTGGAACTAACTTGCAAGTTATAACAGGTGAACAGTATAAATGTTGTAATAGGTATAACAGAAAGGTAAGTAAGTAAGAAGTTAAACCTTCGCTTATGTGAGTACACATAAGCCAAGGGATCTTTTGCAAGGCTCCCATCGTATAACGCGTCCCATACCGCTTATACGTTGGGGTGTCGGTTATCACGCAGCAGGTATACATATATTAAATTAACCTTAATTTATAAACTTGCCCACACAAGCTTATAGACCAAGGGGTCATTTTGCAAGTCCTAAAGTATAAGCGTCTCATTCCACTTATACTTTAGGTGTCAAGGTTGTTATGAATGATTATGGCATGCAGCTATATGGTGGGTATGATGATCAAACAGTGCAACTCACACACCCAACTTTGTGTACACAAACCTTTAGTTCCCTCTTTCTGGAGATAACTCCCAGGATACTCCCGTAGTGGAAGACGGAAGCGGTGGGTTGGGCCTCGCCCACCTCAAAACCAGTAAAAGCACTACTAGTCTGACCTATCGTACGCCCTCAACGCCTGGTGCAGGAGGAGGACTCCTGCGTACTCTTGCCGACTGGTCCGCCGGACTTAACCTTGGCTAAGTGCTAGTCACCTTGCCGAGTCAACGATATCGGTGTCGGTGCAATCGAACTCCCCGATATCGAGAACCCACCACCTTAATCTTTCCTATTTTTATGCACATGCAGCAGTTTAATATATAACAATTTAAAGTGTCAAACTCCCGGACTAACCCGTCCGTATTTAACCATATCCGAGACCAAATTCCCCGGACTAAACCGTCCGGCTCATCTCTAGATTTCATCCCTTAGAACACCACGGGACGGCTTAACCATTACCAACCCTAACTAATGAGTGTGTGAAATGTGAATCCCTATTAGGCTAATTACTCTTTCGTTTGTTTTAAGTTTTACGTTAGCCCAGGACTGCCCCCGGCATACCCCGTGAAGGGCTCTCAAGGGGCACTAGGAACCAAGACGGCGGCATTACGGCCCGAAGTTCCCTTTCGCAAGGCACTTATTGTTATTGGTTGTTTTTCCCTTACCCGTTCCCTCTATAAATTGCATCAAACTAAACCTAGGGTGGATTTGACTCTTCACTCTTACGGGGACGGCGATCTTTCGTCTGTCCCGCGCACCTTAGAGCGCATCAACTCATTCCTCACCACACTTGAGACCTCCTATGGTGATCCATCCTCTTTCTTTAAATCCAACCAACACAAGCCGTCCTTATGCTAACCCAAATCTTATCTTGTTACTCATTTCCCAAAATTACTAAATGCAGACCACCTTATACTAAGTGATGTCTATGATAGGATGTCCTTTGTGTTTTCATCCGAACAGCCTAAGTTATTTTCTGAGGGCCTATCACGACATAATAGAATCAATTCCCGGTTATAACAATTTTCTCAATTAATCTATTAATTAATTAATTTTACTAAAATCCAATGTCTTCCAAATTTGTACAAGGATTATATTTTTCAGTCATGTATAAATCATAATAAATTTAAGACAAATATTAATGTATCTAAAAATGACATATCCAAGGTTTGGCAAATTTTCCTATGGTCTAAGGGGCCTAAACTTATTTTTGCAATAATCCATTTCCTTCATGTCTAATGAATAAACTACATCAAATTCTCTTCCAAATAAAATAGATTAATTACAAGATATTAGAAATACCATGAAAACAGTACTGTAAAAGTTTCATAATTTTCCTGCTGGAAATTAATTTATAATAAATTTTTTTCTAAAATCCTAATCTAGCATGCTTGTGAATCAAGTACTAAATCCATAACTACAAAAATCCAGAGAAAAATCCCTCTGATTCATAATGATTTAAAAACACTATTTACCAACTTTCATAATTTTCCAGAGATTATTTATGCCATAAAATATTTTTAAAACATAGAGCCCTTTAATAATACTTGTGAAGGAACTATTCTATTTAATCAACATAAAATTGAACTAAAATTCATGGGCATTTATACTGGCCAAAAACATCTAATTCCAGAGTTTCAAGGGGGCCTATTTGATTTAAAAATCTTTAATAAATAAAACATCAATAAAGGCTATACCCACATTCATGAATGAAGTACTAGAAATACCTATCCAAAAATTCTATTAAAATTATCCAAGGGTCCTAACTACCCTAGAAATACACTACCCCAACTTCATGGCTTTTAAAAGAGTTTAAGATACTTTTTTGACCTAAAATCCCTTCTACCCTAAAACTAGGGTTTAAGTTTTGAGGTAGTTACCTACATAAAAATTCTCTAACATTACAACCAGAGAGTTACAATCTCATTAACAACCTCTCCACTAAATCTCAAGGCCATACAAAGGCATTTGCCCCTATGTCCTTCACAAACCCCCAAAGTCCACCTTTAGGGTTTTAACCTGGGCCCTAGGGTAAAATTACCCTAAATCATCCCATCTTCCCTAAGGATAATCTTAGGACCAAAATAAACCAGTGGTCAAAATCTCAACCTCTGTTGAGGTGAGATGATCATACCAGAGTGCAAGGAACCTTCTCACTAAGCTTCCTTCTACTAGGTCAAAACTAGGGTTTAGAGGATTCCTAATCAAGACTGAACCAAATGAGTTGAAATTTGAACCAGACCTAGATACCTATACTAGGGTCACCTCACCAAAATTTGGGAGGGTTTGGAGGTCATTTGACCCTTCAACTACCTTACCCTAACTTTTCTAGGTTTAGGGCAAAACCCTAGGTTAAACTTCTTTAAATAGGTTCCAATTTTTACAGGAGCTAGGTCTAGGTGATATTAAGCCCCTGTCCAAAATTCAAAGCATTTGGACCAAGGGTTAGGTGTGGGTAATTTTTCAAAGATTTGCCCTATTTGTAGGACCTACCCTAGAAAAATGACCCTACAGATCAGAATACTTGTCCTAAAATTTTCCAAAACATATCAAACTGTAGATAATTAAAAAGCCTACAACATTCATGTTGATCAAATTTGATGGACAAGCCTCTAAAGGGCCTAAATAATTTTTATAAGAAATCTGCCCTAATCCTAGGACATACCCATAATCAAATGGCCCTACAAGTCTAGTTACTCTACCAAATTTTCACCACAGTATATCAAATTGTAGGTATTGAAAGGGCCTACAACTTTCATGCTAAAAACTTTTTCATCAGGTGCCCATAAGGGGCCTAAAATCCAAAAACAGTAAACTGTATATTAAAAAAAAACAGAAAAACAGAAAATAGGATTATTGATCCTGCACGAATCTTAAAGCAGGATCGGGTGGCTCCTGTTCATCTTCCCCGATGGAGCCGAAAATAGGGCTGCGCAGGTGGTTTTTGCGATCTATCTACCGGCGGCCTGAGGCGGCGCCACCACCGGGAAACATCCCCAAATTGTTCCCGCTGGTGGGGGCTATCATTGGCCGGAGCTAGGGCGGTCGGAGGTGGCGGCGCCGCCCTAGCCGAGAGCTCAAACTCTCCAAAAAAAATGGCATTTTTCCAAAAAACTAAAATCTAAACTCGGGTTAGATGAGCATGGAAATGGTTTCTAAGCATTCCTAGGATCTAAGCATGAGAGAAGGAGAGGAGGAGGACCTTTAACCGAGTTTGTCGGCGAGTGCGGTGGTGGTGCGCCATGGCATTTTTCCTCTCCGGCGAACTTCCCGATTCCTCGATTCTCCAGCGATTAGCTTGATCCAACCCTCGATTTCGACTGCTTGGAATGTTTTGACGGAGATGGAGTAGTCAAAAATCAGAATGGGGGGCTGCATAGGGGGTTTTATAATTTTTTCATGGGAGGGGAGATGAAGGGGTGTTTGGCCATGGTGGTTGGGCTTCTCCATTGATGGTGGCTGATGGGAAAACGATGGGAATCTCTTCCCAAAGGTCAGGAGGAATGAATGGAGGCTTGGGGAGATGAATGGGGTGGCTCATGGTGTCCCTCCATAACTCCCCTCTCTCTTTTCCTCTTTCTCTCTCCTCCATTAAGGAGAAATTGAAGCTTTCTCTCTCCTGCCACCCTATGGCCGAAATTATTCATGGCACCAGCCTAAATGCAACCCTCAAAAAGATATTATTAATTAAATGATGAAGAATAGAGGGGTGATTCACCTTCCCCACCATGAATGGCCCTCTTTCTCGCTTTCTCTCTCCTCCATTATTCTTCAAAATAAAGCTTTTCATTCCTCTCCCCTAGTCGCCTAGTTGACTGATCAACCCTCTAAGATATGGGCAGCCAAATTAGTCCATATTATTCATGCAAGTGAGGTTAGCTTAAGGGGAAGGGTGGCTTGAGGTTGGGTTAACCCATATAGACTAGGTTTGACTTGATTTGGGCTTGGGGTTGACTTGGTCATTTTGGCTACTAGGGTTGACCCTAATGGGTCTTTGGTGACTCATTGGGCCCACATTAGGTCGAAGGGAATTTTTAGAGTCACATTGAACCTACTAGGCCACCCAAAATCAGAGTTTTGAAAATTACTATTTGCAGACCAAGTGGGTCTCAACTAGGTTTTTAGGTTACTTGGTCTCCTGGGTTCACCTAGGTTAATTCATAGGACCTAGTTATGCTCAAGTCACTCCTAAGGGGGGGTCTAATTGGAAAATGGGATGTTACAAATCCCAATAAACAAAACAAAAATTTCGTCCTCGAAATTAAGGTTAAGTCTACGGGGATTTCTACCAGGATAGCCTAAGCTTGTAACATCCCATGAAGGGTGGAAGCGCCTACTAAGTTAAACAAAGCAAGGGCTAGCCCCAATAAACAAAGGATTAGCCTCTACCTCTGGAATATTCTACTAGTAATTGCAATTAGGGAGAAAAGTTTAAACCACTTGAGGAGTTGCGAGGTATACCTGACTGAAAAGTTCCGGGTATTTTTCCTGCATCAGGTCCTGAGGATCCCAGGTATGTTCCTCCTATCCATGCTTTCTCCACAGGACCTTGACAAGCGGGATCTTCTCGCACCACAAAACTGCACTACTAAATCAGGGTTTCCCCAACTATCTCGCTCAATCTATCCCCGAACTTCCACTCTAACTCTAGAAGTGACTATAATAGTTCTTCAAAACCCTTATACTTGCCTATACCATTCGGCAAACCTCACCGTGTGTAGCCAAATCCATGACGTCTTTCTCATTCCGGGGAAAGACAAGTTCTAATACACACAATCTTCTTCTAGTAACTTGAGTTTTTATTTGTAACGGTAGACAGCGACTCTATAAACCTCCTCCACGCGATCATGTTCCTATTCCTTCATATACGCCCGAGTAATCAATCAATTTGACCCTATGATTTATCCAACTCTGGTCGTTAACGGGAAAGATTACTTCGTCAAATGACCCGTCGTCCGCAAGATTTAAGGGGGTGTACTCGTGCATTTTTGGAGGTTGTCATTTATACCTTTTAAATTTGTTGTGCCATTCTGCCTTAGTTACACTTGATTTTCCAAACATTTATTTATCATAGCCGCGACCCTTGCTAACCATGTTTATGTCATCAAATGTATCTAATCTTGTCTTGATGCTATCTGAATCGAGTCTGCAAGGTCATACCTAAGATATATGTTTTCGATATATCGTCTGCTAATTTCTTTCAAACTCTTAGTGTTATCATACTCATGATGTTACATCATAGTGTCTCAGTCTTATCTTCCCAAATCTACTTAGTCTTACTACCCGTCATCAAATTCACATGGTATCTTCTAGTAGTTATGTCTCGTAGTTACTCCTCATTATTACCATGACATCATTCGAGTGGCGTCGAATAAGACCAACCTCAACATTACTGTGTTTGGGGCAACACACTTTCTAAATTAGGTCTAGGAGACCTAAGCCATTAACTCACTTGCCCAATAAACAAAAGATAAGCCCCCAATAAACAAACGATAAGCCCATATCTTCCTTGGGCTAATTTTCTTTTATCTTACCATGTTATATCTGTCCTAGCTGAGTGTACAATCCCTAGGGCATCAATCTATGACTTGGGGTTCCAAACTAACACTTGTAGATATACTCCATACTTTAAACCCTCCGAGTCAAATTTACGACACGCTTATCAGGGTTGTTCCCACTCCCAATTGGGTCTCTTTCGAACTTGAATTCCTACCCGACCTTCAGTGTTTATCTTGTAGTTATCCCTGAGTAATCTTGTTACTGGTACGGGGGTTAATACTACGTGTCTTCTACCATTCTGATAATGGATTATTGGTCAGTCCCAATAGATTGAGTAATCCTTGTTAGGGACTATAGGGACACAAGAGTTTATGTCTTAGGTATCCATTCACCTATTAAACTCCTCCTTTAATCTCTTTAGGTATTTCCTTACCTAACCAAATTCATACTTAAGGTCTGTTTCGGATTAGGGCACAGTATAAGTTGTCGGGTTAATCACGTATCCTAGCGGTTGAGTCTAACCTATTGACTAGAGAATTACAAGAAGAGGTCTTTGCAACCGGAGGTGCTCCCTGCTGGGGACAGGGTTTGCCGCAGGCTATAAAGAAGAATTCCAATTGTTAGCTAATATACAAATGGAATGGATGGAAAGTGGACAATTTACATGTGATTCCCCATATGGGCACACCACTGCTTCCGCTGCTTAGTTTGTCCGCAAACTAAACTCGCGCGGAGGTGACCCAGGGATTTGTGGACTGCTACTAATCCGATCGATGTTTCCTCTGATACCACTTTGTAAGACCCCATTTTTTTTTTGCAAACCCGGGGTCTTATGCCCAGAACCGCCGCTTTGCGGTGACACCTTCGCACCCGGGAAGGTCGTCACTACAACGCGCCGATTCTGCCGTCCTTTTCGATCACAATAAGTAGCAAGCAAGAGAGAAGCAAGTCCACCAAAAGAGAATATCACATAAAATAAAACTCCACGAAGGGAGTCTCCACAGAAAATCATCAGAGTATAAATAGTCTGGAAATAAAAGGGCTCATGCCCGATACATCAAATCCTCACTACAAGATCACTCAAAAGCAGAAACAAAACTAAAACTCTACGGAGGGCCGGGACTCACAGTCCCCGTAGTCTGGACTCCTGTGCTAGACTGTCCCGTCTCCAAGCGTACCGGCCTCCAGGGCTGCTCCTCCATGCTGGGCTCCGCGATCCCCTAATATGATATGGTTCGAAAACCGTTAGTCTAAAAGACTAAGCCCTATCATCCCCCACCCCTTCCCCCATGCTCTAAGGCACCGGGCAGAGAGGAAGAAAGGGGAGGACATGAAAGTGGAGAGTAGTCAAAAACAGGTGACGGTGGAACTAACTAGCAAGTTATAACAGGTTAACAGTATAAATGTTGTAATAGGTATAACAGAAAGGTAAGTAAGTAAGAAGTTAAACCTTCGCTTATGTGAGTACACATAAGCCAAGGGATCTTTTGCAAGGCTCCCATCGTATAACGCATCCCATAAAGCTTATACGTTGGGGTGTCGGTTATCACGCAGCAGGTATACATATATCAAATTAACCTTAATTTATAAACTTGCCCACACAAGCTTATAGACCAAGGGGTCATTTTGCAAGTCCTAAAGTATAAGCGTCCCATTCCACTTATACTTTAGGTGTCAAGGTTGTTATGAATGATTATGGCATGCAGCTATATGGTGGGTATGATGATCAAACAGTGCAACTCACACACCCAACTTTGTGTACACAAACCTTTAGTTCCCCATTTCTGGAGATAACTCCCAGGATACTCCCGTAGTGGCAGACGGAAGCGGTGGGTTGGGCCTCACCCACCTCAAAACCAGTAAAAGCACTACTGGTCTGACCTATCGTACGCCCTCAACGCCTGGTGCACGAGGCGGACTCCTGCGTACTCTTGCCGACTGGTCCGCCGGACTTAACCTTGGCTAAGTGCTAGTCACCTTGCCGAGTCAACGATATCGGTGTCGGTGCAATCGAACTCCCCGATATCGAGAACCCACCACCTTAATCTTTCCTATTTTTATGCACATGCAGCAGTTTAATATATAACAATTTAAAGTGTCAAACTCCCGGACTAACCCATCCGTATTTAACCACATCCGAGACCAAATTCCCCGGACTAAACCGTCCGGCTCATCTCCAGATTTCATCCCTTAGAACACCACGGGACGGCTTAACCATTACCAACCCTAACTAATGAGTGTGTGAAACGTCAATCACTATTAGGCTAATTACTCTTTCGTTTGTTTTAAGTTTTACGTTAGCCCAGGACTGCCCCCGGCATACCCCGTGAAGGGCTCTCAAGGGGCACTAGGAACCAAGACGGCGGCATTACGGCCCGAAGTTCCCTTTCGCAAGGCACTTATTGTTATTGGTTGTTTTTCCCTTACCCGTTCCCTCTATAAATTGCATCAAACTAAACCTAGGGTGGATTTGACTCTTCACTCTTACGGGGACGGCGATCTTTCGTCGGTCCCGCGCACCTTAGAGCGCATCAACTCATTCCTCACCACACTTGAGACCTCCTATGGTGATCCATCCTCTTTCTTTAAATCCAACCAACACAAGCCGTCCTTATGCTAACCCAAATCTTATCTTGTTACTCATTTCCCAAAATTACTAAATGCAGACCACCTTATACTAAGTGATGTCTATGATAGGATGTCCTTTGTGTTTTCATCCGAACAGCCTAAGTTATTTTCTGAGGGCCTATCACGACATAATAGAATCAATTCCCGGTTATAACAATTTTCTCAATTAATCTATTAATTAATTAATTTTACTAAAATCCAAGGTCTTCCAAATTTGTACAAGGATTATGTTTTTCAGTCATGTATAAATCATAATAAATTTAAGACAAATATTAATGTATCTGAAAATGACATATCCAAGGTTTGGCAATTTTTCCTATGGTCTAAGGGACCTAAACTTATTTTTGTAATAATCCATTTCCTTCATGTCTAATGAATAAACTACATCAAATTCTCTTCCAAATAAAATGGATTAATTACAAGATATTAGAAATACCATGAAAACAGTATTGTAAAAGTTTTAAAATTTTCCTGCTGGAAATTAATTTATAATAAATTGTTTTCTAAAATCCTAATCTAGCATGCTTGTGAATCAAGTACTAAATCCATAACTCCAAAAATCCAGAGAAAAATCCCACTGATTCATAATGATTTAAAAACACTATTTACCAACTTTAATAATTTTCCAGAGACTATTTATGCCATAAAATATTTTTAGAACATAGAGCCCTTTAATAATACTTGTGAAGGAACTATTCTATTTAATCAACATAAAATTGAACTAAAATTCATGGACATTCCTACTAGCCAAAAACATCTAATTCCTGAGTTTAAAGGGGGCCTTATTTGATTTAAAAATCTTTAATAAATAAAACATCAAAAAGGGCTATACCCACATTCATGAATGAAGTACTAGAAATACCTATCCAAAAAATCTAGGAAAATTATCCAAGGGTCCTAACTACCCTAGAAACACACTACCCCAATTTCATGTCTTTTAAAAAAGTTTAAGATACTGTTTTGACCTAAAATCCCTTCTATCCTAAAACTAGGGTTTAAGTTTTGAGGTAGCTACCTACATACAAATTCTCTAACATTGCAACCAGAGAGTTACAAGCTCATTAGCAACCTCTCCACTAAATCTCAAGGCCAAACAAAGGCATTTGCCCCTATGTCCTTCACAAACCCCCAAAGTCCACCTTTAGGGTTTTAACCTGGGCCCTAGGGTAAACTTACCCTAAATCATCCCATCTTCCCTAAGGATAATCTTAGGACCAAAATAAACCAGTGGTCAAAATCTCAACCTCTGTTGAGGTGAGATGATCATACCAGAGTGCAAGGAACCTTCTCACTAAGCTTCCTTCTACTAGGTCAAAACTAGGGTTTAGAGGATTCCTAATCAAAACTCAACCAAATGAGTTGAAATTTGAACCAGACCTAGATACCTATACCAGGGTCACCTCACCAAAATTTGGGAGGGTTTGGAGGTCATTTGACCCCTCAACTACCTTACCCTAGCTTTTCTAGGTTTAGGGCAAAACCCTAGGTTAAACTTCTTTAAATGGGTTCCAATTTTTACAGGAGCTAGGTCTAGGTGATATTAAGCCCCTATCCAAAATTCAAAGCATTTGGACCAAGGGTTAGGTGTGGGGAATTTTTCAAAGATTTTCCCTATTTGTAGGACCTACCCTAGAAAAATGACCCTACAGGTCAGAATACTTGTCCTAAAATTTTCCAAAACATATCAAACTGTAGATAATTAAAAAGCCTACAACATTCATGTTGATTAAATTTGATGGACAAGCCTCTAAAGGGCCTAAATAATTTTTATAAGAAATCTGCCCTAATCCTAGGACATACCCATAATCAAATGGCCCTACAGGTCTAGTTACTCTACCAAATTTTCACCACAGTATATCAAATTGTAGGTATTGAAAGGGCCTACAACTTTCATGCTAAAAACTTTTTCATCAGGTGCCCATAAGGGGCCTAAAATCCAATAACAGTAAACTGTATATTAAAAAAAAACAGAAAAACAGAAAATAGGATTATTGATCCTGCACGAATCTTAAAGCAGGATCGGGTGGCTCCTGTTCATCTTCCCCGATGGAGCCTAAAATAGGTCTGCGCAGGTGGTTTTTGCGGTCTATCTACCAGCGGCCTGAGGCGGCTCCACCACCGGGAAACATCCCCAAATTGTTCCCGCTGGTGGGGGCTATCATTGGCCGGAGCTAGGGCGGCCGGAGGTGGCGGCGCCGCCCTAGCCGAGAGCTCAAACTCTCCAAAAAAAAATGGCATTTTTCCAAAAACCTAAAATCTAAACTCGGGTTAGATGAGCATGGAAATGGTTTCTAAGCATTCCTAGGATCTAAGCATGAGAGAAGGAGAGGAGGAGGACCTTTAACCGAGTTTGTCGGCGAGTGCGGTGGTGGTGCGCCATGGCGTTTTTCCTCTCCGGCGAACTTCCCGATTCCTCGATTCTCCAGCGGTTAGCTTGATCCAACCCTCGATTTCGACTGCTTGGAACGTTTTGACGGAGATGGAGTAGTCAAAAATCAGAATGGGGGGCTGCATAGGGGGTTTTATAATTTTTTCATGGGAGGGGAGATGAAGGGGTGTTTGGCCATGGTGGTTGGGCTTCTCCATTGATGGTGGCTGATGGGAAAATGATGGGAATCTCTTCCCAAAGGTCAGGAGGAATGAATGGAGGCTTGGGGAGATGAATGGGGTGGCTCATGGTGTCCCTCCATAACTCCCCTCTCTCTTTTCCTCTTTCTCTCTCCTCCATTAAGGAGAAATTGAAGCTTTCTCTCTCCTGCCACCCTATGGCCGAAATTATTCATGGCACCAGCCTAAATGCAACCCTCAAAAAGATATTATTAATTAAATGATGAAGAATAGAGGGGTGATTCACCTTCCCCACCATGAATGGCCCTCTTTCTCGCTTTCTCTCTCCTCCATTATTCTTCAAAATAAAGCTTTTCATTCCTCTCCCCTAGTCGCCTAGTTGACTGATCAACCCTCTAAGATATGGGCAGCCAAATTAGTCCATATTATTCATGCAAGTGAGGTTAGCTTAAGGGGAAGGGTGGCTTGAGGTTGGGTTAACCCATATATACTAGGTTTGACTTGATTTGGGCTTGGGGTTGACTTGGTCATTTTGGCTACTAGGGTTGACCCTAATGGGTCCTTGGTGACTCATTGGGCCCACATTAGGTCTAAGGGAATTTTTAGAGTCACATTGAACCTACTAGGCCACCCAAAATCAGAGTTTTGAAAATTACTATTTGCAGACCAAGTGGGTCTCAACTAGGTTTTTAGGTTACTTGGTCTCCTGGGTTCACCTAGGTTAATTCATAGGACCTAGTTATGCTCAAGTCACTCCTAAGGGGGGGGGGTCTAATTGGAAAATGGGATGTTACACTGCAATCACCATGAAGCCTCCTCCTCCAAGTGTGCTACCCCTACTAGACCACCATCCCAAAAGGTCAAGCTGGAGTACATAAGGCAAAGATATAACAGGTTTGACTGTTAATGTTGTGACAAAATTGGTCATTTTGCCATCGATTGTTGGTTTAATACCAGCAAGGTTACTACTCCTCAAGTTGGCAACATGAGATTGACCACTCAGAATGCTAATCTTCGTAGGGGGAGTGTTCTAACCCGAGACCAAGGACCCAAACACTTTTGGGTTCCTATGGAAAAGTGATCATGAATGCAGGTATGTACAAAGGCCACCAAAATGCCAATTTTGTACTTGGACAGTGGATGCTCTCGGCACATGACCGGGACAAGAAGCCTACTCCAGAATTTCACTCTAGTCTGCAACGGACCAAAGGTCATCTTTGGAGCTTCAGAACGAGGGATAACTAAAGGCTACAGTATGATCACTAACGGTAGTTTATCCTTTTCGGATGTAGCTTATGTGGAGGAATTGGAACACAATCTCATAAGCATAAGTCAACTATGCGATAAAGGATACATAGTTAAGTTCCACACTGACAAGTGCTTGATAAAGTCTGTTGACAATATGGAAACAATTCTATCAGGCACTCGAAGCAGGAACATATTTTGCTTAAATTTTATTTGTATAGATTCTTCTACATCAGTGTGTCTTTTGGCAAAAGATAGTGCGTCTCTTAGTGACCAATGACACAAGAGGCTAGCACATATTAATTTTAAAACTATTAATAAATTATTCTCCCCGAACTTAGTGCGTGATGCCCCAAATGTCAAGCACGTCAAAGAGAGACCTTTTCATGCATGCATAAAAGGCAAGCAAACAAGGGCTACCTTTAAAAGCATAATAGGCAAAAACTCTAATAGGTGTTTACACCCACTTCATATAGACTTGTTCGGTCCACTGCAAATTAGAAGCTTAGGAGGTAAGGATTATACATTGGTTATTGTTGATGATTACTCACGTTTTGCATGGGTGTTCTTTCTGAAACACAAGTCAGATACCTTCGATATCTTTACAAATTTTGTCAGGCAGGTCCAGAATGAATACAACTGTTCCATAGTCAAAATCAGAAGTGGCAATGGAACAGAGTTCAAATCTGGGGCCATGACAAAATTTTGTGAAAGCCTAGGTATCTCTCATGAGTTTTCCTATCCCCGTACTCCACAGCAAAATGGAGTAGCTGAGAGAAGGAATAGAATATTCATAGAGGCCTGTAGGACTATGTCTAGTGATACTTCACTACCAGAGTACTTCTGGGCTGAAGCCATCAACACTGCATGCCACGTGCAAAATCGAGCCCTCATAAACAAGAATCATGATAAGACACCTTATGAACTTCTAAAAGGCAGGAACCAACAGTTTCATATTTTAGAATTTTTGACTGTAAATGCTTCGTGCTTAACAATGGTAAGTATCATACTACCAAGTTTAATTAGAAAAGTTTCGAAGGTATTTTTGTAGGATATAGTAGCCATAGTAAAGCACACAGGGTTTTCAATAGAAAAACTCTGGTTGTAGAGGAATCCATACATGTTGTATTTGATGAGACGAGCTTGTTGTAAGGCGAATCGTCTAGTGTGCTTGTTGAAGCTGCAGGTACAAGGCTTAAAGAGATCAGCTTGGATGAATCGACCGAAGGTAAAAATGAAAAGTTCATCAAGATCACCTTTCCAACCCCTATTGGAGAGGTAGAGGGTCAAGCTGAAAATATTGTCCAAGTTGATGAAGTCACTCCAGTGGCTGAAGAAGTTCCAGATGTGAGGAATCTAGAGCTCAGACATCTGAAGGATCACCCAATGGACTAGATCATAGGAAATCCCCTGGATGGTGTCAAAACTCATCAAGGTATAACAACGAGAATCTATATTTAAGTTTTCTCTCACAGGTTGAACCAAAGAAGTTTGAGGAAGCAAACTCAGATGCATTATGGATCTTGGCCAAGGAAGAAGAATTGAATCAGTTCAAGCACTACAAAGTTTGGACGCTTGTTCCATGACCCAAAGGTAAGAATGTCATCGGAACGAAATGGGTTTATAGGAACAAGTTGGACGAGAATGGGATAATCATCAAGAACAAGGCCAGACTCATCGCCAAAGGATACCGTCAAGAAGAAGGTGTTGGGTACATTGGAAAATGTGTACCTGATTTGAAGAAGCCCAACCTAGCTCAATGATATACATCAAGGTGTATTTGATGTTGTTTTTGAGTTGACATGTGCAGGTGAAGAATTGATAAAGTATGCAAAAAAAATTCTAAGTCCAAGTGTCGACACAGAGAAGGATGTGTCGACACATAGAAGAAATTAGTCGACATCAACACTGGGAAGCAGTGTCGACACATAGCAGTTAGTCTACAACTACACTGGGAAAAAGTGTCGACACAGAGGAAGTATGTCAACACATAGCAATTAGTCTACAATGATACTGGGAAAGTGTGTCGACACAGAAGAAGTAAGTCGACACAACACTGGGAATTTGTGTCGACACAGAAGAAAAGCGTCGACCTCAACATTGGGAAAATGTGTCGACACAAAAGGATATAGTCGACCTCAAGTTTGTCGACACCAGCAGTATGTGTCGACACAGAAGAATATAGTCGACCTCAAGTTTGTCTACACCAGCAGAATGTGTCGACACATTGTGATTAAGTCGACACATTACAGCAGAGTTAAAAGAAGATTGTGTCGACACACTGAAGGGTCAAGAACAAGTTATTTTCAGAAGAAGCTGTGTCGACTCAAAGGCAACTTAGTCGACATCACTGAAGACTGTGTCGACACCAAAGTCAATTGTGTCGACACAGATAGACAGATGGTCTCGACACTTTCTGACAGACTGTCTCGACAACTTGTGGTTCAAGACTAAGGCACAGTACTTGTTTGAAGACTTGACAGCTGTGGGTTGCCACCGGTTAACTGAAGCTGTCAGACTTGTCAGAAAACGGTTAGAAACTGGATCAGCCGGTTACCATGAAGAAAGTCTATAAATAGACAGATTCAGAAGGAGAAAGCAACCTTTTGAAATACATTGTTGAGAATCAAAAAGTTGAGAAGGATTACAATCCAATTCATTTCAAGAAAGTGCTAGGCACTTAAGAAGATCTTCTCCGGAAGATCTAAGAAGACTATCTAAGGATAGATCAAAGAAGAGTTCTAATCAGAATTCAGAAGAATCATTCAAAGTGCTGGATAGAGAGAGATCAAGCCAGAATTTGAAGAAGAAGAAAGAAACCACCAGTGGATTCTCAAGAAGCTGTTTGGAAATCAACTCAGCTAAGTTCATATTCAAGAAGCTTTGAAGAAAGCTCAGATACAGTTGATTTCATCAGCTGATCAAGAATTATCTTGGCCTTCTCTCTCTCAATTTAGGCAAGACAGTTAGATAATCTTTTCTATATTTCTGTAGGATCTGTTTACACAGATCTGAGTTGTAAGCCTATGTTATAAAGGCTGAGTGTAGGAGTGTTGTACTCTGAGTGGTAGGGCTGTGTGCCTGAGTGTAGGAGAAGGGTCTTCTCTGAGTTGTAGGCCTTGGGGCAAGGCTGAGGTAGGGCTGTTGTGCCTGAGTTGTAGGAACCAGTTGGGTTCTGAGTTGTAGGATCTGTTGATCTGAGATTAGTGGAAGTTTGGCCGAATCTAGCATACTGCTAGATAGGTGAAGGGGGAAAGTGGATGTACCCAGATCTTGGGGAACCACTATAAAACATTGTGCAATCTGTGATGTTTTATTTTCTGTGATTGCTGTGATTATTGTGTTAGCCATTAATTGAATTCTGCCTAGAAGTTTTTATAAACAAGTAGAACCTATTCACCCCCCCTCTAGGTGTTTAAGTTGTCTTGAAAGTTAAACTATCAAGTGGTATCAGAGCCAGGTTCCTCAAAAAGGACTTAACAGTCTGAGGTAGATCTGAAAGGCAGATTCAAGATTCAAGAAGATGGGTTCTGGAGAGAATCATAAGGAGCTAGGGTCTATGAAATTACCCATATGCAGGAAGGAAATCTTTGGTATCTGGAAAGAAAGAGTCAGACTGTTTATGGAAGCATCTGACCCAAGAATTTACATCACAGTACAGGAAGGCCCCTTCATTCCAATGAAGGTATCAGTTCTTGATGCAAATATCCAAACTCCAAAGACTTATTCAGAAATGACCAAGGATGAAATCATCTTGGCAACCATGGACAAAAGGGCACAGAACATCATTGTTAGTGCCATAGATGATTCAACATTTCAGAATCTGATTCACTGCAAGACCTCCAAGAAGATGTGGGACACATTGATTGTCTATATGGAGGGATCTGAAGAAGTAAGGCTGGACAGGAAGTCTATGCTAAATCAGGAGTATGAAAGCTTTAGACAAGGAAAATCTGATAGCATAACTGAGTGCTATAAGAAATTCTATAGAATTGTGAATGAGCTAATATCCTATGGAAGAGTCTTCAGTACCTATGAACTGAATGACAAATTCTTAAGATCCTTATCAAAGGATTGGGATACAAAGATCTGTGCCATAAGAGAAGTGGCTAAATTGGCAGAGATATCTCCTCCAACCCTATTTGGAAAGTTGCTATCCTATGAAATGCAACTTATGGTGAGAAAGGAGGAGGAAAAGAATTCAAGAGGAGAGTATAGAGATAAGGCTGTGGCATTAAATGCAGAAGCCACTAGAAAGAATAGGAGGAAATCACCATCTCCTCCTAAGGAAGTTACAGAAGATAGTTCTGAAAGTTCAAACAAGGGATCTGAAAGCTATGATTCAGATGCAGATTTTGCTGCATTCACAAGACAATTCCAGAGGTTCTTGAAGAAGAAGCAGTGGAAGTCTAGGCCTTCCCCATCACAGCAAGTTGATGACTATTATAAGAAGAAAAGGTCATCAAGGAAAGAGAAGATCAGATCAAAGCCCAGCAAAGCCACTACTTCAAAGATTGTCTGTTATTGTTGCAATAGGCCTGGACATGTAGTGGCTGATTGTCCTGACAAGAGAAATGAATCTTCAGAAAAGAAGAAGACTTATCAGAAAGGCAAGAAGGAGAAATCCTTTGTAGCTAAGAAAGATAAGAGTCTATCAGACCAGTCAACTTCAGAGTCAGAATCTGAAGCTGAAGCATATATTGGACTATATGCTGCATCTGAAGAAGAGGAGTTTCTGCAGTTGCTAGACTCCATCAATAAACCAAAGGATCAGCAGTGTATGGGGCTGATGGCAGGATCAGAAGAGGACATATGCCAGAATCAGTCTGGTCATAATAAGATACAATGTCCTTCTATTACCTCTGTTTGTTGTACAAGTGAAGAATCAGCTACATCTGCATCAATAGATGTAGATGCATCTGAATCTGAAGGAGATGTCTATCAATTGATAGACAAGTATGGGGATCTGTTGCAGGCCCTTAAGAAAAGCAAGAACCTGGTTAAATCTCAGGCCCAGGAAATTGCTGAACTAAGGATTGCTACAACTGAGTTAGAAAAAGTTATTGATCAAAAATTAAATGAAATTGCCAAGCTGAAGAATATAACTATTATTCAGATGGGCACAATTAATTATACTAATGATCAAGTGAAGAGTCTGGAGGCCAGACTTAAAATTGAAAGGGATTTAGTGGCTAGTTACTCTAAGCCAAAATCTGTCTTACCCTTGATAGATGAATTTGTCACTCAAAAGGGTAAGGCTGGATTAGGATTTAAAGGTAACTCCAGGGCTGGCAGATTCAAGAGGAAAGGCAAAGCTCCTGTTCAGCCACTAAACCTTTCAGTCCCCATAAAGTTTAGTAAGGTGAAAGTGCCTTCTAACAAATATGATCATGAAGACATTCAAGGTCATATTAAGACTAATGTTCTGAAGAACAAGGGTGTAAATGCAAGCAGGCCTACCTATGGTCATAAACCCAATGGTTTTAAGAAATCAGTAGGTGAAGTTGCAACAGCACCAGCAATGAACAGAAATTCTTCTGACAAAGTTGTATCTAGATCTAGATACAATAAGTTTGAATGTTGGTGCTGTGGCAAGAGAGGCCATTTTGCATTAGACTGCTGGTATAACACAAGTGTTATAAAGAATAAGAGTCAACCTGTTAGAAGAGGTTATGATAGCTTTATTAATGCTAACCTGAACCAAGGACCCAAGACTTACTTGGGTTCTAAGGGTAAGTAATTCTATATTGCAGGTGAATCCAAGTAACTATGCCCCTATATGGTACTTGGATAGTGGTTGTTCCAGGCACATGACTGGAACAAAGGGGCTGCTGAAGGAGTATTCATCTGTCAAAGATGGACCTAAAGTGATCTTTGGTGGATGTGAAAGAGGAGTCATCAAAGGGTTTGGTAACATTTCTTCTAACCTAATTACTATCACTCAAGTGGCTTATGTAAAGGGTTTGAAACATAATCTAATAAGCATAAGCCAGCTAAGTGATTTAGGATATGACATTTCATTTGTTAAAGATGGATGTCATATCAAGAGGTCAAGTAATCAAAAGATCATATTGACTGGGTATATGAAGAGAAATATATACTGTCTTAATTTTGAATGTGAGAATAAGGCTTCTCCCATCTGTCTTGTAGCTGATGACAATGCTTCTCATTGTGTTAAGTGGCACAAGAGATTGGCTCATCTAAACTACAAGACAATTGGCCAACTCTTTAGCAAAGAGCTAGTGAGGAATGGACCTCAAATTAAGTGTATAAAGGAAGGGATATGCTCAGCTTGTCAAAAGGGAAAGCAGACAAAATCCTCCTTTCAAAGCCTTGAAAACAAGGATTCTGTGAGGTGCTTATACCTCTTGCATATGGATCTTTTTGGTCCGATGCTAGTTCATAGTCTAGGTAGGAAGGTCTACACTTTTGTGGTTGTAGATGACTATTCTAGATTTACATGGGTGTTTTTTCTGAGACAAAAATCTGAAACCCCTAGTGTATTACTTAATTTTGTAAAGCAAATTCAGAATGAACTGAATAGTACAGTGGTCAAAATCAGAAGTGACCATGGTACTGAGTTTCAATCTGAAAGCATAACAAACTTGTGTAAAGACTTTGGGATTTTTCAAGAGTTCTCCTCACCTAGAACACCTCAGCAAAATGGAATTGCTGAAAGAAAGAATAGAACATTAATTGAAGCTGGTAGAACTCTATTGAGTGACACCTCTCTCCCAGAATATTTTTGGGCTGAGGCAGTTAACACTGCTTGTCATGCCATCAATAGGGCTTCTATCACCAAAAGCCACAGAAAGACTCCCTATGAGATTGTGAAAGGCAGAAAACCAAATCTATCCTATTTTAGGATCTTTGGTTGCAAGTGTTATATACTTAACAATGGCAAGTCATATTTGACTAAGTTTGCTGCCAAATCCCAGGATGGGATATTTGTTGGGTACAGCACAAATAGTAAGGCCTATAGAGTCTTCAACTTAACTACTCAAGTTGTTGAAGAATCTGTGCATGTTGTATTTGATGAAACAAGATTAATCAATTGTGAGTTGTCTTGTAGATCAAATGACTCAACAGGTATAAGCAAGAGGATGGATAAGCTCTCCATTGCTGAAGCTTCAAAGGAAGATGGAGCTTTGGAAAATGAAGGCTGCTGTCCAGGGGGAGTACAAGAGATAATGGAAGCTGATGAAAACCAAGAGGTTCAGCAGAATGAAGAAGCTGGAGATGCTCAACCTGAAGGGAATCTTCCTCCAGCTATAAGATATCTAAGAGATCATCCTGCTGATCAGATAATTGGTGATCCAAGACAAGGAGTGCAAACTAGAAGCAGAAATCAAAGCACAGTTTTGCATTCAAGTTTCTTGTCTCAAATAGAACCTAAGAAGTTTGAAGAAGCTATCCAAGACCAGCACTAGATTGATGCTATGCAAGAGGAGCTGAATCAATTCAGAAGGTGCAAAGTCTGGGAGCTTGTTCCTAAACCAAGAGGCCACAACATAATTGGCACCAAGTGGATCTATAGGAACAAGCTAGATGAAAGTGGGATAATAGTGAAGAATAAAGCAAGGTTAGTTGCAAAAGGATACAGGCAGAAAGAAGGGATTGACTTTGATCAAACCTTTGCTCCAGTAGCAAGGCTGGAGGCAATCAGATTGTTCCTTGCCTATGCAGCCTACCAAGACTTCAAAGTATACCAGATGGATGTGAAGTCAGCATTTCTGAATGGTGACCTTAAAGAAGAAGTATATGTAGAGCAGCCATCAGGTTTTGTAGATCCTCTTAAACCTGATTCTGTGTATAAGCTTAGGAAAGCTTTGTATGGGTTAAAACAAGCTCCAAGGGCTTGGTATGAAACCCTGTCTACCTTCCTCATTGAGAATAAATTCTCAAGAGGAAAGATAGACAAAACTCTATTCCTTAGGGAATCAAAAGGTAAGATCATCTTAGTTCAGATTTATGTTGATGACATAATCTTTGGATCTACTGAAAACAACCTTTGTAAAAAGTTTGCCAAACTTATGCAAGGGAAGTTTGAGATGAGCAGTATGGGAGAACTTAAGTTCTTCTTGGGACTCCAAGTAAGACAGACTGATGATGGATTGTCAATATCCCAGTCTAAGTTCACCAAAGAATTAATTAAGAAATATGGTATGGAGTCATCCTCCACCATGAGAACTCCTATGGGAACAAGTATGCCTATATGCAAAGATGAGACAGGTAAACCTATTGATGAATCATTGTATAGAGGAATAGTTGGGTCTCTACTATATCTCACTGCTAGTAGACCAGACATTATGTATGCAACATGTGTCTGTGCTAGGTACCAAGCCTGCCCTAAAGAATCTCATTATACTGCAGTCAAAAGGATTCTGAGATATCTAAAGGGCACTCCTAATCTAGGTCTTTGGTACCCTAGGAATAGAGATTTTCTACTAACAGGCTATTCAGATGCAGATTTTGCAGGATGTAGAGAGGACAGGAAAAGTACTACAGGTACTTGTCAATTCCTGGGAGGAAGACTAATATCATGGAGTAGTAAGAAGCAGACAGTGTGGCAATTTCCACAGCTGAGTCAGAGTATGTTGCTGCTGGAAGCTGCTGTGCACAGCTATTATGGATGCAGCATCAGCTTAAGGATTATGGTATTCAGGTAAGTAGAACACCTCTTTTATGTGATTCTAAGAGTGCTATTTCTATTGCTAATAATCCAGTTTCTCATAGTAGAACTAAGCATATAGAAATCAAATACCATTTTCTTAGAGAACATGTAGAAAAAGGAGACATCTCATTGGAATTTGTAAAAATAGATTATCAAATAGCAGATGTATTTACTAAGCCTTTAGATGAAACCAAATTCAATAAATTCAAAATTGAATTAGGTATGTTAACCATTGATTAATGTATTAACAAAATCACTAACAATGCAATTGAAGTGGTATGTAAGTAAGTAAAAGTAATAACAACATAATCAAGTGTTAAAAAGGACACATTGAAGTAACACTTACAAGTGGTGTTGAACCAACAGAAATTGGCTAAGTAAGAATGTGTCGACACATTCAGTAATTATGTGTCGACTCAGAGAAATAATGTCGACAAGTCAGAAATATTGTGTCGACACATAGAATATGTGTCGACACTTAAGAGTTATATTATCGACTTAACCAGAAATGTAATGTCGACTCAACCAGGATAATGGTGTCGACACTTACAGAATATGTGTCGACACTTATCCTCAGAGTCGACACAGAATTTCTGTTTATCTACTATGTATCCAAGGTGTCGACATAACCACAAACTGGTGTCGACACATAGTAGGCTGAAGTAATGTCGAGTCAATAGAAGTTTGTGTCGACACATTCCGTCTGTGTCGACACATTTAGTCTGTTTTTGGCGCCTTTTGAACTTCTTTCAACAGAAGGTATAAATAGGTCAAAAACTCTATCTGTCGACACGCTACCAAGGTTTTCGAGACAAAAACCCTATGTCGACAGTCAAACTTTCTCTCTTCTCTCAAGCTTTCTCGACGTATCGATGGCGCCAAGGATTGAAGACAACGTCAATGAAGGGTATGAGTTGGTGCGCCAGGCCTTTGCAGATGCGCCGCCAGATGTTCAAGGGGTTATCACCCTCCTCTCCGAGTCAGGGTTAGAATTTCTAATCTCAGAGCCAACTAAAATCTGGAAGAAGGAGGTGCACGAGTTCTTTATCTCTGCATCAGTTCACTCAACAGGCCTCAAGATTAAGACCAATGTTCAAGGGACTAAGGTGAAGATTACTCCAAGAACTTTGAGAAAGATCTTTCAATTACAAGTAGTTGAGAATGAAGAGGAAGTTCCTAGTTCTAAGACAAGGGAAGCCCTTCAATGGTGTGGACTGGACTCAAGTATGAAGATTGGAGCTGCATTCAACAGGAAGGGTATGAATCAGCAAGGGAAATTCTTGTCTGAAGTTGTTGGGAAAGTAATCCTCTGCAAGACAGGTGGACATGATAGGATTTCTGCCTATATGTTCAGCCTTATGACCAGGATAGTTTTTACAATTCCTACTGATTGGTCAGGAGTACTCTTTGACAAGCTCAAAGAAGGAATCAAGAAGCCTAACATGGCTAGAATCATGAGCTTATATATCACTGGAGTGATCCCTGAAGTGATGCAGCAACTGCCAGGGACTAAGATCAATCATATGAGAAGGATGGATATGAGACTGTTCTCTAGGTGGGATAGGGTGCTGTCCAAGGATGTGCCTGAAGAGAGCAGGCCAGACACCCCTGTGAAATCCCCTTCTCAAACTCAAGAAACTGAACAACAACAAGAAGACCCACTCAGGACACAGGTTGATGAACAGCCTGACTCAACTATACTACAGCAAGTGTCAACACCTGCACAGATACAGGGGGAGCCAGTTCACTCTCCAACTCAAAATGTATCCACTCCTGATCAGGTACAAGTGTAGGGGGAGCTAATGTGTTTTACTATAAAAGACATTGCTCATATTCTTATTACTGCACAGGTTCAGGGGGAGCTGTTGTCAGTACAAGTGCAAGAGGAAGCACAGTTAGACTTATCTCAAGATTTAACTGCTGCAGAAGTTACTGCTCAACTGGAATTTACTTTGGAGGAGTTATTCCCTGATGCTGATACTACTAATGATAAAGTAGGAGGAGGACAAGAAATTGAGAAGTCCATAGGTATGGACATTGATCAGGAAGCTGAAGTTGAGCCACAAGTTGAGGGGGAGCCAGTGGATGTTGAGACTGAGCAACAGGTCACTGGGACAGATACACTTCATCCTCCTCAAGAAAAAATTCACCTAAATACTTCATCTGATACTGAAACTGAAGAAGCCAGGATGGCAAAGAAAAGAAAACTTGTTGTATTTAAGAGAAGAAGCAAGAATTATAAGCAGGCTTTACAGACAACACCTCCACAAGTATCTCCTGCCTTTGATCAGAATAAGTTTATGGTAGATCTACAGGTGAAATTGGATGAACACAGAATGGCTCTGGAAAAGTATGTTGATGAAAATAGCAAGTCTATGCAGTTTGACTTAGCTCAGGATATCAAGTCCATCCAGTTTCAAGTCAACTTGCATAAGACAGAAATGACAGATTGCTTCCAAAAGGGAGGCAATGCTGTGGTTTATCTTGCTCAACAACAAGAGGCTATTACTAAAAAGGTAGATGATATTGCCCTGAAGCAAAGCTATGTATTGGAAAATCAGTTAAGAATGAATGATAATTTAACTGAATCTCATAATGCGATCATTGAGGAAGTCAAGAAGTTTGTTCCTGGCCTGCCTACAGATAAAACAAAAGAAAGGGAAGAATTTGATAAGAATTTTCAAGCTGCCATTGCTTCTGTTAAGACTGCAATCACTACCTCTCAAAAAGAAATATCTGAAAAGCTTCAAAGATTAAAACCATTTTTAAAGAGGGTGTGAATTATCTGGATGGCCAAATCAGATTTCAAAAGGAAGATCTAAGAGATCATGTATCTAGAGAAGCCATAAAGGGGGAGAGGATGCTAATTCATGCAGGCTCAGAGCACTCCAAATGGGTGACCAATAGTATCCGAGCCACATTGGGATATCCCCCATTGTGTGATGATGCTATGGTGGCTGAGTCAGGAATACAAACAAATCTACTTGAAGGCAATCAACCTGAGATTGCCCAAGTCATTTACCCCCCTCCAGATTTTGACATGATTGATCAGCAGGTTCAAGGCATGTATAGTCCTCCAAAGGAGGTTACTAATATTGTCATTGGGAAGGTTGATAAGCCAGAGGCTACTCTGAAAGAACAGCAAGATGCTCTATTAGCAAAGAAGAGATTCAGAGAGCAGGCTGCACTCAAGCCAGATTATGAGCAGTGGAGTCCTACTTCAAGGAACATAATACTCACTGCATGGAAAGCTGTACAAGACAAAGTTCATGAGAGAGGGAAGTGGTACAATGAGATAGAATGGCAGAAGTATGAGGCAAGACAGGAAGCAATAGTACAATTCAGAAGGAAAGCTAAGCTGGGAAGGCTGCCACCAGATGCTAAGGAGCCAAGCAAGTACTTCCCAAAGCCTTTTCACTATTTTGAAAGGCAAAGGATCAAGGAAGAAGCTCAGAAGAAAGCTGATCAAAAAGGAAAGAAGATAGCTGAAGAATCAGAAGCTCCTGTGACAGCTACAATTCAATCTGGCAAAGGGATTATCATAAGAGAGCCTGATCAATCCTGATTATGTTTTTAGTTCCTTCATAGTGTTTTTGTAATGTTGTGATGTGATCATTAAATGTAAAACAATGTAATCAAACATTACCCAGTTATAAACAAAATGTTGATTGGCATATTATAATGTTCATTCTGTGATGGATTGTTATTTTTATGTTTTGTTTATATGAAGTATTCCTGTTATGTCACATATCATCAATTTAGTACTGTTTATAAATGGTGTATATCATTGGCTATAAGAGTTATGACTTCTCCAAATAGGGGGAGATTGTTGGGTACATTGGAAAATGTGTACCTGATTTGAAGAAGCCCAACCTAGCTCAATGATATACATCAAGGTGTATTTGATGTTGTTTTTGAGTTGACATGTGCAGGTGAAGAATTGATAAAGTATGCAAAAAAATTCTAAGTCCAAGTGTCGACACAGAGAAGGATGTGTCGACACATAGAAGAAATTAGTCGACATCAACACTGGGAAGCAGTGTCGACACATAGCAGTTAGTCTACAACTACACTGGGAAAAAGTGTCGACACAGAGGAAGTATGTCGACACATAGCAGTTAGTCTACAATGATACTGGGAAAGTGTGTCGACACAGAAGAAGTAAGTCGACACAACACTGGGAATTTGTGTCGACACAGAAGAAAAGCGTCGACCTCAACATTGGGAAAATGTGTCGACATAAAAGGATATAGTCGACCTCAAGTTTGTCGACACCAGTAGTATGTGTCGACACAGAAGAATATAGTCGACCTCAAGTTTGTCTACACCAGCAGAATGTGTCGACACATTGTGATTAAGTCGACACATTACAGCAGAGTTAAAAGAAGATTGTGTCGACACACTGAAGGGTCAAGAACAAGTTATTTTCAGAAGAAGCTGTGTCGACTCAAAGGCAACTTAGTCGACATCACTGAAGACTGTGTCGACACCAAAGTCAATTGTGTCGACACAGATAGACAGATGGTCTCGACACTTTCTGACAGACTGTCTTGACAACTTGTGGTTCAAGACTAAGGCACAGTACTTGTTTGAAGACTTGACAGCTGTGGGTTGCCACCGGTTAACTGAAGCTGTCAGACTTGTCAGAAAACGGTTAGAAACCGGAACAGCCGGTTACCATGAAGAAAGTCTATAAATAGACAGATTCAGAAGGAGAAAGCAACCTTTTGAAATACATTGTTGAGAATCAAAAAGTTGAGAAGGATTACAATCCAATTCATTTCAAGAAAGTGCTAGGCACTTAAGAAGATCTTCTCCGGAAGATCTAAGAAGACTATCTAAGGATAGATCAAAGAAGAGTTCTAATCAGAATTCAGAAGAATCATTCAAAGTGCTGGATAGAGAGAGATCAAGCCAGAATTTGAAGAAGAAGAAAGAAACCACCAGTGGATTCTCAAGATGCTGTTTGGAAATCAACTCAGCTAAGTTCATATTCAAGAAGCTTTGAAGAAAGCTCAGATACAATTGATTTCATCAGCTGATCAAGAATTATCTTGGCCTTCTCTCTCTCAATTTAGGCAAGACAGTTAGATAATCTTTTCTATATTTCTGTAGGATCTGTTTACACAGATCTGAGTTGTAAGCCTATGTTATAAAGGCTGAGTGTATGAGTGTTGTACTCTGAGTGGTAGGGCTGTGTGCCTGAGTGTAGGAGAAGGGTCATCTCTGAGTTGTAGGCCTTGGGGCAAGGATGAGGTAGGGCTGTTGTGCCTGAGTTGTAGGAACCAGTTGGGTTCTGAGTTGTAGGATCTGTTGATCTGAGATTAGTGGAAGTTTGGCCGAATCTAGCATACTGCTAGATAGGTGAAGGGGGAAAGTGGATGTACCCAGATCTTGGGGAACCACTATAAAACATTGTGCAATCTGTGATGTTTTATTTTCTGTGATTGCTGTGATTATTGTGTTAGCCATTAATTGAATTCTGCCTAGAAGTTTTTATAAACAAGTAGAACCTATTCACCCCCCCTCTAGGTGTTTAGGTTGTCTTGAAAGTTAAACTATCAGAAGGGATCGACTTCGAACAGACATACGCTCCAGTGGCAAGACTTGAGGCCATCAGGCTATTCCTAGCTTATGCTGCACTGAAGGGGTTCACTGTCTATCAAATGGACGTGAAGTCCGCCTTCCTAAATGGTGACATAAAGGAAGAGGTGTACGTGGAACATCCCCTAGGTTTCGTTGATCCTAATTTTCCTGAGTATGTTTATTTATTATCAAAAGCATTGTACGATTTGAAACATGCTCCTTGAGCTTGGTACGAAACGCTATCTACCTTTCTCCTCGAGAACAAGTTCACAAGGGGAAAGATAGATAAGACATTATTTCTTAGGGAAATTAAAGGAAAGATTTTGCTAGTGCAAATCTATGTCGATGACATTATTTTTGGTTTTAGAGACGACAACCTATGCAAAAAGTTTTCTAAACTTATGCAAGGGAAGTTTGAAATGAGTAGTATGAGAGAGCTGAAGTATTTCTTAGGAATTCAGGTGAAACAATCTGAAGATGGAATTTTCATCTCTCAGATTAAGTTCACCAAGAAGTTGATTAAGAAATTCAGAATGGAGAGTGCAACCTCTATGAGGACTCCAATGGCCTCAGCTATGTCTCTGGACAAGGATGAGAAAGGGAAACCTTTTGATGAAACCAAGTAAAGAAGCATAGTTGGATCCTTGCTCTACCTTACTGCTAGTAGACCAGACATAATGGTCTCAACATGTGTCTGTGCTAGATTCCAAGTGAACTATAAGGAATCTCACTATGCTGCTGCAAAGCGGATTTTGAGATACCTTAAAGGTACACCGAATCTTGGCTTATGGTACCCAAGAAGTAATGACAGCGAACTAATTGTTTTTTCAGATGCAGATTTTGCAGGTAGCAAAGATGACTGAAAAAGAACTTCCGGGACATGTCAGTTCCTAGGAAGAAAGCTTATATCATGGAGCAGCAAAAAGCAAAATTGTGTCGCAATCTCAACGGCCGAGTCAGAATACATTGTTGCCGGCAGTTGCTGTGCATAGTTGCTGTGGCTAAAGAATCAGATAGAAGATTACAATATGAAGTTCAAAGACATTCCATTATTCTGTGACTCATCCAGCTAGCGCGATCGCAATCACAAACAACCCAGTCTCGCATAGCCGGATAAAGCACATCGGGCTCAGATATCACTTCATCCGGGAGCATGTGGAGCAAGGGGATGTTGATCTGCAGTACGTGCCAACAGATCGGCAAGTTGTAGATATTTTCACAAAGCCGCTGGACGAGACCAAGTTCAATTTCTTCAAAACTGAACTTGGGCTACTGAACAAAGAAGAATAGACCAAAGTGGAACAGTTCAAGGCTCAAGAATCTAGGACTCTTCAAAAAGGTCAGAAATTTCTCAAGAGGAAGGTAGCTCTTGAAAATTAAGTATACATCTCGAAAAGTGAAGTAACAGTTCTCGAGAACTTAGACTACCTATCGAAAACTTCTGATCAGCCTCTCAAGAAGTCTATTAAGCTCTCAAGAACTATATCATACTTCTCGAAAAGTATTCTGACAGCTCTCGAGAACTAAACCTGCTTCTCGAGAAATGCCCGTCTTCTTTTCGACTTATGCTTAATTTCTTCTATTTTCGAAAACCCGCTTGATTTCAGTCCTAACCTTAGATTAATTAGACAATTAATTGACATTACTAGGATTATATATATATATATATATATATATATATATATATAAAGTTTTAGAAATCAATAATCAAGCTGAAGAATTCCAAGCAGTTAGCTAAGGAACTTACATCTTCTGCCTCTGAGGTCAGGACCCCATCTACCTCCTCTCATCATGTTGCTGAATCTTCTGGTGCAGCAACTGAGGGGGAGCTTACAACCTCTGTTCCTGCTGTCAGACCTACTCCTTCCTCTCCAGCCAGATCAGCTAGCATATCTTCTCTCAGAAGCCCAGTGAGATCTCCAATCAGGAGCCCTGTGGCAGATTCTCCAGATGCAACCCTATCAGATGTTCCAGGACAGGAAACCCTCAAGGACACAAGTACAACAATTGACAACATGATTGAAGAATTGATTTCAGATGAACCACTTCCTCCCCTTCACAAAGACACCTCTACAGAACCATCAAAAGAACCTTCTCCATCACCCTCAACTCAAGCTACTCCACCTCCTTCTCCCTCTCCAAGGAAAGCATCTACTCCACCAGAGACCATTCCTCTCACTGAAGAGGATGAGCCAGAACCTAAAGAGGTGGAAGCCCCTCTTAGGAACCTTGACTTCTCCCTCCCGAGATTTGTTGATGAGGAGGTTGATACAGTGTCTCACACAGTAAGAGCCCAGAGCTCCGTGGTAATAGAAGAAATTCCTCCATGAAAAGCACCTCCCCCACCTCATATTGTTACATCCAGTACCCCTCCTACTGCCATTGTATCTGCCACTCCTGCTGCTACTGCTAAAACTGTAAGTTCAGATATTCTATCTAAGATTGAAGGTATGCTGGCTGCCCAAAGGCAATATTTTGATGAATCTCTCAAGTTAGTCAAAGATCAGGTCACCTCTCTAGAAAAGAAAATGAGCAGAGGATTTGCAGAGATCCAACACAATACAGATTCTCTTAAAGAGCTGTTCAGAATTGGTGGCAAAACCATTGACCACACCATTATCAGTATTGGTCAGGTCATGGACCAGTCTGTAACACTGGCATATAATCAAATTCAGTTGGAAAAGAAAGCTCAAGAACATGTAATGAAAATTTGTGAGGAAGTTGGTAATTCAAAGAAGACACCATAGCAAAGCTTTGTGTATAAATCAGAAAGGGGGAGAGTTTAGTGAAAGAACAAGTGGAAAAACTTACTGCAGATGCAAAATCTCTCTGGAATGAGAAATTGACTTAGATAAATAAGAATGTTTTAGAACAAATCCAATCAGTGAAATTCCACACTTATGACACTGTAGTCTGGATGCACAACCAGATATTCCCTGGCTTTCAGGCTGATCCTAATCTTATTCCTCATCATTTGAACCCCCTTGCTGAAGGTCAATCAGCCAGATGCCTCAACCTCAAATGCCTACTTTTCTCCAAGGCCAGAAGATCAGGATCTTCCTCCTGCTTCTTATGACCAGGTTTGGGATGATGTTATTCCTAAGGATTTACCAGAAATTCACACCGCTAAGAAGAGAAAGTATGGAGAAGGTCCATCTGCAAGCAAATCTGTTCCCCAACAAGATGCAGAGAAAAGGAAAGCAAAGGAGTTTGCTGAAGTTTGGAGCCCCACTTCTAAAAGCTTTATTCTTGATACTCTAAAATTGGTGATGGACTTTAATGAGAATAGAAATCTCCACTACAGCTCATCTGAGTGGGAATTATATGAGAAGCCCATGACCAAGAGAAGGATGTATGATAAAGAGTTTGGTATGAATAATCCCAAAGCTCCTCCTAAGCCTCCAAGGTTCTACCCTAAACCCTTCAACTATCAAAGGAGACAGCAAGAGAAGCAGGACAGACAACATCAAAGCAAAGAATGAACTCTTGTTGATTTGTTTTTGAGAATTTGGATGAAATGATTGTTGATTAAAAATCTAAAATATTACATATATACAATTTCTAGTTTTGCCTAATTGTGTGTTCAATTAATCTCTTATTGCATTTAGATTCAATTATTCATTTCCAGTTCTTTATTAATTATCATAATTCACCTTAGTGTAGAGGGTTCTGAATTCTACAAATATGGGGAGATTGTTGGGTATTTCATCCACAATAACCCAGGTTTGCATGAAGTCACCCTTGAACTAAGATGAATTAAGTTGTATTTGATATCCTTGTTTTAGCTATGTGTTTGCAGATTACCATTGCTAAGTGTAGACCAATGTCAGTCTACAGTGGGTCATGAACACAGGACCATACAGTGTAATCCCTCATTGTGTGACCAAAGGTGTTGACTCATGTATAGCCTCTCTATTGAGATACACTTCATATTCAAACCTTGGATCATGGAACGAAGATTGGACACTTGAAGAGAAGAGAAAAATTTCTTCTAAAGTTCAGAAAATTCTCTAAGTCCACTTCTCGAGAAGTACCTCTTAGTTCTTGAGAAGTCCTTAGAGTTCTCGAAAAACTTAGCTTCTTAGTTCTCGAGAAGTCCTTAGAGTTCTCAAAAAGCCTAGCTTCAAAGTTCTCGAGAAGTGCTTAGAGTTATCGAGAAGCTTAGCCTCTTAGTTCTCGAGAAGTCCTTAGTGTTCTCGAGAAGTCCCAGCTTTTGGTTCTCGAGAAGTCCAGACAGGTTCAAGAATTTTTTTCTATGTCAGATTTCTCGAGAAGTCTTCTTAGTTCTCGAGAAGTCTTGGCCAGTTCTCGGGAAGTCTCAACTATAGTTCTCGAGAAGTCCATCTTGTTCTCGAGAAGCTTGGCTTAAGTTCTCGAGAACTGCTGGCCCTACTTCTCGAATAGTCAAAGTTGCCTCAGAAATCTCTCTAAGTGTTAGTTCTCGAGAAGTCTCCATAGTTCTCGAGAAGTCAATTAGTTCTCGAGAACTCAGCCTTTTTGTTCTCGAGAAGTACAGAATTATTCTAAGCAATATAGCTCTCGAGAAGTCCTGATAGCTCTCGAGAACTCAGTTTCTAGTTCTCGAGAACTAAAGGTACTTCTCGAGAACTGTAAGTCGAATTTTTCAGAAAATTATGTTAAGTCCAGATCGGCCGAAATTTTCAAATGACTTGACGTGATTGGTCCACGTGTCGTCATTAATGTCTTTTCTAGCCGTTAAGGGTAATCCTATATAAAGTCTTATCATTAAGAAAAAACCCTAACAATCACAAGGAGAAGAATTCCATACATTCTAAATTTCTGGATCGGCCTTCTCTTTCCAAAAGAACACGTACTGAAGCCGCCACTGCCGCTCATGAGTAGATCGATCTTTTTGCTTTCGATCCAAGAAGACTTGCTGTTCAAGGGATCATCATCTTCTCCTTGATCGAGTAGGTCAAAGCTTTCTCAGGTCAGATCGTCAAGTCTTCTTCAACCGTTTCTAAAAGAGCCGCCAATTCAAGAAGAAGACCTAGGGCTGAATTTTTCCAGATCTGAGAAATTTCTGTTTGTATTTTTCCAAATCTTGTTGTTATCTTGTAGGATATTATTCTTCGAGTGTAGGAGCATTGTTCTCCGAGTTGTAGGAAGTTTTGTTTATCTTCCGAGTGTAGATCCATTTGGATCGAGTTTGTAGGAACTTGGTTCCGAGGCGTAGGATTGTTTTCAGTCCGAGATAGTGGAGTAGCCGAGTCTAGTGATTTGCTAGATAGGTGAGGTAAAGTGGACGTATCCAAGATTGGGGAACCACTATAAATCTTCTTGTCTTTCTGTGATTGCTTGATGTCTTGTGTTAGATCGTTAAAATTTTTATTCCGCAAATAGACACATGATTCACCTATTAACCCCCCTCTAGGTGATTTAGGTTGACAACTTTACACTTTCAATTCAACAAGTTTCCCTATCTCATCTTTGCCTATTGGCATACTTGATCCCATGGGAGTTCTCATGGTGGAGGCATTATCCATACCATATTTTTTGATTAGCTCCATAGTGAACTTGGACTGGGATATTGACAAGCCATCATCAGTCTGTCTTATTTGGATTCCCAAGAAGAACTTGAGCTCACCCATGCTGCTCATTTCAAACTTCCCTTGCATAAGTTTAGCAAACTTCCTGAAAAGGTTATCATCAGTAGATCCAAAGATAATGTCATCAACATATATCTGGATTAGGATAAGCTTGCCCTTTGATTCCCTTAGGAATAGGGTCTTGTCTATCTTCCCCCTTGATAATTTGTTCTCAATTAGGAAGCTGGACAAGGTTTCATACCAAGCACTAGGATCTTGATTTAGCCCATATAGAGATTTCTTAAGCTTATAAACAAAATTGGGAGAGTTAGGATCTACAAAACTTGGTGGTTGATCCACATATACTTCCTCTTTTAGGTCTCCATTCAGGAATGCTGACTTGACATCCATCTGGTAGACTTTGAATCCCTGATGGGTGACAAATGTAAGGAAGATCCGTATGGCTTCTAGTCTGGCTACTAGGGCAAGGGTCTGGTCAAAGTCTATGCCCTCTTCTTGCATGTAGCCTTTAGCCACCAGTCTAGCCTTATTTTTGACAATAATGTCATCTTTATCCAACTTGTTTCTGTAGATCCACTTAGTTCCTATGACATTTTGTCCTTGTTGTATGGGGACAAACTTCCAGACCTTACATCTCTTAAATTGGTCCAGTTCTTCCTGTATTGCTCTAATCCAGAAATGGTCCTTGATTGCTTCTTCAAACTTCTTTAGCTCTACTTGAGACATGAAGCTTGAGTAGAGAGCTGTATTCATGCTCCTGCTTCTGGTCTGGACTCCATGATTTGCATCACCAATAATTTGGTGTACTGGATGGTCCCTTAGATGCCTGGTAGCTGGAGTAAATCTAGCTGCAGCTTGCTGATCTTCAGGGTTTTCAGCTAGCTGGTCTTCATTTTCTTCAGGTATGTTGTCTCCTTCTCTTGGAGTAGACAGTCCATCATAATTTTCTTGGACTATGGGGGTAGCTTCCTTGATGGCTAGCTTTTCCATCAACTACTATGTATCAGCAATACTATAAGAGGAGGAGCTTGGCAACTCACAGTTAACCATGTTGGATTGATCAAATACAACATGCATTGACTCTTCTATAACTTGGGTAGTTAAGTTGTAGACTCTATATGCCTTACTATGAGTGTTGTACCCAACAAAGATCCCTTCATGGGACTTTGCAATAAACTTAGTTAAATGGACTTTTCCATTGTTGAGCGCATAGCACTTGCAACCAAACATCCTGAAATAGCTCAGGTTTGGTTTTCTGCCCTTCAAGATCTCATAGGGAGTCTTCTTGTGGCTCTTGGTGATAGAAGTCCTATTAAGGACATAGCATGCAGTGTTAACTGCCTCAGTCCAGAAGTATTTTGGGAGGGATGAGTCACTTAGTAAGATTCTACCAGCCTCTACGAGAGTCCTATTTTTCCTCTCAGCAATTCCATTTTGTTGGGGTGTTCTAGGAGAGGAAAACTCTTGATGAATCCCTACCTCTTCATAGAACCTTGTCATGCACTCAGACTGAAACTCAGTACCATGGTCACTTCTGATTTTGACCACAGTGCTGTTGAATTCATTCAGAATTTGCTTGACAAATGTCAGAAAGACATCAAGGGTTTCAGATTTCTTCCTTAGAAAGAACACCCATGTAAATGTAGAAAAGTCATCAAGAACCACAAGGGTGTAGACTTTCCTACCTAGACTTTGAATTGACATATGACCAAACAGATCCATATGCAAGAGGTATAAGCACCTCACTGAGTCTTTGGTGCCAATGCTCTTGAAGGAGGTCTTAGTCTGTTTGCCCTTTTGGCAAGCAGAGCAGATACCCTCCTTAGTGCATATAGAATTAGGCCCATTCCTAACCAGCTCATTGCTGAATAGCTTGCCTATGATCTTATAATTTAGATGGGCTAGCCTATTGTGCCACTGGACACAGGAAGAGGCTTTCTCATCTACAACAAGGCATACAAGTGAGTCTTTGCTAGAACATAGGAAATCTAAACAGTACACTTTTCCACTCCTAATGCCTGTTAAGATGGCCTCTTGGTCACTTAACCTCCTAATTTGGCACTCATCCTTGTGGAATACTATATCATAGCCAAGATACAGGGGTTGGCTAATGTTTATCAGATTGTGTTGCAACCCTTCTACATAGGCTACTCTAGTGATAGTGACTATGCCATTAGAGATCTTACCATAACCTCTAGTCACTCCTTTTTCAGATCCACCAAAGATAACCTTTGATCCATTCCTTACTAGAGCATAATCCTTCAGCATGCTCCTTGTTCCAGTCATGTGTCTAGAACATCAATTGTCCAAGTACTATATAGGGATATGAGCACTTGGACTATCCTGTAAAAAACACATCAGTTAACTTTAGGATCCCAATTTTTATTGGGTCCTTGGTTCCTGTTAGACTGAAAATAATTCTGCTTGCCTGCAGCTTTTCTGACAGGCAAGCTGACATTTGCTCTTTGCACAATATGATTGTGCCAACAATCAACAACAAAGTGGCTTACTTTGCCACAACACCAATACTCATGGATGTTGTAACTTCTTTTTGGAGCAGGTCTAGTGGCTGTGTTAACAATAGCTCTGGGTCTAGAAGGAGTTGCAACAGTCCTATTCCATGATTTTTCAGCTCCGGTCTGACAAGTGATGGGTTTGACAGTAGAAGTGCTGGGGATATCTTGAGCCCTTCTAGCAGCAGCTTTCTTTTTCAGAAAGCATACCCTTGATGGCCTCAGAGATGCCCAGGTCAGGTCTACTAATATCCTTCCCCTTTGTCTTAGAGTGGGCTGGAGGAATTTGAGAACAATCAGCAGCTTTACCCTTGACTGAAGGGGCTGTTGCACCAAACACAAATGGTCCAGGATGGGCCATTTGTATTTTCTCATAGGTACTTGCACCTTTGTTGTAACTGTCACCATATTGTGGAGGCTTAGAGAAAAGTGGCTCCACTTGAGCTTTTCCTTTTCCCTTGGGATTAGCAGCTCTTGTCCTTCCCTTGAATCCCAACTCTTTCTTTCCCTTTTGGGAGGAGAATGAGTCTATCAAGGGCAACACTGTGCTAGGCTTGGAGTAGCTAGCCATTAGTTCCCTCTCCTTTTGGAGCTTTCCCTCAAGATTCCTCATATGATTATTCTTGAACGTTGTGGTGCTCATCTGAATGATTATCACATTCTTCAGTTTGCTAACTTCCTGCATCTTCAGATCAAGCAAATTTGCTGATTCTGAAGCAGCAAGCTTTAAAGAGACAATTTCCCGAGCCTACTGTTTGGCCAGGAGCTTGCTCTTCTTTAGAGCCTGCAAAAGTTCACCATATTTATCAATCAATTGATTAATGTCTCCCTCAGATTCTGAGCTATCATCATCACTTGATGAAGAGGAACAAGAATCTGGAACTGATTCATAATCTGAACATACAGAGCTAGTAATAAAAATTACCTTGCTTGGACCAGGCTGATCTTGACTGATTTCTTCATCTGACTTAGCCATCAGCCCAAGGAAGCAGCTGTCATCTTTAGAATCCACCTCTAAATCACTATCAGATTGTGATAGAGGGGCCCTGTCTTCATTCCTGGCAGCAGGATGAACATTCTCAGCTTCTTCTTCTAAAGCAGCCAGCCTTTTGATGTAGTCGACTTCTATAGCTCCTTCTTCAGTATAGTACAGCCCAATGTAGGCTTCTTCTTCTTCTTCTTCTGACTCTGACGTGGAGGAGTCAGTCAAGCTTCTTTGCTTTTTGGTAATGAGAGATTTCTCCTTCTTGTCTTTTTACTGGTGGTCCTTTTTCTCACAGTGTTCCTTCCTTTTGACTGGGAAGTCAGCTATCATATACCCAGGTTTTCTGCAATGATAACAAGTTATGTTAGAGGAAACCTGTTTACCAGTTTTGGAACCATACCTGTCCTCCTTAGAGGACTTTCTTCTGCCTTTGCAGTAGTAATCCTTGGGATGAGAGGAGGTGGAAGGCCTTCCTCTCCAGTGCTTCTTCCTTAAGAACTTCTGGAATTGCCTAGTGACGGCAGCAAAATCTTCATCAGACCATTGGCAGTCTGATGCACTTCCCTCTGATCTTCCAGAATCAGATTCAGCATCTCTCCTTGGTGGAGAGGGAGACTTTTTTCTGCTTTTGCTTGTGCCTTCAGCTTTTAAAGCTACAGTTTTGTATCTTTCCTGAGATTTGTTGTTGTTCTCCTCTTCTTTCCTTGCTGCCAGCTACATCTCATATGACAACAGCTTCCCAAAGAGTGTGTGAGGAGTAGTGTCACCCAGCTTTGCCACTTCTCTTATGGCACAGATTTTTGTGTCCCACTATCTAGGGAGAGATCTAAGGAACTTGTCATTCAGTTCATAGTGACTGAACACTCTTCCATAAGTCTTTAGTTCATTCACAATCCTAAAGAATTTTTCATAACAGGTGGTTATGTTGTCCCCCTTGGATTGTCTGAAAGCCTCATACTCCTGGTTGTGCATAGACTTCCTATCATCTCTAACCTCATCTGTCCCCTCCATATAAATCACAAGTGTTTCCCACATTTCATTTGCTGTTGTACAATGGATCAGGTTCTGAAGTGTAGAATCATCAACAACACCCATGATGATATTCTTTGCCCTCTTGTCTATTGAGGCCAGGGCAACCTCATCCTTGGTCATCTCATTATATGTCTCGGGGGTTTTGACATTAGCATATAGTGCAGAGACCTTCATTGGGATGAATGGTCCTTCTTTAATTGTAATGTACATTCTAGGGTCAGCATCTTCCATGAACTGCCTCACCCTTGCTTTCCAGATGCCAAAATCTTCCTTCCTACAGATTGGAAGTCTCACAAAACTCAACTCCCTAATTGTCATTCCTTAGCCCACGAAGATATACTTCTTGCTAACCTTAGAGGTCTACTCAGACTGTTAAGTCCTTTAAAGAGTAACCTCCCTCTGATACCACTTGAAAGTCTTATTTTCAAGGTTAGCTAAACACCTAAAGGGGGGGGGGGTAAATAGGTTTTGTCTTTATTTTACCTATTCTAATTTGTTATCTAATTTTTGTGCCTGTGATTAGGTTAATTATCAGCTTTCAAGAACATTCACAGACGGTACAGTAATTTTATAGTGGTTCCCCAATCTTGGGTACATCCACTGTCCCTCTGCGCCTATCTAATAGTGCGTTAGCATCAGCTCTCCCTCCAAAACTCAGCTACTTAATAGCTTACAGAACAAATCCCGCAGGACCACACAGGTCACACAGACCTAACAATTAGGCACTAAGCATACCCTCAGGTCACAACGACCTTTCACCCGACACAAAGCCAAACACAGGTCACAAAGACCTTAGCCTTTATAAAACAGGCTTACAACTCCAGATTCACCAAGAATCTTTACACAAGAAAGAAATAGAGAAATTATATGATTAGACACCAGATCAAGAACTCTGTGTCATCTTCTTCCTTGACTGAGCAGATATCAGCCCAACCTTTTATTGTTGAAGACAATGATGTATGCATCAGATTCTTTCTTCAAACAGCTAACCTTCCTTCTGCAGAACTTGTAGATCTGCTCCCTCAAAATGAATTCTGATCTTACTATTGTGAATGGTAATTGCTCCAGCTATCTCCTTCCCAGCAAGGTTCTCTGTGCAGAACTCCTTCTTCAGGCTCGTCGAAAATGGTGAGGAAGAAGATGATGTTCTCCCGCCCTTCTTCTCGTTTTTAGAAAACCTAGACGAGGAATAGATTTTTCTCTTGATTGTGTTGGTTGTTTTTTGCTCTGGCCGATTGCTTCCTTTTATACTCTGAAGGCCAATCGAGCAATGGGCCACCAGGATTGATGGCTGAGATTAAGCCTGCATCCCTTCTGTTTAAATTTCATTTAACGGATCCTTGCTGTGTGTGGGCCCCAACACTTTATGATGGAAATATTCCTTGGAAAGTGCAGAAGATGATGACAACTGGCCGCCAATGTCTCTGGCAGCAATTTCACACCATTTGTATTTTGGTTGACAATTTGACTTTGCTGACGTTAGCATGACCCAGCATCTCTGGACTTAGACAAAATTCAATCATCATAACCAAAGGCGTTGAGTGAGTAGGTATCACTCAACGCCACAACACTTAGACAAAATTCAGTCTATCTAAGTATTGAGCTCGACGAAAGATGAGCTCCGTTTGACGAAAGTCGACCTCAGCTCGACAAATGCAAAAGTTCAGTTCGACGAACTGCAAACTTAGATCGATGAAAGGCTGAACTGAGTTCGACAAACTCCAGGCTAAACTGAGTAATTTGGCTTAGCTCGAGGATTGCCGATCTCAGTTTGACGAAGCTGAGATCGACGAAAGTCAAGCATTCCACGCTTTTTGACTTAGCCAAATTTCTTCTCTAAGGCGTTGAGAGTGTCGAGAGCATTGAGAGCGTTGAGAGCGGTTAGGGAATTGAGAGCGTTGAGTGAGCTTACCTCACTCAACGCTATTTGCCTTAGCAAATATTTCTGCGCCTTGGCGTTGAGAGAGTAAGCTCCACTCAACACCAAACTACTTAACAAAATTATATGTTATCTGGCGTTGAGTGAGTAAGCTACACTCAATGCCTGTGGACTTAGTGAAAATTTTGCCCAACTTTTCTGTGGAGTTGACTATCACAGCAACACTCAATGCTAAAAGTTATATGATGTTGAGTGAGTAGACAATACTCAACGCTTGTGGACTTGGCCACATTTTCAGCAAATTTGTCTAGGCTTAGCTTGACTCCCAGCCTTTTGCAATATGGCGTTGAGTGAGTAGACTACACTCAATGCCTGTGGACTTAGCCACATTTTTGGCTATCTTCCAGTTAGGCTGAGACAGACTCAATGTTATATGTTATATGGCGTTGAGTGAGTAAACTACACTCAACGTTTTTGTACTTAACCAAATTTTTACTAGATATTATTGAGTTCATACCTCTGGCATTGAGTGAGTTTGCTCCACTAAACGCCTGTGGACTTAGGCGATTTTTGGTATGTCCAGTAACCACTTAGTGTGTCCACATGTCCAATCAATATGATGTGGACTACCTGCATTCAAGACCTCAAATTCACATCAGATACAGTTGATGTGTGTGTCATTGACCTGTTTGACTTCTCACAAATAAGGGACATTGGGAACAATAGACCCAACATTATTTTTCCTCTGCTAGGCGTTGAGAGCATTGAGTGTATATCCCTCACTCAATTCTTTTTCCCTTAGACTATATTCTTCAGCTTTCTGCCTGATGGCGTTGAGAGCGTTGAGTGCATAAGCTTCACTCAACGTTTTTTTGCCTTATCTATATTTTTCAGCTTTCTGCATGATGGCATTGAGAGCGTTGAGTGAACTTGCCTAACTCAACGATTCTGGAATTAGCTAATATTCTGTATTCTTCACAGTAAGTCTATGACAGGATAACCTTGACTCAACGCTTTTAGTTGTATGGCGTTGAGTAAGTTTAGCTCACTCAATGATTCTGGATTTATTCAATTTTTGCTTTTGCAATACTGTCAGTCTTGCCTGCCTGCCTACTCTCAACACTACTAGCTGAATGGCATTGAGTGAGCTTGCCTCACTCAACAATTTTGGACTTAGGTAAATATCTGAGTTTCTAGCTCCACCTTGAGTCCACCTGTCATTCTCTCTTGAACTAGCTGTCCAATCATTGTGTCAAAGAATAACCTGTATGCATGAACATAACCATAAATCAAATACAACTATGTCTATCTCATTAACACGTTTGACATCATCAAATCAGGGCCATTGTGATCAATGGACCAAACAATCTCCCCCTATTTGAAGATGTCAAAACCACTGATCAAGTACCTTAGTCAATGAGATACACATTACACAGAAAATAAAAACATATTCATATTAAATTTAGTGAAATGAATTTTACCTACTCCCCCTGGATTGCTGCAGGGTGAGTTACACCTTAGAGGATTACCTCTTAGCTTGATCCTTTCTTGCTTGATCAACCTTGTCTCCCCATGACTTTCTCCCCTTGTATTTCTGTCATGAAGGAGCTTTATCCTTTCTGACTCTCCCCCTTGAGCTTGATCAACCAAAGGTAAACATGACCTCTATCTCTCCCCCTTTTTGACCTCTTCAAATAGCTAGGAAGGAGCATCAGGTCTTTTTCTCCCCTTATGTTCTCACCCTAGCTGATGTAGATGAAGCCAGGATTGTAGCTGCCAACATGCCCCTTATACAGGGCTAACTTGTATATCACTTGATACCACATGACAACACTTAAAATTCAGTATCACTGGAAATTCTCTACACCACTTGAAAAGACTACTTGAAAGTCTCTAGTCCAACAGCTACTGATACCACTTGAGAAGAAGCATCTTTTCTGAAAGTGAGGGGATAAGTTGTAAACTACTCTAGAGGGGGGGTGAATAGAGTATTCAAAATTTTATGAACACTTAGTCAGCTCACTTAGAGTATATTTGCGGAATAGAAAATCTGATACTTGAACCCTAAGAGCCTAACACAGTGATGTGCACAAGTGAGAGAGTTAATCTGAAATTTCAGTTTAACTAAAAGCCTATCACAGCAACTAGCAATCCTAGGTAGTTCTATCACAGCCACAGAATAAACAAATCAGCAAGAACCAGAGAGACACAGGATATATAGTGGTTCCCTTTAAATAGGTACATCCACTCTTCTACCACCCTGGTAGGAATCCACTACAGGTTTTTGCTAAGGTGCCCTGCCACCAATGATCTGATTCAGGTAGATCAAACAGACCCTTTGAGCTTTTGATAAGGATGCTCAACCACAGGTTGTTGATAAGGTGCCCTGTCACCAACGTTCACTTTTGAAGAGGTGTGAACAAACTCTTTTTACAAAGGGGTTGAGAGGGTTAGATTATCTTCTCTGTTTTAAATACAGATTAGAGAAGATTTGTGGATTCTCTAAAGAATCAAAGTCTCCCCCTGGCTCAGTGGAAGTCCAGGGAAAGCCTTTGCTTCAGGATGAAGGAGTTTCAGATAAACTGAAACTAAATCCTCAGAAATCTGAAGACTGATTTTTATCAGGTCTTAAGATTCTGGAGCACTTGAAGCAGATCTTGAGCCTTTTCTGAAGTCTTTGAAAAACTCTAAGCAAATTGCTCAGGAGACTTGAGAATGGAAGATGATTGCTCTGGGCTTTTTGCTTCAGGAAAACTTTTCTTCTTCTTGTAGTGAGATTGTTGAAGAGCTGCTCTGATGATGCTTGAGCGAATGAATAATCTTTCTCTGTGTCTGTTACTGCATCTTTTCTGAGAGCAGAATTTCTTTTAAATATGTCTTCACGTTTTCCTTTGAAACGGCTCTATTGATTTGAATTTTCGAGCCCTGCAGCAGATTATCTCAAAATAGAATATAGCAATAGGAATAGAATGACCTATTAACTTTCTGTCAGTCCCAATAAGGAAATAAATGAATAGGGAAATATCTCAGCATAAAGATTTATCGTTCTTGGAAATAGCATACACCGCCAACGGCTAGAATACAGCCTGGCAATATATTTTGTATAATAAGACAAAATGCTTTATCAAGAATACTGAATCCCGTGATTTATGTTTGACAGAATTTGTAAATAATTCATTTTGAATTTAAGCCATAATTTTAGCAACAAATAACTTCAGAGAATCTTTCTAACCACAAGCTAACACACTTGGAAATAAACCAAGGAATAGCATAAATACAAATAGATAAAATCAGACAGAAAACGTCGAACAGGGGTTCGAAGATCGTCGACCTGCAAACAGATCGTCGACCAATAACAGGAATCTGTCGGACCAGAAATCGTCGACCACAAATCGTCGACCAGCTAATAGATCGTCGACTGGCTAACAGATAGTCGACCAGCGAACAGATCGTCGACCAGCAAATAGATAGTCGACCAGCAAAGGCAAATATCTGTCGAGACAGAAATCGTGAAGCAAGAACACGATCGTCGACCTGATGATGACAGATCGTCGACCATCCTTCAGAGCGTAGTAAGCTTGCTCTGAGATCGTCGACCAACGGTCGACGATAATTGTCTTGACTTCAATGATTCACTAGCCCTGCTATCGTCGACCATTGATCGACGATCGCGAGGCCTCGTTCGACGATGGTCGAACGGAAAAGCCTTAACTACAAAAACATCTAGAACTTCTAACCTAAGCTCTAGGTCAGTTTATAAACTGCCCTAGGGAGACTAAACAAAGTCTAACCATGATCATATATCTTTATATGGATCAAGAGGGGCTGCAAGGGGATCACATAAGCCAAATCACATCTAGGGTACCAACAATCTCCCCCTATTTGGGTTATGTTATCCAATCCAGTTTAAAAGGCTAAAGCAGACAACAACAAATCTAAAGATTAACCAGAAAGATAAAACACAGGCAATACACAGAAAATATATCAAGCATAAATCAGCAGAAATGAAATGTATCAAGCAGATTTATCAGCAAGCTTAGCATCAAATGAGTTTTTAGGTATTGCAGCTGGTTTGAAAATAATTTCTCTGTTAGGGTTTGCTGCTTGTCTCTTGGATAGCATTAGATCATGTTCACCTATGATTTTCTTTTCAGCATAACTAGGTAGAACTGCAGCAGGATGTAGTCTCATGTATTCTTCAGTGTCAAAGGCTTCTGGATTGACTTGAATTCTGCTTAGTTCCTTTTCTCTGAATTCTGACATTGTTGAGTAAGCTGTGGGATCTAATCCTTGAGATTTGGCTCTCTCCATCATGCTTAGAGCAATAGACTCTTTGAATCTTGCCATGGAGGCAATCCTTTCAGCTTCAGTTTTGTCTGATGGAGAGGGAGGTCTATCAGTATCTGTATGAGCTGCAATCTCCATATTCCTTTGAAGAGCTGTAGCAAGTTTGCTTGAATCGAGAGGAATCTGCACAGTCTTCTTAGGATCAATTTGAGCATAGAGAGATCTAGGAGGTGCAAGCTCAATGAACTTTTTGTGGGAATTTTCTGAAAAGACTACTCTTTTTCCTTTAGAATCAGCTGCAGCAGGTTTCTTTAAAGAGGAGGAGGGACCTCTCCTGGGAGGAGAAGGTTTCCTTTCTGGGACTAACTTCTTAGGAGAAGGAGGAGGAGAGAATGTAGGTTGTTGATAAGTCACCTCCTTTATTTGTTCTACGAGAGCATTGTTATTTCTTTTATTTCCTTGTCCTGAACCACTTTGGCTTCCCTGGCCTTGTCTACTTCTTCTCTGATAAGATTGAGAGGGGTTGGAACTGGCTGATCTACCAATTGGAGCAGAAGAGATACTTCCAGAGGCTCCAGCACCAGGAGGTGGAGGAGGGCCTCTGGGGGGGAATTTCTGAACTGGAGAATCATATCTCTTTGTCCTCTTCTTCTCTTTAGTCTGATTCTTTGACAATCTCATCCAGGGTTGGAATTCCTTGCTCTTAGGATCTATTCCCTTCAGAATGTAATAGGGAACATCCTTGTTAGGATTTGCAGTAGAAGGAGCAGGGGCTTTTCTTTTCTTGGAAGCAGCTCTTTTTCTTTTCTTAGAGGAGTCAGAATCATCAGAGTCATCATCATCATCATCAGAATGAGATGAGTCTTTCCCAACATAGTCATCATAGTTTTGTTCAGATGGATCTTTGGCAGCAAGTTCAGCTTTGTCTTTCTTTTCTCTTTCTTCTTTCTCTTTAGCTTCTTCAATGGCATCTTGCCTAAGAAGGGCATCCAGATCAACATTTGGAGCACTTTTCCATAGCTCTGATTCTGGATACAACTCAGGAACTGTCTTGGGGACCAGTTCTGCAATAGAAGGAGTGGGTATAGGATAGGTGAGGATAGGAGGAGAAAAGATGACAGTATCTGCAGGGGCAGATGCTTTCTCTAGAGAGATGGCTAGGGAATCCAGATGATAATTAGCCATCCCTTCAATGTACTCAGAGGCAATGTTCTCAGCCACAAAGGCTATAAATTGTTCTAGGTTTAGAGTACCTGAGCTTGAGTCCATTTCAGTCATCTTGGGAGCACTGTCTGCCCTATCTTGCACTTCTTCAATTTCTTCAGCAGCAGCATCAGCATTTATGGTTGTGCCTGCATGCAAAGAGAGATAGGTTAACAACCAAGTGGGAATAAAATATTCCCCCCAAGGTGAACAAACAACAGGTAATAGATAGGATTACCTGAAGATCTACACAGGATACCACTTTGCATCTAGGAAGGAGGTTATAATTCCTTCTAGATGTTCAGTGACATCAGGGATAGACACCTCTGCAAGGCACAAGAGGAGTGCCATACAGGAAAAGAAAAGAGTATCCTTGACCAAGGGGTCATCAAGGTACTCAGATCTATAAGGGACCATTTTCTCTTGAAAAGAGGGAACAGGAGGAGTAGATGTGAGTGAGGACTCACAGTCTAGGTTAAGATAGGATTCTAAATCTTTATCAGAATCAATAGATTTAGCAGCGTCAACATGCAATGCTGATGTGAGATCATCAGCAGCTGAGATGGAAAGGAAAGAATAAGAAATTAACTCTAAGTTGGAGTTAGAATTAATTAGAATTTTAAATAAAGCTATACCATCAGGTTGAGCAGCAACATTCTCACAAACGTCCATGGGGACTTCCTCAGTTTCTTTTTCAGGAACTTCTTCCTCAGAAGCTAGATTCACTGGAGAGTGAATGTCTTTGTTAGATACAAATATCAAATTGAAGTCCTGATTATAACCTTTGGAGGAAGAATTTTAAGGTTTACCTTCTGGTTCTTTCTCTTGACTCTCTTGAGGTTCTTCAGCAGATCCTTGAAGGGGAAGAGAGGAATTATCCTGAAGGGTCAGGGCATCACCTGAGACCACTTCAACAGACATCTCCCCCTGCATGACTTCAGTGGGGACTGGAGTCATGCATTTTACAGAAGGGGGCTCAGCAGAAGATGAGATGGATTTGATGGCGTCAGTGAGAGAATTGATGGAGGCAATGAGAGGGGCATTGGCAGCCTCAATCATGCTTTGGATGGAGGGAGTGATGAGCTGTACAAGGTGTGCAAGCATTTCAGGGGATATCTGAAATGCTGATGATGTAGAGGTGGATGGAATGGAGGCAGGATGATCTGCCACATGATCAAAGGAATCATGTGGAGATGGGTGAGCATCAACATGAGTGTGGGAGTCATGTTGAGAGAGATGCGAGAGGATGGTAGCAGTCACCATATCAACACTGGCTGAAGCTGCCAGGTGTTGTGGTGTTGGTGACTGGTGTGGAGATGCAGGTGGAATGAGGAATGCATGTTGTGATGGCACTTCAGATTGAGTGGAGGGTAATGCAGGAGATGTAGATGCAGGGGTAAGGAGGGAGGATGAAGGGATTGCTGAGCCTTCCCCAGTAAGCGGGAGAGCGGCCGAATCAGCCCTTGTGTCTGAAGAAGGGTTAGGATCAACCCTGGCTGACTTCTTGATAATCCTCTGAGATTTCTTGAATAGCGAGGGGTCCAACCTCTTGCTGGCATTTACTGCAGACGGTGCAGAAACGAGCAGCAGGGGTGCTTTCACATATAGAAACACACCCAGTACCCTTGCAAGGTTTACCTCTTTCTGATTGTTCTTTCTCCTTATTAGTTCAAATAGAACTTTTCCCCAGGCAATCTGTGCCTTATTCACCAAGGCTGACATCAGGGCAAATTGTTGCCGGTTGATGTTGTCATGAGCAGAATGTTTTCCCAGGATGACCTTGCCCACCAGGTCGGCCAGAAACTTGTATTCTGGAGACAAGTTTATCTTCAGCAGCTTAGCCGGAATCCCTTCGGCATGGCCCATCACAGAGAGCATGCGGCCATATTCCTCTGTGCTTTGCTCATATTCCTCAGAACCTGTTGGCAGTCCAAACAACTCAGTCAAAACTTCAGGAGTCAGAGTGACCTCCTCGCCATTTATCTTTCCGGACATCGCTTCGTCGCTGGAGGACGAGGTGTATACCCATTCACGAATTTCTGGTATATGAATCTTAGGAGAGAATGACATAAATTTCTTGAGGCCTTGGTCTTCGCATAGCTTCAGAATATCTTGGATTGGTTGATCGCATCGGCTGAAAGAATCGAAGTCGACACAGAAGCCAGTGTCGAACTTCATTCCGAACAGAACAGCAGAAGGAATCGCCATAGAATTTGAGAGAAGATGGCGAATCGAGAAGCAAAACAGGGGAGAAGAGAATCGCGCGGGATTAGAGTTCGAGAGCGAATTCTAAGCCAGAAGAAGGAATATGAAAAGACGGAGCGGAAGGACGACGATCTCCAGACCTAAATCGACTATTAGAAACAAATCTGCGATCGTCGATCCCGGAATAAAATCGGTCGTCGAACACAGACCGACGATAGTCAATGTTTGACTAAACAGTAAACATCGACCGCCTACAAGCAAATACCACGATCGTCGATCAATAAATGATGGTCGACGATTCTCCATCCAGCACAGAAAATCTGGCGTCGACCATTGGTCGACGATAGATACCTAAGGAGAGATCGTTGACCAGCTGGTCGACGATTTCTGCCTTACTACAGAACGAGCTGTCGTCGACGATAGTTCTGACCTGGTCGAAGATCGTCGATCAGTCGTTCGACGATTTTAGACAGAAAACAAAACTAACCAAATTTTCACTATTCTGAACCATTAATCATGCCAAGCTGGTTCAGAAAGAACAAATGCTTTTGTTCATCAAGGGGCTTAGTGAAAATATCTCCTCTTTGCAGGTCTGTGGATATAAATTCCATTACTATCTTGTTCTTTTCCACATTATCTCTCAGAAAATGATGTCTAATCTCAATGTGCTTGGTTCTGGAGTGGTGCACAGGATTTTGAGCAATTGATATTGCACTGGTACTGTCACACAGAATTTTTGTGTTTGAGTGTGTGTACCCATAATCCACCAGCTGATTTTGAATCCACAGGATCTGTGAACAGCAACTAGCTGCTGCTATATATTCAGCCTCAGCAGTTGAAGTAGACACAGATGCCTGTTTCTTGCAAAACCAAGAGACAAGTCTCTCTCCCAGGAACTGACAAGTCCCTGAGGTGCTTTTCCTGTCAACTCTACAACCAGCATAATCAGCATCTGAATATCCAATTAATTCAAATCCTGACTCAGCTGGGTACCACAGTCCTAAGTTAGGGCATCCCTTAAGGTATCTCAAAATCCTCTTGAGAAGAGTTAAGTGAGATTCCTTTGGGTTGACCTGAAACCTAGCACATAGGCATGTAGCAAACATTATGTCAGGCCTACTTGCAGTCAAATACAGCAGGGAACCAACAATGGCTCTATAATTCTTTTGATCAACAGACTTGCCATTGACATCAGAATCAATAACTGCATTTGAGGCCATGGGTGTGCTCATTGATGAAGCATCAGACATTCCAAATCTTTTAACCAGCTCTCTGGCATATTTTGATTGAGAAATGAAGATGCCATCAACACTCTGTTTCACTTGGAGACCAAGGAAATAGGATAACTCACCCATGCTGCTCATCTCAAACTTAGAGTGCATTAGTTCAGAGAACCTCTTGCATAGTTTGGGATCAGTAGAGCCAAATATAATGTCATCTACATAGATTTGAACTAACAGTTGTGAGTCCTTATGATGTCTAATGAACAGGGTTCTATCTACTACACCTCTCACAAACTTGTGTTCTAGAAGAAAATTTGCTAAGGTCTCATACCAAGCTCTAGGAGCTTGCTTAAGTCCATATAGAGCCTTTTGGAGTTTGAACACATGAGTGGGTAAGGTTGATGAAACAAACCCTGGTGGTTGTTCAACAAACACTTCTTCCTTTAAATCTCCATTGAGGAAGGCACTCTTCACATCCATTTGGAAGACCTTAAATCTTTTATAGGCAGCATAGGCTAGGAAAATCCTAATGGCTTCTAGTCTGGCTACAGGGGCAAAAGTCTGATCATAGTCTATGCCTTCCTCCTGTCTATAGCCTTGAGCTACTAGCCTAGCCTTATTTCTAACTACTATGCCTTGGGCATCAAGCTTGTTTCTAAACACCCACTTGGTGCCTATGATCCGTTGGCCTCTTGGTCTTTGAACCAAGGTCCAAACTTTACATCTTTCAAACTGGTTAAGCTCCTCTTGCATTGCTATAATCCAGTGGGGATCAAGCTCAGCATCTTTAATGGTTAGGGGCTCAACCTGAGAAAGGAAACAAGCAAACATCACATCTTTGTTGAGTTGATGTCTTGTCTGGACTCCTGCTGAAATGTCTCCAATCACTTGAGATACAGGGTGATCTCTAAGTGTGACAAGATCAGTAGGTTCAACAATGATCTGATCTTCAACAGTTTCAAGATTTAATTCCTCATGTGGAATTTGATCAACTGTTGGAGCAGGTGCTTTAACTTGAGAAAGTTCTACATCAGATTCAGAATCTGAAGAAGCAGCCTGAGGAGTTTGTTGGGGATGATTCTCCTGTGAGAGTCTCAAACCTTCCAAATCCTTACTTACTCCTAGGACTTGCACTGTACTATTAGAGGAAGAGTCCTTCTCCTTATAATACATGACTGTCTCATCAAAAGAGACATGTGCAGACTCTTCTATCTTGAGAGAGGATTTGTTAAGGACCCTATAGGCTTTGCTTACTTGAGAGTATCCTAGAAAAACTCCCATTGATGCTTTTGCCTCAAATTTTCTATGGTATTCTTTGTTATTGTTATGAACAAAAGCAACACAGCCAAATACTCTAAAATAGTCTATTTTAGGTTTCACTTGCTTAAGTAATTCATAGGGAGTCTTACCCTTAAGTTTATGTATCAGACTTCTGTTCAATACATAGTTAGCTGTGCTAACTGCTTCAGCCCAAAAGGACAGAGGCATGTTAGCATCTGCCAACAATGTACTTGCAGCTTCAATTAGGGTTCTGTTTTTCCTTTCAACTACCCCATTTTGTTGAGGAGTTCTAGGAGCAGAGAAGCTATGTTTGATACCTTCCTTCTCACAGAATTCTTGCATAAGAAGAGACTCAAACTCAGTACCATGATCACTTCTGATCAAGGCAATCTGAGTAGAGTACTCACTCTGTATACACTTTAGAAAATCTGTAAGAACCTTGAAGTTATCAGCCTTAGTTCTCAAGAAGAATACCCAAGTGAACCTGGAGAAGTCATCTACAATTACTAGAGTGTAAGACTTCCCTCCAAGACTCTGCACAGCAATAGGACCAAATAAGTCCAAATGTAACAAGTACAGAATCCTGGGAGAATCACTTTTATTAACTGATTTAAAGCTATTTCTTGTTTGCTTTCCTAGTTGACAAGCTTTGCAAAGGCCTTCCTTCTTGTAGGGGCAAGAAGGTAAGCCTCGTACAAGATTGTATTTAGCCAACCTAGAAATGTTTTTCAAGTTTACATGACTAAGTCTCTTATGCCAAAGGGTATTATTACTGGTTACTTCATTAAATAAGCATATTTCAGATTTGGAGGAATTAAAATCTACAACATAAACATTTCCAATTCTAATACCTACTAACACCACAGTATTATTTAAAGAAATATTGCAAACAGTATCAGTAAACCATACCTTGTACCCAGCATCACACATTTGACTTACAGAGATTAGGTTGTGCTTTAGTCCTGAGACATAGGCTACTTTCTTGAAGGTTACAGCTCCTATGGTGAAGCTGCCATACCCTTCAGTCTGTCCACAGCTGGAATCCCCAAATACAACTTTTGGTCCCAGCTTGGCTTTGAAACCTGACAGGTTCTTCTTCTTTCCTGTCATATGCTTTGAGCATCCACTATCCAGATACCATTTGTCATGTATGACTGGATAGGTCTTCACCTGCAGAAAGAACAGTTACACATTGTGGACCCAGGTTACCTTGGGTCCAGTATTCTTTACAAAAGAAAAACTAGATATAAAAGATTTTGCAGGCTTAGATTTATATCCTAAAGGGTGTGATCTCCTAGGTGGGATAATCCATTCAGTTGAAGGATTAAACAACCTGGGGTGGTGATTAGGGTTTGAAGTTCTGGAAGTTTGATTTTTATTTTCCAGCTTAAGTCCAGATCTTCGATCAATGGTCGACGATCGCAAGCCATATCGTCGATCATTTATGGTAGAACGATGTTCTGGATTCCACGATCGTCGATCACTGGTCGACGACTTTTGTAAAGCTAGAAATTTTTTCTTCCTATTCTCTTTCTTAATCTTATTCTGAATTCTCTTGCATTTTTCAATTTCCTCAGTATTCTTTATTCCTGATTCAGAAACAAATTTTACTGGAGTGCTAAATCTCTCCTTTGTGAGGAGGATGGGTTCACTAGATGTAGCACCTAAGCCTAGTTTATCATTACCTACCCTAGTGTTTGCTATACAGGTTATTTCAGATAATTTAAGGCTTCTGCCATTTAATTGTTCTTCTAACCTCTTAGATTTCGCTAGTTCTAATTTTAGGAATGTTATTTCTTCTTTTGAGCTTTCTAATTCCTTTTCTAATCTGATTATTTCAGTACCTTCCATGTCTAGTTCCATTATTTTTAGTCTAAGTGACTTAATTTCTTTTTCAGATAAAAGTAAATCTAAACATAGAGTTTTAAATTTTAGTTTGAACTCAGGAGATGAGAAGTCAAATGAGTCGATTACCTGGTCCTCCATAAAGGAGTCTTCTTCATTGTCTCCTTCTTCTTCAGAATTCTCTGCAGCTGACAGAGAGCTGCAGGCATCAATGGCCATGAGGCAGACCTCTTTGGCTTTCTTTTCTTCTTCTTCTTCAGAATCACTTGAGCTAGAGGAGCAGGTATCCTCTTCTGTTTCACTCCAGGTAGCAGCCACAAATCCCTTGTCCTTCTTCTTGTATTTGTGTGATGAGGACTTGGAGTGGTGCTTCCTGTATTCTTTCTCATGTTTCTTCTCCTTGTACTTCTTCTCTGGACAATCTGGAGCAATGTGTCCAGGCTTGCTGCAAACATAACAAATGATTTCTTTAGATGGAGTCTTGTCATACCTTGGCTTGTCCTCATGCTTGGAGAACTTCTTTCTGAGGTCTCTTCTTCCCATGTTGAAGAACCTCTTGGCAATGAGTGCCAGTAACTCCTCATTTGATTGACTTCCTTCAGAAGTCTCAGCAGCCTTAAGAGCTAGAGAATGCTCTTTCTTTATTGGTGTTGGAGTCTTCACTTCAGTTACAGCAGCTCTACTCTTTAAGGTTTGCTCATATGACCTGAGCTTTCCCAACAGAGCTTCTGTGGAGAGTTCCACAGTATTTCTTCCATCCTTGATGGGCCATATCCTTGAGTCCCATGAGATGGGAAGGCACATCAGGATCTTGTCATTGACTTCTGACAAGGTTATCTCCTTGTCTAAAGACCTCAGTTCACTTATTATTGAACTGAGTCTTGTGTACATGGTGTCAATGTCTTCAGCATCATCCTTCTTGAAGTTTTCATACTGAGAGGTGAGATTGGATCTCCTGTCCTTCCTCTCATCAGCTGAGCCAGCAACTATGTGGTTGAGGGAATCCCACATAGCTTTGGCTGAGGTACATTCAGCCAGCTTCTGGAATATCTCATCAGACATTGTCTGAGCTAGGATATTCATTGCTTTAGCATCAGCTGCTTTTGCCTTCTTGTAAGTTTCATTGTAGTCAGGTGGTGGCACAGCACTGAGATCAGCAGAAGTGGAAGCAGCAGCAGGCCTAGCAGGTGGTCCTGTCAAAATAGAAGAAAAAATATCTTCATCAATAGAATTCATGTATAGTCTTATCCTGGCCTTCCATATGCCAAACTTGGACAAGTTGCATACAGGAGGTCTGGTGCTTGAATAATCTTTAGACTGGGCCATGTGTGAAAGTGTTTGTAAATGGTATCAGGAAACAACTTATCACAGGATCTTTTAACTCAGGTGTTAGCCTGTATGAACAGCTAACCTCCCTCTGATACCAATTGAAAGTGAGGGGATAAGTTGTAAACTACTCTAGAGGGGGGGTGAATAGAGTATTCAAAATTTTATGAACACTTAGTCAGCTCACTTAGAGTATATTTGCGGAATAGAAAATCTGATACTTGAACCCTAAGAGCCTAACACAGTGATGTGCACAAGTGAGAGAGTTAATCTGAAATTTCAGTTTAACTAAAAGCCTATCACAGCAACTAGCAATCCTAGGTAGTTCTATCACAGCCACAGAATAAACAAATCAGCAAGAACCAGAGAGACACAGGATATATAGTGGTTCCCTTTAAATAGGTACATCCACTCTTCTACCACCCTGGTAGGAATCCACTACAGGTTTTTGCTAAGGTGCCCTGCCACCAATGATCTGATTCAGGTAGATCAAACAGACCCTTTGAGCTTTTGATAAGGATGCTCAACCACAGGTTGTTGATAAGGTGCCCTGTCACCAACGTTCACTTTTGAAGAGGTGTGAACAAACTCTTTTTACAAAGGGGTTGAGAGGGTTAGATTATCTTCTCTGTTTTAAATACAGATTAGAGAAGATTTGTGGATTCTCTAAAGAATCAAAGTCTCCCCCTGGCTCAGTGGAAGTCCAGGGAAAGCCTTTGCTTCAGGATGAAGGAGTTTCAGATAAACTGAAACTAAATCCTCAGAAATCTGAAGACTGATTTTTATCAGGTCTTAAGATTCTGGAGCACTTGAAGCAGATCTTGAGCCTTTTCTGAAGTCTTTGAAAAACTCTAAGCAAATTGCTCAGGAGACTTGAGAATGGAAGATGATTGCTCTGGGCTTTTTGCTTCAGGAAAACTTTTCTTCTTCTTGTAGTGAGATTGTTGAAGAGCTGCTCTGATGATGCTTGAGCGAATGAATAATCTTTCTCTGTGTCTGTTACTGCATCTTTTCTGAGAGCAGAATTTCTTTTAAATATGTCTTCACGTTTTCCTTTGAAACGGCTCTATTGATTTGAATTTTCGAGCCCTGCAGCAGATTATCTCAAAATAGAATATAGCAATAGGAATAGAATGACCTATTAACTTTCTGTCAGTCCCAATAAGGAAATAAATGAATAGGGAAATATCTCAGCATAAAGATTTATCATTCTTGGAAATAGCATACACCGCCAACGGCTAGAATACAGCCTGGCAATATATTTTGTATAATAAGACAAAATGCTTTATCAAGAATACTGAATCCCGTGATTTATGTTTGACAGAATTTGTAAATAATTCATTTTGAATTTAAGCCATAATTTTAGCAACAAATAACTTCAGAGAATCTTTCTAACCACAAGCTAACACACTTGGAAATAAACCAAGGAATAGCATAAATACAAATAGATAAAATCAGACAGAAAATGTCGAACAGGGGTTCGAAGATCGTCGACCTGCAAACAGATCGTCGACCAATAACAGGAATCTGTCGGACCAGAAATCGTCGACCACAAATCGTCGACCAGCTAATAGATCGTCGACCGGCTAACAGATAGTCGACCAGCGAACAGATCGTCGACCAGCAAATAGATAGTCGACCAGCAAAGGCAAATATCTGTCGAGACAGAAATCGTGAAGCAAGAACACGATCGTCGACCTGATGATGACAGATCGTCGACCATCCTTCAGAGCGTAGTAAGCTTGCTCTGAGATCGTCGACCAACGGTCGACGATAATTGTCTTGACTTCAATGATTCACTAGCCCTGCTATCGTCGACCATTGATCGACGATCGCGAGGCCTCGTTCGACGATGGTCGAACGGAAAAGCCTTAACTACAAAAACATCTAGAACTTCTAACCTAAGCTCTAGGTCAGTTTATAAACTGCCCTAGGGAGACTAAACAAAGTCTAACCATGATCATATATCTTTATATGGATCAAGAGGGGCTGCAAGGGGATCACATAAGCCAAATCACATCTAGGGTACCAACATTTTCTCATCTTGCTTTCCACTAGGTCTGCAACACCTACAAAAAGAACAAGCCTGTACCAAACATAATACCTTAGGGAGTACCTGAAGCTATTCTAAGTTCAACATACCCAAATCAATTTTGAAGGTGTTGAACTTGGCTTCATCTAGTGACTTAGTGAAGATATCAACCACTTGCTTGTAAGTGGAGACATACTCTAGGCAAATGTCTTCTTTCTAAACATGCTCTCTAATAAAATGATACTTAATTTCTATGTGTTTAGTCCTGCTATGTGAAACAAGATTCCTAGAAATAGAAATTGTACTAGTAGAATCACAATATAGAGGAGTTTTACTTCTCTTAATGTCATAGTCTTCAAGCTGATGTTGTATCCACAATAATTAAGCATAGCAGCTACCTGCTGCAATGTACTTTGACTCTGTAGTGGAGATAACAACACTAGTCTGCTTCTTGCTGCTCCATGACACCAGTAGGGGTGCAAGCGGTTCGGTTTGGAACTAAACTGAAACCGAACCAATGTTTATTGGTTCGGTTCGGTTTTTTGGTCGGTTTACTCGATTCGGTTTTCGGTTTTTCAGTTATACTATTTAAAATAATTGTATACTTAAATATCTCAAGAAAATTTAAAAATGACATGATAAATAAAAAAAAATATCATCAAACTTTATTTACATATGATATATTACAGCTAATAGCTCATATTATATTAAAAAAATTATGATTTGATATTTTTATTGCATTACAAAAATTTATTTTGGTTCAAATAATATAAAAATTATTAAGTTGATATAATTTGTGTACATTATTTAGTTAATAAAAATAGTTAAAAAGTTGTTATTAGTAATATTTTTACATGTATTATTAGTCGGTGCGGTTCGGTTTTTCAGAGAGGAAAACCAAAACCAAACCGAGTCGTTCGGTTCGGTGTAAAATCGGTTCGTTTTGGGCGGTTCGGGGCAGTTTGGTCGGTTTTCGATTTTTCATGCACACCCCTAGACACCAGTCTTCCAACTAGGAATTGACATGTACTAGTGGTACTTTTCCTGTCTTCCTTGCAGCCTGCAAAAATCTTTATTTGAAAATCCAGTTAATGCAAAATCTCTATTCCTAGGGTACCATAGACCAAGATCTGGTGTCCCCTTAAGATATCTTAAAATTATCTTTGCAGCAGAATAATGAGATACTTTAGGGCATGCCTGATACCTAACACTGACACATGTAGCATACATGATGCCAAGCCTACTAGCAGTCAAGTATAGAAGGGAGCCAATTATCCCTCTATACAAAGACTCATCAATATATTTTCCTGCCTCATCTTTGCCTACAAGCATACTTGACCCCATTGGAGTTCTCATGGTGGAGGCATTCTCCATACCATATTTCTTAATTAACTCCCTTGTGAACTTAGACTGGGATATGGACAAGCCATCATCAGTCTGTCTTACTTGGAGTCCCAAGAAGAATTTTAGCTCACCCATGCTGCTCATCTCAAACTTTCCTTGCATAAGTTTGTCAAACTTCCCTTGCATAAGTTTGGCAAACTTCCTGCAAATGTTGTTTTCAGTAGATCCAAAGATAATGTCATCGACGTATATCTTGATTAGGATGATCTTGCCCTTATATTTCCTTAGGAATAAGGTCTTATCTATTTTCCCCCTTGAGAATTTGTTCTCAATGAGGAAAGTAGACAATATTTCATACCATGCTCTAGGGGTTTGCTTCAACCCATATAAAGCTTTCTTAAGCTTGTAAACAAAATTAGGAAAGTGAGGATCTACAAAACTTGGTGGCTGATCTACATATACTTCCTCTTTTAAGTCTCCATTCAGGAATGCTTACTTCACATCCATCTGGAAGACTTTGAATTTTTGATAGACATCAAAAGCAAGGAATAACCTTATGCTTCTAGCCTTGCTACTGGGGCAAAGGTCTGATCAAAATTTATTCTTTCTTCTTGCTTGTATCCTTTTGCCACCAATCTAACCTTGTTTTTGACAATAATGTCATTCTCATCTAGCTTGTTCCTGTAGATCCACATTGTTCCTATGATATTATGTCCCTTTGGTCTGGGAACCAGCTTCTAGACTTTACACCTTTTGAACTTGTTCAGCTCTTCTTGCATAGCTCAAATACAGTAAGAGTCTTTGATAGCCTCTTCAAGCTTCTTGGGCTTTATTTATGATAGGAAGATTGAACATAGAGCTGTGTTGATGCTCTTGCTCCTTATCTTGACACCATGTCTTGCATCACCAATGATTTGGTGTGCTGGATGGTCCCTCAAATGTCTCTCAGCTGGAGGCATCCTTGCTTCTACATGCTGTTCTGCATTATTCTCAGCTGGCTGAACTTCATTGTCTTCAGCTAGCTGTACTGCATTGTTTTCAGCTGACTGTTCTTTATCCTCAGCTTATGAGTCTTGAGCTCCCACTAGACAACACCCATCTTCTTCCTTATCTTATCCTGCTTGATCCATTTCCCTGATGGTAAGCTTGTCCATCACATCCTTTAAACCTGCAGAACTAGAAGAGGTGCTTGGAAGCTCACAGTTAATTAAGTTTGACTCATCAAAGACAACATGTACTGATTCTTCTACAACTTGAGTAGTCAAGTTATAGATCTATATGCCCTACTATTATTGATGTACCCAACAAATATCCTTTCTTGGGACTTGGCAGAAAACTTAGTCACATAGGACTTACCATTATTTAGAACATTATACTTGCTACCAAAAATCCTGAAGTAGGATATGTTTGGTTTTCTGCCTTTCAGAATCTCATAGGGAGTCTTCTTGTGGATTTTGGTGATGGAAGCCCTGTTAAGGACATGACATGCAGTGTTTACTACCTCAGCCCAGAAATATTCTGGAAGAAATGTGTCACTTAACAAGGTTCTACCAGCCTCTATGAGAGTTCTATTTTTTCTCTCAGCAATCCCATTTTGCTGGGGTGTTCTAGGAGAGGAGAACTCTTGATGAATCCTAAGCTCTTCACATAATCTTATCATGCATTCAGACTAAAACTCAGTCTCATGGTTACTTCTGATTTGGAACACAGTACTGTTAAGTTCATTCTGAATTTTCCTAACAAATGTCTGGAAGACATCAGGGGTTTCAGATTTCTTCCTTAGAAAGAACACCCAGGCAAATCTGGAAAATTCATCAACAACCACAAGGGTTTAGACTTTCCTACCTAGACTATGAACTGACATAGGACCAAATAGATCCATATATAGGAGGTATAAACACATCACTGAGTCTTTGGTATCAAGGCTCTTGAAGGAGGTCCTGGTCATCTTGCCCTTTTGGCATGCTGAGCAGATACCCTCCTTGATGCACTTCACCTTAGGACTATTTCTCACTAACTCTTCACTAAAGAGTTTGCCTATGGTCTTGTAATTCAGATGAGCTAGCCTCTTGTGTCATTGGACACAATGTGAAGCTTTCTCATATGCAACTAGGCATATAGGAGAGTCCTTACTCTCACAAACAAAATTAAGACAATAAACATTTTCTCTCCTAGTGCCTGTCAAGATGACCCCTTTGTCACTTGAACTCCTAATTTGACACTCATCCTTGAGGAAAGAAATGTCATAGCCAAGATCACATAGTTGGCTTATGCTTATCAGGTTATGTTGCAAACCTTTCACATAAGCTACTTGTGTGATAATGATTATGCCATTAGATATCTTACCAAACCCTTTGGTTACTCCTTTTCTGAACCACCAAAGATGACATTGGGTCTATTTTCAACTAGAGTGTACTCCTTCAGCATGCTCCTTGTTCCAGTCATGTGCCTGGAACATCCACTGTCCAAGTACCATACAGGGGTATGGCCACTTGGACTTACCTGCAACAAATAAATCATCTTTCCTTAGGACCCCAATTTTTATTGGGTCCTAGGTGCAGGTTAGACTAAAATTGAACATGCATAACTGCAGCTCTTCTGACAGGTAAGCTGGCATTATCTCTCTGGACACTCTTATTGTATCAACAATCAATTGCATAGTGGCCCACTTTGCCACAACACCAACACTTATAAATATTGTACCTTCTTTTAAGGGCTGGCTTTACAGTATAGTAGTCAACAGCTCTCATTCCAGCAGGTACAATAGCCTTTTTCTTAAGTCTTCCAGCCACAACCTGATTTGGGATTTGTCTGGCAGCAGAGGTACTAGGGATATCTGGGACCCTATCAACAACTACCTTCTTTTCAGAGTGCAAGCTCCTGATAGCTTCAAATATACCCAAGTCTTGTGTGCTGACAGACTTTCCTTTAATCTGATTTTGGACTGGCAGACTTTGAAAATGGGTTGCAGCCTTATTTTTGAGTGTTGTGGCTAGTACACCAAACACAAATGGTCCAGGATGGGCAATTTGGATTTCTTCATGGGCTGTCTTGTAGGCACAAACACCCTTGCCATTCCTAACACCATACTCCCAGTGACCATGAATGCTCTCATGATTATACCTGTTAGATGGTAGTGCCACTTTCCTGAAAGGAATTTGAGGCTTGGAGGCTAGTGGCTGCACTAGAGCTTTGCCTTTCCTTTTGGAATAGACAGCCTTAGTTCTCCCTTTAAATCCTAACCCCTTATTACCCATTTGGGAGGAGAAGGAATCAATCAAAGGCAATACTAAACATGGTTTTGAGAACTTAGCCACTAGCTCCTTCTCCTTTTGGAGTTTACCTTCAAGATTCATAATGTGATTATTTTTTAAGGTGATTGTGTCCATCTGAATAACATTGATGTTTTCCAGCTTGCTTACTTCATTTATCTTCAGGTTCAACATGTTTGCTGAGTCTGAAATAGCCAGCTTCAGAGAGGTAATCTCCTCAGCCTGTTTTTTGGCTAGGAGCCTGCTTCTCTTTAGTGCTTGTAGGAGTTCACCATAATCATCAATCCATTGATTGACATCTCCTTCAAATTCAGAACCATCTTCATCTCTTGATGCAAATGCTTCTGACTCTAGACTAGTTACATAATCTGACATAGAAGGTGTAGAGCGTACCTTACTAGGGCCAGGCTGCTCCTGGATGAGTCCTTCCTCAGTCAAAGCCATCATCCCAAGGAAATGGCTGACTTCTTATCCTCCTTCAGATCTGGCAGCATCATCAGCTTCTCTAGTGATTGCAGCAAGCATCTCTAATAAGTCTACTTCTACAGACTCTTCTTTAGCAGTAAATAGCCCAATGTAGGCTTCAACTTCATCTATCTCTTCTGACTCTGATGATGAGAGTCAGTCCAGCTCTTTTGCTTCTTGGCAATAAAGGACTTCTCCTTCTTTCCCTTCTGTTGATGTTCCTTCTTTCCACCAACATCCTTTCTTTTGACAGGGCAGCCGGCTATGACATACCCTGGCTTGCTGCAACAATAATACACCACTTTAGAAGAAGTATGTTTACTTGGTTTAGAGCCATACATGTCCTTTTTAGAGGATTTATTATTGCCCTTGTAGTAATCTTCCTTGGGATAAGAAGAAGAGGATGGCCAGCTTCTCCAGTGCTTCTTCTTCATAAATTTCTGAAATTGCCTAGAGAAGGCAGCAAAGTCTTCATCAGAAATGTGGCAGTCTGATGTGCTGGTTTCTGAGCTTTCTGACTCAGAATCAGCAACTCTCCTTGGTGGATAAGGAATCTTTCTCTCGCTCTTCCTTATGGCTTCAGCTTTGAAGGCCACTGACTTGTCTTTGACTGTAGGCTTGCTGATTTTCTCCTCCTCCTTTCTAGCAGTCAGCTGAATTTCATAAGACAGTAGCTTTCCAAATAGGGTTGGTGGATGAGTGTCTGCAAGTCTGACCACTTTTTTGATGACATAGATTTTTGTGTCCTTGTCTTTAGTTAAAGACCAGAGGAACTTGTCATTCAATTCATAAGTGCTGAAGACTATGCCATATATCATCAGCTCATTCACAATTCTGAAAAACTTCTCATAGCACACAACAATATCATCTTACTTGTCCTGCTTAAAGCTTTCATACTCTTGATTGAGCATGGACTTCCTGTCCTCCCTCACTTATTCAATCCCCTCAATGTAGACAACTAGTGTGTCTCATATCTCCTTAGATGTCTTGCAGTGAACTAGGTTTTGGAATGTTATGTCATCTTTGACACTAAAAATAATGTTTTGTGCCCTCTTATCCAATGTAGCTAAGATGATTTCATCTTTAGTCATCTCAGAATACTGCTTTGGAGTCTTTAGATTTGCATCAAGGACTGTTGTCTTCGTTAGGATGAAGGTTCCTTCCTGTACTGTGATGTATATCCTAGGATCAGATGCTTCCATGAAAATTCTGACCCTTTCCTTCCAGATGCCAAAGGTCTCCTTCCTGCAAAGAGGAAGTTTCATGGATCCAAGTTCTTTATAATTCTCACTTGAACCCATTTTGGCCCTCTGATAGCTGCCCCTGGAGATCAACTCAGACTATTAAGTCTCTCTTGAGCGACCTCCCTCTGATACCACTTGAAAGTCTAGATTTCAAGAACACTAATTACCTAGAGGGGGGGGGGGTGAATAGGTCTAATATTTAAAAATAAGGCAACTTATTGATTAAAATCACAGCACATCAATCTTATCATAACCAATACCAGCACAGTATACAACATAGTACACAGAGATTTATAGTGATTCCCCAATTGATGGGTACATCCACTTTACCCCTTCGCCTATCTAACAGTATACTAGATTCAGCCAAACTTCCTTCTATCTTTCACAGATCCTCAGATCTTACAGTTCAGAGCCCAACATGCTCCTACAACTCAGACGCAAGCCCTACCACTCAGATCACCAAGATCCTACAACTCAAGTTCTTTCCAAGAACTCTACCTCAGAGTGACTCCACACTCCTATAGCTCAAGAAATCCTGCCCTACCTCAGTGTGAATCCACACACCTACAACTCAGGTAACTTCTGCCCTACCTCAGACTTTATAACACAGGATTACAACTCAGGCCCTTGCCTTATCACTCAGATTCAAAATGAATCTTATAGAAATATTCAAGATAATGAATTACAGACACCAGAGAAAATTCTTTGTGCATGTCTACCTGGACCGAGCAGATGTCAACGCTAACTTTGTCTTCACACCAACAAGATGATACAACGATCTTGAAATGATGTCTGGCTTGTTCTGGAATCAACTAGCAGATGAATCTGCTTCTTCTTCTTCAGGAATATCTTCGGATCTTGACTGAGCAGATTTCAGCCCTTCCTTCTTTTTTGATCCAGCGAATTGATCTTCAGATTCTGGCTCAGCTTGGATCGAGAAGATAACTTCAGCTAGGTCACGCCTAGGCTGATTCGTCTCTCTCAGAGGATTACTTTGAACCTGCTGGAGTGGATGATGATTGCACCAGCAAACTCATAAGCCCTTCAGATTTGAACTTGAGGTTCTTTGCTTCTGCAATAATGGCGGATGAAGACGACGAACTCCGCTTCTCATTTTTTTTGAAAGTTAATCAGAAATTAATCCAATAATCTTCATCATTATAGATCTCGATCACTTCTGCTATTTGTAATCTCGTCACATTGGCGAGATGATCGACACATGTCTTCGTTTAAACGGTGGTTAAAACCTCAGCTTTATTAAATATAGATCCACTGTATACTGACGACGACGTTAATGTCGATTTGCATCGAATATTAACTTTGTTGACTTTGTTGAGTCAGCATCATTCTAGACTTAGGCAAAATAAACTAACTTTTCTGAAATCCTGCGTTCGCTGAACTTCAAGCTCAGCTCGACGAAATCTGAGCTCAGCTTGACGAAATAGTGAAGCTGAGATCAACGAATTCTCTCAACCCAGTTCTTTCTTCAGGTGAAGGCTGAGGTCGACAAACTTTGAGCTCAGTTCGACGAAATAGTGAAGTTGAGATCGACGATTCTCTCAGCCCAGTTCTTTCTTCAGGTGAAGGCTGAGTTCGACAAAATCTCTAAACTCCGTTCGATGAAATCTGAACTTCGGTCGATGATTCTGATAGCTGAGTCCTTATAGGTAAAAGATGAGATCGACGAATTCTCTGAACTCCGGTCGACAAAAGCTAAGATCAGCTCGACGAATGGTAAACTCAACGATTCTGTACTTAGATTTATTTTTGCTCTGCTAGGCGTTGAGAGCGTTGAGTGTATATCCCTCACTCAACGTTTTTCCCTTAGACTATATTCTTCAGCTTTCTGCCTGATGGCGTTGAGAGCGTTGAGTGCATAAGCTTCACTCAACGATTCTGGACTTAGCTGATTTTTTTGATTCTTCATAGTAAGGCTATGACAGGATAACCTTGAAAGTTCACCTAGTGTCAACTACCTTCACCTATGGGGGGGTGGGGAATAGGTGTCTTGCAGCGATTTTAGCGGAATTAAAATTCAACTTGCACAAGTAAACAAAACAACAAAGCACAAACAGACACAAGCAGTTATAGTGGTTCCCCGATTTGGGTACGTCCACTTTACTCCTTCGACCTATCTCCCAACAAGGGATGACTCGATCACTTCACCAACCGGATTGAAATCCAATCCTCACACTAACGGAAGGAACCCTTCCAAATAAAGGAGTCACCACTCCTCCACCACGGGTTGCACCCAACCCTGACAACGAGGAACCTACGTTCCATTACAACAAAAATAAAATGGAATGTATAAAATATACAAACTACTTATGGAGTGCTAGGTGTCCCTCTTCGTTCGATGACGCGTTCTTGACGAAGATGAAGAGTCCACGACCTTAGCTCTCACTTAGAATGAATCTCCACGAAACCGGTGGCGGCAAGAAGAGCGGCGGCTTGGCGTTCGGGATCGGCGGCGGCAAGAAGTGCGGCGACTGAGCTTTAGAGATCCAACCTTCGTAGCTATGCTGGCAAGGTCTACCAACGGTCTTCCTTGGATCAATCGTCTCGATCGATTCGGAAAGGGAAGGTATTCCCGATCTACAAACCAAGAGACAAAGGATCTCAAGAAGGACACGTGAGACGCGTTGCTTGGCAAAGCTTCTGTCGCCGGAAGATCAGGAGGTATCCACGATCAACGGCGGCGACTAACTTGCCGAGCGGCGATGACGGCGGCGGAAGAGAAATCCGTGATCTAGGTCACGTAGGCGGCTCGGTTTTCTTTCTTGTGTATTCATGTCAGTAATGATCGAAATACAACAGTATTTATACTGTAGGTCATACATTATGACCGTTGTGGGCCCCACCAGTAGAAACCCTAAGTCCGGTTCAAAACAGTGCCTGAATATTTGGACCGGTCCAGCGAGCAGAAGAAATTCGTCTAAGGCAAATTCGGCGAGAATCATTGGTGATTCTCGACGAATCGACGAGAATCACTTATGATTCTCGCCGAATTCTACTTGGCAGAATTCTGGCTGAAGATCTTGCCATCCGGAGAGAATCGGCGAGACTCATCATTCATTCTCGACGAATCGGTGAGAATGCAAAGTCATTCTCGACGATTCGGCGAGAATCAACTAGTGATTCTCGACGATTCTGCCTTAAGCAGAAAACAAGACGGCGTTGAGACAGCCGGCTGCAATCGGCAAGAATCAGCGAGTGATTCTTGACGAGTCGGCGAGAATCACTTAGTGATTCTTGACGATTTCTACTTAGACGATTTTTCATCTTTCCACCCTTGAGCTGCTCTTTGGCCCATCCTTGCTCCTTGTCTGCTCTTTATCTTTCTCAGCCCTGTACTTGAAAGTAAGTACACTCTAATAGAGAGAGTACACGTAGGCCAACACACTGATCTGCTCAACGAGGGATTACGTTGCGCAGACCCGTGTATATTGACCCACTGCACCCTGACATTGGTGTGTACTTAGCGTGGAATAACTACAAGCACAACTTGAAAACAAATGATCAAATACAATGTCAATTCACCTTAGCTGGTCCAGGGGCTTCTTCAAATTAGGTACATTGTGGATACAATACCCAACAATCTCCCCATTTTTGAAGAAGCCTAAACCCTACAAGCTAAGGTGAATATAACGGATTGAAGAAAAACATAAACTGAATAATCAGTTGAGAAAGAATTTCCATACCATTATCTTTAGAGCATACTTTGCGAGAGCACCTTAGCCCTTAGCACCTTAGCCGAGAGGGCAAGCACCTTAGCCCTTAGCACCTTGGCCCTTAGCACTTTAGCCGAGAGGGCAAGCACCTTAGCCCTTAGTACCTTAGCCGAGAGGGTAATCTCCCCCTTTTTGGCTTCTACAAATTTTGGACTTTAGCACTTGTCACCATGCTCCCCCTCAGTTCTTGCACCTGTGCTTACACTTGAGATCCTAGCAGATGATCCCCCTAGATGCACGAGCCCGGAGCTTCTGTAGTCTTCATTCCTCATAATTTAGCATCCCCAGTTCAGTTTTGAAGAGACTGAACTTGGCCTCGTCTAGGGGCTTTGTGAAAATATCTGCAATCTTCTAATCTGTGGGAACATAGCAGAGAGAGATGTCCTTTTTTTCACGTGCTCCCGAATGAAGTGGTAGCGCACTTCAATATGCTTTGTCCTGCTATGCGATACAAGATTGTTCGTAATGGCAATTGCACTAGAGGAGTCGCAGTACATTGGTACTTCCTTGAACTGAAGGTCATAGTCTGCTAACTGGTTTCTGATCCATAGTAGTTGTGCGCAACAGCTGCCTGCCGAGATATATTCAGACTCAGCTGTGGAGGTTGCTACACAATTCTGCTTCTTGCTGTTCCATGAGATAAGCCTTCTTCCGAGGAATTGACACATCCCGGAAGTGCTTTTCCTGTCATCCCTACTCCCTGCAAAATCAGTATCTGAAAAACCTATTAGCTCGACATCATTGTTTCTCGGGTACCACAAGCCAAGATTAGGGGTACCTTTAAGGTATCTAAGAATTCGCTTTGCAGTGATATAGTGAGATTCCTTAGTGTTCACCTGATATCTGGCACAAACACATGTGGAGAACATGATATCCGGTCTACTTGCAGTAAGGTAGAGCAGGGATCCAATGATGCTTCTGTATTTGGTTTCATCAAAAGGTTTCCCTTTCTCATCCTTATCCAGACACATAGTGGATCCCATTGGAGTCCTCATCGAGGTTGCATTCTCCATTCCGAATTTCTTGAGGAGTTCATTTGTGAACTTCGTCCGAGAAATGAAGATTCCATCCTCAGACTGTTTTACTTGAAGTCCTAAGAAATACTTTAGCTCTCCCATACTGCTCATTTCAAACTTTCCTTGCATAAGTTTAGAAAACTTTTTGCAAAGATTGTTGTCCGTTGAGCCGAATATAATGTCATCGACATAGATTTGCACCAGTAAGATCTTGTCTTTGACTTCCCTAAGAAACAATGTCTTATCTATTTTTCCTCTAAAGAACTTGTTCTCAAGAATAAAGCTAGACAAGGTCTCATACCAAGCTCGTGGAGCTTGTTTTAAGCCATATAGAGCTTTATTAAGAAAGTATACATGATTAGGATAAGTAGGATTGACAAAACCTAGGAGTTGAGCGATGTATACTTCCTCTTTCGGGTCTCCATTCAAGAATGTCGATTTCACGTCCATCTGATAGACTGTGAATCCTTTGTGAGAGGCATATGCTAGAAACAGTCTGATTGCCTCGAGCCTTGCAACCGGCGCAAACGTTTGGTCGAAGTCGATCCCCTCCTCCTGTCTGTATCCTTGAGCCACCAGTCTGGCCTTGTTCTTGATGATGATCCCATGTTCATCCAGCTTATTTCTGAAGATCCACTTGGTGCCAATCACGTTCTGCGTCTTTGGTCTGGGAACCAGCGTCAAGAAGTTGCATCGTTCGAATTGATGCAGCTCATCTTGCATGACCAATATCCAAGACGCATATTTGTTTGCTTTGTCGAACTTCTTTGGCTCAACCTGCGACAGGAAGATAAAATGCAGAAACTCGTTAAGTGTACCTCGGCGAGTTCTGACACCGTCTCGAGGATCTACGATGATTTGATTTCTGGGATGATCCCTCACGTGTTGGAGCTCTAGTAGTCTTGCATCAAGAGCTCTGGCATTTTCTGGGGCTCCTTCCTCTTCAGGGAGGACTACTCCATCCTGACCGTCATCATCTTCGATCGGCGTTGAGGTGGAGACCTTGACGTACTTTGGAGTTGCATCTTTATTGGGCTCATCCAGGTGTAGCTGTTCGATTCTTGAACCTGCATCTTCAATAAAACTACTGGAAGAATTGCAATTAAGCAAGCTTCCTTCATCAAATACAACATTTATTGATTTCTCTACCACTAGGGTTTTCTTATTGAAGACCCTATAAGCCCGACTATGGCTACTATAGCCCATGAATATGCATTCGAAGCATTTTTCACCAAACTTAGTATGCGGGTACTTCCCGTTATTCAGTACATAACATCTACAGCCAAAGATCCTAAAATAGGACATGGTTGGCTTCCTGCCTTTCAGTAGCTCATAAGGCGTCTTATGATGACTCTTGTTGATCAAGGCCCGGTTTTGTACATGACAAGCTGTATTGACAGCCTCTGCCCAGAAATATTCTGGGAGAGAAGCGTCATTCAACATTGTCGCGTAGGCTTCAATGAGCGTTCTATTTCTCCTCTCCGCAACTCCATTCTGCTGAGGAGTGCGCGGGGAGGAAAACTCATGAAAGATACCAAGTTCTTTACAGAACTCTGTCATAGTACCAGACTCGAACTCTATTCCATGGTCACTTCTGATTTTGACCACGGAGCAGTTAAGTTCGTTCTGAATCGTCCTGACAGAACTGGTGAAGATGTCAAACGTATCAGACTTGCATTTTAAGAAGAACACCCAAGTAAACCGAGAGTGATCATCAACAATCACTAGCATATAAGACTTGCCTCCCAAGCTATGAACTTGTATTGGACCAAACAAGTCCATATGCAGAAGATAAAGACATCTGGAGGAGTCTTTGTCAACGATGCCCTTAAAGGTAGCCCGAGTCTGTTTTCCCTTCTGGCATGCAGGACAGGGGCTATCTTTGATGCACCTAATGATGGGAGCATCCCTTACTAAGTTTTTAGAAAACAACATACTAATTGTCTTGAAATTAATATGTGCCAATCTCTTAGGCCATTGTTCACAAAGAGATGCACTGCCTGTTGCTACTAGGCATACGGGGGTAGATGAATCTAAACTAATAAAATCTAAGCAGAAGATATTTCTGCTCCTAATGCCTGTTAATACCGTCTCCGAAGAGGCACACGATATTATCAGGCATTTATTCTTGCAAAACTTAACGCCATAACCTTTATCACATAACTGCCTTACACTGATCAGGTTATGATTTAACCCTTCAACGTAAGCCACGTCGGTGATAGAAATTATACCGTTGGAAATCATACCGTAACCCCTGGTGACTCCTCGATCTGATCCCCCAAAGATGACTTTGGGTCCATTCTCGACTAGAGAGTAATCACGCAGCAGGCTTCTTATCCCGGTCATATGCCGGGAGCATCCACTGTCCAAGTACCATATGGGAGTTTTGGTGGCCTTTGGACATTCCTGCAAAACAGAATTAATTTCCCTTAGGACCCCAATCGAACTTGGGTCCTAGATTCCTCGTTAGCATACTCCACCTCGGATGGTTAGCCCTACGAGTGGTCTGCCTCGCATTGCAAATATGAGGAGTCTCGTTATTCCTCGGATTAAACCAACAATCCACGGCAAAGTGACCAATTTTGCCACAGCACCAGCAGTCAAATCTGTTATACTTTCTCCTAGGCACCTGCTTCACCCTTGGAACGGAAGGTTCAGCCGGGGCCTTGGACCTGGAGGTGGAGGCATCATGATGACAACAGTCGCATGATTTATTCACCTCATGGTTTCTCAGTGTAACAGGCTTGGCTTTGGGTTCTTGCTTCCTATTATGGCCGCTAGAGAAGTGGCCATAATCCTCCATTTGAACTTCCTCATAAGGTGCCTTGAAGACACTCTCGCCAAAGTTGCGGGGGAAGGCCCACCCCTCATACCGGCTCTTGGGCTTTTCAACCGAGGGCCGGAAGAAGTGGCCATAGGTTGACTCAAAGTCCTGTTCATTGCAGGGAAAGCCAGGCTTCCTGAATACAACAGGGTTGAGTGGGGCCTTTCCCTTTTCTGCAGTAGAGGCCTTCTTAGCAGCCTTATTTTTCCTCTGCTTTTTGTTTCTCCCGTATGATTTACCAGGCACACCCACATGCCCCAAGCCAGCCACCTTAGCCCGAGCAGAGAAGGTATCAACTAGTGGAAGAACAGTCTTTGGCATAGAGAAGCTTTGGACAATCTTCTTTTCTACCGTAAGTTGTTCTTCCAACTTATTGATTTCTTCCTGTTTAAGGTCAAGGAGACTTAGAGACTCTGAGTGCTTAAAGATCAGGTCCAGGTGCTCCTGTCGGAGAGAAATCAAGCTAGTGATCTCTTCCCTTAGGGAGACACCCTCGACCTTAAGGAATTTGACTTCCTTTTTCTGAGCCCTCAATCTCTTGCGGCATTCCTCGAAGGTGTTGAGCAGAAGCTCATACTTTTCGAGGAGCTCAGCTTCTCGGGCAAATGGACTGTCCTCGAGATCATCATTAGGAGACTCATAGTCAGAGTTGGAGAGGGGGGTACGAGCTTTTACCTTCCTAGTGAATGGGGGGCATTCTCCTTCTGAGTCAGAGCGACCCACCAGCCCGAAGTGGGCTTCCTCATCATCACTGGAGTATGAGGAATCAGACTCACTCAGTGTCTTTGACTTTTTGACGATGTAGCTCCTCTCCTTCTTTTTATTTCTAGAGGTTCTGTGCTCTTCTCCCTTCCCCTTATCTCTCTTGCCTTGATGGCAGTCGGTCACGACATGTCCTGGCTTATTGCACCCAAAACAAATGATGTCAGTATGACGATGTTTGTTCGGTTTTGATTCATACCTGTCAGAAGAATAATTCTTCTTCTGATTTTTGGAGGAGGAGCCGTCTCTCTTTCTTTGATTTCTCATCTTGAGGAACTTCTTGAATTCTCGGGTGATGAGGGAGAAGTCTTCTTCAGACATATCTGAGCTGGAGGAGCATGGCTCGGAGTCTTCCTCCTCATCCTTTTTCCCTGCACGGGATGAAGCCACACCCTTGCCCTTCCTGGAGTGAATGGATTTTAGGGCCACAGTCTTTTCCTTGGCTGCGGCCTTCTCTGCTTCTTCTTCAGCTTTCCTCGTGTTCAACTGGAGATTATAGGACATGAGCTTCCCAAAGAGTATCTGAGGATCGGTTTCAGCTAATCTGTTAAACTCTCGTATGGCGCAGATCTTCGTGTCCCATTCCTTAGTAAGGGACCTAAGGAATTTATCATTAAGTTCACCATTAGTGAACACTCTTCCATATCCCTTGAGAGCATTGACGATCTTGAGGAAGTTCTCGAAGGTAACTCCGATCTCTTCCTTGGGCCCCTGCTTGAAGGCCTCATATTTCTGGTTCAGGAGGGATCTCCGATCATCCCTCACTTCATCTGTGCCCTCTATCAGGATAATCAAGTTGTGTCAGATATCCTTGGTTGTCCTGTAGTTGCAAAAGTTCTGCATCATGGAGTCATCGACTGCGTTGATTAGTATGTTCTGTGCCTTCTTGTCAAGTCCGACCAGCACCATCTCGTCCTTGTCCATTTCAGAAAGTTTCTTTGGCACCTTTTTGGTAGGATCAATGGTGGAGGCCTTAGTGGGAATATAAGGTCCATCCTCCACGATCATGAAGAGTTGAGGGTCGACTGCTTCCATGTAAAATCTAATCCTTTCCTTCCAGATAGGAAAGTTTAGCCTGGTGCACACTGGGATCTTGCCTGAGTACTTGAGTCCGTCCATAGTAGATATCTGCCTTCTTCTTGACACTAGTGGCAGGAACTTACTCAAGGTGTTAACCTTATTGCTGAGTAACCTCCCTCTGATATCACTTGAAAGTCCACCTAGTGCCAACTACCTTCACCTATGGGGGGGGGGGAATAGGTGTCTTGCAATGATTTTAGCGGAATTAAAATTCTACCTGCACAAGTAAACAAAACAACACAGCACAAACTGACACAAGCAGTTATAGTGGTTCCCCGATTTGGGTACGTCCACTTTCCCCCTTCGACCTATCTCCCAACAAGGGATGACTCGGTCACTTCCCCAACCGGATTGAAATCTAATCCTCACACTAACGGAAGGAACCCTTCCAAACGAAGGAGTCACCACTCCTCCACCACGGGTTGCACCCAACCCTGACAACGAGGAACCTACGTTCCTTTACAGCAAAAATAAAATGGAATGTATAAAATATACAAACTACTTATGGAGTGCTAGGTGTCCCTCTTCGTTCGATGACGCGTTCTTGACGAAGACGAAGAGTCCACGACCTTAGCTCTCACTTAGAATGAATCTCCACGAAACCGGCGACGGCAAGAAGAGCGGCGGCTTGGCGTTCGGGATCGGCGACGGCAAGAAGTGCGGCGACTGAGCTTTAGAGATCCAACCTTCGTAGCTATGCTGGCAAGGTCTACCAACGGTCTTCCTTGGATCAATCATCTCGATCGATTCAGAAAGGGAAGGTATTCCCGATCTACAAACCAAGAGACAAAGGATCTCAAGAAGGACACGTGAGACGCGTTGCTTGGCAAAGCTTCTGTCACCGGAAGATCAGGAGGTATCCACGATCAACGGCGGCGACTAACTTCCCGAGCAGCGATGGCGGCGGCGGAAGAGAAATCCGCGATCTAGGTCACGTAGGCGGCTCGGTTTTCTTTCTTGTGTATTCGTGTCAGTAATGATCGAAATACAACAGTATTTATACTGTAGGTCATACATTATGACCGTTGTGGGCCCCACCAGTAGAAACCCTAAGTCCGGTTCAAAACATCGCCTGAATATTTGGACCGGTCCAGCGAGCAGAAGAAATTCGCCTAAGGCAAATTCGGCGAGAATCATTGGTGATTCTCGACGAATCGGCGAGAATCACTTATGATTCTTGCCGAATTCTACTTGGCAGAATTCTGGCTGAAGATCTTGCCATCCGGAGAGAATCGGCGAGACTCATCATTCATTCTCGACGAATCAGTGAGAGTGCAAAGTCATTCTCGACGATTCGGCGAGAATCAACTAGTGATTCTCGACGATTCTGCCTTAAGCAGAAAACAAGACGGCGTTGAGACAGCCGGCTGCAATCGGCAAGAATCAGCGAGTGATTCTCGACGAGTCGGCGAGAATCACTAGTGATTTTCATCGAATCGGTGAGAATCACTTAGTGATTCTCGACGATTACTACTTAGACGATTTTCGTCTTTCTTCCCGCGAGTTGCTTTGACCCATCCTTGCTCCTTGTCTGCTCTTGATCTTTCTCAGCCCTGTACTTGAAAGTAAGTACACTCCAATAGAGAGAGTACACGTAGGCCAACACACTGGTCTGCTCAACGAGGGATTACGTTGCGCAGACCCGTGTATATTGACCCACTGCACCCTGACATTGGTGTGTACTTAGCGTGGAATAACTGCAAGCACAACTTGAAGACAAATGATCAAATACAATGGCAATTCACCTTATCTGGTCTAGGGGCTTCTTCAAATCAGGTACATTGTGGATACAATACCCAACAAACCTTAACTCAACGCTTCTAGCTGTATGGCGCTGAGTAAGTTGAGCTCACTCAATGATTTTGGACTTAGCCAATTTTTGTTTTTGCAATACTGTCAGTCTTGACTGCCTGCCTACTCTCAGCACTACTAGCTGAATGGCGTTGAGTGAGCTTGCCTCACTCAATGATTTTGTACTTAGGTAGATTTCTGAGTTTCCAGCTCCACCTTGAGTCCACCTGTCATTGTCTCTTGAAGTAGCTGTCCAATCATAGTGACGAAGACTAACCTGTATGCATGAACTTAACCATACATCAAATACAACTATGTCTATCTCATTGACACGTTTGACATCATCAAATCAAGGCCATTGGGATAATGGAACCAACAAGTTTAAATGTGCTAAAATCTTGACAATGCGGGTATAGAACGCTACAATGTTTCCAACCTCCACAAATTCAAGATTGATGTCTTCAAGGCTATCAATCCTCAACTTCATCAACTAGATGAGTTGCTGTCAGCCAATAAGGGGCATGAATAATTCCCCCAAATTCTATGCAGGAATCAAGGGAGAGGGATAAAAATCCCAACTCAGTAAATTCATATGAACAAATCAAGATAATTATCTAATTTCCCTTATGAGAAACCCTAGTCGAAATCAAATCCAGTTAAAACCTCCAAATCTGAAAACCCTAACCACATCCCTTTCTCATGTCAACAGCTAACAAGAACAAGAAAAGCTTAAAGAGTAGAGCTTACAGTAGAGGAGTTCAACCAAATCTGTCGATCAACACTGAAAAATAGCAAGGGCGCAACACCAAAGGTACCAGAAGGAGGCACCATTAATCTTCATTTCTCTAAATTAAGGACATGGGGAGTTAGAAGGGGAGGTACATCCAAGCCCCCGTCATCAAACTCCTTAGGCGGCAAGGTAAATGGAAGTATCGTAAGAAGGAGCTGAATATCAGGAGCTGAATATCGGGATAATATAAGTCCGATTCAACTTTCAGTCACCTGTATGCAAGATTAATTGCTATGAAAAATTGAAATGAAATGAAACGAGTGTCGCAAAAAAAATTCAGAAAAAATTCACCTTCAAAAATAAATTGTGCGACATCGAATCGACACTTAATTTGGTTTTCATCATTGGGGAATTAATTTTATTCTTCAAAATATAAAATATGTAATCTATAAAACGGGTTCAGGTCTTACATCTTCACCGCTCGATCTCTTGTGAAAGTACTTTCATGGGTAGTGTGGTCGATATTCCCAATGCTCCTCTCATTTTAAATGACCTTATCTTCCCTTAATGGGTTTTCTGGGCTCAAACGGTGAGAGGTATTCAACCCTAGTTTCAGCCAGAAACTTCTAGCTGCCTTCCTTGTATCGAGCTTTTGCATGTATCCAAATAGATACTTTTAGAGAAAAATGCCCCAATCGACAACAATGTGAGTTTTCTCTCTTGCTCTAATCTTCTAGAATCTTAAAAACTTCCAAATTCTTATAAGATTTTGAAATAAGTAAATATGGTGGTTAAAATGTTCTTATATTGAGTCAACTGATTCAAAAGATTTTATTTTGGGAATCTTTTCCTTAACTTAATATTTAAAATAAATTTAGAAAGTGTTGAATTTAATTTGGATGTGAAATTGCGGCATCAAGTGAATTAAATTTTCTTTGATACCTTATGTACGGTATCAAAATCACCTCTCATGAATTTAATTTTGTCTCTAAAATTTATAACATGTCCAATATTAATACAATTTTTAAAGCACAACATTTAGGTTCCGTTTGGCACGTTGGTGGCGATCATGAACATGGAGGTTAAAATGTCATTTGTTAATGCCCACCTAAGAAATTACATTCACTTTTACGTTCAAAGGGATGATGTTTGTTAGGTGATCCTTAACGAATGACGCTTTAACCCATGCGTTTACGACAGTCACCAACGTGCTAATCGGAGCCTTAGAAAAGTAGAAATTTAAGTTGGTTATGATATCTTGATTATGAGTTAATTTTTGCTCTAGCCTTAGCTTTTTCATGGACTATAAATTTTCTTTTGGCGAAGGATACATGATTTTAATGAACGAAGTTCATAAGATATATCATAAATTAATTCGGTGAAGGTCAAAGGACTTTGCATACAAGTAATTTTGATTCATTTTTGATCTATCAAATGTTTGAATGTTGAAGCCTAATTAGAAATTTTGAAAGGTGTAAGTGTGATGTTTTAATCATAGTTTTTTTTCCTAGAATACATGTATCTTTTCTAATATTATGACTTTTGAAAATTTGGAGGATTTGTTCATGTCAATTCCCATGGAAGTTCTTTGTATGTACATAATAATTCTTATGAAATAAACTTTTCTTAAATTTTGGATAGCTTTTATGTTAACACATCTCTTACCATTCTCTAGTTGTAACATCTCTCAAACAACTAGACCCCTAAGATGGTTTTGTCATGACTGGGTCATGACAAAACCCTAGGAAGCACAAGGAACCAAGTGAGCTTAGGCATGAAGGTGAAAATCACCATGGTCTGCAAATAGTAAATTCCAAATACCAAACCTAGGGTTTGAATTTAGGGAATCACCTTGACCCAATTGACCCTACCCAGACCTTCCTAACCCTTAGGGGAGGCCAAAGGGTTACTAACCACCCATTGGGGTCAACCCAATTGGTCAAATTGACCAAAGTCAACTCTAACCCTGGTTAGGTCAACTAAGCTCAATTGAGGTCAAAGGGCATCCAAATGGGCCCATTTTGGCCCACTAAGCCATGGTTAGCCCTAGGTGGTGTCAAGGGACCCATGGCAACCCATTAGGGTCAGTTAGGTCACCCAATGTGGCCTATGGTTGGGCTAACCCACATTAGGTCAATTTAACCCAAATAGGCAAACTTAAGCTCAAACACAAATCCACTTTGGCTAACCTCATTTTAATTATTCATATGAGTTAATGGAGTGCTTTTTGGCTGAAATAATCATCTAAAATCGGCCATGGTGACTAGGAGAGAGAAATCAATGCTTGGACCTTCAATCTCCCCCCATTAAAGGCTAAGTTCATCTCCTCTAGTGAATTGGAGGAGTTTCCAGCCCTTGGCCGACCTCCTTGATGGTTGGATTCAATGGATTGAGGGGAAACCGAAAAATGCTCTAATGGCCATTAATGGCAACCTCCTATGTAACCTCTCCCACATCCAATTGAACCCCCTATCATCTTCATGACCTCACAATGAGCAAAACCCCTCTGCCTCCCAAGCATCACAAGCCTTAGATCGGAGAATATCCATGGCCCCCAAGAGAGCTCACCCTGCCATAGCGCATCCGAGAATCACTAGGCAAATGGCCCTCCAACAGGTCCTATCACCATCCTCTCCCCTTGTGCATAGATTCTAGTTTATTAGCCCTTTGGTTTGAGCCAAAACGAGCCCAAATCAAGCTTCCAGTCTTCCAGATTCACAGCCGATTTTCTCCTCCTCATTTTCGGTTGATAGGGCCCTGCATGGCCGGAAAATACCCTCTCTCGACGGCCACCACCTCAACAGAGATGGTGGTTATGGCCGACCATGGGGGTGATGGAGTGGCCGGAATTTTGGGTTTTAAAACCCCCCAAACAGACTGGTTTTCATCCCTGGGCGTGATGGGGAAGAAATGCCACAGCCATCCGATTCAAAGTTAATTATTTATTAAAAAATTATAACACTATTTCTGTACAGTATTTTGATTTAAAAATTAAGGCCCCTTTGGCCAGATTCAGAAAAAGTGGTCAACATCGGAAATGTAGGTAAAGAAGTCCCCTGTCCAATGCCACTTATTTCAAGTTATTTAGACCACAGGAGCACCCTGTTCACCCGTTTTAGTGGAGGGTGTCCCTAGGGTGGACCAGAAATTCAAATGGGTTCCTTCACTGCTCTTTTTGTCCAAATGACCTGAAATTTTGGCCATGAGCTTTTCTTGATAGGGAATAGGTCATATCCAAAAATTGGAATTTGTGGAGATAATTTTCCTAAAGTTTTGGTAGAAGATAAATAAATCAAATAGGATTTATTTAAAGTGGTAAATGACTTTAAAATTCACCAAATTTATGGTGAGAGGCCTTTAGGGCCATGATAGGGATCTGGTTAAAATTTCAGCCCATTAAGGCTTGATTGGAATAATGAGTGTTGAAAACAAGATTTGGTCAAGTGGGCAATATTTGACCTAGAGATTTCTTGGGGGTGCTTTGAGGAAATTAAGTGGTCTCTCCTCATCCCCTTGGGGTGAAACTTAGGTCACACACTTAAAATATCATTATACACCACCTCATGAAAAATGGTAGGGTTCTAGGATGGTTTGGCCATGAGGCCTAGTGTAAACACTAAAAGTGCACTTTTAGAGTTATTAAAGGACATAGGGTCAAACCTCCATAGAAGTCAGTGAAACTTGACATTTGAATTTTATTCTTATTATTATCACTTGAGAAATTTTATGGAAATTTTTGGGAATACTTATACATTTTTCTCAATTAATTTAAATATCGGTCCTTTATTTTATTAATAAAATGAGAGGTCAAATATTGTGGAAATGCCTTGGAATCTTGCTAGTGATGTTTTTATGATAGAAGTATCCTCTGTGAATTTGGGTATAAATTTTGGATGGGTATTTTGGGTAGATTATTCACAATGTGCCCTATTCAATTATGTTGATATAAATTAATTGGCTGATCATTGTATTTTGGAAAAAATATGAATCTTGGCCAGAGAGCTCCTAGGGATAACATAGTACTCTGGAAATTTTATGGAATTCACATGTGGTGCTTATTTAACAATTATAGTTTAATTAATTTAAGTAATTAAATGAACTTGGTTTCTCATCACCCCTGGTTAGAGAACATTTTTTTAGCTTAGATAAACCTCTGGTAAATTATTAATAATGTTTGAGAAGAGAAAATAGTAGACCCTTCACAAACTTACGTAGTGCCCTAATTGTTCAATTTATGTTTTATCATGGAATTAACTAGGGAGAAATAGTAATTGCTGATTTTTCCATTAATCGTGATCATACATAATCCTTTGGGTGTATCATTGACCATATGAATACAATGGGGTCATGAGGGTGCTTTATGTGTCTCAATCCTTGCTTTCAAGGCTTGTTGATTTGCGGGTAGCCCAAATTGATGCTTGAGGTCACTTAGGTGATTGAGGTTGGGATTCATCTAAGGAGTGTGTGTAGGGATCAACCATATGATGAGGAGGGCAGGAGTCCCCTCCGTGCATCTCTTGGTAGTAGGGAAGAAGTATGCTTAAGAAGTGGGCGGTGTTCAACAGAACACTAGCTTTCCTCGTGATAAAAACTCATCATAGGTCACTAGAGTAATACAAGTAAAAATGGTGAATTATGGGTAGATACCAATAAGAATAAGTGTCTTGAGAAAGGGAGTTTTGGGGTGTCATCCCATCGTACCTCCTAGTACCGTTGTGAGCCCCTCACAGGATAGACCTCGGGAAGTCCAAGACTAACCCTAAGTCATAGAATTATATAAATGTGAGAAGACTAATCAGTAGTAAATAAGGAGCACATACGTTCACCCCTCTTAAAGGGAAAGGTAGTACTGGTGAGAAAGGATGGTATGGTCCTGCGAGCTGAAGGCTCGGTGCCATTTGATAAGAACTGGTTAGTCCGGTGAATCGTGGGCTCGGGAACTAAGGAATAGCATGTATGTATGTGCATATAAGTGGTGGGTCTTCAGTTCGCTTTGGTCATCGCACCGATAGAGGAATGATGACTCTGGAGGGTGTAGAGGTTGGGACTGGCTTGCCAATGTCTGTGGAGACGCTTACCTAGTGACCCTACACTTGAACACAAAAGACTGCCAGGTTTGTCAGCATTAGTACATGGTGACTCTGGTGTGTCCTTCAGAGGCGTACGTAAGGGCTAGGCCTGGTAGTGCGGTTACCTGCCTAGGAGTGGGGTGACCCAACCCACTGTCTCCGTTGGCCACTACGGATGATCCTGGGAGTGAAGCTAACTTCCAAGACTGGGTAACTAAAGGTCTGTGCGCATAGAGTCGTGTGCGTGTGTTGCACTTGCATGAATCATAGCATAACATATCACAACACACATACCTGCATATAACCTGACACCCAATCGTATATATTAGTATGGGATAACTTATACGATGGGAGCCTTGCGAACGACCCCTTAACTTATAAGTTTGTATGAGCATTCATATAAGTTAAGGTTAATTATTTACCTGTGAGAGCTAGATGTACATTTCATTATTTACCTCTTATCATTGTTGTTCCATACTTCATGTTATATATAGAATCGCTTAGCCTGCTTTATATATTTATATAACTATTAACTTAAGGCCACTGACACCTGCTTTGATATCTTCTGCCTTGATGTCCTTTCTCTTCATTCCTTATGCTTGGTGCCTCGAAGTCACAGAGGGAGGGGTGGGGGATTATTGACTTAGTCTTTTGACTAACAGTCAATGAACCATATCATTTTAGGGGATCGAGGAGCATCACTAGGAGACGCAGCACCACCAGAGTCAGTGCAGTTTGAGGTGGGCCAGTATAGCACATAAGTACCACCTAATAGGATAGTGAGTGACTATAGTAGCTTTGCTTCCACGAGTAATTTGTAATGAGGATGTGATGTACTGGGCAGGAGCCCATTTATTTTTTCTGTCGTTGTTATTCTGTTATTATCATGTGGACACCTTACTAGTGTGATTCTATATTACATGTGATCTTGGACTTATATTTGTTCATTTGTACTTTTACTTTCTTCTGTGATCGATATGGTCGGCATGATCGACGTTTTATAGTGACGACCTTCCCGGGTGTTGGTGTCACCGCAAAGTAGTGGTTCTGGGAATAAGACCCGATGGTGAAGCAAAAAAAGAGGGTCTTACAAACTAGTATTAGAGCCTCGATCAGAAGAGAAGAAGTCCACAAACCCTGGGACATCATGCATGAGTTTAATTTGAGGACAAACAAAGCAGTGGAAGCTATGGTATGCCTATATAAGGAATCACACATAACGGTCCACTCTTAACTAGATTTAGGCCAACCATTTTATAAGTGAACCTTTTTTTATGCAGCCCTCGACGAACCCAACCCCTCAGCATGATATGCCTCAGGCTCCGAATGTCATACCACCCCCGCCAGCTCCCAATCTGTTCCTGCAATCGGAGATGGGACAGACACTGACGGTGATCTTGGAGGCTTTTAAGACACAGCGGGCTCTGGCTCCTCAGCCAAATCCTGGGGCAAATTGGCTAAGTGTATTTCGAGGGCTCTCCCCTCCATCTTACCTAGGGACAGAGTCAGCCGTTCGAACAGAGGAATGGTTGGACATCATGTACGAGATGCTGTCAGGGATTTAGTGCCCGACAGAGATGGATGTGCCTCTAGTGGTCTCATGTCTAGAGTCACGTGCGAAGAGGTAGTGGAAGTCGCTGCTAGACACCACTTATGCCGGATTGGAGGCTGTAGACATTTCATGGGATGAGTTCAGGGCTGCGCTGTTGGAGCATTTCGTACCACAGTCTGCGAGAGATGAGTTAGAGGACGAGTTTCTACATTGAGGCAGGGAAGCAGGACAATTCTAGAGTACTACCGGGAGTTTACCCACCTGGCCCAGTTTGCGGACTCTTACCAGTTGGATGACGAGGGATACGCGAAGAGGTTCTATAAAGGCCTTCGTGATACCTAAGGCTGGTCCTCCTCTTTTTGTCTAATGGAAGTTGGGCCCGGATACTGGAGATGACCAAGAATATGGAGGCAGATCAGCTCACAGTGCGAGGCAGGAAGAGACCGACAGAGGACCAGGGCAGGGGTGGCAGGGGAGACCAGCGGAGGGTTCGTTATATTGGTGAGAGAAGGACGGAGGATCAACCCCGCCAGGAATACAGTCAGGAGACTAGGGATCCGGTGGTGTTACCTCCTTAATTATTATAGATACGGGAGATGCCGAGGCTAGGATATGGGGCACCTCCCCCGCATGAGTGCTACAACTGCCACCAGTCGGGACACATCCAGAGGAACTGCCCCATAAGGGGGGCACCTCCATCGGCACTATAGGCTGCCCTACCAGCTCAGCAGTTCAGGGGACGGGGATGAGTTCGAGGTCATGGATTCCAAGGTGATGACCGTAGGTAGGTCAGATACCAGATGTATGCCTTGGATCTTGCTTAGCCCGGGAACCCGAGCAGGGTTATAGCAGTTGTGCTAGCACCTTAATTCTTTCCTCTCTAGAACTGTAGAAATAATATACAACTCGTAGAAACTAGGAAAGAAAACTATAAGACTAGCTACCTAAAGTTGTTCGATAAATAGGGATAGTAACGGTATGTGGCAAGCCTACCCGTACCTTATTCGACACGGGGCGTCTCATAACTTTATCGTAGAAGATTTTGTCTAGGACTTGGAACAAGTCCAACACTTCACGTGAACTACTAGGAGGGTGCGTCTTCCCAATGGGGCGGAGATTCTATCCACTACAAAAAGTGTCCTGGTGGTGACCATCGACGGAATAACATTCGAGGCTCTGGCGACAATCCTTGAGTTGTCGGACTTTGATCTTGTTCTGGGAATGACGTGGCTCATCTGGAACTATGCTCAGATTGATTGACATGCAAGGAAGGTCGTTTTGAGATACATCGACTCTTATGTAACCTTCAAAGGTACTATCCCGGTCTCTCATTGTCTACTCTCTTTTATCCAGGCCGTCAAGGCCCATATACAGGGGGACGAGGTCTACCAGGTGTTATTTGAGGTGACCAAAGAAAATAATATTATCTCCAACATCCCGATGGTACGAGATTTTGTTGACGTCTTTCTAGAGAAGCTACCCGGGCTGCCATCGCATCGTGAGAGGGACTTTCAAATTTAGCTAGTGTTAGGGGCTAAACTGGTGTCTAGAGCCCCTTATCAGATAGGCCCGAAGGAGTTAGTGGAGTTCAAAAGCCAGTTGTAGGATCTAGTTGAAGCTGGGTTTATCAGACCAAGTTCCTTGCCTTGGGGAGTCCCAGTGTTATTTGTGAAGAAGGAGGACGGGATGCTCAGACTGTGCATCGATTACAGAGCACTGAACCGGCTGATGGTCCAGAATACGTACCTGCTGCCAAGGATCGATTAGGTGTTTGACCAACTATAGGGAGCCCACTGGTTCTCAAAATTGGACTTGAGGTCGGTGTATTATCAACTGCGGATTCAGGAGGAGGATATCCCAAAGACAGCCTTCAACACCCGATATCGATTGTATGAGTTCACCATGATGCCCTTTGGTCTCACGAATGCACCATCATCATTCATGAGTCTGATGTACCGCGTGTTAGAGCCATACCTCGAAATTTTCGTCATTGTGTTCATCGACGATCCCCATCTATTCGAGGACGGAGGAGGAGCATGCTCGACACCTAACACTGACATTGAAGAAACTCAGGGAGCATAGTCTGTACGCGATATTCAGCAAGTGTCAGTTCTGGCTGAAGGAGGTAGCCTTCTTAGGCCACATTGTAAGTGGAGTAGGGTTGGCAATGGACCCAATGAAGATCCAGGCAGTACAAGATTGGCCACAACTGAAGATGACCACTGAAGTGCGGAGTTTCTTGGGCTTGCCGGTTATTACCGGAAGTTCGTGCAGGGGTTCTACCGGATTTCCCTTCTGCTCACATCTCTGATGAAAAAGGACACTCCCTTTATTTGGACAACGCAGTGCGATTCGGCCTTCCAGGAGATGAAGGGTCTACTTACGTTGGCTCCTATCCTTGCCCTTCCATCTGGGAAGGAAGGGTTTCAGGTGTACACAGATGCATCATACAAGGGATAGGTGTCGTTCTAATACAGAACTGGCACGTGATAGCATATGCTTCCCATCAGTTGAAGAAGCATGAGCAGAACTACCCAGTACATGATCTAGAGATGGGAACGGTCATATTCGCTCTGAAGATCTGGCGATATTATCTCTACGGTGTCCACTTTGACATATTATCAGATGACAAGAATCTAAAGTACTTGGACACATAGAAGGAGCTGAATATTCGACAGAGGCGATGGGTGGAGTTCTTATCTAATTACCAGTACACTATTAATAACCACCTGGGGAAGGCAAATGTGGTGGCTGATGAACTGAGTAGGAGAGTCACCACATCAGGTGCAGAGTCCCAGCTGATGGCCATGGAACTAGTGAAGATGCTGGAGGACATGCAGATCACCTTGGTATCATCAGATGACCCTGAGCTATATGAGGAGTACTTGGCGCCGATGGGTACCACTGATGACATTCGAGACCATATCAGGGATGGTCAGAGGCGGGATGCCAAGATGGACCCAATATTCAGGTCTTTAGTGGCAGACATAGCTGGGGACTATTCGTTGAAAGACGACCTGCTATATTTCAGAGGACGAGTGTATATACCGGCAGGAGGCGAGATTCGAGATGATATAATGACTGAGGCACAGTGCAACCGGTATTCAGTGCACCCGGGTAATACAAAAATGACGGCTGATCTGAATAGGACTATGCACTAGCCGGGTACGAAGAAGGACATCACGTACTTTGTGACCCATTGAGAGACCTGCAAGCTCGTGAAGGCGGAGTGCAAGAGCCCGGTCGGGTTATTTCAGCTACTCCCGGTGTCGGAGTGGAAGTTTAATGACATAGCTATGGACTTTATACATGGACTTCCCCGATCACACGTGGGGAATGATTCTATATGGGTGATCGTCGATAGGTTGACGAAGGTAGCCAGATTCTTACCCATCAGGAGGGGCGCTTCGGTCAGTGTTTTGGTGCGGAAGTTTGTGGAGCAGTTTGTATGATATCATGGTGTACCCAGGACGATAGTGTCAGATCGGGATGGACAGTTTACATCCAAGGAGTGGAGATCAGTCCAAGCCTACTTGGGTACTCAGTTGACGTTCAGTACAATGTTCCACCCTCAGACGGACGGGAAGATGGAGCATACCAACCAGACGCTAGAGGATTTATTATGCCTGTGTATTCTATACCGCGGAGAGCCATGAGAGAGACTATTATCGCTGATCGAGTTTTCATATAACAATAGTCATCAGTCCACCATAGGCTTGACCCCTTACGAGGCACTGTACGGACGGAGGTGCATGACTCCATGTTCTTGGATCCAAGATGAGTATACAAAGGTGCTCGACTCAGAGTTTGTGGAGGATACAGATGCCCAGTTGAGACTTATCTGATATAGGATGCTGGAGGACCAGAACAGACAGGCCAAGTACTACAATGCTCGACATTGCCAGGTGGAATTCCAGGTTAGAGACCGAGTGTTCTTGAAGATACATCTGATGCATGGAGTCTTGTAGGTACGTGGATGGAAGAAGCTCAGTTCGAGATATATGGGGCCCTATAGGATTGTGGAGCAGATCGGCTCGTTGGCTTACAGACTGGAGCTACCATCGGAGTTGGCTGGATTGAACGATGTATTCCACGTCTCCTTCCTTATGAGGGCTCTACTACAGACGAAGCAACATATATCTACTACGGATGGTCCAGTAGCTACTGATCGATCGGTGCACCTGGAGCCGGTCCGGATAGATGATACGGAGATGCGAGTCTTGCGGCACAAGAAGGTTCTTCTAATCAAGGACATGTGGAGGAATCATGGACAGGAGGAGCACACCTGAGAGCCACTAGACTTGATGCAGTAGAAGTACCCGAAGCTCTTCACGTCCGGTATAATTTAATGGATGTTACCTTCAATTACATGCAGTAGAAACCCCACAGGCCTTACTTGAATTTCGGGGATGAAATTTTTATTTTTATGTATTGGGATTTGTAACATCCCTCAAACAACTAGACCCCTAAGATGGTTTTATCATGACTGGGTCATAACAAAATCCTAGGAAGCACAAGGAAGCAAGTGAGCTTAGGCATGAAGGTGAAAATCACCTTGGTCTGTAAATAGTAAATTCCAAATATCAAACCAAGGGTTTGACTTTAGGGCTTCACCTTGACCCAATTGACCATACCTAAAACTTCCAAACCCTTAGGGGAGGCCAAAGGGTCACTAACCACCCATTGGGGTAAACCCAATTGGTCAAATTGACCAAAGTCAACTTTAACCCTAGTTAGGTCAACTAAGCACAATTGTGGTCAAAGGGCATCCAAATGGGCCCAAAATGGCCTACCAAGCCATGGTTAGCCCTAGATGGTGTCAATAGACCCATGTCAACCCATTAGGGTCAGTTAGGTCACCCAATATGGCCTAGAGTTTGGCTAACCCACATTAAGTCAATTTAACCCAAATAGGCTAACTTAAGCTCAAACACAAATCCACTTGGGCTAATTTCATTTTAATTATTCATATAAGTTAATGGGGTGCTTTTTGCCTGAAATAATCATCTAAAATCGGCCATGGTGAATAGGAGAGAGAAAACTTGGGTTTGGAGGAAAGTGGAAGATGAAGGATCCATGGAAATCAATGCTTGGACCTTCAAACTCCCTCTATTGATGGCTAAGTTCATCTCCTCTGGTGAATTGGAGGAGTTTCCAGCCCTTGGCTGGCCTCCTTGATGGCTGGATTCAATGGATTGAGGGGAAACCGAAAAATGCTCTAATGGCCATTAATGGCAACCTCCTATATAACCTCTTTCACATCCAATTGAACCCTCTATCATCTTCACGACCTCACAAGGAGAAAAACCCCTCTGCCTCCCAAGCATCACAAGCCCTAGATCAGAGAATAGCTATGGCCCCTAAGAGAGCTCCCCCTTCCATGGCGGATCCGAGAATCACCAGGCAAATGACCCTCCAACTGGTCCGATTTCTTTCCTCTCCCCTTGTGCATAGATTCTAGGTTGTTAGCCCTTTGGTTTGAGCCAAAATGAGGCCAAATCAAGCTTCCATTCTTGTAGATTCACGACCAATTTTCTCCTCCTCATTTCCCGTCGATAGGGCCCTACATGGATGGAAAATTCCCCTCTCGACGGCCACCACCTCAACGGAGGTGGTGGTGGTGATGGCCGACCATGGGGGTGATGGGGTGGCCGAAATTTTGGGTTTAACCCCCCCCCCCCCCAAACGGGCTAGTTTTCGTCCCGAGGCGTGATGGGTAAGAAACACCACAGCCGTCAGATTCAAAATTTGATGTTTTTAGTTGTCTACCTAAATCACCTAGAGGGGTGAATAGGTCAGGTATGCGTCTTTTTGCGGAATAAAAATTTAACGAATGAAGCACAGAAAGTAAGCAAACAAATCATAGAGAACACTAGATCTATATTGGTTCCCCAATCTTGGGTACGTCCACTCTCTACTTCACCGATCTAGAAACACGTTAGACTCGGCTACTTCACTATTACCTCGGATTGAAAACCAATCCTACAACTCGGAGCAACGCCCCTACAACTTGATCAATAAAACGGATCTACACTTGGAAGAAAAACTTCCTGCAACACTCGGAGACAAAATCTCCTACAAGATAAAAATGTTGTAAACAAAAATTATACAAACAAAATATCCCAAATCTGAATCTTCAGCCTTTCTTCTTCCTTGAACTTTGAAGCTTTCTCAGAAACTGATCAAAGAAGACAAGCCAAAAATATTATGGATCTAAAAACTTAGATCAGCACGATCAAGAGATGAATCTGTATAAGTAAAAGCGTCTTGATCTATTGATCTCTACTTGCTCTGAATCACAAGAATCAGAGAAGGAGCGGCGGCGAGATCGTCGATGAAGAGCGGCGACGACTTCTCGATTTAGAATGAATAACGATTCAAAAAAAACTTTTTATATCTCGGATTTTTCTTCTTATTCTCTTCTTAGGGTTAGTCGAAATGATTAGTCCTTTTATAGGACAAGCCTAACGGTCATAATCATAAAGACAGTATACGTGGACCAATAATCATTGAGATTAATTTTGAAATATGGTCCCGTCAGACTTAACAAAATTTCAGAAAAAAACAACAACTTCATTACTCGAGTGGAATATGACTACTCAAGTAATCACTTTGGCTTCTCGAGAAGAGGATGTAAAGTTCTCGGAAATAATACTTAGAGATAATCTTGAAAATAAATTCTGGATACTCGAGTAATAGAAATTGACTTCTTGAGAAGTAGCTGGACTTCTCAAGTACAAGTGCTTCACTACTCGAGAATAAGATATACTTCTTGAATACTCGACTTCTGTTACTCGAGACAAAGATAAACTTCTCGAGTACTCTACTTCTGTTACTCGAGACAAAGTCTTGTACTACTCGAGTTATGACCTTAGCTACTCGAGTACTACACTTAGAAAAATTTTGAGCTAGATTTTTCTGATAACTCGAGAATAAGGAAAGATATACTCTAGTACTATTTAGCTTCTCGAGAACTAACATTAAATCTTATCGAAAATGACTTCAGTTACTCGAGCGCTAGACTTAGCTTACTCGAGAACTGACTATAAATCTACTCGAGTACTTAAGTTTCTTCTCAAGTAAAACACTTATAAAAATTTTTCTTTCTGAAAATTATTTTTCTTCAAATGAATTCAGCAACCATTCTTCCTTCCATTGTTTTAGTGCTTGAAAATGAAGTGTGTCCCAATAGAGAGGCTACTCATGAGTCAACACCATGGATCACACAATGAGGGATTACATTATATGATCCTGTATTTGGTGACTCATTGTAGACTGACATTGGTCTACACTTGGTAATTATATCCTGCAAACACATAACTCAACAAGGACATCAAATATAACTTAATTCATCTTAGTTCAAGGGTGACTTCATACAAATCTGGATTATTGTGGATACAATACCCAACAATCTCCCCCTATTTGTAGAAGTCAGAACCCTCTACACTAAGGTGAATTACCTCAAGATAATCATAACATATTAACTAGTAAACACAGTAATACTGAGAAAAGCTAAGCAATGAAAAATCAGATCATCAAAATAGGAGATTTATATATATAGAAAATGTCCATGAAATCTAATTCAACAAAATCTCATAAATAAACTTTCTGATAAACTTCAGCTTCCAGTAGCTCTGTTAACGTTGTTGTTTGTCTCTCTTCTCTTGCTATCTCTTTTGGTAGCTGAAAGGCTTGGGATAATATTTTGGAGATTTAAGAGGAGCCTTGGGGTTATTCTTACCATACTCTCTATCATATATCCTTCTCTTGGTAATAGATTTCTCATACAAATCTCATTCATGGGAGCTATAATGATCATGTCTATTCTCATTATAATCAATCACTAGTTTGAGAGTATCAAGAATTAAAGATTTAGAAGGTAGGCTCCAAATTTTAGCAAATTCTTGTGTTCTTCTCTTTTCAGCTTCTGGATTGGGAATGAACTTGCTGACAGAGGCTCCATCACCATATTTTCTTTTCTTGTGCCCTGGGATTTCTTGAGGAGGAGCTTGAGGCATTTCAGATTCTGACCATGCTTGAGCATAAATATTTAGAGGTAGTTATTGATCTTCAGGTCTAGGAGAGAAATTTGGCTGCTAGGCAGGAGGCTGCTGGGTAGGAGGATGCTGAGCAAGAGGGTTAAGATGATGAGGGATAATATTGGGATTAACTTGAAATTCATGGAATATCTAATTGTGCATCCACACTATTGTATCATAAGTATGAAATTTGACACCATCAATTTAATTCTAGACATCAGCATGTAGATCATTCAACTTTGCTTCCCATTCAATCTTCTTCCTTTCTTCAGATTTTTCTAATCATTCTTTCACTAGACTCTCCCCCTTTCTGACTTCTATTGATAGGATGGCAATAACATCTTCTTTGAATGTCCCTACTTCTTCACAGATCTTGAAAGTATGCTCTTGAGCTTTCTTTTCCAGTTGGATTTGGTTGTTTGCAAGGGTTACTAACTGATCCATCACCTGACCAATACTGGTTACGGTGTGGTCTAGAGCTTTCCCACCTATTTGGAAGAGGTGTTTTAGCTCATCAGTATTATGCTGTATTTCTACAAATCCTCTCCTCATCTCTTTTTCTAGAGCAGTTACTTTTTCAGTTATAATTTTCAGAGATTCATCAAAATAAGCTCTTTGTTGAGCTAGCATCAATTCTATCTTACTAAAAATATTATCAGCAGAAGGAGTGTTAACTTGAGGAGCTGGAGGAGGAGGAGGAGCAGGCCATGGAACTATTTCTTCAATGACAACTGAGCTCTGTGCTCTTGTAGTGTGAATAAAAATATCTCCTTCCTTACCAAGAATGGTGGGAAGAGATAAATCCAGGCTCTTTAGGGGAGCCTCAGCTGGTTCAGGTGTTTCTTCTTTCTCATCAGAGATCAGAACAGTTTCTTCTTCTTGTATGTCTGCAGTAGGGGACTGATGAAGAGGAGATTCTTGTTTAGAATGGAGGTAAGATGGAGATGCTTCAGCAGGAGGGGATTGTTCTGTATGGATAGGGAAGGGAGAATCTTTTGAATTGAGTTCATCAATCATTCTATTAATGGAATCCTTTGTAGAAAGAACTTATTCTTAGACTTGAGCATCAGTAAACAAATTTTCAGCAGGGGTGGCTTCAGGTAGAATATCATCTAGAGGAGGAGTAGAATGTCTTTCCTCTGGGGTTGAAGGAGCAGGCTCCCCCTCAGTAACTGCACCAGATGTGCCAGCTACTTGAGGTAGAGAGGAAGATGGGGTCCTGTCCTCATCCTCTGGTTGATCAAGTGCTTGTGCAGCTTGGACAGGGTTCTTGAGTTTGAGCTCCCATCTCTGAATAGAAGATATAGAAACTTTCTTCATATGGTGAAGGGTAGTACCTTTGGATAAATCAAAAATCTCTGGCTTGAATTCATGTAGAAGTAGAGAAATAATCCTTGCATAGTTTAGATCTTTGATACTTTCCTTAATCTTATCAAAGATCATCATCCCAAATTGAAATTTCTTCCTGCATATGACTGCTATCATCATGTCAAAGAAGTCTGCAGTGATGAAGCTTATAGAACTTGTCTTGCAAAGATGAACTTTCCCAAGTATATCAACTAGGAGTTTGCTTTCTAGATTTAGGTCAGGTCGACGAATGGTGTTTACACCAACAAAAATTCCATAGAAACCATAAGCTCTGTCATAGTCCTCGACATTTAGGTCATCTTCTTCGTCAATCACTGGTAGTCGAAGAAGTTTAGAAACAACTGGAGTAGAAAGTTTGACCTTAATCCCACAAACTCTGGTCTTAAGAAGCTTTCATTTCTCTTTACCTTAGCATTCTGGAAGAACTCTTCAACCTCTGAAAATAGAATTTTACACAGATGCTCTAAGACGAATGACAGTCTAGTGGTTTCTAGAAGTAGTAGAAGATTCTGAAAATCATCTGAAAGCTCTGCAATCCCTGTCGAAACTAGTTCGCTTCCGATCCCTATCTTGGATGGAGGAGCCATTGATCCAGAGAAGAAAAAAAAATTATGCTTGAAGAGAAAGGGCTAGATCGGCGACAAGTTGGCGACGACGATGGGAAGATGAAGAGTTTTTACTCTTTTCTCTCGAGAAAGGGTTTAGAGATAGAGTGATTTAGAATTTTCTAGACTTTTCTATTTATATAAGTCTTAATTTATGATAATTAAAGAAATGATAAAGTAACATACCTGAAAATAAGGCGACATAACGTCTGGGTGCGAATATCAGAAATTTGAACTTGAAGATGAAAAGTTGCTTTAGACTTCTTGAGTTGACACACATTACTCGAGTGAAGAGACTATGGTTCTCGAGTAGTAACTTGCTTTCTCGAGTAGTAGACTGGAAGTTCTCGAGAAGTGTTCTGATAGTTCTCGAGAGGTAGACTTGAACTCGAGAAGCAGTTCTCGAGAGGAAGACTTATTTCTTGAGTGGCAGACTTGTTTCTCGAGTGGTCCTATCCAGTACTCGAGTAGTAAGAGTCTTACTCGAGAAGTGAAGTCCAAACTTAAGAATTTCTGAATTTTTGAAGTGTTGCCTGATCCTTTAGCTTTGTTGTTAGACCTCCTTCTTCATTCTTCTTTGTTGAGCATGCCAAGTTCTGTTTTGAAGAACGAGAACTTGGCCTCATCCAGTGGCTTCGTGAAGATGTATGCAACCTACTTATAAGTTGGGACATACTGGAGGTTGATGTCTCCATGCTCCACATGCTCCCTGATGAAGTAATACCTCAGCTCTATGTGCTTTGTCCTGCTGTGAGAGACTGGGTTGTTTGCAATTGCAATTGCCCTAGATTAGTCGCAAAACATTGGAATGTTATTGAACTTCATGTTGTAGTCTTCAAATTGGTTATTTATCCATAGCAGCTGTGCACAACAACTGCCTGTAGAGATATACTCTGACTCGGCTGTTGAAATTGCGACACAATTCTGCTTTTTGCTGCTCCAGGAGATGAGTCTTCTTCCTAGGAATTGACAAGTCCCGGAAGTTCTCTTTCTGTCATCTTTGCTACCTGCGAAATTTGCATATGAAAAACCAATTAGTTTGCTATCATTAGTTCTTGGGACCATAAACCAAGATTTGGTGTACTTTTAAGGTATCTCAAAATCTGCTTTGTAACAGTGAAGTGAGATTCTTTAGAGTTCACTTGAAATCTAGCACACACACATATTGAAAATATTATGTCCGGTCTACTAGTAGTAAGATAGAGCAAGGATCCAATTATGCTTCTATAATTTGTTTCATTAAAAGGTTTCCCTTTCTCATCCGTGTCCAGAGACATAGCTGAACTCATTGGAGTCCTCATAGAGGTTGCATTCTCCATTCTGAATTTCTTAATCAACTCCTTTGTGAACTTCATCTGAGAGATGAAAATTCCATCTTCAGATTATTTCACCTGAAGTCCTAAGAAATACTTCAGCTCTCCCATACTGCTCATTTCAAACTTTCCTTGCATAAGTTTGGAAAACTTTTTGTAAAGGTTGTCATCAGTAGAGCCAAATATGATGCCATCGACATAGATTTGCACTAGCAAAATCTTGCCTTTTATTTCCCTACGAAATAATGTCTTATCTATCTTTCCCCTTGTGAACTTGTTCTCAAGAAGAAAGCTAGACAACATCTCATACCAAGCTCGAGGAGCTTGTTTCAAACCATATAATGCCTTAAATAAAAGGTAAACATGATCAGAAAAGTTAGAATCAACGAAACCTGGAGGTTATTCCACATACACTTCTTCCTTTATGTCACCATTAAGGAAGTCCGACTTCACATCCATCTGATAGACAGTGAAGCCCTTAAGTACAACATAAGCTAGGAATAACCTGATTGCCATTAGCCTTGCCATTGAAGCATACGTCTGGTCGAAGTCGATTCCTTCTTCTTGTTGGTATCTCTTGGCGATGAGTCTGGCCTTATTCTTTATGATTGTTCCATCTTCGTCCATCTTGTTCCTGTAGATCCATATGGTTCTGATAGCGTTCTTACCTTTGGGTCTTGCAACAATCGTTCAGACTTGGCAACGCTTGAATTGGTTCAATTCTTCTTCCATTGCCATTATCCAAGATGCGTCTGAGTTTGCTTTCTCAAACTTCTTTGGTTCAACCTACGAGAGGAAACTCAAATATAAATTTTCATTAGTTATACCTCTACGAGTTTTGACACCGTCCGGGGGATCTCCGATGATTTGATTAATTGGGTGATCCTTCAAGTGTCTGAGCTCTAGGGTTCTTGCATCTGGAGCTTCTTCTATCACAGGAATGACTTCATCAACTTGAATGATATCTTCATCATGGTGATCATCCTCTCCAATAGGGGTTGGACTGGCGATCGTGATTAACTCTTAATCTTTTTCCTTAACTTGCACATCCAAGCTCAATTCATTTAGTCGTGAACCTGCATCTTCAATAAACACACTAGAAGAATTGTCTTGCAGCAAGCTCATCTCATCAAAAACAAAATTGATAAATTCTTCTACAACCAGGGTTTTCTTATTAAAGATCCTATATGCCTTATTATGACTACTATAACCTACAAAAATACCTTCAAATCTCTTTTCACTAAATTTAGTAGTGTGATACTTACCATTATTGAGTATGAAACATTTACTACCAAAGATTTTAAAATATGAAATTGTCAGTTTCCTTCCCTTTAGTAGTTCGTAAGGTGTCTTATTGTGGTTCATATTTATGAGTGCTCGATTTTGCACGTGGCATGCAATGTTGACGGCTTCAGCTAAGAAATATTCTTGTAGTGAGGCATCACTCAACATGGTTCTGCAGGCCTCTATGAATATTTTATTCCTTCTCTCAGCCACTCCATTCTGTTGAGGAGTATGAGGAGAGGAAAACTCTTGAAAGGTACCTTGGCTTTCACAGAATTCTGTCATGGCCCAAGACTTGAACTCTATTCCATTGTCACTTCTGATTTTGACTACAGAACAGTTGTATTCATTCTGGATCTGCCTGATAAAATTAGTAAAGATATCAAAAGTATCTGGCTTGTGTTTTAAAAAGAACACCCACGCAAAGTGAGAGTAATCATCAACAGTAACCAATGTATAATCCTTACCTCCCAAACTTTTAATTTGCAGTGGACCGAACATGTCCATATGAAGTAGGTGTAAACACCTATTAGAATCTTTTCCAATAATGCTTTTAAAAGTAGCCCTTGTTTGCTTGTCTTTTATACATGCGTGACAAGGTCTATCTTTAATGCACTTGACATTTAGGGCATCACATACAAAATTAAGAGAAAATAATTTATTAATAGTTTTGAAATTTATATTTGTTAATCTCTTGTGTCATTGGTCACTAAGAGACGCACTATCTTTTTGCCAAAAAGCACATTGGCGTAGAAGAGTCTATGCAAATAAAATTTAAGCAAAATATATTCCTAGTACGAGTGCTTGATAAAATCATTTCTAAATTATCAACCGATTTTATCAAACACTTGTCTGGATGAAATTCTACGATTTATCCTTTATCACAGAGCTAGCTTATGCTTATAAGATTGTGTTCCAATCCTTCAACATAAGCCATATCGGAAAAGGATACAATACCATTAGTGATCATACCGTAACCTTCAGTAATCCCTCTGTCAGAACCTCCAAAGATGACATTTGGCCCGTTCATGACTGGAGAATTATTCTAGAGAAGGCTTCTAGTCTTGGTCATATATTGAGAGCATCTACTGTCCAAATACTAGATGAGATTTTCTGTGGCCTTTGGACATTCCTGCAAAAGTAGAATCAATTTGCCTTAGGAACCCAAACTTGTTTAGGCCCTTGGTCTCTAGTTAGCATACCCCCCTATATAGGTTAACATTGTGAGTGGTCTTTCTCACATTATTAACTTAAGGAGTTTCATAATATCTGGGATTAAACCAGCAATCTATGGCAAAGTGACCGATTTTTCCACAACACCAACAGTCAAATCTGTTGTATCTTTGCCTTAGGTTCTCCTGCTTGGACTTTTGAGAGTGTGGTATAGCAGGGGCAGTAGACTTGGAGGTAGAAGCTTCGTGGTGATGTAACTCACATGACTTCTTCTCCATAATAGGCTTTTCCAAAACGGGTTTTGCTTTTAGAGCATTCTTGATGTTGTGACCATGATTATAAGGTCCGTAGTTCTGAAGAGTAATCTCCTCATAAGGTGCCATGAAGACACTCTCGCCAAAGTTCCGGGGATGAGTCCATCCTTGGTACCGAGACTTTGGCTCTACATAAGTAGGCCTAGAAAAGTGACCGTAGGATGAGTCGAGATCAAACTCGTTCATTTGAAAGATAACCTTTTTGGAAGGAGTTTATTTTTGAGGAGCTTTCCCCTTCTCCTTGGCTAGAGCCTTCTTGGCATCCTTATTTATTCTCTGGGCTTTATTTCTCCTAGAAGATTTACTAGGAGAACCACATGGCCTAAGCCAGCACCTTTGGCCTGATCAGAGAATTCAACAAGTGGAAGGATTGTCTTGGGCTTGGAGAAACTTTCAACAAGTTTCTTTTCAGCTTCAAGTTGTTCTTCCAATTCCATGATGATTTTCTCCTTCAGATTTAAGTTCTCGAGAGCCTTATTATATTCTTCCATCACATTATGGAAGTCCTTTCTGAGTGAGTCCATCATTACAATTTCCTTCCTCAGATTGCTCTCTTTAGCCTTAAGAGATTTGATCTCCTTAGCTTGAGATCTTGCGACTCTACGACATTTATCGTAGGCTTTGATCGACTCTTTATATTGAGTCATGAGTTCAGATTCATCATCAAACGAACAGTCCTCATGATCATGATCAGAAGCATCAGATTCAGAGAGAGGGGTATGAGAATTTACCTTCCCAGTGAACCAGGGTTCTTGTTCTTCATCTATCTGTGACATGAGCCCAAAGTAGGCTTCGTACTCATCACTAGACTTAGATGAGTCTGTGTCACTGAGGGTCTTGCCCTTCTTGGCTACCAGGCTTCTTTCAGTCTTCTTATTATTGTAAGGAGTTTTCTTTTCCTCTCTTCTTCCACCCTCCTTCTTCTTGTGAGGGCAATCAGCTATGATGTGTCCTGGCTTATTGCAGCAATAACAAACAATGTCAGTAGAAATGTGTTTGTTATGTTTCGTGTAATACCTGTCTTGGCTACTTGAGCCTTTCTTGTGGCAATCACCATTGTGACGTGATCTTCTGAATGAGGCATCCTTGCCTTTCCATTGTTTCTTCTTGTTCAAGAACTTCTTGAACTGCCTTGAAAGAAGAGAAAACTCTCCTTCAGATAATTCTGAGCCTGAGGTACTTGGCTCTGAAGATTCTTCTTCACTTTCTTCCTGTGCTGGGGCAGGAGAAGCAGCTTTTGACTTCCTTTAGATGTCTGCCTTTAGAGCGACAGACTTCTCCTTGGATGAAGACCTATTCTTCTCTTCTTCAGCTTTTTTTGAATTTATTTGTAGCTCATATGACATAAGCTTTCCGAAGAGATTTTGAGGATCAGTCTCTGCTAGCTTTCCAAACTCCCGGATAGCACAAACCTTGTTATCCCATTCCTTAGTCCGGGATCTCAGGAACTTATCATTCAGTTCTCCATTGGTGAAGACTCGGCCATAGACTCTTAGGCCGTTGACAATCTTGAAGAAACTTTCAAAGGTATATACAATAGAGTCCTTGGGACCTTGTCAGAATGCTTCATATTTCTGATTTAGAAGGGATCTTCTGTCATCCCTTACTTCTTCAGTGCCTTCCATCAAGATGATAAGAGATTGCCACATTTCCTTGGCGGATTGGCAGTGAATCAAATTCTGCATCATAGAATCATCGACTGCACTTGCGATGATATTTTTGGCTTTCTTGTCTAAGGAGACAAGTGCAATCTCATTTTTATCAAGATCCATGAGCTTCTTTGGAACTTGCTTAGTTGGATCAATGGTGGAAGCTATCATTGGAACATGAGGACCTTCTTCCACAATCATACAGATCCTTGAATCTACAGCTTCCATGAAGAACTTTATTCTCTCTTTCCACATAGCAAAATTATTATTTATGCATAATGGAAGCTTAGCAAAATCCTTAACTCTGTCCATGCTTGAATCCTCTAAAGACAACTAGGAGGAGATTTGTTCAAGGTGTTAACCTTTTTGATGAACAACCTGCCTCTGATACCAATTGATATTTTTTTGTTGTCTACCTAAATCACCTAGAGGGGGGTGAATAAGTGAGGTTTTCATCTTTTTGCGGAATAAAAATTGAACGAACGAAGTGCAAAAATTAAGCAAACAAATCACAGAGAACACCAGATCTATAGTGGCTCCCCAATCTTGGGTACGTCCACTCTCCACCTCACCGATCTAGCAACACGCTAGACTCGGCTACTTCACTATTACCTCGAATTGAAAACCAATCCTATAACTCGGATCAATGCCCCTACAACTCGATCAACAAAACGGATCTACACTCGGAAGAAAAAATTCCTACAACACTCAGAGACAAAATCTCCGACAAGATAAAAATGTTGTAAATAAAAATTATACAAACAGAATATCCCAGATCTGAATCTTCAGCCTTTCTTCTTCCTTGAACTTTGAAGCTTTCTAAGAAACTGATCGAAGAAGACAAACCGAAAATATTCTGGATCTAAAAACTTATATCAACACGATCAAGAGATGAATCTGTAGAAGTAAAAGCGTCTTGATCTATTGATCTCTACTTGCTCTGAATCACAGGAATTAGAGAAGGAGCGGCGACGAGATCGTCGATGAAGAGCGGCGGTGGCTTCCCGATTTAGAATGAAGAACGATTCAAAAAAAAACTTTTTATCTCTCAGATTTTTCTTTTTATTCTCTTCTTAGGGTTAGTCGAAATGATTAGAACTTTTATAGGACAAGCCTAATGGTCATAATCATAAAGACAATACACGTGGGCCAATAATCATTGAGATTAATTTTGAAATGTGGTCCCGTCAGACTTAACGAAATTTAAGAAAAAAATAATTTCATTACTCGAGTGGAATATGACTACTCGAGTAATCACTTTGGCTTCTCGAGAAGAGGATGTAAAGTTCTCGAGAACAATACTTGGACAGAATCTTGAAAATAAATTCTGGCTACTCGAGTAATAGAAATTGACTACTCGAGAAGTAGCTGGACTTCTCGAGTACAAGTGCTTCACTACTCGAGAATAAGATATATTTCTCGAGTACTCGACTTCTGTTACTCGAGACAATGATAAAATTCTTTAGTACTCGTCTTCTATTACTCGAGATAAAGTATTGTACTACTCGAGTAATGGCCTTAGCTTCTCGAGTACTACACTTAGAAAAATTCTGAGCTAGATTTTTTTGATAACTCGAGAATAAGGAAAGATATACTCGAGTACTATTTAGCTTCTCGAGAACTAACATTAAATCTTCTCGAGAACTACTTCAGTTACTCGGGTGCTAGACTTTACTTACTCGAGAACTGACTATAAATATACTCGAGTACTTAAATTACTTCTCGAGTAAAACACTTAGAAAAATTCTGGTTTATGAAAATTATTTTTCTTCAAATGAATTCAGCAACCATTCTTCCTTCCATTGCTTTAGTGCCTGAAAATGAAGTGTGTCTCAATAGAGAGGCTACACACGAGTCAACACCATGGATCACACAATGAGGGATTACATTGTATGATTTCGTGTTTGGTGACTCATTGTAGACTGATATTGGTCTACACTTGGCAATTATATCCTACAAACACATAACTCAACAAGGACATCAAATACAACTTAATTCATCTTAGTTCAAGGGTGACTTCATACAAATCTGGATTATTGTAGATACAATACCCAACAAAGTTAATTATTTATAAAAATTTTATAACACTGTTTTTGTGCAGTATTTTGATTTAAAAATTAAGGCCCCTCTGGTCAGTTTCAGAAATAGTGGTCAACATAGGAAATGTAGGTAAGGAGGTCCCCTATCCAATGCCACTTATTCCAAGTCATTTGGACCACTAGAGCACACGAGGCACTCGTTTTAGTGGAGGGTGTCCCTAGGGTGGACCAAAAATTCAAATGGGTGCCCCACTGCTCTTTTTGTCCAACTGACCTTAAATTTGGGCCTTGAGCTTTTCTTGAAAGGGAATAGGTCATATCAAAAAATTGGAATTTTTGGAGATAATTTTCCTAAAGTTTTTGTAGAAGTTAAATAAATCAAATGAGATTTATTTAAAGTGGTAAATGACTTTAAAATTCACCAAAATTTTTTTGAGAGGCTGTTAGGGCCATTATAGGGCTCTGGTTAAAATTTCAGCCCATTTGGGCTTGATTTGAATAGTGGGTGTTGAAAACAAGATTTAATCAAGTGGACAATATTTGACCTAGAGTTTTCTTGGGGGTGCTTTGAGGAAATTAAGTGATCTCCCCTCATCCCCTTGGGTAGGTCACCAGCTTAAAATGTCATTGTACACCACCTCATGAAAAATGGTAGGGTTCTAGGATGGTTTGGCCATGGGGCCTAGTGTAAACCCTAAAAGTGCACTTTTGGAGTTATTAAAGGACATAGGGTCAAATCTCCATAGAAGTCAGTGAAACTTTGCATTTGAGTTTTGTTCTTGTTATTATCACTAGAGAAAGTTTAAGGGATTTTTTGAGAATATTTATACATTTTTTTATCAATTAATTTAAAATGGTCCCTTTACTTTACTACTAAAATGAAGGGTCAAATAATGTGGAAATGCCTTGGAATCTTGCTAGTAATGTTTGTATGATACAAGTATCCTCTATAAATTTTGGTATAATTTTGGGATGGGTATTTTGGGTAGATTATCCACAATGTGCCCTAATTTAATTGTATTGATATAAATTAATTGGATGGTCATTGTTTTTTGGAAAAGTATGAATCTTGGCTAGAGAGCTCCTAGGTATAACATAGTGCTCTGAAAATTTTATGGAATCATTTAAATGAATATTTACAGTACCTCCTTCACACCTTTATTGTTTACAGTATTCTTGAATTTAATTATTTATGTGATTAGTTGGCCCTGCAAAATTATGAAAATTAGGCAGAGATCATTTAAGTTATTTACAATGCTCTGGAAATTTATTTGTAATTTTTGTAAGAATATTTAGAGTACTTCATTCACATGTGGTGTTTATTTAGCAATTATGGTTTAATTAATTTAAGTGATTAAATGAACTTGGTTTCTCATCACCCCTTGTTAGAGAACATTTTTTTAGCTTTGATAAGCCTCTGATAAATTATTTATAATGTTTGAGAAGAGAAAACAGTAGACCCTTCACAAACTTAAATAGTGCCCCAATTATTCAATTTATGTTTTATCATGGAATTAACTAGGGAGAAATAGTAAATTCTTATTTTTTTCATTGATCGTGATCATACATAATCCTTTGGGTGTATCATTGACCATAGGAATACAATGGGGTCATGAGGGTGCTTCATGTGTCTCAATCCTTGCTTTCAAAGCTTGTCGGTCTGCGGGTAGCCCAGATTGATGCTTGTGGTCACTTAGGTGATTGAGGTTGGGATTCATCTATGGAGTGTGTGTAGGGATCAACCATATGGTGAGGAGGGCAGGAGTCCCCTCCTCGCATCTCTTGGTAGTAGGGAAGAAGTATGCTTAAGAGGTGGGCGGTGTTCAACAGAACACTAACTTTCCTCGTAATAAATACTCACCATAGGCCACTAGAGTAATACAAGTAAAAGGGGTGAATTATGGGTAGATACCAATAATAATAAGTGTCTTGAGAAAGTGAGGTTTGGGGTGTCATCCCATCATACCTCCTAGTATCGCTGCGAGCCCCTCACAGGGTAGACCTCGGGAAGTACAAGACTAATCCTAAGTCATAAAATTATATAAAAATGAGAAGACTAATCAGTAGTAAATAAGGAGCACACACGTTCACCCCTCTTAAAGGGAAAAGTAGTACTGGTGAGAAAAAATGGTTTGGTCCTGCGATCTGAAGACTCCGTGCCATTTGATAAGAACTGGTTAGTTCATTCTGGTCGCTTTGGTCGTCGCACCGACAGAGGAATGATGACTCTGGAGGGTGTAAAGGTTAGGAATGGCTTGTCAGTGTCTGTGGAGATGCTTACCTAGTGACCGTACACTTGATCACGAAAGACTGGCGAGATTGTCAGTATTAGTACGTGGTGACTCTGGTGTGTCCTTCAGAGGCGTACATAAGGGATAGTCCTGGTAGTTCGGTTACCCGCCTAGGAGTGGGGTGGCCCAACCCACTGTCTCCGTTCGCCACTACGGAGGCTCCTGAGAGTGAAGCGAGCTTCCAAAACCGGGGAACTAAAGGTCTATGCGTATAGAGTCGTGTGCGTGTGTTGCACTTGCATGAATCATGACATAACATATCACAGCATGCATACATGCATATAACCTGACACCCCATCGTATAAACTAATATGAGATAGCTTATACGATGGGAGACTTATAAAAGACCCCTAAACTTATAAGTTTGTATGTACGTTCATATAAGTTAAGGTTAATTATTTACCTGCGATAGCTAGATGTACATTTCATTATTTAATTTTTATCATTGTTGTTCCATACTTCATGTTATATATTGAATCGCTTAGCTTGCTTTACATATTTATATAACTGTTAATTAGCTTAAGGCCACTGTCACCTGCTTTGATATTTTCTACCTTGATGTCTTTTCTCTTCATTCCTTCCGCCCGGTGCCTAGGAGTCACAGAGGGAGGGGTGGGGGATCGTTGACTTGGTCTTTTGATTAACGGTCGGTGGACCATATCATTTTAGGGGATCGAGGAGCAGCAACAGGAGACGCAGCACCACCAGAGGCTGGTGTAGTTGGAGGGGGGTTAGTCTAGCACAGGAGTACCACCTACCGAGACAGTGAGTGACTATAATAGTCTTGTTTCCGTGAGTGATTTGTAGTGAGAATGTGATGTACTGGGTAGTAGCCCGTTTATTTTTTCTGTCGTTGTTATTCTGTTATTATCATGTGGACACCTTACTTGTGTGATTCTATATTGCATGTGATCTTGTGGACTTATATTTTTTCATTTACACTTCTACTTTCTTCTGTGATCGATATTATCAGTAGGATCGGCATTTTGTAGTGACGACCTTCCCGGGTGTTGATGTCACCGCAAAGCGATGGTTCTGGGCATAAGACCCGATGATGAAGAAAAAAAAAAGGGAAACTTACACTAGCATTCTTGAATGTAAAGGACATGCATTTTATTATATCATGAAGGAGTGAAACAAGTAAGTCTTTTGTAAGATTCGTAATCGTATGTCTATTTGTTAGTCACATACACATAGAGTATGAAATGTAAGTACTATTTATCCTAGTACATTATATATATTGAGTTAGAGAAAATTTCACTCTCTCTTATACAATATATACATATCAAGATAAAGCAAATCAGCAACCTATATTATTGTTACGAAATTAAACAAGTCTTATAAATGCAAAATAACATAAGTTTTTATGCAATACACCTAATTTAAAGTCCAAACAACCTTTTAAATGTTGTTAAGAATTTAATAGAAATCCCAATTAGAAATGATAAAGCCATAACAACTTGACGTTACGATAATGCGTAATTAACTTAAATTATTAAAGAAAAAATATTATTTTTTAATAATATAAATATATATTTTTCTTCTAAATATATATTAATTTGCTTTCTTTTTATATTTTTTTTTGTTTCTAATAATTTTTATTTTCTTTTCTGTATGTTTTCTGAAATTTTGTCAAAAAAATTGTGTCGAGGCCGCCTCCGCGTTGATCAGAATTCTATCTCACCACCATTCAAGTTAATGACCGCCACTGTCGTCTCGAGCAGCTTTCATGTAGCCCGGCCACTTGAAATTCATGCATGTGCAACCTTCACACCAAAAGTTTTCGCCGTCATGGTGCTGCCCGCCAAGTTCTCTCATGCCCGCCCTGATTGCAGAACCCGCCAACCTGCCCATGCAACCCACGTTACTCCCATACAAGCTCATATGAAACCCAATTATCTATCTCAATTATATGCCACATCATTCCTCCCATTTTCATCTTAGCCGCCACTTACGATTTTTATAAAGCCATCCTAATACAGGATATTAAATTAATCCATGACCCACCTTCAAAACATTTTAATTCAAATGTCAAACTCATTAGTTTGCCATATCATCATTCTTCCTCCAAGCAAACCCGCCACCTCCAGCTCCATGCATGCCACCCTCTTTAATTATTGCAACCTGGCCCCATACCTCTCCTCCAACCAATCTGCCATATCAAAAATCCCAAATAGCCCAACTCCTCTTTTTATTAATAGCTACATCCATATCTCCAAGCCCACTCGACCCACTTCGTTACACCCTTTTGCAACCTCTCATCTTCCCATTCATTTTCTCATTCCCCAAGCATGAATATTAATATGGCCACACATGTTCATTCCCCTTGTTAACCCATGTGAAGTCACATCCCTCCCCCCTTGGACTCACTCATTTTATCTCTCATTTAAATCCATCCCGTAACATTTACTCTCTTGGATGGTTCTAGACTCTCTATTTCATCTATAAAAGGTCGTGGATTATTAGAGAGATGACATGTTATGTTTGGCGAGAGAGATTTTGAGAGAGAAATTGTGGAGAGATATTTTGTAGTTTTACTTCCTTGCTTTCATCTTCTTTTTATTAATGACAATGTCATCTTTTATTTTTCTCTTTCTCTGTTATCCGTAACTAATTCTCTACTTAGTGCTTGATTAGAAAGTATTGGGATGATGATTAAATCATAATCCTTCGTCTCTAATTTTAAAAGTTTCGTTTCAATTTATTTTCGATTAATTATTGGTTGCGAGTTTATATTATTGGTATATAAATTTTGTGATCTGATTGATGTCCTAGTAGCCGAATGACTCGTGAATACTTTAGATCTCTCGGAAATAAATAGTGTTTTATATTTGCTTCGAGAAAATAAAATAAAAACCTTTTGAGCTTTTTGATTATCTTTCATACGATTTTGATTTATTTCATATTTACAAAAATTCTGTTTAAAACATTTTAAAATTAGACGTTAATTGTCTCTAGCGAGTGACTATCATACTTTTCAATTCTCCAATCGAAATGAAATTTTAAAGGTTAGAACGCATCTTTTATAATCGGATTCCCAAGAATCCCTAATCAAGTGTTAAGGTTTTTAAGCCTAATTTTTCTCCTAAGCAATCATTATTTTTCTAAAGCCAACTTTTTTAGTTTATAAATTAATAGGAATTTTGCGTGAGTACAATTACTCGACAGACCCTAGACATATATGACATATTTCCAGGGTTTTAAAAACCGGACCGGACCGGCCGGTGAACCGGTCGGACCGCCGACCGGTTCACCAGGCGGTCCGGTCTGATCTTGTAAACCTCCTGAGCCAAGAACCGACCAGGAACCGGTTAACCGGACGGTTGGACCGGTTAACCGGAAACCGGGCCGGTTAATTGGCAACCGGGCGGGCCAAACACAAGGGTTTCAGAATTTTTTTTTTATAAAAATAAAAGCACAATGCGAGGATTTGAACCCAGAACCTCTCCTATTAATGAAATGATCATGACCACTCCACCAACAACTTCTTGTTGTTCAAAATGAAACTATTATATATATATATATAAAAATAACATATTTTTATAAAAAATATAGACTTAGAATATAAATAAAATATATATTATTAAATTAAGTATAAAAATAAATATTTTTATTAATTAATTAAAACTTAGTTACAATATTATTATTTATGTTAAATAAAAATATAAATTTTCAATTTTTTTGAATATCATTCGAATTTTGTTACAATATTTATTATTACGTATGATTTCAATTATATATATTATAATTATATTATTTAGTGATATTTGAGCTCAATTTGATATTTACGTGATATGTAATATGTTACAAATTTATAACTAATATTATATAATATGTTATTATCTAACATCCTGGTTCAAACCCGGTCCGATCGGTCCAACCGATCGGACCTTGAACCTTTGAACTCTCCTGTTCATCCTCCGGTCCGGTTCTTAAAACCTTGCATATTTCTATACTATATTTTGATAGGTATACTTGTCTACATCGAGATATTAGTTTGGATAATTTTAAAAATAAAAAATATCTATCAAATTTTTGGCCCCAATGTCGGGGAATTAATTCTTTGTTTTGTCAATATTTGGAAAGCGCGAAACTATTATATTTACCATCTATTTAAAAATTTATAAAAAATATATTTATAAAAAAATTTATAAAAATCTTTAATCACCAACATCATCTTTTTCTATCTTCACCTAAAATTTCTCGGGTCGATTTGGGCTTGAATCCCCAGCATACCGCCTAGTACCTTGCGAATCCGTCACTGGGTAGTCCTTGGGAAGTCTGGGAGTCAATCCATCTAAAAAATAATTTTCATATAGTAAATTTTTCCTTGTTTTTATTATTTGTTTCCTCTCTTTGCCTTCTCTCTAGTGCATGACCTGTAGTAGCTCTTCGAGTAATCCTGATATTCATTTTAATCCAAAAGTCGAGTGCACCCTTCGGCAGCACCTCCGAACTCGTGATCAGGATTGACATATAGATCTCGAATAGTCAATCAGAGACACTAACACAAAAAATATGGGAGAGCCCAATTCAGAAGTTGCCCAGCAACAGACAATGTTCTATTATGCTCGGTCTAACCTGGAGGGTACAAAAACTAGTATTGTTCACCCTACGATAGCGAACAATAATTTTGAACTGCAACTTGCTATAATACAAATGATACAACAGTATGTGCAGTTTGACGGTCTTCAGGATGAAGACACAAGTTTACATATTTCTAGTTTTCTCAAAATTTACGATACGTTTAAAATTAATGGCGTAATGGATGATGCGATCAAATTGAGGATTTTTCCTTTTTCTTTACGTGTTAAGGCCAAGCAATGACTAAATTCTCTTTCTAGAGGAACTATTCATACTTGGGCTAATATTTCTGAAAAATTTTTATCAAAATATTTTCCACCCGCAAAGATGGCTAAATTACAAAATGATATTTCCTTTTTTGCTCAAATCAATTCGAAAACTCTTTACGACACATGAGAATGTTTTAAAAATCTTTTACATCTTTGTCTGTACCATGCACTACCCACCTGGCTTCAAGTCCATACATTTTATAACAGTTTAAACGCAACTACTAGACAATTTATCAATGCAGCTTTCGACGGTACTCTAAACCGCAAAACCCTAAAAGCTTCATTGGAACTCTCGAGGATACGACTATGAACTCTTATCAATAGAATACATCTTAGGCACATCCCAATAAGCTGTCTGGGATGTATGAAGTTGATACAGTAGCCCAACTTGCGTTAGAAATTGATCTTTTAAATAAAAAAACATCTGTGATGCCTTCTTCAAATTCTCCTTGGAATGCTACTAATAATAATGTTTTATTGTAAGAACAAGCCGATTTTGTTGGGAATCCGCCTCGACCATCCGCAAATTTGGGTAACAACACATTTGAAAACACTTACATCCCAAATTTGAGGAACCACTCGAATTTCACTTGGAGTAATCCGGGGAATGCGGTCCGCCCTCCTAATGTTATTCCACCTAGTTTTCTACCCTCTGCATCCCGTGGACCATCTTTTGATTGTTTTTCTAAATATGTTGCCAATACTGAAGCTACTTTGCGAAATTTAACCGACTCCATCCGAAATCTTGAAAATCAAGTCGGGCAGCTCGCCAAATTTTTAAGTGAACACCAACATAGAACTCTACCAGGAAACATAGAGGTAAATCCCAGAGACTCGGGTAACACTGTCACACTTAGAAGCGGCAAAGAAGTAAGTGCACCCACTATTGAAAAAGAAAAAAATGATTTTGAAAACCCTCCTCCCCCCCTCCACCGAATTCTTCTTTAAAAGTTTCTAACTCATCTCTTCCTTATCCTTTAATTTTGAAAAATAATTCAAATGATGAAAATTATAACAAGTTTTTAAAAGTTTATAAGCAAATCCAAATCAACTTGCCATTTTGTGAAGTTATTTCACAAGTGCCAAAATATGTTAAATATCTGGAAGATTTGCTGTCTAATAAGAAAAAGTTAGAATAATTTTCTCGAGTTATGCTGAATGTCGAATGCTCAGCTATTTTACTTAACAAATTACCAAAAAAATTAAACGATCCGGGATCTTTCTCTATCTCGTGCCTCTTCAATGATTTGTTAGTAAAACATGCTTTGGCGGACATAGGAGCGAGCATTAATCTAATGCCTTACTCATTATTCAAAAAGCTAGGATTAGGTACGTCAAGTCCGGCTCGAATGAGTATTCAGCTTGCTGATCGTTCTATAAAATATCTAATGGGTATTATTGATGACATTTTTGTAAAAGTCGATAAGTTTATTTTTCCGCTTGATTATGTTATTTTAGACATCGAGGAAGACGTCGAGGTACCCATTATCCTTGGCCGCCCTTTCCTAGCCACCTCTCGAACTATTATCGACGTTAGTAACTGAAAACTTCTACTTAGAGTTGATGATGAGGAAGTCACAATTTTAATAATTTTTTCTTAAAAAATTCTCTTTCAAATGACGATGCCGTTTATTTTCTAGAAACTTTTTCTGAAGAACAATCACGTATGGATTATCTTATCCCTTTAACAATTCTCTAGAAATTTTAAGTACTTTATCACATGAGGCTGTTGTTTCAACTTACAAAATGATAAATTAATCGAAGTTTTAAAAGAGCACCGTCACGATATTGCTTGTCAAATATCTGATATCAGCGGAATTTGTCCACGCTTTTGCACTCATAAAATCTTTTTGGAAGATAATTCACGTCGTTTTATTCAACCCTAATGCCGACTTAATCCTAATATGAAAAAAGTAGTTAAGACGGAGGTTATAAAATTACTCGATGCGGGAATTATTTATCCAATATCCGATAGTTAGTGGGTTAGTCCCGTCCAGATTGTACCTATAAAGGCGGAATAATTATGATTTTTTAATGATAATAATAAACTAATTCCTACTTGTACCGTAACCGGTTGACAAATGTGTATGGATTATAGAAAATTAAATGACGCCACTAGGAAATATCACTTTCCTCTTCCGTTTATGGATCAAATGTTATAACGACTTTCCGGACATGATTTTTATTGCTTTTTCGACAGTTTCTCGGGTTATTTTCAAATACCCATCACTCTTGAAGTGCAAAAGAAAACTACTTTCACATGCCTTTCAGAACTTTCGCTTATCGAAGAATGTCATTCGATTTATGTAACGCGTCGACTACATTTCAAAGATGTATGCTGACTATTTTTGATGAGCTTGTAGACAATATTATGGAAGTATTCATGGATGACTTTTCGGTAAATGGAGATAATTTTGATTATTGTTTAAAAAAATTAAAAAAGGTTTTAAAAAAGTGTGAAGAGACTAACCTTGTCCTAAATTGGAAAAAATATCATTTTATGGTCAAGAAAGGGTTAGTTCTCGGTCACAGGGTTTCTAACGAAGGAATTGAAGTTGATCATGCAAAAATTGAAATAATTGAAAAGCCTCCTCCCCTAACTACGGTTAAAGCGATTAGAAGTTTCCTCAATCATGCTGGCTTTTATCGACACTTTATTAAAGATTTTTCCAAAATTACTAAGCCGCTGACTCAACTGCTTGAAACAGATGTTCTTTTTTTTGAATCTGATTGCCTTTTTGTTTTCTCTCTTATTAAAGATAAACTTATAAATTCGTCTATTTTAGTTACTCCTGATTGGAGTCTGTCTTTTGAGCTTATGTGTGATGATAACAACTATGATGTTGGTGTTGTTTTAAGACAACGTATTAATAAACATTTGCATCCCATTTATTATGCTAGTAAGACTTTGAACTCTGCTAAAGTGAATTACTCTACTACGGAGAAGGAACTTTTAGCTATAATTTTTGCTTTTGATAAATTTCGTTCGTATTAAACTTATCTAAAGTAGTAGTAGTATTTACTGATCATTTTGTGCTTCATTATTTACTCGCCAAGCCAGAAGCCATGCTACGATTAATCAGGGGAATTTCGCTCCTCCAAGAGTTCGATATGGAGATCAAGGACAAAAAGGGTGTAGAGAACCTAGCTGCTGATCATCTATCCAGACTAGAAAGCCCGAACTCTAAAGTTGTTGAAGAGATCAATGATGCATTTCCGAAAGAGCACCTTCTTTCTTTGGCTAAGGTAAATTCTCTCCCTGCCCCTTAGTTTGCAAATTTTGCTAATTATCTTGTAGGAAAGGTAATCCCAAAGTCTTTTTCAACTCAACAGGAGAAAAAATTCTTCTCTGATTTGAAATTTTACTTTGGGGAGGACTCCTTCCTCTTCTGGATTTGTGCGAACTAAGTGGCAAGGAGGTGCGTCTCCCAAGAAGAAGGTTTGCAAATCTTGAAGCACTATCATGAAGAACCAACTGGAGACCACTATCAAGCAAGCTAGAATGAAAGGAAAATTCTTGAGGCAGGCTTCTACTGACCGACTCTTTTCAAAGATGCCTACAAATTTGTACTTGCAATGCTTGCCAACGTTCATGTAATATCTCTGCTAACTTTGAAATGCCTCAAACATATTTTTAGAATGCGAAATATTCGATTTATGGAGTATTGATTTTATTGGTCATCTCCCTCTTTTTTTCGAAAATCATTTTATTTTGATCGCTGTCGATTATGTTTCTAGGTGGGCAAAAGTCAAGCTTTTTCAAAAAATAATGCTAGAGTCGTCTTAGGAATTTTTAAAAATTATTTTCTTGATTTGGTACTCAACGAGCTTTAATTAGCGATATGGGATCTCATTTCTGTAAAGTCCAATTTAATAAATTATTTGTATGTTACGATCTTACACATAAGTTATCCACCGCTTATTACCACCAAGCTAATAAACAAGTGGAAGTAGTGAATAAGGAACCTAAAAGAATTCTAGAAAACCATTTGTGCGAATAGAAAAGATTGGATTATTATGTTAGATGATGCGTTTTAGGCTTATCGTACGGCGTACAAAACAGTCATTGGTTGTACGCCATATCACCTAGTTTATGACAAAGCGTGTCATCTACCAGTCGAGTTAGAGCATCGTGCCTATTGGGCATTAAAATTTCTGAATATAGATCCTACGTTATCTGCTGAGTTAAGAAGGTTTCAACTAAACGAGTTAGATGAGTGGAGAGCGAATGTGTATGAGAGCAATTTTCTATATAAAGAAAAAGTAAAATTATATCACGATCAACGGCTTAAACACCCTAAAAATTTTAAGTCGGGTGATCTTGTTCTTTTATATAATTCACGTTTGCGACTTTTTCCGGGTAAACTAAAATCTCGGTGGTCCGACCTATTCGTTGTTAAGGAGGTCTGGCCATATGGGACGGTGCTTTTATCGCACCCAGAAAAAGGCAAGTTTAAGGTTAATGGCCACCGCCTGAAGTTGTACTTTCCCGGCGAGGAGTTGGAGCGCGACAAAGTTACTTTTCATCTTTCTAATGTTTAATTTGCTTTTTTATTTATGTTTACATAAAATATATTTATAATCATTTTAAGCAGATTTAGCCTCTTTTCCTTTTTCTTTTTTTTTTCTCTCAAACATCATGGACGATGTTTCATTCAAGTCTGGGGGACATGTTGGTCTTTTTGCTTTTATAAAATTTTCAAAAAAAAATTCAAAAAATTTATAAAATCTAAAAAAAAAAAAATTGCTTTTTTTTCCTTTTATTATTATTTTTTTGAAAAGACAAAAAAACTAGAAAAACAAAAAAAAGCCCAAAAAATTAGAAAATTGAAATCTAATTTCTTAGAAAGGGTCGTTTGAGATTTCACCCCCTCACACCACCTAGTACCGTTGTGAACCCTTCACGGGATAGTCCTCGGGAAGTCCAAGAAATAAGTTTTTTTTATAGGTTTAAGATTTTATTTTTATGCTATACTATTATGTTAAATATATTAAAAAAAGATAATATCCAAAATTTTACAAAAACTAAGAAAACCAAAAAAATTATTAGTATTTGAGTTAATTTTTGTTTAGTCTTTAGTACCCAACGACTTGATGTTTTTTTTATTTCTAGTCACTCGTGCACTTGATTAGCTAAATAATTTATTCTAATTTTTGTTTTTGGCTATATTTCACGAGTAATATATTAACTCATGTAATGTTTCTAATTAGATGTAGATGTTATGTTAAAAAATCTATTGAATTTTTGCACTTTCTCATGATTTTCTTTTTATGTTTTTCAATTATATAAAATCTATAATCCATTGTTTTCTATTTAAAATCTTAATAATGCTGATTATGTTTAGTATAGTAGATGTGAACCGATCTAGATGCTTATTATTTTCATTTTCATGAAATTCAATTTTCTATATTTTCTACCTAGTTTTGCAGTTTTTGAATTTTTTCAAAGCTTTGTTTTAGATAGATTTAGGAACATGAACATGGTTTAGGTCATCTCTTGATTTGTTTGAGCTTTTGCACTCCGAACCATAAAATTTTAATCATTGCTAGGCATTTTGTGTTTTTCCCTGTTCCTTTTGTAGCTCCATTTATTTTCACCAAAGATATAAAGCCTACCTATGTAGCACACTTAAACTAATTTTGAGCTTTATATCTTGCTAAAGTGTGTACCATTTTGTGAAGGTGGTGAAATTTAAATGTGTTATCCTTTGGCTACAAAAGAAGGAAAGAGAAAAATGATGAAAAAAAATTGAAGAATGTATTTTTGACCCCAAATTTTATATTTCAAAATTATTTGTGGTGTCAAATTTTTTTTTACTAGCATACATGTTCTTTATTTTAAATGTATCTTAACCCTTCACATTTATCTTTTGATATCCGCACCTTAAACGCAAGCCTAAAAAGTTATGCCTAATGAAGTCCTTTTGATTCATGCTCCTAGATTTAGTTTTAGCAAGATAGCGAAAAAGTAGATGGGTAAGCTTTTAGGTAGAAGTTAGGACTTTTGATTTAGATTGAGGTGGTTATAACATTTCTCTTAGATTTTTGTAGCAACTTGTTGAGATTAATTTTTCAACAGGACTCGTGTATGTGTGACCGGGTTTATGGCTTTTCCCGCCGCGCTCCTGGTCTGGGTGTTAAAACCGGTGGGCCCCACGCCGGATTATCTCTGCGGTCTTGTGGTTGGGTTAATCCCACACCTCTTGTAGCAAACACTGTTTGGTGTTCATGTACCCCGCCACTCTTAATCTCAATACTTGGGTTTTGAGATGATTAACAGGGTTGGCGATTTCTAACATGGTATCAAAGTCGGGGATTGTCCTGCTGCGGAGGTGTTGTGATTAATTTTCCAGCAAGACTCATGTATGCGGGAGCGGGTTTATGACTTTTCTCGCCGCATTCCTGATCTGGGTGCTGACCTTGGTGGGTCCCACGCCGGATTATCCCTGCGGTCTTGTGGTTGGGGTTAATACCACACCTATAGCAAACACCGTTTGGTGTTCATGTACCCCGCCACTCTTCATCTCAATACCTGGATTTTGAGATGATTAACAAGGTTGACGGGGGTACATAAAAACCAAGGACCACCCACTGCGGGCGGTGTTGGATTAATCCAACCACAGAATGGCAGGATATATATATGATAGAAGTTATATTTATTTATTGATAAAATGAAAAAGTTGCAATGATACAAAGCTAGTTGTGGAGGCAACATATGCCACTCCATTGCAAAAAAACACATTACATAAGGACATAAACATGATATCCAAATCAAGAACTCATCAAAATCAACGCAAGAGAAATCAAGAGATATCTCAAACCTAGAGTGTCTATTACGCCGAGGAGATCGCTTACGACATTCTTCTCAGCATTTAGAATCACAGTTAACCACCTATCGCTCCTCTTCGCTATAAGCTGTCCAATCTGGCGTAGGCTCTTTTAACTTAACAAGAATAAGAGATGTGGCACAGAGCAAAATGAGATAACAACGATATATATTTTACCCAAGGAGAATTAGTGATCATAACTCCCGAAATGCTATCATGAATTCTCAGTGTTATTTTCATTACAGTCAACTATAAGAGTAGTCTCAGATACACGGGACTACATCACACCCTGACTTGCACCATGCACCACATCATTGGGAACACATTCCACCTCGTTCTGAGAATCCCCAACAGCAGGTAAGATATCCGAATGAGAGAGGAAAACAACCTCCCCAATGGTACGATACCGTAGAGCAATAGATACCCAAGCATGTGTCATAGAAGTCATAGCAGGATGAACACATTTGTTTTTCTTACATTCTCCTATGGCATAGCATTGCTTAAAACAACCAGACAAGTATATGAGGTTTCTTTCAAAAGTGACACAGAGGGAGTAAGCTGCTTGCGGCCTACCCCCACGGCCCACATAAAAATATGAAATGGAGAGGAGGATCTAAGGTTGAACTCAATACAAGCGCGAGTGCGATGAACATGAGTACCTTGTAGTGCATGATTATCCAATGTAAATAGTTTCTCAATAGGCTTTAACAAGAATGCGAAGAATATCCTAATCAAAGCAATAGAAAGGCAAACCCCAAATATTGATCCAAGTCGGAATAACATCAGACTCCCTAACTGGAGTATAGTCAGGCGACCACCACAAATAACGAAACAAGAATTCTTAAATACAATGGATTCACAAATCTATACTTTCTTCAAATTTTCCTCCGAGTCAAAAGGTGAGAATCAGATGCCGATGATCAAGACATAACTCTACTAATGAGTTCACATCTTGCCACTTCTTGGTTTGCGCCCCGCCACTAAGCTCACAACTTGTCGATGCCTAGTTTTCAAACCGCCAGAGCCCGCAACTTGTTGTCGCTAGGTTCACAACCCGCCAGAGTTCACAACTAGCAACCGCTAGGTTCACAACCCGCCCGAGTACCCAACTAGCCGCCGCTAGGTTGAAATGAAGGAACTGCATTATCATAACAGATCGAGGTCGGAAAGGTCCAAGAAAGGTTGAAGAAACTGCATTATCATAACAGATGGGATAGGGAGGGATCGAGGCCGCCATCCCGAAACCCACAAACACCTGGAGTGCAGGAATAGAGGTGCACAACAGATTGTTCCTCCTTCCTAGGAGAACCGGAAAACAAAACCAAAAACCAGTCAAAAATCTTCGTGGATCACTGATGCTCTAGGGTTCAAAAGGCCAATAATGAGATAAATCAGATCACAGGGTCACTCCTTCGGCTTTTAGAGAATGAGAACACAACTTCTACTACAGAAGGAGCGCGGCAGATCGGGTATGCAAAGATTCAATCTGGACGTCGGCTGAAATGGAGGAACATCTCTCACCTGGGATGCGTCGACTAAATTGATACGTTTTTTTATTGAACTCAAGCAAGCTTCATAGTGCACAGAAATATTTCTGAAAAATGTTTTAAAGATCAGAAAACACATCCCTCAACAGGAGAAAAAATTGCCAAAAGCATTACAGCATGAATGTTTAATAAGAAGGAATAGGAAAACAAAGCAACAATGTATTAAATCTGGCCTTTAATTTCAAATATTTTCTTCAATAAACTGTTTATATTCCTTCTTCATTTTCACGCCGGGGACCGACCTGCATACAAGCAACAGAGGTGTTTTGATTATTTGCTCAACAATTAAAGAGACATAAATAGCAATATGAATGGAAACCATGCCTAATCATTTCCTTGTTTTTGAAAAACTGTACACAAGGTGTTCCCATGATTCCTGCTGCTTCAGCAATTTCTTGGTCCTCCTCGATATCAATTTCGACATAGTGAACATGCGTATTAAATTCATCAATTACCTGCAGAAGTAACAATAACAGTAATAACAATAATACTAAGGTAAAATGGTTAAATAAGTTCCTTAACTTTACCTACTTTATGAAATCAGTCCTAAAATTTTTTAATGTTGATCTTGGTTCATAAATTTTTTACCTAACTTAAAATTGGCCCCTTTCCAAACTCCCAATAGTATTATCAACAGAAGTTTGAATTAAAGCTGAGTTCACATCTCTATTCTCTGCATGTGCTGATCTGCTTCACTGGAATGATGTCTGTTTCGGAAAAGATGCAACTCAACTTCACCATTCTTATTTCTCGCTATCTCCATCAAGCCTTTCTGAAACAATGCATAGATGAAGGCATTGTGTGCAAATGCATCAGGACTGCATTCATGCTCCTCCATCATTCTATAGATCTGAAACGCTGGCCTCAAGAAACCTCATCTTCCAAACTTCTTCATCAACATTTGGATCTAAGTCTTTCTTCTTTATCTTAGCCTCCCTTTCAAGCACAACAACTACAAAATGGTGTTGAAGGTTGAAATATTTGGCTTGCAGCCAGAGTCAAACATCTCCATGTAGAGCAGGATGGCATTATCAGCATCATCACAATGACTTGAAGTTGGATTATAATATTGTATATTTGTATGCAATAACATCGGGGAAAATGTCCTTGTTCTTCATCTCTTTATAGAGTTTAATGGCTATGCAGGGTTTTCAGAAGCAGAGGCTGCATGCTTCTGTGCTGAGTCGATAGTCAAAAAGGGCGTCCATGTGTTGGAGTAAGGTTTGGCGGTAGCGGAGACCGAGGACAGTTATTACCTTAAAATGAAGAACATCTAAATTTCAAACAGTAAGTAATATTTTTTTGAATCTCTTACATTATTTCTACCACTAATTTCCTCTGCTTATAGAGTTGGAAAAAAAAAATAATGGGAAAAGGGAAGAAGACCCCAAAGAAAAGAGAACCACCGAATTAGATCTCTTCTGAAAGAGTGCACGCAGACAATACAAAACAAAGATGCCAACTCTGCTTTAAATTTGATTTCTGTTAATAATATTAACAGGATTGGGATGGACAGATTTTTATAAAGCTAAAAAATTTAAGGACCAAAATCAACTAATTTTTTTTGGGGACTGGGTTCATAGGGCAGGCAAAGTTAAGGGACTTATTTAACTATTTTACCTAATAATAATAAGCATTCCCTCAATGACAGAAGTGATGTAGATAGAAGAACACCAAATGTTTAAGTTTTTAAGAAAATAAAGAAATAAAAAATTAATAAAATGGGGTTGGTAACTCAAGTCCAAATAGCTTGAACTAATTGAGGGAGGGAGGACCTTGAATTCAATATGATAGAAATGGAGCCTTGTTGCAAAGATAAGACCAAGTCCAAGACAAGGATGTTTGGCTTGGAGGACCTCTCCTCCTCGGTGGACCAAATAGGTGTATCGTCTGGAAATGTCATGGGGCCCACAAGGCCGGCGCTCAGTGTTAGAAGTTATGTTGAGTTTTATTTTTTTGGTGTGCTTTTAGCCTTGTATTCCCCCCTCACTATATAAGAGGGGGTGCTTGTTATAATTTAATATGTGTGTTTTTACCTAATTCTAACATGGTATCAGAGCCGGCGTAACCTAGCCCGCGCGCCCGTCCGCCCGCTCCGCCGCTCGCCCGCGCGCCCGCTTCCGTAGCAGCGCCCCCCCCCCCCCCCCCGCCTCCTCTCCTCTCTCTCCCCGCCTCCTCTCTCTTTTCTTTCCTGTTTGCACCCGCCGGTCTTGATATGGATTAACCGGCGGGATTTTTTTTCCTGCGACCTTCCAATGGTCCGATTGAGCCGAAATTCTGGGAATAGTTTCGCTTTCCTCTCCTTATTATCATACTTGATTCTTGGTGGTTTTTACCGGTTCGTCTTTCCGGAGATTCAGATCTACTTTTTCTCTCCGTTTTTTTACCGTCGTTCTTCTACTCCCGGAAGTTCAGATCTATGATGCCCTAAGGTTCCCCTTTTCCTTTGGACCGTTCTTCTTCGTTGGTGCCATGTCAGTCCTTGATTCCGGTGCTTCCGGTGCCTCTGTGCCCCCCGCTGGATCTACCCGGGTTGGCTCCGATCACAGTTTCTCTCAGCTCACTACGATTCGTCTGGATGACACCAACTACCTATCTTGGTCTCGTTCTATTACTCTGGCCTTAAAGAGTCGGCGTCTCTTTGGCTATGTTAGTGGCAACACTCCCGCGCCTACTCGCACCTCTGCTACCTGGTCCCAATGGGACTCTGAAAACTCGTTGGTCATGTCTTGGCTCATCAATTCCATGCAGGAGTCCATTGCCCGGAATTACCTCTTCCTCGACACTGATGCAGACATCTGGAAACGGGCTGAATCTACTTACTCCCGCAAAGGGAATGCGGCACAAATCTACCATCTTCGCCGACAGCTGTTCCATCTTCGTCAGGGAGATCGTCCTCCTTCTGCCTACTATTTGGAGTTTACCCAACTCTACCAGGAGTATGACCATTTTGAGTCTCTTGCAATGGTCTGTGATGCTGATGCCCTCCTATTAAGGGCTCGTGAGGATCGCAACAGGGTGTTCGAATTTCTCCAGGGGCTTCACCGCGATTTCGATCAGATTACTGTGCAGGTTTTGGGATGCGTTCCCATTCCCTCCTTGCCTGAGGTCTTTAGCATTATTCAGCAGGAGTTTGATCGTAGACAGTCCTGGAACATGACCACCACTCCTGAGGGTTCAGCTTTGGTTGCTCATCCTCCCACCACTGGTAGCAGGGCCTCTCGGGACTTCAAGCCTCGTGCCACGGATAAGGATCATCTCATGTGCGATTATTGTGGCAAGCCCCGTCAAACCCGGGATACCTGTTACAGTCTGCACGGCTTCCCTCCAGGATTTTCTTCTCGGGGTGGGTCTTCTTCCCGTGGGGGGCGAGGTCGTGGACGCACTTCTGGTCGTTCACATCATTCTGCCCATCTGACTGAGATTCCTGAGAGCAGCCCTCCGGGTCTTCTTGGACCTCCTCCTGCAACTGTCCTCTTTTTCTGCTGATGAGATGCAGACTCTTCGCCGCTTGATGCAGGGCCTTCTTACTGAGCCGGTTACTGCTTCTTCCTCATCTGCCCTTGCCCATTCAGGAATCCCAGGTGCTCACTCTGCTACAATTTGCTCCTCTCCCCATTGGATTATTGACTTCGGGGCTACTGATCATATGACTGGATCGGCTTCAGGTTTTGTGTCTTATTCCCCTCTCTCTGGTCGAGATAAAGTGAGTATTGCTGATGGATCATTTTCCTCCATTGCTGGAAAAGGGTCCATACCTTGTTCATCTCTAACTTTATCTTCTGTCCTCCATGTTCCAAACTTCACCCGCAGTTTACTTTCTGTTAGTCAGTTGACTACTTCTCTTCAATGCTCAGTCACCTTTTTTCCTACTTATTGTGTTTTTCAGGATCTGAAGACGGGGAAGGCGATTGGGTCTGGTAGCTTGCAGGACGGCTTGTATGTTTTTGACCCCTCCAACGGGTCCACCTCTCCGCACGCTCTTCATGCCACCCAGTCATCCCAGCTGCTCACCTGACATCGTCGTCTTGGCCATCCTTCTGTTTCCACTATGCAGCGTCTTTTACCTACTTTTCCCTCTAGTTGTTTTAAAAATTTTGTGTGTGATGTATGTGACGTTGCAAAACATCATCGTCTCCCTGTTAATCATGTTTCTTTACCTAGTTCTATTCCTTTTCATATTGTTCATACTGATGTGTGGGGGCCTTGCTCTATTGACTCTATTTCTGGATGTCACTGATTTATTTCCTTTATTGATTGTTTTTCTCGAACAACATGGGTTTATCTCAAGAAACATAAGGGTGAAGCTTTTTCTATTTTTCAACGCTTCCATAAGATGGTATCTACTCAGTTTTCTGCATCCATAAAAATTTTACGCAGTGACAATGGTAAAGAGTATACAACTCTTCCTTTGACCACTACCTTACCACTCATGGCATTATTCATCAAACTTCTTGTGCTCATTCCCCGTCACAGAATGGGGTAGCCGAGCGAAAGAACCGTCACTTGCTGGATGTTACCAGGTGCCTCTTGCTTACTATGCATCTCCCCAAGTTCTATTGGGGGGATGCTGTCCTTACCGCTGCTTATCTCATTAATCGTTTGCCCTCTCCTGTCCTTGGTAACCAAACTCCTCTCACCACCTTAGGAGTTTCTCCGACATCCTCTCTTCCTCCTCGCATATTTGGGAGTACGTGCTTTGTCCACATTCCCTCTCCTGGGAGGTCTAAACTCGACCCCCACGCCCTCAAGTGTGTCTTCATTGGTTATTCCCCTACCCAAAAGGGGTATAAATGTTATCACCCTCCTACTCGTCGGACACTTGTATCTGCTGACGTTACTTTTCGTGATTCTACTCCTTATTATGCTACCTCACTTCAGGGGGAGCCTGCTGTTGAAGTGAGTTCTCCTACCTTCTCCCTTCCGATTCCTCCCGTTATCTCTTCTCCTCCGCCTACTCGTCCCTTACAGGTTTACACCCGATGGCGTAAAGGTCAGAACACAACGGCTAATCCCATGCTCCCAGACCCTATGCCAACTCTGTCAGAAGATCTCTCCCTCCATGAAGGTATCCGATTGAGTACTCAACACCCTATATCTCAATATGTTTCCTATGATACGCTGACTCCCTCTTATAAAGGGTTTAAGTCGTCCCTTGCTTCGGTCTCTATTCCATCTACCTGGCAGGAGGCACTTGAACATCCTGATTGGAAAAGGGCAATGGTAGAAGAAATGGCAGCTTTGGCGAAGAATAATACTTGGGACTTAACCACCCTTCCACATGGGAAAAAAACAGTTGGTTGCAAGTGGGTCTTTGCGGTCAAACAAAATTCCAAAGGCATAGTGGAACGTTTCAAGGCAAGATTAGTGGTGAGAGGGTATACTCAAACTCTTGGCATTGACTATCAAGAAACCTTTGCTCCTGTGGCAAAAATGAATTCTATTCGAGTCCTGCTGTCATGTGTTGCATGCAAGGGTTGGGATCTCATCAAATTGGATGTTAAAAATGCCTTCCTTCATGGCAATTTGGAAGAAGAAGTGTATATGTCCCTTCCACCCGGTTTTATCTCTCAGGGTTCAGATGGAAAAGTTTGAAATTTAAAGAAGGCTCTCTACGGCCTGAAGCAATCCCCAAGGGCGTGGTTTGGACGGTTCCATAACGCTATGGTCTCCCTGGGGTACAAACAAAGTCATGCTGATCATACTCTGTTTATCAAAAAGAGAGCCAACATGGTAACAATTTTAATAGTCTATGTTGATGACATCATTATTACAGGGGATGACATTGATGAAGTAAAAGCCTTAAAGAAACACTTGGCACAAGAATTTGAGGTGAAAGATCTTGGCAAACTGAAGTATTTTCTGGGTATTGAAGTTGCCAGATCTAAGAATGGCATTCTCATCTCTCAACGGAAGTACATTCTTGATCTCTTAGAACAAACGGGTCTGAGTGGGTGTAGACCTGCTGACACTCCCATGGAGGTTAACCACAATCTTGGAAGAAATGATGGCGATCTTATAGAAGATGTTAAAGGTTATCAAAGACTTGTAGGGAGATTGATCTACTTGTCTCATACTCGACCTCACATTGCTTACGCCGTTGGAGTTGTGAGTCAATACATGCACTCTCCGAGGGCCAGACATCTTGATGCTGCCCATAGGATCTTGAGATACTTGAAAACTTCACCTGGAAGAGGAATCCTTTTCACCTCCAATTCTGACCTGAAGATCGAAGTTTATACTGATGCTGACTGGGCAGGAAGTGTTGAAGATAGACGATCCACATCTAAGTATTGTTCATTTATTGGGGAGAATCTACTCACTTGGAGAAGCAAGAAGCAACAAGTCGTCTCCAGGTCTAGTGCTGAAGCAGAATTTCGTACCATGGCACATGGCATTTGTGAAGGACTCTGGCTGCGCTCCCTCATGAGTGATCTGGGGTTGAGTGAAACTGCTCCTATTCGGTTGTACTGCGACAACAAGGCTGCCATTAGCATTGCCAACAATCCTGTTCAGCATGATCGCACAAAACACATTGAGGTGGACAGACATTTCATTAAGGAACACATTGAGAAGATCATATGTATTCTCTTTGTTCCCTCAGAGGGCCAACTTGCAGATATTCTTTCAAAGAGTCTTGGGGCAAATCTTCACTATGGCTTGATTGACAAGTTGGGCATGAGAAATATAACATGCCCAACTTGAGGGGGAGTGTTAGAAGTTATGTTGAGTTTTATTTTTTTTGTGTGCTTTTAGCCTTGTATTCCCCCCTCACTATATAAGAGGGGGTGCTTGTTATAATTTAATATGTGTGTTTTTACCTAATTCTAACACTCAGGATTGGTTACTGCGAATGGTTCGTGCTAAGAAGACTGATATCGTCATCCTTTTGAAAATTAGAGTTGGGGAGGAAGTGGGTGTTCGACTTCAGCGTGCTTTTGGGGACTCGAGGGAAAAGTTGTGTAGCATTTGATGGATTGTCTGATGGCATTATGGATTTCTGGTGAGGAGCGCTAATGTTGACTTCAGGGCCGATTGCGATCAATTGATTGTGGTAACCATCCAACAGCATAATCAAGCTCCGTGGTGTATCTGTGGGGTTTATGTGAAAGTCAATTATGTGGAACGACGGCCCCTCTGGGATTCTATCTCCTATATGTTGGAATCTGGTCTTCCCACTATGGTGATGGGTAATTTCAACGTTATTAACAATCCGGAGAGATGCGGGTGAGCTCAGTTCTATGTCAATGCTGCAATTAAGAAATTTCAAGGTTCCATCTACACTTACTGCAACAACCAGAATGTGGAAAGTCGAGTGCTCTATCGGCTTGATCATGCTCTGGTGATTGGTGTTGACTTCAGTGCTTTCCTGAAGCTCAGTTGTTCCATTTGGCTCGTACAGACTTAGACCACATTGACCTATCTTGGCTAAGACTAGGACTGCTTTGAAGTTTTTTGGATGGAGTTTGTGGATTTTCACCGTATTCACGGGCCTGGTACTTTAGGGGCACTGGTTTCGCTGCTTACAAGCTCAACTGAATCTTGGCTAAGACTAGGACTGCTTTGTCTAAGTGGAACAAGATTAGCGCGGGGAATTCATTCTCCAAAGCTGATCTTACGGAGCAGGAAATTTTTGAGTTGCAACAGTTCTAGGATTCTAACGGCGGTCTCTCTGTTGAGCTCCTCAGGGTCTGCACAGGAAGGTGCGTGAGTTTTCACTCACGCTTTGGTGTGAAGAGACGCTTTGGCAACCAAAGTCGAGATTACATTGTTTTCTCAAGGGAGATGCCAACATTACGTCACTAACATATTCCATATTCTTTGTCGCCGCTGGAATAGGATTCTGGAGCTTGAAGATGATCACGGTGCCAACATTACGTCAATTTATGCAAGCTCCCAAGGAATGTCATCTATGACCAACTCTAAAGATCTTGGAGTACGTGAAAGGATCTTCAAGAAAAGGGCTTTTTGTTTCAGAAGAATAGTCATTTGAGAGTTGAAGTCTATTCTGATGTCAGCTATGCGATGATAAGGAGGATAAAAAAACTACATCTGATTTTTGTACCTTTGTAGGGGTAATATGGTGAGCTGAAAGAATAAGAAACAGTCTGTTGTTTCCAGGTCAAGTGTTGAAGCTGAATACATGAGCATGACCATGACCACCTGTGAGCTGAAGTGGTTACGGGCACTGATGTTTGATTTGGGAGAAGTTTATGATCATTCTCTATCAATGTTCTGTGACAACAAAACAACTATATATTTTGAAGAATCCAGTGTTTCATGATAGGATTGAAGTAGATTGTCACTTTATGAGAGAAGAGGTGCCGAAGAATCAAATCTGCACCTCGTCTGTCACCTCTGACAGAGAGCTTACCGATATCTTTACCAAACCAGTATCCTCTTTTTCAGAGGTTTGTGAAGCTGGACATGATTGATATATATGTTCCAGCTTGAGGGAAAGTGTTGGAACCTAAGTCCAGACGGACAGGTTAAGCGGTCTGGTGGAAAGTAGTGGAAGACAGGCTTGGAGGTCTGCCTTTCTGATGTTCCTAGCAATGATTCCTCACTGGCGGTTAAGCAGTAGTCGTGACGGTCTGGCAACCTAGCTTAGTGGTCTAGCAGTAGTCCGTTGTAAACCGCACCGATTAACTGCAGTGCGGTTTGCTAATCAGGGGTAGTGGTTGTGCGGATCTGCTGAGATCAAATTCAGTTGATGGACAGGAGGTTAACTCCTGTCTAACCGCATGATATGCTGCTTTATTCTTCCTGCAGCTGTGCTCTTTGTTGATCAGCAGAGGCTTGACCACAGTTGGTGTTTGCAGTTCTCAAGCACAAACTCTGGTGCGACCTGGCGGTTAGACTTTGTCTAACCGCAGCTTTCTCTCCTAGAGCTGTTCGCTGGACATTGTCGGATAGAGACCAGAGCAATCCTGTTGGTGAAGTTATATTATTTAGCTCTTTTCGCACAAAAACAAAAAAAATCACTCCATCATCACCATCATCGACGAGAGAAGCGAGTAGCGGGATCAATGGCAGCCAAAAGGATCATCAAAGACCACAACGGGAGGATGATGAAAAAGCATGACGAGCACACCCGAGGCAGCGTGAGAGAAACCACCAAGCCAGGAGAGGAGGCAAGCTAGATTTGTCGAAGACCGAATCAGCAAGACCAGCGGCTGGTGGCTCACTCATGTCGACAAAAAGAAGAAATGGTTGCAGATCCGTTGAAGAAAAAGATACGCGACCGAAAAGGAAGATCTCCCTCTTCGTCGATGAGAAGAGACAGGCTCGACGGGATGAGAAATTGAGGAACAGACGTTGCAGAGAAGCACAATGGGATTGTCGATCAGGAGCCATCGATGGGAACGAAGCAGACCGAAGATTTTTCCACGACGAATAGTAATAAGAATGCGGCAAAAGAAGCCAGAGATCATTCGAGAAGCGGAAGTAGCAGAAGCACGACGGCTGCCTGGATCCAACGATGAACAAGTCAACTGCAATCTGCTGTCTCCAACGGCTGCCTGGATCCAACTCCCACTACTCCCTTCTTCAAGATGAACAAGACACCTGCTATCTGTTGTCTCCAACGGCTCCTTGGATCCAACTCCCACTACTCCCTTCTTCAAGATGAACACGTGTCCTACTCCAGCGTCAACCGCATGGACACATGCCTCATTGACATCTACAGTGGCATAGATTTTTCCCCTTTCACAATGCCTTACACTTCCTAGATGGATCTTATCCCAAATAATTTTGCATCACCCCAAACCATGCCCAGGGCATCCCCTTCCGGAACAGCCCTCCCCACATCAAACCATGTTTCTAACCATATCCATGCCTCTAACCACGCCCATGTCTCTAAACATGTTTCCTTCAACAAAAGCCACTAAAACCTAACTCCATCGCCTATGCTTCAAACAACTCAACTTCGACCAAGACCGCCTCTGCCCAACTACGTTCATTCCCAACAGCCCTCCCTCAGCCCCAAAACAAGACTCCCCACAGCAGCACCACTGCAGACAACCCCATCATTTGTCGTCAACACCTTTTAATCCACAATAGAATTCCTCTGATTCCAGGCCCTTGTCACCTTGCTGCACAAACACCATGATTTCGAACACAACTTCCAACGCCATCATCCAATGCACGTCCAACTGACCCGACCAGACATACTACAATATTTGTCCATTGAATCCATCAATTTAAAAAATAGCTTATGATGGCGGCATTTGTAATTTCATGCAAATACATTTAAACAGGAGAAAATCTGTGTACCTTGTTTAAAATTGGTTTTAATGTTCTACATGGGCCACATGTTGGAGCAGTATACAGTACACAAATAAGCCTTGGACTTTCATGGTACAATTTCCGCAATGCATACTACACAGAGAAGCTCCGGTCAGAATTCCCGAAGATCAATGATTGCAAATTTGAAAGATAGAGGAAATGAAATCTCATAAAAATGAAAATTATTTTAAGTAAACAGACTAGCTGTTAGCTATTGATCATTACCTGGCCCTTGTGCTTAGTAAGTGAAACATCAAAACCCATTTGTACATCCTTATCTGTAGGTTCCTTCTTTTCCTCTTCAGTTACAGGCTGTTCAAAATAAATTTTGCAGACAAACGATATGAATCATGGTCTGATCACATAAATGAAATGGGTGGGCACATTCCGTGTCTCCAAGAGTGCTCAAGTCAGAAGATGTTAAAAGTTCAAACGCAACACTAAATAGAGAGCAGTCAAGTCAAGTGAGTTCATAAAAGCAGACAGCAATTAACTGTTCTCTCAGTAGAACTAGGGTATCAAAGTGGGATTCATTTTTTGGTCAGTAAGGTCCAGCTAATCTTTCTAGCAAACTTTAAAATATCAACCAGATATTACTCCTGAAATACCTGTCTAAGCCTAAATTTTTGGAGTTCTTTGTTCTTCAAATGGCAACAAATGCAGAAACTATTAGTTATGCATGCACAGCATAAGTATTATTGTGAATCCTCTGCTTGGTTTGAAGGAAATGTTACGAAAGAAAACTGTAACAGTAAGGAAGGGTTTGTTTGGGAAGGTGGTTTTAGCAGGCACATTTTCAATACTGTCAATGTCATGTGACTCGTTTAAGCACCAGCGAGGGAGGACTTCCCGGACCTTCTCCTTGCTAGAGCCCGGGGCCTTTGAAGCCGCTGTCTGGGGACGACAATGGCATTTCCACAATATGATTGGCACAAAAATACTTTTTTTTCCGAACACACGGGTAGGACTGCAGGAATGTTCGGGTGTTAGGAGTTTCAGTGGCGATCTCGGCCACTGCCTCATACAGATCCAAAATTAAATCAATATTAATTTCTATCACTTGTTAGCTTGAAGAGAAAATAAGTGAATTTTTTCCTTTCTTATTGGTTGATGGAAATTTGAGCATTTTATGTTTAGGGAGGATGTCGGCGACATAAAAGGTAAAATTTTATTAAACAAGGTGAAATTTTCTCTCATTTTCACTAGGGTTGCTAGTGATTATTCAACGAAAAGACTAGTCTATATTTTATAATTGAATCAATTAATGAACAACATCCATGCAATTAAAAAATTAATTTGATTTGCATTTTCACTAGTTTCTTTAAACCAAATGCTACCATATTCCATATCCTTCTCAAAATCCCTACAAAAGACATGATACTTTATGGGACGAGCCTTAAAAACCATAATTAAAACCATTCAGTAAATCTATTTACCTAATGTTTCGTTCAGGAAATAATCAATAAAGGCATGGTTCAGCTGCTGTGCGCTTGAAAATAAGCCTTGGCGGGAGCGTCAGTTTTTGGCAGTTTATTCATTTCTGTGGAGGGTATTTTGTAATTTCATGGTTAGCGCCTTCTTTAAATACAGGGCGGGAATGAGGACATATAAGCATATTTGAGTTTTTCCCTTCGTTCGTTGCGAGTTCCAGCACAGTTGTGAGCAGTAAGCTTCAATCAATCTGTTCAGAAGATCTTCCTCTTACGACTGATGATTTTGAATTACAATTGTTTGAAGCTGCTTGTTTGATCATTAGAAATTGGTTGTTGATTGTTAATAATTGATTTCGTGTTCTTAGACTGCATTCATCAATTACTTGTGAGAATTGTTCCGTTTTCCCGCTGATTTCAAATCACTGAGAAATTTCTACGACAGGTTTGAGGATTGATTGAATCCGTCCATTGTTGATGATAGATCTCTTTTTAGCCCACATCACCTAATACAGAGAAACAGATAATTGAAATCCAATTGAACAGTGAAACAAGAAAAAGACAGAGCGAGATGGAGACCTAAATTTGCAAAGGTGGTTGGCACGGCCTAGAATTTAAATAAAGGCCCAAAGCTAATGCAGTGCTAATATGAATGAACGGACATGCCGCCTTGTACGCAACTGCGGACTCTGATCATACGGTGGCCTAAAAGTTCATTGTGTTAAGAATAGTGTAACATCCGTATTTTAATGTGATAAAAAATATCTAATTACAGGTTTCAATCACGATTAACCGCTCATATGCGCTGTCGTCAGATTGAGGTATGGTCATCCCTCGCAGCCTTTTTTTGTCTTGTGCTAAATTTTATTGCACACACACACACAAATTTTAGTGTTGATGCAATCTCCGCTTTGTGCGGGGGTGCAACAGTTGGATTTTTAGATTTTGGTAAGGAGTGGCAGAAGCGAAATTATGTGGAAACAACCTCCACGATTTCAGCTATCCTCGATTATATTCCTATTTCCCCCCCACTAGTAACCTCCCAATCACCCGTATTTTAAAAACCTAAATCCCTTTAAAACTCAGTTTTGAAACCACATGGCCTCAAGCGCTCCTTAAAATCCCGCAAGGGCTAGACAGAGAAACCGCCGCTAGCCCTAAATTTCTCTCACAGACGCAGACTCCAGGCTCTTTCCAATTTACCGTCTCCAGATACGCCACCGCCTACCCGTGCGTCAACTAGCAGACGCAGAGATTGTGAATCTCTGTCGCACGTTTGAAGCTGCCGGCCCTTTCTCTCTCGCCAGCCTCACCCATCGATTTCTCCATCACCAGGATCTGTCGACGAACGTTTTCGTTGTAGTTTCTGCTCTCAGTCAAAGCCAACCTCTTGGTAAGTTTCTTCTCGATTCCCTCCCTTCGTTTCCAACCTCCCTCTTAGCCGACGGTTACCCTCACACATCAATTTTTTTTAGTTCGATTGCAGAAATTGGAAGTTCTATCTCTTCTTCTGATTCAAGAATTTTCAACTCTTGCATGGTTGGAAGGAGTAAGGATCCACCCTACCCTAAGTTGAGGAGGTGAATCCCTAGACCTCTACTTATATTTTGACCCAAGTATTCCCTTGTTATTTTAGGTGTCGTTTAACACTTGGTGTTTTAGTGATGAAGCGAAGTGGGCTTGATAAATCCTCCAGAACCAACTTCGTCGCGAGATGATAGTGCTTAGTAAGTGTAAGCGTAAATCCTTTATGTATTTATGTGATGTATTTTATCCTCAGTGTATAAAGATTATTAATGGTCATTCATCGCAACCTTAAGACCGAGGATGATTAGCTTAAGAAATTCAGATTTCTAACTCAGAGAAATCATGTCTCCGTGCCTCGTTTACAAATGCTGCAATACCACGGTAAAAAATTCTTATTCCTTTTGGCTAGACATACAAAAAGTATTGCATTAAAAATATTCTTCTTTATAATTCTAAAAACTTCTTATAGTTATAAGAAACCGCAACTATCGTCATGTAATAATAGTTCACTATAGAAAGCTATAACTCAGCCAATGTCCAGTCGATATATGTAGATCATAAATAATATATATTTCCCTATCAGTTAGACCTCCATAAATTGTGAAAAAATTCACAGAACATATTCTCGCGTAGATATTTAGAAAGCGGGAAATATCAATTATATGAATATGAATTCTAATTGATTAACTAATATGAGACATTGTCTTACTCATCAGTTGGGTAGACAGGTCTTCAGACGCTTCTTTTCAGCGGTCGCCGGTGGGGAGCTGCGCTTAGGATAAGCGTCGCGGTCCTTCATATTAGTTTGCCTTTCATCCTGTTGCATTTCAGTTAAGTTATTGTACCTTTACTTGGACTTGATGTATCAGAACTACCTAATATTTGTACCGTATCAGATTATGTTTAAGATTTCAGTATTTCAGATTTTATGGTCCTTCCATTTACTAGTTGGTTCTGTGAATCAAAATTTGAGGTACCATTGTTTACCCTTAACTGCAAATCTTACTTCAGCTATAAGTCTACTTTTAGTTCTTTTATATATGCATGTTATGTACCAGTTTTATAATAATTACTTAGTTTACTTCTTATCGCAGGACACAGATCAGACTATAGATTTGTTGTTAAACTAGGTTGAGGTATTACAATTAATATCAGAGCAAGTTTTAGGATCCCATGACCCAGAAAATTCACAGAGCCTTGGGTTTTCATCTGAATTAGTTCTTGGACGTTACATTCGTTAAACCATTATCCATAAGTCTATGTGCTGGCAATACGATATGCCTTCCATTACTAAGTTCAACGCGATAATTTAGTGGATGTTAAATCTTTTGGTATCGCCTAATCTCTCGGAGTCATAAGTGACTATTGATAAAATCATAACTTCTCCACCCTTATCTATGATTCTCTCTAGTGCAAATCTTGAATACTTCGCACTTCATATGACCAATCATAGATCATGCAACATACCACATGAGGTAACTTTCACAGAACAGTATGTGCTCTCATCCAAGATTGAATTCTATAGAAGAAAAGCCTCAAGTTAGTGCATGGAGTCAAGACCGTAACTCGTGTAAGGTTGAGTTCTCGCGTTTATCGCATTATGCAGAAATTCGTTTAAGAGATCGGGATCCTTAATGGAAATATTCACTTTTTTATAGTACTGTTTGATCAAATTCAGTGGGATTATTTATTTCCTTATCTTATTACTCGCCATGCTCCAAATCACGTTTCATTCTCTTAGCATGAGTTCATCGTCCCCATTCACAATATGATCTTTTACGTCCCGATCTTAGAATCCTCCTAGTCATGTCAGTACTTAGGAGTTTTGGTGTTGAACGACTCTCTTATACATATGGGCTATAATGATAGTTGTCAGCTTTTAGAGTCTGAATCTATAGTGGAAGTATACATTCCAATTCTAACAGAGTTAAATTTAATTATGGATATGACCAGATTAACAGAGACCAAAGTTAAATCTCTTATAGAACCAAATGTGGAATGACTTGATCAGCTTGCTCCTACGTCTCATGGTATGAAAGGAATTTACAGTGTTGTTGCCTTGTCGAGTAAGAAATTATGAGTTTTTGTGTCAATTATGACGTGTCTCTAGTTGATGCATGCCAAAATCAAAAATATTTTTCCGGAGGTATCGTCGGTGTGAGAACCCTCAGATATTTGTCCCTGAGGAGCTACTGATGCTTCTCAATCAAATATTTTACAGCATGACACCCAGAGTATTAACAGAGTCGATAGTTCAATGACATGAGCTTGCTCGAGTTGATGTTATTAGGCGTAGTAACGCTAACTTTAAGAATGACTCGTCTTTTGTCATGAAGGTTAATACCTTTAAGTGGCTGTCAGCTATCATGAGTTGTATAAGTTCATATGTAAGAATAAGAAACAACTCCCTCATATTTATGATTTTAATGGTCAGTTCAAAGAGTTTTGTGCTTTCTCGGACTTAAATCTTAAATAAATTTTCTGGTAACTACAAAATGATAAAAAAGACATTTAGTAGTAAACTTTCAACGCGAAGATTGGGCACTACGAGCAAGTGAGTATACCCTTTAGGTTGTGCAGTGCCCACTGCATAGATTGTGGAATAAGTTATTTTGAGAATTCTAGATTGGTCCGTTCCTTGTCCTTCCTCGAGAACATCCTTGTGCATTCAAAGATCGAAGGATGATATTGAAAACTCTTAGAGAGTAGCATTGATAGTACGTGAGATCCATTAAGATTTTAATGTAGATAACGCCATCTTTGAGTTCACTTATCAGGAAAGGGGTAAGTTTTCAATTGGACAGTGAATGTTGGTTAGTATTTAAGGAATAGAAATTCAAACAAGAAGAACGTTAGTATTATACTTGTCTTCAAGAGTAGAGATATTTCAGTGTTAAAGTGATGCTTCAGATAAAGGTTGGTGATGTATTTTTAGGAAGCATAAGAACATCATAGTGTTAGCATCCAGATAGTTAAAAATTCAGGATGAGGATGTTCAGAAGATAGTCTTCACCACAAGGCAGACACTATGAGTTGGTAGTCATGTCATTTGAACGGGACAATACCCATTCTGCCTTTATGGACTTACTGAATAAGGTGTTTCGGGAGTTCCTAGATCGTTTTGTGATCACTTTCATTGACAATACCCTGATTTAAATAAGGAGTCAAGAAGATCATGTCGAGTACCTCAGGACAGTTTAGAGTACTCTTAGGGAGAATCTTTGGTACATGAAATTTTCTAAGTGGGAGTCCTAGCTTTCAAATGTTGCCTTCTTGGGACACGTTGTTAATAAGAGAGGTTTGGAAGTGGATCCGAAAACAACGTAAGCAATAAAGGTTTGTCCAAGGCCTAAGACAGCTACTGAGGTCCGCATTTTCCACGGTTTAGCATGTTACTACAGGAGATTCAGTAAGGACTTCTCGAAGATAGCATTACCAATTAGTACGCTCACCAGGAAAGGAAGAGTCTTTAATTGGACAATATAATGTGGGATGACTTTCGAGGAGTTGAAAACTACAGTGATAACCACACTAATTTTGAGTTTACCTTCAGGTGCGGATGACTTTCAGATTTACAGCAACGCTTCAGGTCAAGATCTGGGTTGTGTACTTATGCAGCATGGAAAAATCATAGCCTTCTCCTCGAGATGATTAAGGTTCACGGAAAAAAAATTACCCTGTGCACGACCTGGAATTAGCAGCAGTTGTTCACGCATTGAAAATTTGGAGACACTATTTCTATGGAGTTCATGTGAGTTTTTAGAAATAAAAAAAACCTCAAGTATATCTGTGATCAACAAGAACTCAATTTGAGACAGCGTAGGGGGATAGAGTTTCATTCAGATTATGATGTAGGTATCAAGTACCATTCGGGGGAAGCAAATGTGGTAGTAGATGCTCACAACAAAATGGGCTCGAACTATTCCCTCATTACTCAGCAAAAGAACTAGAGAGACAGGAGATCATTGTGATACCACACACCAGTATTAGTTCTACAAGTTTGAGTTGGATAGAAATCACTTGCGACATTAAAGACAAGATCAGACGGGCTTTACCTGTAGATCCGAAGATGACGGAGATTTGAGAGTTGTCTCAGGCAGGTCAGAAAGAGATGTTACCTACATGTTGGCCTTACCCGAGGAAATGAGTGGATTACATGACGTATTTCACGTCTCCTATCTGAGGAGAGCAGACAGAGATCTTAGTCAGGAGATCAGTACTGAGAATACACAAATAAAATCAAAACTTAGTATCAATATCAAACAAGACAAAATAGTGAACTCAAGGATTCAGAAGCTAGGGAACAGAGAGATCCGTTCTGTAAAAGTCCTTTGAATGAACTGCGGTCGACCAGAGTATACTTGGAAAAGAGAAAATGAGCTTCAAAATATTGAAGACTATACCTTCTTTTTTAGCCCAAGTATGAATGTAATTTTCGAGAACAAAAATTTTATTAGGAAGGAAGATTTGTAACATACGTACTTTAATGTGATAATAAAATCAAATTATAGGTTTCAATCACGATTAACCGCTCACATGCACGGTTGTCGGATCAAGGTATGTTCATCCCTCACAGTCTTTTTTGTCTATGTTAAATCTTATTATATGTATACAAATTTGAGCGTCGGCGCAATCTTTGAATTGTGCGGGGGTGCAACACTTGAATTTTTAGATTTTGGTGAGGGGCAGAAGCAAAATTAAGTGGAAACAACCTCCACGATTTCAACAATCCTTGATTTTATTCCTTTCCCCCCACTCGTAACCACCCAATCGCTTGTATTTTAAAAACTTAAATCCCTCTATAGCTCAGTTTCGAAACTGCACAGTCTCACGCGCTCCTTAAAATCCCGCAGGCACTCGACAGAGAAACCACCTCTAGCTCTAAATTCCCCTCGCAAACGACGACTCCAGGCGCGCTCTAGTTTACAGTCTCCAGAGACGCTACCGCCTACCCGGGCATCAACAGTAGCAGATGCTGAGATCGTGAATCTCTATCGCTCGTTTGAAGTCGCAGGCCCTTTCTCTCTCGCCAGCCTCACCCGTTGATTTTTCCTTCCTCAGGATCTGTCAACGAACATTTTCGTCGCAGTTTCTGCTCTATGTCAAAGCCGACCTCTTAGTAAGTTTCTTTTTTATTCCATCCCTTCATTTCCAACCTCCCTTTTAGAAGACAGTTACCCTCACATGCCTCGAAATTTTTTAGTTCGATTGCAGAAATTGGAATTACTACCTCTTCATCCAATCTGAGAATTTTCAACTCTGCATGGTTGGAGGAAGGAGTAAGGATCCTCCCTACCCTAAGTTGAGGAGGTGAATCCCTAGACCACTAGATATCTTTTGACCTAAGTATTCTGTTGTTATTTTGGGTGTCGTTTTTAACCCTTCTTGGTGTTTAGTGTTAAAGCGGAGTGGGCTCGCTAAATCCTCACAAACCAACTTCGTCGGGAGATGATCGCGCTTAGCAAGTTTAAGTGCAAATCCTTTATGTATTTGTGTTGGATTTTCTCCTCAGTGTATAAAGATTATAAATGATCGTTCATCACAACCTAAAGATCGAGCAGGATTCGCTTGAGAAATTCACATGTTTAACTCGGAGAAATCATGTCGCCGCACCGCATTTATGAACGCCCCAATATCACAGTAAGAAATTCTTATTCTTTTTGGCTAGACATACCAGATAGTATTGCATAAGAGTATTCTTCTTTATAATTCAAAAAACTTCTTATAGTTATAAGAAGCCACAACTAACGTTATGTAATAAAAATTTACTATAGAAAGCTATAACTCAGCCAACGTTCAGCCAATATATGTAGATCATAAATAATATATATTTCCCTATCAGTTTGACCTCCATAAATTGTGAAATATTCACATAACATATACTCAGATATTTAGAATGCGGGAAATATCAATCATATGAATATAAATTTTAATTGATTAACTAATAGGAGACACTGTCTAACATGCACCGATGAATACGTAAGCGGATAACACTAGACAGAAAATAATTACGAGGCACGATTGAGACCTTCTCTTGTGATAGATATATGTGCACTATCTTACTTATAGGGCATAGTGTACAGTATGAGCCTCAATTTTGGAGGAGACGACACCTCATTTTAGAAGATTAGTAGATGTGAGTCCGTGTTCGTGAGACAATAGAACACCTGAGTGCGTTAGTAGGGACTCAAATTGTTAGATTAGAATTGCGCATCAAAAGTTACTAAACCTAGTAATTAAAAAAGGGCAAACTTAAGCCACCTAGAATTCAAGCATAGGCCGAAGTTTAGAAATCCTCATAGTTAAACAATTTTCGAAACTTGAATATATATGCTTATGTTTAAACCAGAACAGACATTTATATTCCCAGTATTATTTTAGAAAAACATGCATATTATGGCATCATATATTTTTTCCATAGTATAAAAACTTTGTTTAAAAAAACATGCATACAAATTCTTTCAACATATTTTTAATGTCACTCAGAGAGAGTTTTTTTACTCACCAGTTGGGTTGACCTTTCTTCAGACACTTCTTTTTAGGGGTCATCGGTGGGGAGTTGTGCTTAGGATAAGCGTCGCGGTCCTTCATATTAGTTTGTCTTTCATCATGTTGCATTTCAGTTAAGTTATTGTACCTTTACTTGGACTTGATGTATCAAAACTACCTAACATTTGTACTATATCAGATCATGTTTAATATTTCAGTATTTCATATTTTATGGTACTTCCCTTTACTAGTTGGCTCTATGAATCAGAATTTGAGAAACCCTTGTTTACCCTTAACTGCAAATTTTACATCTGTTGTAAGTCGTCTTTTAGTTCTTTTATATATGTTTGTTATGTATTAGGTTTATTACTGTTGCTTAGTTTATTAATAATCGCAGAGTCCGGCAGGGACTACAAATTTGTTGTTAAAATAGGTTTGGGTGTTACAAATAGACTCATAGGGGCCGGATGACAGTGTTGTGTTCCATGATGCTAATCGCCAACAAATAGTCATTAAACAAATAGCCAAGTATTCCACAATTGAAGGATAAAAATCTGAAGCACATATATAATGAACTTGATAAACTGAGAGCAAGAGAAAACCAGTACCTGGTGAAATTCAACAATAAGGTCATTTGCCATTAGATATCTCTCAACAGAAAGAGAAGCAACACAACCAGATCCAGCGGCAGTTACAGCTTGCCTCCATTCGTGATCCTAACACCATAATCCATGAAAAGGTACAAACACTTGCATGAATGAAGCCAAATATTTCCAGTGGAAAATGAAAGAGTCACAAGCATAAATATTTGCAGATATTAAGTATTAACAAATAGAAAAGTATTTTTTATGTTGCTAAAGTTAAGAAATATAAAATTCACGCACCAACCAAAAAATAAAAGATGACCGATTGAGCTGTAGGGGCTCTTCCTGATCAGATGTTAGTGTTATCAAGAAACCGTTACCACACTCAAAATTCATTTTTCCCTAAACAAAAAAAACATGAGAATAGCACACAAAAATGCTCCAAATTGTCAGAAAATATTTTTCAGAAGAGGGTATTAATCTTATCGAAGGAGAGGAATCTAGTAAAAATAAAGAATATGGTGACGTTGATGCCCAAGCACATAAGGTCAATATAAGCATAATAGATGGAAGTATGGTAATATGTTGACAACCTAAAATATGTTATGGCTAACCGACACCTCATCAATATCTCGTCGAAAATGGTGGTGGAGGTCGAGATACAAGAAATTCATACTCAACTTACAAAGAATGTAATGAGGCAGCTGAGCTCAACTTAAGGGAGGAGGAAGAGGGTAGTTTTACTGTTGGTGTCTATTTAGTATTATTAGTGCTTGTGTAGTGGTGTGCATATAAGTACTTGTACATGCTATATATACGATGAGGAATGAAAAAACCCTAACATTTCCTTTCCACATGGTATCAGAGCACGGCCAATCACTTCGCCTCTTCCCCTCGTTCCCCACCTGTTCGCTGCTTGGTTGAAGAAGCAGAAGACTTGCGATCGACGGAGGAGAAGACGCGATCAATCGACGGAAGGAGAAGACGCCGCTTGTGCACAATCGATGGGAGGAGAAGACCCGCAATCGACGAAGGAGGAGACATTATCGATCTACGGAAGGAGAAGACGCCGCTTGTGCTCGATCGACGAGAGGAGAAGAACCTGCGATCGACAGTGGGTTCCCACATCCTACAGTAGGAGTCAGAATTTGCGATCGAGAAGCCCAAACGCTGCGATCGACAGTGTGGGTTCTCGTATCCTGCAGTAGGAGCCAGACGCTGCTATCGATTGATCGACAGCAGGAGGAGTTGATTGCGACAAGAAGTTGTTATTGCGAAGACGATCATTGTGGGGCTCTCGTAACTTCTGATGAAGAATATTCTCACAAAACTAAATCCCGCAGAGGTGGCTATCTTGTTGAAAATATTGGGTTCATCGCCCCGACCGGTGAAGTTGAATCTTCCGCCAGTGATTTGAAGCTCGATGGGCCGACCACTTATCTGGGGTGGTCATGTCGCGTGAAGAAAACCCTTGCAACACAGAAGGTTTGGGGTTTATTGATAGTGAAGAAGTCAGAGAATCCAGCTGCTGGAGATGATTGGGAGTCAACCCACATGACAGTGTTTATGTGGCTTCTCAACTCGGTAGTCTCATCGATTGCTGGCAAGGTAGATGGTCTGGAGACAGTCATGGAGATTTGGGAAAAGCTAAAAAAGTACTTATGATGGAGTGAGGAATACTCTCCGGGTCTTCCAGGTGAAGGGGAAAATTGATGGCATAGTCCAAGGCAAGAAGACTGTGCAGAAGTATGCCTCCGAGTTAGAACGTCTATGGGTGGACTACGACCATGTTTCTTGTGGGGTGAGTTGCAGCGACCCATAGTGTAGGGACTCCAAGATCATCGTGGGGGAGAGGACCATTAAGTTTTTGAAGGGGTTAGATGAAAAAGTTCGATCAGAGGAGATCCCTACTCTTATCTGGTACGAAGATTCCTACACTTACAGAGGCCATCTCGGCCATGATTTCAGGCAGGGACTGGAGGGTCCGTTGCAGTCAAGTCTGCACTAACGACTACTGGCTTGGGGGTTCCAAGACCACGGGAGGAAACTCGACAGTGCTACAACTGTGGGGAAACATGTCATTGTTGGTATGCATTCCCCAAACCACCCAAGGCAGGAGAATTGGGTGGTGGCCGTGGACGTAGCCGTGGTCGTGGACATGGAAGGGGTCACGGTGGTCGGGGCGGTTATCAGGCCAATTTGGGCATTAGCGAATGCGCTGAAGAGGTGGGTGTTATTTACACTAAGGAGGAATAGATTCTACTGAGCATGATGAGCATGATGGAGAGCCTTAAAAAGAAGCAAGCAGGAGAAAATAGCAGGAGTGGAACTGGGGGAGAATCAAATTCAACTATGTATGCTCACCCATCAGATTGGATCGTTGACTCTGGTGCATCACAACACGTGACAGGGGATGCATGTGAGTTCTCCTCCCACACTCGCCTAGCTACTGCAAATAACATTCAGACAACGGATGAGACTTTTCAACCTATGGTCGGTAAGGCCACGGTCAATTGCACAGGTTCGGTAAAACTATCTAATGCCTTGCATGCTCCTTTTCTAGTTAGCCTAATATTCATCTGTTCAATTGTTCCTCAACTAAAATGTGTTGTTTCTTTTGATATTCCCAAGGTGACTTTTCAGGAGAAAGAGACGAGACAGATACTTGAGACTGGTACCTGGCATGACGGGCTATGGTATTTGGATCGAGAAGGATTGGATGCAGCTCTTATATCTGTGGCAAAGATGAGGACAGTTCGGACTCTGATCAGCTTGACAGCGAATGGTGGATGGAAGTTGCACCAACTAGATGTGAAGAATGCATTCCTTCATGGAGATATGACTGAAGAAGTGTATATGGAGATACCACCGGGTTTTAGCATAGCCAAGACAGAAGGCAGAGTCTACCAATTGAAGAAGACTCTCACTGAATTGAAGCAGTCTACTTGTGCATGGTTTGATCGATTCAAGAAGACTAATTGAGATGAGATATCAGCAGATCAATGTCGATCACACGTTCTTCAGGCAAAACGAAGGCCATTACATCACTATGCTTGCATTGTCTGTGGATGACATGATCATCACAAGGGATGATGAACAGGAGATTGTCCGCCTCAAGGAGGCGTTGGGCAATGAGTTCGAGATAAAGGATTTGTGTTTGCTTAAATACTTCTTTGGGATTGAGATTGTCTATAGTGAAAAGGAAATTGTTCTGTCCCAGAGGAAGTATGCCTTAGATCTCCTCACATAGACATGGACGTTGTGGTGGAAGCCTCCTGCAACAAAGATCGACCTGAAGTTTAAACTAGAAGTTGAGGCAAGTGAACCAGTTGATCAGGAGATGTATTAGAAACTAGTTGGGAAGCTATTTACTTGAGCCACACGTCCGGACATCTCTTTTATCGTGAGTGTGGTGAGCCGCTATATGTATAACCCCAGAAAGGGGCACATGGATACTGTGTACCGGATCCTTCGACACTTGAAGACTGCCCCTGGTAAAGGGCTGCTATTTATGAAGAACGAACATGTGAAGATTGAGGGCTACTATGACTCTGATTGGGCTAGTTGTGCAGATGACAGGAGATCCACTTTGGCCTATTATATATTCGTAGGAGACAACCTGATCTCCTGGAGGAGCAAGAAATAGTCGGTGGTGGTCAAATCGACGACAAAGGCGAAATATAGAGCTATGGCATTGGGAGTTGCTGAACTTCTATGGCTAAAGGGCATGCTGATAGAGCTAAAATTAGATCGAGGAGATAGAACGAAACTATGGTGCGCCGGCCAGCCATCAATATTGCAAACACCCAATCCACCATGATAGAACCAAGCATATCAAGATCGATAGATTCTACATAGACGAGAAGTTGGACAGTGGGATACTGGAGCTTAGTCATGTCTCGACCAAGGATCAGATTGCAGACTGTTTGACCAAAGGTCTTAGTTCGAAAGACAAGATCAGGAATTGTGACGGGATGGGCTTAATGAACACCTTTGGCCCACCTTGAGAAGGAGTGTTGGTGTCTATTTAGTATTACTAGTGTTTGTGTAGTGGTGTGCATATAACTACTTGTGCATGTTATATATACGAAGAGGAATGAAAAAACCCTAACCTTTCTTTTCCATTTCCACATTTAACCCGTTCATAACATATATCAGAAGAAGTGCTACTGCTGGGTGAGGAATGCTCTAAGGGTTTGGGCAGAGAACCATTGTTCTAGGGAAGAAGAACGATCTTGCGCCCACTTCGTTCAAAAGTATATGAGTTCCTAATTCCGTTATGAGTCACTCGTCGGTCAAACTGCCATGGTCGTCCTAACAGAATATGATAAACCTCTATGGTATAGTCATGGAACTGTGACCCGCAATAAATTATACAGCCTTCCTAGTGGTTGTGCCTTAAGTTTTAATTTTTCTACCATTCGTTGCCAAACAAATTTTCCATGCTTCCACAATCGATAATGATGGAGCAAAATTGCCCCTGAATGCGTGCGGTGGTATAGAAGATGTTATGTCTCAACCACTCATCTTCAGTGGAAGCTTTTGGGGTGAGGAGGCGATGTTGCATGACACAGACTAAGTTCTTTGCGTGCTCTCCTTCTACTTCTACTTCGTCTACGATGATCGGATCTGGTTGGGAATTCGTAAGGAAGACTCCATACTCGGGCTCCTGATCTTCCTCGGACTCAATCACAGCTACAAACTGCCTACGGGGGCACTCAAAGGATTTGTGTCCTGTCGTCATGCATTTAAAACACTGAAATGTTCCCGGGTTGGGTTGGGAGCCCATAACCTCTTTGCGGTAAGTAAAGGCAGGGGAGGAGTAGGGGAACTAGTGGACCCCGGAGGGCGACTCTGCACGGGAGGTTTGGGTGTGACCAACGACGAGTTCGTATTAGGAAGTCTATCAGAAATCATAGGGTCTGCAGCTTTCTTCTGCAGTGACGCTTCTACACGACGGGCCCGGCTGGAGATCTCCCCTAAGTCTCGAAAATCATGAAGCTTTAGCAGCTCTTGAATGGCAAAACGTAGACCGTTTAAATAGCGAGACACGACCATATTGTCTTCCTCTCGGACGTCTAACCTAGACTGGAGGATAAGAATCTTGATGGTGTAGTCATCAATTGAGAGTTTGTCCTGATGTAGGTTGTGGAACTTGCAATATAGATTTTGAAGATAATCTGGGGGAATATATCGCTTTCGCAACTGGGTTTTAAATTCGACCTTGGTAGTGACACGAGACAAACCTAGGGTGAAACATTTACGCTCTAGTTGGAACCACCAGACTAGTGTTGGGCCCTTAAGCCTAATGGTAGCAGAATCGACTTGACGATTCAAGGGCATCTGTTTCCAAGCCATGAATCGTTCCATACGCTCACACCAATTTAGACATCTCTTGGGTTCTACTCGACCCTCGAAATCCCCTACATCCAACTTGACGCTCGTATCCCTACGTGGCTGGTTTTGGGGTTCAAGCTGTTGTGGCAAGGGTACTTCCTCCCTAGGGTTTGGTGGGGATGCCTGATTTAGTCATAGGTGTCTAGCAGCTTTGAGATTATTTGTGGAAGCTTTTAACCTGTTCATAACTTATGCAACATCAACCATTTGGATGGTGAGTGTTTCAACTAGTTGCATGAGGTTGCTCATGCGCTGGCTTAATCCCTCAACGCTCGTTTCTAGACATTCTACATGGTTCTTCATTAATTTTTTACTTTTATTAAAATAATATAAATGTTTTTTTTTTCAAAAATAAAAGAGCCTATTTTTAATAAAGTGCTTAATTTTTTAAAAAAAAATTGTTTTTTTTTGTTTTAAAGAGTGCAAATAAATCAATTTTTTTTTGTTTTTAAAAAATCCAAAATGAGAGCAAACCTTTTTTTTTAAAATTAAGTTTTTTATTTTTAAAGAGAGATGAATTTAAAATACTCTAATTTTTTAGTTTTTTCAAGAACAAAAATTAGATTTTAAGGATCGTCCAATTCAAGATAGAAGTGAATTCATTCCCTCTGATACCAAACTGATGTCCGGATTTTTTAAAAGAGATTTTGGAAACATGATCAAGGGGATAAATTTTTAACCGTTTTATTAACTAGTTGCGCTCTTTCCTGAGAGAGTTGGAACCATGATAGTAAACTCTGCACTCAACACAAATCGATCAAACATTTAACTGGGAACTGAGTGAGAATTTAGCCATGCCGCAAGCGGATCATGTTTAGTAGTTGCACAATCAATAACAAAATAATGATAAAGTGAGGTGAGGGAAGGCGAGTTCGAATGGGGGTGATCACTTAACTCAAATGCATTGTGTTTTAATCTAATAGGAGGGAGCATGAAGTATACCTGTCGGAATTCCCAGGGCAGAGGATTTTCCACGGAGTTTGGGGCAGCTGGCTGGACGAGAAGGGTGGCTACGGGTTTGGGGGTGGCTGGTCGGGGCTATGGGGGAAATTAGGATGTTGAACGGCGGTTGTACAGGACTGTGGTGGAAACAGAGTACCGTGGAGGATGCGGGTAGGTGCGAACTGGGAGAGAGAAGGTGGCTCGAGAGGCTGGAGTAAGGAAATGAGCGGTGGATGAAGGTCGTAGGTTCAGACGACACTGGCTAATTGAAGCATTGGAGGAAGTCGGCAGCGGCTAACTGGTCGTAGGTCCATCGCAGCCCGCAACCTCGGATGTTGGAGAGCTTTCTGCACAAAAGGAGTGGAAATAGAAGACAAGGAAGTCGCAAATCTGTGAAGTTTGGGAGATAAGCAGTGAAAGGAGACATAATGAGAGAGGATGGGTGGTAGAAGGGACTGTATCCTGGGGGAACCCATAGTCGGATTAGATGGCCACGAAACATCATCAGTAGGGGAAACTGGCTCAGAACATCAGACAAAGAATGACGGAGTGTACAAACTGAGAGGAGGAGGTGGTGATGTTGGGAGCACGGGAGGTGGTGTTGGAAGCAGGGGCGGTGTGGTGTTTGTGATAGGTACATTAGGACGTAGAATGACAGGTGGGAAGTTATTGTAAGGAATCGAGTATAAGGGTTGATCCTTGAGGAAGGTGACATCAACCGATGTAACCGTTTTCCGATCAGTGAGAGTAACAAACATAGCTCTTTTGTGTCTGAGAGTACACAACAAATAAATACTCTTTAGCGCGAGGGGCTAGTTTATCCATGGCAGGGCCAAGATAATGGACAAAGAAAACAATGTTGAATACATAAGAGACAAGGGGGGTGAAGGGTGTTGAAGGAAAGAGGATGGAGAATGGCGTCGCAAAGTTGAAAATGAGCGAGCGCGTGAGATTAATTAAATAGTACGTGGTGAAGAATGCAAAGTGTCAATATGCGCATGAGATTAATTAAATAGATCATGGGGGCCTGCATTTAAAACATAAGGGAGTGTACAATCTCGAGGAGATGACGATCCTCCCGCCCGACCGCACCATTTTGTTGTGGTGTATATGCGGAGTAGGATGTTTGGTTGATAATTCCCAACATATTTCAATTTTCCTGAAAGTTGTGACTTGTATATTCGCAGACATTATCGGTTCGAAATATTTTAATTGAGCGCGAGAATTGAGTACAAGTCTCAGCGATGAAGGAGAGAAAAACATGAAATAGTCCAGAACGATCACGCAGTAAATATAATCGTCTCATGCGAGAATGATCATCAATAAATATAAGAAAATAATGATATCCAGATAAACTAGCAGTTTTATATAGGCCTCAAATGCCTGAATGCATTAAATCAAATGGAGTAGAGATTCTAACACAGTGAGGGGAGAAGGTGGAACGATGTTGTTTAGCATAGATACATGATTCACATATGAATTAAGAAAAAGAAAAATTAGGAGGGGATTTTTGTAGGATAGGAAGTGGAGTATGGTCAAGACGTCGGTGTAAGTCAACAGAGGTTACAGAGGAGAGAGCCGAGGTTGGAAGGTCCAAAGTGCAGAGGTCATTTGACAACAGTCATGCAGACCGGCTCCTTGTAAATCTGAATTATTTTAGTGGCTAGGTGAGGACTACTCTGAATCGAGCTATCGTCTTAGCAGCGACCTTCCCGAGAGGGCGGGGACGTCGATAGCTAGCTCTCTACTCTAGATGATTTGACTTGAATATTTGAGCGTTGACACCAAGCACGTGTTTTATTTATTCCGCAAACGGACAAAACAACACGCGACAAAGATCTCGTTTAATTTGGAGGGGAAAAAACGGTAGTAGAAGAGGAAATAAATGCAAGCGTTAATTATACGGTCACTTAATTTAATTGCATGAGTAAATGTAACAGCAGGGAGCAGAGGGGTATACCTGCGGGGATTTCCCAGGGCAGCGGAGATTCCACGGGGTGTTGGGGGTTGGCTGAAAGAGATGGTGGCTAAGGTTTTTTTTTTGTGGTGTCTGGTTCGGGGTTTCGGGGGAAATTATCTTGCGAGTGGAGTGGCCGGTTCGGGTAGATTGAAACACGGGTGGAGAAAAACATGGGTATAGGATGGGGGGTTTCAGATGTAATAAATCAAAGTTTTAATGTTTGTGAATTAAAGGGGGGGGGGGGGGGTCAAATGTAATAAATCAAAGTTTTAATGTTGTGAATTAAAGGGGGGGTTGGGAAACTCAAAAGGCCTTATAAGAAATCAAAGAGGCACTTAATTTGTAAACTCCCAAATCAATGCTGAATGAATTATAAATTATTAAATAAGATATTGAAGTTCTCATGCAATTAAAATATTATCGCGTCTGCATCCTAACACCTTAGACTACCAGACCTATTAATTAATGGTCATGCTGCTCGGTCAAACCAACAAGCCTTAACACCCAAATAAAAAGTGTGATACAATGACGACGACATACATACGATAACACACGTACAATACACGTACGACTATAACACGCGTATGACTACAACACACATGACGATAACAAAAGTACTATAAAAGAAAACACACACACACACAAAATGAGCATAGCTCATCCGGATGTGACCACAGATACATCAATTCCCCCGAGGTTGAAAGGACTCAACCCTATCGAGAATTGACAAAAACTTGCAATAACAAGATCAAGTCAGAGACGACGAAGCACAACGGCGCTTATCCATGAACTGTTTGATATACTCCTGCCCTTCCATAAAATGAGGTATCGCTGATAAGTACCGGTGCGCGTCTGAAACTCACGAACATCCAACACCTGCTCAACTTCTTCAATGGTAGGTGTTGATGGGGCTAAAATTGGTAGGAGAGTGGAAGATGATACAGGAGTGGGTGGATTAAGAATAGTATTGGGAGGCTCGCCAAAAAATGGCACAAGGTCAGCAATATTAAAGATATGAGAAGTTTTAAATTCAGCAGGTAGGTCTAAAAGATAAGCATTTTTGCCATGATACTTTACACCTGCCCTTCCATGAAATGAGGTGTCGCTGATAAGTACCGGTGCGCGTCTGAAACTCACGAACATCCAACACCTGCTCAACTTCCTCAATGGTGGGTGTTGATGGGGCTAAAATTGGCTGGGGAGTGGAAGATGATACAGGAGTGGGTGGATTAAGGATAGTACTGGGAGGCTCGCCAAAAAATGGCACAAGGTCAACAATATTAAAGATAGGAGAAGTTCCAAATTCAACAGGTAGGTCTAAAAGATAAGCATTTTTCCAAGACACTTTTTAACCTGAAATGGGTCAAAACGTCGTTGTTGTAGCTTGTGATAGGTGCCCACGGGAAACCTCTCTTTCCTGAAAAAACAAGAACTCACTCTTCTTCTAAGAAATATAACTCGCGGCGATGTTTATCCGCTGCATCCTTGTATTTCTCAGAAGAGGCTCGCAATTGTTAGCAATCAACTCATGCAATGATTTTAAATGATCAAAATATGTTAGCGCATCAAAATTGGTTCGTTCAAAAGAAGTAAGAGAATGACGATCGAGTAATAATGGGATGGGGTAGTCATAGACTACCTCAAAAGGAGATTTAGTGGTGGAGCGATTCTTTGAGTTGTTATAAGCAAATTCTGTTTGCGGAATAACTAAATGTCATTGCTTAGGATGCTCTCCCGCTAGACATCTAAGAAAATCGCCCAAGCTTCGATTCACTACCTCGGTTTGCTCATCCGTCAGCGGATGATAGGCGCTACTAAATTCAAGCTTGGTACCAAGTTTTCCCCCATAAGGTTTTCCAAAAATAACTCAAAACTTGAGTGTCACGATCGGAAGTGAAAGAGCGGGGAATCCCGTGTAAATGTACGATCTCTCGAAAAAAAGATCGGCGGCGTGTGTGGCATTAGACGTTTTTTTACGAGGAATAAAATGAGACATCTTTGAAAAACAATCAACCACGACAAAGATCGAATCCACTCTTTGTATGGTTCGGGGTAATCCTACGACAAAATCCATAGAGATTTCATCCCAAGGCCGCTCGGGAACGGAGAGAGGGGTGTGAAGGCCGGTATTTTGAGCGTGTCCTTTAAACAGTTGACAGGTAGTGCAAGTCCTAACGAGAATGGCAACATCCTCCATTTTGGCCAATAAAATCGGGTGCCAGCGAAATCTAAGAGTTTATTTTGCCCAACATGGCCTCCTAACCCAGAAGAATGAGGCTCTCTTAGTAAGATCTCCCTAGGTGGCCCTTCACAAATACAAAGGCGAGTCCCTTTAAATAAAAAACCTTCACTCAAAATATATTCCGTAGTGGGATCAGTACCACTAAATTGACACGCAGCCCAAATCTCGCCGAAATATATATCAGGAAGGATAGAGGTCCTTTTGCGTATCTAAGTCGAGGATATGCGGCTGAAGGGTGACTAGGGCATGTGACCTATGGCTAAGTGCGTCTACTACTCTATTCGAAATGCCAGACTTATGCTTCAGATGAAAGGTATACTCCTAAAGGAAAGTTGCCCACTTGCATGTCTACGCACCTCCTTTTGAGAGTTCAAATGTCGAAGGGCATCATGGTCAATATTAAGGATGAACTCACGTTGAATTAAATAATGACGCCAGTGACGAAGGGCTTAGATGATGGCGTAGAATTCTAGACGAATGGCTATATTTAGCTTCTCACTAAAAATGTGACGGGACGCCCCTCTTGACTTAAGACATCCCATATTCCAATAATTCAGGCGTCGCAATCCACCTCAAAGATTTTTTTCGAAGTCAAGAAGCGCTAGCACGGGAGCACTAGTCAACTTTTCTTTGATATGAGAAAAGGCACGCTCCGCTTCGTCCGTCCGAATAAAATGAACATTTTTTAGACAATCAGTCACAAGCGAAATGAGAGTGCTGAAATTCCTAATAAATCGACGATAAAGCGAGGCTAATCCATGGAAACCACGAGCTTCAGTGATAGTCTTTAGACTAGGTCACACTCTAACTGTTTGGATCTTTTCTGGATCAACCTTAATTTCGTCGGCCGACACAATATACCCTAAGAAGGTCAAAAATACGCACTTCTTAAGGTTCACGTAAAGCTTGTTTTCTAAAAGGATCTGAAGAACCCGACGCAAGTGCACAAGATGCTGTTCGAGGTCGCTGCTATAAACTAAGATGTCATCGAAATAAACAACCATACATACTTTCATCAAAGGGCTGAGAACTTGATGCATAAGCCGCATAAAGATACTAGGGCATTAGAGAGGTCGAAAGGCATCACTAGCCACTCGTAGAGTCCTTCCCTGGTTTTGAAGGCAGTCTTCCATTCATCCCCGGGACGGATCCGAGTTTGATGGTAGCCGCTTTTGAGATCAATCTTAGAAAAAATTTTGGACCCACTGAGCATGCCGAGCATATCATCCAATCGAGGGATCGAAAAACAATACTTTATGGTAATTTTGATGATGACTCGACTATCCACGCACATATGCCAAGTTCCATTCTTTTTAGGGACGAGGAGTCCAGGAACAACACAGGGACTCATAGTCTCCCTAATATGACCCTTTTTGATTAGGTCGGTGACTTGACGGTGGAGCTCTTCGTGCTCTTTAGGACTCATACAATAGTGTGGTAAATGAGCAAGGCTAGCACCTGGTATAAGATCAATATAATGTTGTATATCTCGCATGGGAGGAAGATGATTTTAAAGCTCCTCGGGCATAATAGAAGATAACTCAGAAATAAGCGGGCGCACTAAACTTGGAATCTTTGTGGACTCGACTGGAATCTAGACCGGTTAAAATATAGACAACTTCACTTGCCTTCATCTCCTCCTGGAATCGGGGACCAGAAAGTAACATGTGGGTTGAAGGAAAGGAAATTGCAGCAATAGGAGAAGTCGAGCTACTACTAGGCGAGGAATGATCCAAGGGCTTTGGCAAGGGCCCATTCTTCTGGGGAATAAGAACGACCTTGCGCCCACTAAGTTCAAAAGTGTACGAGTTCCTTGCTCCTTCATGAACTACACACTTATCAAACTGCCACGGACGGCCTAACAAGATGTTACAAACCTCCATGGTCGCAACATGACACCAGACAGAATCCTGGTAGGATGCCCATATGGAAAACTCGACTAAACACTAATGCGTGACTGGAATAGTCACAGAACTAGTGACCCATGACAAGCTGTATGGTTTTCCTAGAGGTTGAGTTTTAAGTTTAAGCTTCTCTATTATGCGCTGCGACACAAAATTTTCCATGCTCCCTCTATCAATAATGATGGAGCAAAATTGCCCCTAAATGTGTGCGGTCGTACAAAAAATATTATGTCTTAACCATTCATCCTCTGAGGAAATTTTGGGGGTGAGGAGGCTATGTTGAATGACACAAACTAGGTGCTCCACATGCTCTCCTTCTACTTCGACTTCGTCTACGACATTCGAATCTGTTTGGGAGTCCGTAAGGAAGACTCTGTACTCAGGCTCCTGATCTTCCTCGAATTCAACCGCAACTACGAACTGCCTACGAGGGCACTCTAAGGACTTGTGTCCTGGCTCCATGCACTTAAAACATCAAAAAGTTCCCGGGTTGGGTCGGGAACCCATAACTTCTTTGCCTTTAGTATAGGCAGGGGACGGAGTAGGGGAACTAGTGGACCTTGGAGGGTGACTCGGAATGAGGGGTTTTGGTGAGTTCGTGTTAGCAAGTTTTTCAGAAACACGAGGGCCGGAAGCTTTTTCTGTAGTGATGCTTCTACACGACAGACCCTACTAGAGATCTCCCCTAGGTCTCGAAAATCATGAAGCTCTACCTACTCTCGGATGGCAAAACGCGGACGGTTTAGATAGCGAGACACAATTATATCGTCCTCCTTCGGATGTCTAACCTGGACTGAAGGATAAGGAACTCGTTGGTATAGTCGTCCACTGAGAGTTTATCTTGTGGTAGGTTGTGGAATTTGCGATTTAAATTTTGAAGATAATCCGGGGGGCATATCGCTTCTGCAACTGATTTTTAAATTCGACCCAGGTCGTGATCGGGGCCAAACCTAAGGTGAAACGAGTACGCTCTAATTGGACCCATCAGACTAGTGATGGGCCCTTAAGTCGAAGGGTGGCATACTCGACTTGGCGATTTAATGGCATCCGTTTCCAAGCCATGAATCGTTCCATTCGCTTGCACCAATCTAGGCATCCTTCGGGTTCCACTCGGCCCTAAAAATCTCCTACATCCAACTTGACACCCGTATCCCATCAAGGTTGGTTTTGGGGATCAAGTGATTGCGGCAAAGGTTCATCCTCCCTAGGGTTTGGTGGAGGTTCCTGATTTAGACCTAGGTGTCGAGCGGCTTCAATATTATTGATGGAAGTTCTTAGCCCAATCATGTCTTGCGTAACATCACCTACTTGGACGGTGAGGATATCAATCATCTGCATGAGGTTGCCCATGCATTGATTTAGGTCATCGACGTTCGCCTCGATTTTACCCACTCTATTCTCCATTTTTTAAAAAACTAAAACTTAAAAAAAAAAATTAAAAACAAGAGATAAATTTTTTTTTAAATACCTTAAATAAAGAAAATTTTGTATCAGCGAACTTGGAAAGAAGTATCAGCGAGCTCTAGGCGTCGGCATCTGCGAGAAGCAGACACGAGAAACCGCACATACAAGAATCAACAAGTTTTGCTAGCCTTTGTGAGCTCTGAAGTCTGAAGGAGTGATCGAAGCAAGAGAGAAACCGCAAGCAAATACAGACATAAGCACCTATGAGTACAAAAAATGAAGAAGTGGAGTACAGAAACGAGCTAATAGAATGGGTGGCGGCGAGTTCAGGTTGCACTGAGTGCAGGCGGAGAGACAACGAGTTCAGTGCACGATGCAAGTGGTGGCGAGTCCCGATGAACAAGTTGCGAGTTCTACAGAGGCATAAGGGGTATAAAAGGCGGTTTAGGGGTGCTCAGTCCAACAATAGATGGGGAGAAATTGGCGAGTTCTAGGGGCGAATGCAAGTCTCTGAGAAAAGACAAGAAAGAGACAAAAACCAGCAGCTAACAAAAACTTTAATTGGTGAGAGGACAGATGCTAGTAGTCAAGTGGATCTGATACCATGTAGAAAATTGGAGCACGGGGCAGGGTAATTCTTTATTACTTCATATATTAAAAATAATACAAGGACACACACACACACACATATATAACGGATGGAGGAGTGAAACTCAACTCCAAACTGAGATGCGGGGTAAAACTATAAATGAGAAAGGAGGGCCTATATATGTGTTTTTTTGCATGGGTTAACATATCCAAAATCCAAAGACCAAGCAGAATCAAAGTCAATGACGGATGGGTGTCAGGAAGAAAGCCAGAGGAAGAGCACAAAGTAACCCAAACAACAAAACATTTTTGATTTATTGTTTATTAGACCATAGACACTAATTAAAATAAATTGAAAAAACTCAACTAATATAATGTCGGGATATATCGGTGAATATAACGGTTGATAGTGCATATATCAGGGAAATATATTCCAAAAGAATAAAAAAATATAAAAAAGGTGGGGTTTGACCCATGAAATCTTTATATTGGGCGACATATCGATCATGTCAGATGATATCCACTAAACTAAAGAATGGAGAATAAGGATTCATAAAATTAATCCCAAGTAGCTAGGATAAGGCTAATACTAACATGATTAGATATGCACTAGAGCATTTTCTTCAAAGAATGGCCTGCATTACTATTTATCCTTTTCATCCATACAAGCATATAGCTAAGTTAGAACAAAAACCAGGAAGTAGCATTTAACATTATTATGCTTGACATCTTCAAACAAAGCAATTTCTAAATTTCTAGGCTTGAAACACCATAAACAAGCACTTCATCAATGAACAGAGAGTTAAGATATCACTATACAAGAAATTAACAAACTGCAAGGAACACAGGCAACTTTATGACGTTACCTGGACATCACCAGCTGCGAAGACGCCTTCAACTGATGTTTTTGATGTACCCTCTTTGACGAAGATGTACCCAGAGCTATCAAGTTCAACTTGGCCTCTTACTATGTGACTATTTGGAGAGTGACCTATACCATAAAATAGACCTTTGACGTCCAAAACTGACTCCTCCCCTGTGTCAACTCGTTTAAGTAATACGCCAGCCATTTGACCTTTACTGTTACTAACGACATCCACGGTCTCTGTATTGAAGTGCAAGGTAATATTCGGATTGTTGATCACTCTGAAACATTCGCCATAAGTAACCTGTTAAACAAACATCCAGGAATTTCCTATCAAATAAAAATATTCATCATACAAAAATGTCCCCATGATAACATATCAACACTGAGTGCATATCAGTACAATTTCATATTCCAAAAACTAATTAAGATAAATTCACGCACTCAGGTCCAGACAAAATAATCCAGGAATATAACGCCCCATAGATATTTGTTAAGGAAAAAATAAAGAGCGAAAGGTAGCAGACAATAACATGAGCAGCGGTTAACTCATTAAATTTGGCCAGATAAGTGGGCCCAACTGTCTAATACAATCCTGATGTAATACCTTCTAAAATTTAAAGAATTAATGCATTTAAGTAAACTTAACTTCAAATAATAAAAACGTATCAGGAATTTTTCTTGGTACCAAAATAAATAAATTAGAGCATTTTTAACTTATTTACAGTGTAACACATGCAATACATGTGAAACAGAAGTAATTATTATACAAATTAAAACACTTGAATATATACCTTTTAGAAGTTAAAATAATTAATGCACCCATCTACTATAAATTAGTAGATTAATTAACTTCAACACAGAACAATAATAATAAAACATAAAAGGCAGCCCGGCGCACAAAGCATCCCCACATAGCGAGGGTCCGGGGAAGGGTCCCACCACAATAATAACACTAAACCCTAAATACTAATAATAAAACATAATTGGAATATCTGTTAGTACAAAAAAAAATTTAGAACATTGTTTAAATAATAACTCATGTAATATGCCGGAAATATAAGTTATTTGATATGAATACGACCTTCTGGGCCCACAGTCGTCTCGCCAATCATTGTTTGTAGTCTCGCACGTGATCTATGGTTTATGTAGCCCCAAGTGACACAATTTAAGGTTGACGGTGAAGTCACGATTTCTTGAGCTTTGCCATGTAATAATTTACTCAAAAGTTTTGTGAACCCGCACAAGTGACTAATGTTTATCCGCTTTCAACAATATAATTTAACGTCTCCACAGGTTTCTCGGAAAAGTAATTGATAATATTGAGAGCAAATTAACGAAAAATAAGAGCAAGATTAATTTGGGCAAACAAGCTCTGAAAAATTATTAAACATCATATGCATTCATGAAAGTGGACTAAGAGAAATCGAGTTGTGAAATGAGACGAGTGGCTTACTAACATCGTGTGCAATGATGTGTCCCGGCTGAGATGAGGGGGAGATTTAGGGCAGAACACCCTTATCCCGGGACTGGTTCAGCGGGTATACCCTAAGATGATGAGCTAGACAGTGGTTCGGGTATACTCCAAGGAGAAAAAACTAGACAGTGGTTAGGAGAGGAATAGATCTGGCTGCTGGCGGACTGTAGGTGAACCCAGATCGAGAAAATGGGAGTAGAAATCTCAGGAGGAGGTCGCCGGACTAGCTGGACGCTCCGACAGGTGCTGATGTCGGGGAAAGCTGCGGAAATCGGTCCTAGCCCGTCGAAAAGGTCCAGCGACAGGTGGAGGTAGGGTCGATGGGGCCGGAGAGGCACCCTAGCAGCGACGGCTGGTGGAGGACTGGACATGTTGGGCATCGGAAAGGCGGAAAGGCCGTGGTTGCTGCGGGTATTACCGGGAAACAGAGATTTTCTTTTCTTTTTTCCTGATTTCTATCCCGTCTCCCCTCCTTCACGTAAAAAGGAGCAATATTTAGGTCAGGACCGTGAATGATGCTCATGGTCCTGCACCAATAAGGAGCTTGCAAAGGAGGTGGGGCCCACGCAGTTGTGGCTTGTGTCATACACTTTTGCGCGGGGCCCTCATCATTTGTGGCTTCTCATTTGTTGTGTGGATGATGCGTACCATCCACGGTCCTGACCTAAAAATTTTCCCGTAAAAAGGGAGTATAAAATGACTTGTTTTTTTAGGTATTCAATGCAGGGGGTTTCAAAGCTTATAAAATTAAATGGCTTTCAGAAAATAGTATTATGGATTTGTTTTAAATGGCAGCAGGGGGATTTCAAAATGGCATTTAATGAAGGAGGACCGACTGATAACAGCAGAAGAGGGAAATTTTGGGTAGGCCGGCAGTTTTGGCTTTTAGGAGGAATTAAATGGGAATATCAAGGGGGAATGCCAAGAGATTTAATATTTAAATCTGAAATTAAATAAATGAGTACCAGAATAAATTTCATATTTAATTATTATTTAATAATTTCATTTCTTGCTTGCCCGAATTAACCCTAGTCCTAATTTGACGGGTCATTTTATTTAAGATCTAATTGGCCGGTCACAGCAATAAGTCGTACACATGACGTGATACAGAGCACAATAATACATGGAAAATAAAGGACAACTTACGCAATGACATGCGCTACAAATCATTTAAATAAAATGCGTAAAATAAAATAATGATGCACTTCAGGTTGCATCAATTCTCCTGGGGTTGAAGGAGTTTGACCCTGTCGAGACTGTGATGGAACCTGTCCCTGAAACTTTCAAACAACAATCCGGATCATGCACTGCTTCTGCCTCGTCATGGTAGGATTCATCATCACAGCACAAGAACTTTTGACAAACCCTCTTTCCTGAAGGAAACAAAAAACCCATCTCTATTGAAAAAATATAACTACAGGCGAAGAACTCAACCGTGGAATTATAGTTTTTCAAAGTTTCCCGAAAAATCTTAGTCAAAAAATCATGCAAGTCATGCAATTGTCTAATAAAAAACTTTGTCAAGAGGTGAGTACAACAAAGTGGGAAAGAGAGTGGGTCAATAAAGCAAAGAATGAGGCAAGACCGGAAGTAAGCATGAACAACTTGTGGGTTCAATAAAACATATTGCATTATACAAACTTATGTGAGACACCTATGAAAGTTTACGAAATCAAGATCAACTGTTGCCATATCGTCACCCACTGATACCTGACAAACACCACAATTTTAAACCAAGCACAATTTTTTCATGTAAAACCAACCACGGAAATCTCTTAAATCGCGTGTCTCTATTAGGAGTAAAAATTCTTTGAAACGTTTCAATTTATCTAATAAGGCTAACCTGAAAAAAATTCAAAATTCATTTGACGAATCCCAAAATGTTCACGTACACTCACGGGGTAGCGGTGCAAACTAAACACATGATAGCCGAATATAAAATCAATGTGTGGTTGTGATGGCAGAACATCTAAAATAGATGACTCACTGGAGTCAAGCGCGTCTTCCTGGAGAAATCGGTCCTAGCCCGTCGAAAAGATCTAGCGGCAGGCGGAGGTGGGGTCGTCGGGGTCGGAGAGGCACCCTAGCAGCGGCGGCTGGCGGAGGACTGGACTCGTCGGGCGTCGGGAAGGCGGAAAGACCGTGGTTGCTGGGGGTATTACTGAGAAATAGAGATTTTCTTTTCTCTGTTCCCGATTTCTATCTCGTCTCCCCTCCTTCACATAAAAAGGAAGTATAAAAGGACTTGTTTTTTTAGGTATTCAATGCAGGGGGGTTTCAAAAGCTTATAAAATTAAATGATACTTTAGGGCTTTCAGAAATTGGTATTATGGATTTGTTTTAAATGGCAGCAGGGGGATTTCAAAATGGTATTTAATGAAGGAGAACCGGTTGATAACAGTAGAAGAGGGAAATTTTGGCTTTTAGGAGAAATTAAATGGGAATAACAAGGGGGAATGCCAAGAGATTTAATATTTAAATCTGAAATTAAATAAATGAGTACCGGAATTAATTTCAGATTTAATTATTATTTAATAATTTCATTTTTCTTGCTTGCCCGAATTAACCCTAATCCTAATTTGACGGACCATTTTATTTAAGATCTTATTGGCCGGTCACACCAATGAGTCGTACACATGACGTGATACAAAACACAACAATACATGAAAAATAAAGGACAACTTGCGCAATGACACGCACTACAAATTATTTAAATAAAATGCGATAAAATAAAACAATGCTGCATTTCAGGCTGCATCACCCGTTAATCGTCCTACTACTAATCGCCCATACACAAATGCACTACCAGGCACTTGCGGTTGTAGATTGGTGTTGGCCCCAATTTCATGACTTGGATTTTTTTATACTCATGAATGATCCCTTCAGGGCTCAATCTTAAAGAGAGTTGATTATTGAGAGGGCATTGTTGATACGAATACAACCCTCTGAGCCTACAACCGCCCGAAAAAATGTTGTCATCGAGATCTGGTGCTTAAAAGCTCGCATAGCTAATGAATTTGGGGTTGAAGTTCTTAACATCCTAAGAAATTTTCTTGACATTGAGGTGATAAAAACGAAAAAGGGGATTTTATATCGCAAATGAAGTTTATTCTCTACGTCTTAGAAGAAAGAGGGATGTTAAGATGCAAACCCATTGAGTTACCTATAGAGGAAAATAATTATATTGGCAAAAAAGACGAAGAATCCATTAAATAAGTAGATAGGTACCATTGTCTAGTGCCAAGACATATTTATATCTCTCAAATGAGGCCAGATATCTCATATGCAGTAAGAGTTCTGATACAGATAAAACTTCGTGGTCATGAGTCACGTTTACCTTTGCTTATGTAGCCCTAAGGGGTATTATTATAATTTTTGCATCTCACTCCCCTATATAAGGGAGTGGCAGTATCTTATTTTCAATGCTGAGAACTTGTGAGTATAGGCTCTTCTAGGTGAGAGAGGCTCTTAGGGGGAACCAGCCTCGAGAGTTCATATCAAGCTTGTCTTGACAATTGTGTCTCTGTTTTGATTTTAAACTTGCAATTTTTTGTACTTGATAGTGGCAACAATCAATTCGTCTGACCTGTCCCTCGTTTAGGTTTTCCGCTGAAACTTTAATTGGATCCTTATTCCAGCGGCACCGTCGACTCCGCCAGTTCCGCGCAATTCCTCCATAACATGCACCTTTCATGACCGGTCACGAGCTTCCCGTACATTTTGCTTCCTCTTCCAGTGCGTACGCCGATCCAGATCCGCGACCTTCGTCTTCTCCTGCGATTCCAATGTCATCATTTGCTTCCACCAGCATGTCCGCCGATCCCAGAGTCGTCGACCTCCGCCTACTCCAACGATTCCAGCACCACCCTTTGCATCCAACAACGCTTCTGCGAACTCCTCCGCCACTATGATGCCCGCCAGGTGGGCAATGCCTATGAGTGCCTCAGCTTCGTGCGCCAGACAGACACTGTGGACACCTACATTGAAGAGTTCATCGAGGTCGCCACACACGTACCTAATCTAACCCATGGCCTCAACGAAAAACTTTACACAACCCAACCACCCTCCTCAGCCCGACCACCCTGCAAGCCATTGTCGCCAAAATCTCCCCTGCCTCTTGCCTGCTCGGATCACCTTCCCAGCCGGGGCTCCAGCTGCTAGGCCCGCCTCGGGCGCCGCCAATTCCGCCAGTCCCACCACCGACACCTCGACGTCCCCACTGCTTATCACACGAGCAATACCTCGAGCTCTGCCGCAAGGGCTTTTGATTTCGCTGTCAGCAGCCATACTATCCCACTCACATATGATCTTTCAAAGACTTGTGCGTATTGTTGGGATCTGAAGACGACGGTCGTCGATTCGGAGACTTGGATCCTATGACGCTTGTGGATGACCCCTACGGACCTCGGCCTTGAGGACAAGATCATTTTTCGGGAAAGGAGTGATGATACGGATACGACATCCTGGTCACGCATCACGTCTATCTTTGTTTATGCTGCACTAAGAGGCATTATCGCAATTTGTGTGTCTGACTCCCCTGTGTAAGGGAGTGTAGTGTATCCTATTTTTGATGCTAAAAACTTGTGAGTTTAGGCTCTTATAGGTGAGAGGGGCTCTAAGGGGGAACCAGCCCTCGAGGGTTCGGGTTGAGCTTGTCTCGATAATTGTAACTCTATTTTGATGTTTAAACATGTGATTCTTCGTACTTGCTAGTGGTAACTATCAAGGTCTTAGTCATTGCATGCATGCATAGAAGATTAGACATCAAGAAGCTGCTTACAGGGTTCATCTATACTAAAAGATCTACAATGAAAAAGGAATCTAGTTATCCTCAATGGCTAGAGTAATCATAGTAAGGTAAGTGTGGAAGTTTATAATGATGGAAAATTAGTTGGTTCTACGATAGATAGAAGGTCAATAATCTGATACTACTAATTTGTAGACAGTAACCTTTTGACATCGAGGAGGAAGAAACAAAATGTTGTGGCTCCGTCAAGTGGAAAGTTTAAGTTTATATTTATGGCTCAAGGAATTTGCAAAGGTCTATAGTTGAGGTTTCTAAAAAGAGACTTAAGACTTCTGACAGTTAAACCCATCATGGTAGATTGTGATAATAAGGTCGTCATCAACATTACACATAATTTAGGACAAAATAATCGATTGCATGCCTTGCGAATAAGGCAATTTTAAAGTGTTCGACAGTGTTGTCAATAGTTCCAATACTTCCAACTCCATAACCAGACAACATTATCACGAAAAAGACATATCATCCTTTTTGCTTGGCCACCAAGTGCAAAAGGACTCTCGCAGCAAACATTTTATTGATTCGTCTCCACAGCTCAACATGACGTTGCAGACAATTGTTTCAGAAGCTCGACCTTGTGACAAGTACGGTTTTCAGGAAATTTGTATTGATATGAATACGCTTCTTGAACAGCCACTGGCGACATGAGATGAAGTGAAGGTGTCTCTTCTAGTTATCTTTTAAAATTATTCTAATTTACTATTAGTTTCCTTTTTTGGTCTTTAATGGCTAGTAATCTAGTCATCATTTTGGGCGAATATCTTATTGATATTTAAATAAATAATCGCTTTTATTCGTTGTAATTTATAAAAATCTCGTAAAAATAATATTTCACGCTCTAAATCTTATATTTTCTATTTTGTAGGATTACGGCAGGTCTAGGGGGATTTACGTGCAATGTCCTGTTGCCGCATCCAAGAGTTCACATGTGAGTCCAACTTGTCAACACGGAGCTCGGCCGGATATATTCAACGCCACTGGCACCCTCCATGCATGCAACTCCTCCGGCCACACATGCAAGCAACCATTCATTATATATATATATATATATATATATATATATATATATATATATATGTATATGAATGTATATACATATGTATATATATGAATGTATATACATATGTATATATATGAATGTAGATACATATGTGTGTGTGTGTGTATATATATATATTATTTTAGTTTTCGGCCACCACCTACCTATGCATAAAGAAGCAGCTCCGCCACCACCACCTTGCATGCAGCTCCTGCACGTCAACTCCAGTCGGCCTCATCTGCAAACCACCCACCTCCTCCATGCTTAACTCGATGCTCCCTCTCCCTCCTCATAGCATGTAGCGCCGCCACACACAGAACAACTAAGAAGCTCGGTCGCCACCTCATCTCGGCCACCATGCAGCCCTTCCACAGCAGCTTGGCACCCGAGCTCCACGTCAAACACAAGCTTCTCCGACACCATGCATGGAGCTCAGCCACCTCACCACCCAGCTGCCCTCGCTCCTCCACCCGTCGCCGCTGACGTGACCCAGAAGATCCCGTCGCTAACGTCTCTGTCGTTTCACCCGGGATGAAGAAATAAAATGCTGGAATTAATTTCATTTAGCTGGTACTGTAGCATGAACAGTAACGGCCAAATAAAATTAATCCAGCCGATTGTGCTAAAGAGGATTATAAATATCTCATTTCTTGGGCATTTGAAGGAGGCATTCTACAGTATAAATCCATTCCAGAAATCTTTTCAAGAAGTTTGTTTATTCCGACGAAGAAATCATTGGAAGAAATTTGGTGTTTGCTCATTTCATCAACTCGTAACCTCGCGCTGTTATTTCTTTTATCTTTGCGTTTTTATTTCTTGTAACCTCTTTCGTTTACTAGCAATATAATTTCATTTCTCTTTCACGTAAAATAATATTCATATTTCAATTTTGTCTCGTGTCACCTTCGTGCTTTTTCGTTATGTTGCATTTTCATAATAATGATTCTCCCCATCTCCATGAATAACTAATCTCTAAAGTGCTCGATCGAGATGTTCCGAGAATGAGATAATATTTTTATGATTTAAGAACTGCTTTTCTCTAGTTGTTGAATGCCAAAGATTTATCTTTGATCAAATATTCTAATGAGTCTATATCGTCGATATATAATTTGCATGTTGTTTTCGCTCTTTAGTTAGCCGAGAGGCTCGGAAGACGAATTGATCGCTTATAAGGTAAAAGGAGTAGAACGCAACCCTCGAAAGAGGACGACGTAACTCTTCCGGATTGGAGTAAAATCCAATAGCGAGGTTCACTACCTAAAGCAAGTTTTAGGCAATGCGATTTGAGAGCGAGAGTTCGGTCGATACACCTAAACTTAGTTGAACCTAATCCTCAAAAGAGGGGTGTTCATGCTTCGTGAACCTCTACGGTCAAGGCCTCTTCAACAAAAGAATTGCATTCTATTTTCATTTTGTATCTTTTTTTCTGAGGTGATTCAAAGATCGGGCACTAGCTTTTAACTCATCGAATTAATTTCATTAACATTTCTAGTCTTTACTATTTGCAACCCCACTCTAAGTTTTAATTGATAAGATAATAACAATTTTCAAAGTAGAATTACTAAACCACCCCGAGTCTAATACGACCTTGGTTTTTATAAATCTATACTACTTTCGATACGGTATACTTGTCGTTGTAGTTTGCAGACATAGTTTTGCGCAATCGAGTTTTGACGTCGTTGTCAGGGATTTGGTCGATAATTTGAAAATGAAATAGTTATTAATTTTAGCGCTTCTCCTCTTCTCATCCCCTTTTCTCTTAAATTTTTTGTTAACAAAAAGCGCAACTTAAATTCTCGGAAAGGGAGGTTTGGGCTTGTCATCCCAGCACACCTTTTAGTACCAATGTGAATCCTTCACAGGGTGGACCTCCAGAAATCCGGGACTAACTTAACCCGCTTTTAAAAAAAAGATATATATTTAACTATAATATTATAATAATACTATAATATTTTTTAACGTATCCTTCTTCATCTTTTATTCTCTTCATCTAGTTTATGACCCGAGTAAACTCTTCAACAAATTTTGTTTTGATCCGGAAATCGAGCGCACCTTGTGGCGAAGTCTTCGATTTAGTGATCTACTAATAATTCACGAAGAGTCAATCAGAAAGACTAACGAAGGAATAATGGAAGATCTCAACCATAATGAGGCCCCGCTACGAACCATGTCTTATTATGCAAGGCCGAATTAAGAGGGAACACAATCTAGTATTATTCGTTCGACGGTGACAAATAATAATTTTGAAATTAAAACGAGTATCATTCAGATGGTACAACAAACAGTCGTATTCGATGGCTTACCGGATGAAGATCCAAATTTACATTTATTGAATTTTTTGAAAATTTGCGATACATTTAAAATAAATGGCGTCACTGATGATACCATCCGTTTGCGTTTATTTCCTTTTTCTTTGCGGACTAAAACCAAGCAGTGGTTGGGTTCACTTCCTAGAGGTTCCATCACTATAGGGATGAAATGACGGAGAAATTTTTAACGAAATATTTTCCTCCAGCAAAGTCCGCTAAATTACGTATGGACATTCTCTCGTTCACGCAAATAGACTCGGAGTCTCTCTATGACACATGGGAGCGCTTCAAGGAACTTTTGCAAAGATGCCCTCATCATGCCCTCCCCATTTGGCAACAAGTTCAAACGTTTTACAATGGTTTGAATCTCCAAATTAGGCAAATGCTTGATGCGGCCGCGGGAGGTACTCTTAATAACAAAACCCCCGAGGCCGCTCAAGAGCTTATTGAGGAGATAGCCATGAATGCATATCAGTGGAATGCGCCACGATTGCGCCCTAACAAGACGACCGGACTCTTTGAAGTCGAGGCCACCACTAACTTGGCACATCAAGTGGAATGGCTCACAAAGTAAGTGGCGAACATGTATATTACATGGAGAACTCTTATCGCCCCCCTTATAACCCGAATAATAACATTTCTTTTAATAATAGCTATAATCCGAATTTGAGCAGTCACCCAAATTTTTCATAGAGCAACCTCAATAATGCTCAACGACCACCACAAGTGAATCCTCCCGGATTCGCTCCACCACCTCAAAATCCCTCTTCACTTGAAGAGGCCTTCACCAAATACGTTGCCTATAATGAGTCCAATATCCAGAATCTGACCGGATCTATTAAGAAATTAGAAAATCAAATTGGACAGCTCGCCAAAATGTTTTCCGTCCACCAACAAGGAGCTTTGCCGGACAATACTGAGCCAAATCCACGGGAGAGCGCCAACGCAATTACCCTCCGAGGCAGAAAGGAGGTAACTTTTACAAATTTGGTTGAGCCCGAGGTAAACGTTTCATCTCCTTCTCCGCAAGTTATTTCTTCACTTATTCTACCTTCTTCTACATTAGCTCCGCGCACTATTAAAAACCCTTATCTTCTTTGTCCTTCGAAGTTTAAAGATGAGCACAATGAGGAGAAATATAAAGAATTTATTGAAATTTTGAAACAAATCCAAATAAGCGTGTCATTTTGTGAGGCGCTTGCCCAAGTACGCTAAGTATCTAAATAATTTACTTTCAAATAAAAAGAAACTTGAAAAAATTTCGCGCATTTCTCTTAACGCAAAGTGCTCGGCAGTTGTTTTAAACAAATTTCCGGAAAAATTAATGACCCGGGATGATCTTACATCTCGTGCTTGTTCGGAAATTTACAAATTAAACACACTTTAGCCGACTTAAGAGCCAGTATTAACTTGATGTCCTTTTCTCTGTTTAAAAAGCTTGGTTTGGGCACCCCAAACTCGACTAAAATGAGCATCCAACTAGCTGATAGATCAATTAAGTACCCAATAGGGGTAGTAGAGGATGTTTTAGTAAAGGTTGACAAGTTTATCATCCCGGTAGATTTTGCCATTCTCGACATAGAAGAAGACGTCGAGGTACCCCTCATCCTCGGCCGACCCTTCCTTGCCACCTCTCGGGAGATAATAGACGTAAGTAACCGAAAGCTTCTCCTACGAGTTGGGGACGAAGAAGTTATTTTTAGCATAGACTCTAAGAAAAATTCTTTTTCTAATGATGACTCTTATTTTACTTTAGAAACAAATTTTGATGAAAAATTATCGTCTTCTTCCGAAATAATTTTGCCAATTTTTAAAAATCCGGAATTTGCTACCGCTTTTTGTTTTAAGGAAATAACTCGGACGTTAAAATTTGAACAAATAAATTCAAATAATTTTAAAATTAAAATATCTTATGAAAAACCACCGAGTTTAGAATTAAAACAACTCTCGGATCATCTTAAGTATATATTTCTAGAAAAAGATTCAAAATTGCTCGTAATTAACTCATCTACGCTTAACGATTCGGAAACTTCCGAATTAATAAAAAATTTAAACAATCATCGTCATGCAATTGCATGACATATTTCTGATATTAAGGGGATTAGACTTTCATTATGCACACACAAAGTCATGTTAGAAAATAATTCTCGCGGCACCGTTCAGCCACAACGACGCCTTAACCCTAATATGAAGGAGGTCGTTAAGACTGAAATAATAAAATTATTAGACGCTGGAATTATCTATTCCATTTCAGATAGCACTTGGGTCAGCCCGTTGCAAGTCGTGCCTAAGAAATGCGAGATAACGGTAATCTCCAATTAAAATAATGAGTTAATCCCAAACCGTATTGTTACGGGATGGCGGATGTGCATCGATTATAGGAAATTAAATGATGTCGCCCGCAAGGATCACTTCCCGTTATCCTTCATTGACCAAATTTTAGAACGCCTATCCAGTCATTCTCATTATTGTTTTCTTGATGGTCTCTTGGGATACTTTCAAATCTCAATTACGCCCGAAGACCAAGAGAAAACTACGTTCACTTGTCCCTTCGACACCTTCGTCTATCGGAGGATGTCGCTTGGTCTTTGCAATGCGCCGGCTACATTTCAAAGATGTATGTTGACAATTTTTAACGAATTAGTAGAGGATGTCATAGAATTTTTTATGCACGATTTTTCAGTCTTTGGTGATTCTTTCAAAAAATGTTAAATAATCTTGATCGTTTTCTTCAACGCTGCGAAGACACGAATTTGGCGCTCACCTAGGAAAAGTGTCACTTTATGATCCGAGAGGACTTAGTCCTCGAACATAAAGTTTCTAGTCAATGGATCGAGGTCGATAGGGCCAAGATCGAGGTCATAGAAAAACTTCTCCCGCCTAGCAACATAAAATATATTAGAAGTTTTCTAGAACATGCGAGTTTCTATAGGCGGTTTATTAATGATTTTTTAAAATTTACAAAACCGTTAACGCAATTTTTAGAAAAAGAAACCGCTTTTATTTTTGATGAAGAATGTTCTAAGGTGTTCAATAAAATTAAAAATGAACTTATCAACTCACATATTTTAATTACGCCAAATTGATCTCTTCTGTTTGAAATCATGTGCGATGCAAGCGATTTTGCTATAGGGGTTGTTCTAGGTCAACGGGTGGATAAATATTTTCACATGTTTTATTACGCAAGCAAAACGCACACATCCGCTCAAGTTAATTATACAACAACGGAAAAAAAAGCTTTTGACAATAATTTTTACATTTGATAAATTTCGCTCTTATATAACACTATCAAAAATTATTGTTTTTACTTATCACTCCGCTCTCAGGTACTTAATGGATAAAGGAGACGCCAAGCCCCGATTACTAAGATGGATTCTCCTTCTATAAGAGTTCGACTTGGAGATCCGAGACAAGAAGGGAGCGGAGAATTTGGCGGCCGACCACCTCTCAAGGTTGGAGAATCCGACTGCAGGAACACTAGTGGAAGTCGAAATAGACGACAAATTCTCTGAAGAGCGCTTGCTCGTCATAAATAAGGTAATGACTTCTTCCACCCCTTAGTGCGCGGATCTTGCCAATTATTTAGCGTCACGGGTCCTCCCAAAAGAATTTTGAAGTCAACAAAAGAAGAAATTCTTTTCGGATTTAAAAAATTATTTTTGGGAGGATCACTTTTTATTTCGTGTCTGCGCGGACCAAGTGGTAAGAAGGTGTATTTCGGGCAAGGGCGACCAAATTTTCCGGCATTGCCACGAAGGACCAACCGGTTGACATTATCAAGCAAACCGGACCATAAGGAAGGTGCTAGAGGCAGGCTTCTATTGGCTCACCTTATTCAAAGACGTTCACTTATTTGTGAGGAAATGCGATAGCTGTCAACGATCAGGTAACATTTCCAATCGGGACGAAATGCCCCAAAATGTATTTTTAGAATGTGAAATTTTTGATTTAAGGGGAATAGATTTCATATGTCTGTTACCATCTTCCTTTAATAATAAATATATGTTTGTTGCGGTCGACTACGTGTCGAGATGGGTGGAAGCACAGGCTCTTCCCAACAATGACGCGAGAGTCGTCGTAAAATATTTGAAAAAAATTAATTTTACGATTTAGCACACAACAAGCACTAATCAGTGATAGGGGCACTCACTTCTGTAACGGTCAACTTGTTAAAATTTTAGTCAAGTATGACGTTACCCACAAACTCTCCACCACCTATCACCCACAAGCAAATGGCCAAGTGGAGGTGGTAAATCGTGAGCTTAAAAGAATTTTAGAAAAAACTGTGTCAGTTAATAGGAAGGATTGGTCGCTAAAATTAGACGATGCTTTATGGGCTTATCAGACGGCGTACAAAACCGTCATCGGTTGTACACCATACCGGTTAGTCTATGGAAAAGCGTGTCATCTGCCGGTGGAATTAGAGCATCGCGCGTACTGGACGCTCAAATTCCTAAATTTAGATTTAAACTTAGCCACCGAAAAACGGAAATTTCAATTGAACGAATTAAATGAATGACGTGCAAACGCCTATGAAAAGAATAAATTTAAAAGGAAAGAACTAAGAATTATCATGACAAAAAAAATACAAATCCAAAATCTTTTTCACCGGGAGATTTAGTCCCTTGTATATAACTCACGTTTATGGCTTTTTCCGGGAAAACTTAAGTCTTGGTGGTCCAGACCCTTTGTTGTCAAAGAGGTTTGGTCATATGGGACTGTGCTAATAGAACACCCAGAAAACGACTCATTCAAAGTTAATGGGCATCGTCTAAAATTATATCACTCCGACGACCTTTCAACCGGAAAAATTGAATCACTTAACCTCACAAACTATTAAAAACGCCACTTAGTCAAGCTACGCGACAGTAAACAAAGGGTTTTTGGGAGGCACCCCATAATTATCTTGTTTTCATCATTGTTTTTTGGCTTGTTTTGTTTTCTTTCTCTAACATATTTTACAGAATTTCGTTTGATGTTATAAACGGTCACCCCGACAATCAATCAGGGAAGTCTCCTTATAATCTCTTTTTTCTAAGCATTTTTTTAATTTAGTTTAATATTCATAGTTAGTTTTAAACATTGGGGACAATATTTAATTTTAAGTATGGAGGTGTTTGTATGTATAGTTTTAAATTTTCAATTTCACACTTACTTTTAAACATTGGAGACAATGTTTACTTCTAAGTATGAATGGGTAACATAATTTAATAAACGTTTTCAAAAAAAAATGAAAACCTTCAAAATAACAAAAAAAAATTTAGATAATTGTTTTTGTTTTAAGTTTTCATCAAACAATTTCTAACTCTTACTCAGTTGATTAGTTCCAAGTAAACTTAATTTTTCATGTGCACTAAGAATTTTTGTGTGCTAGAATAGTTATTCTTTATTGAAACTTTTCAGTAAAATTGTTGACTCATGTAGTGCTTCAAGTCAAATGCATGTGTTTGAGTAGTATTTGTATAGAATTAAATTCTTGGCATAGATCTAAAATTATGATTTGTTAACATGCGTAGAAAAAATTTATTTTACTTCTAACTTGAATCCGGTTTTATTCAAAAGTAATTTATGTGAGTGTGTAGAAGATCGTTAGAAAGTTATTACTCGACTCGAATGGAAGAGTGTCCTTTCTTGATGTCTAGAACTTGCCTTTAGCTATCTTCAAAACATTTGTACTTTAGAATAATTAACTTTATGGAAATGACTTAGGCCCTTTGTGGACAGTTTGAGCCTTTGCACCAAACCTTAAAATTAATACCATTGATCATAAATTTGAGCCTTTTACTTTTTTCTTTTTCCACCCTCACCATTTCGCAACCAAAATTAAAAAGCACAAACCCAAATGTACACTTAAATTTTAAGCTAAAAAAAACTGGGTGTTGATTCAAAAAGCAAAATTTTATAGTGATATGTGGCCTAGGTATGCATATGCATACTTGGAATGATCTCAACTATGAAGAAAAAATATATGGGTGTTTAAAAAAAAATCGTAGTGATATGTAGTCTACGTATGCACATGCATACTTAGAATGATCTTAACTATGAAAAATAAATTCTCATAATGATATGTGTCCTAGGTATGCACATACATACTTTTAATGATCCCAATTATGAAGAAAAGGAGAAATAAAAAAAAATTAGCTCAAAACCCTTTGTTTATGTGGTTTGTGCCTTCGTGTTTACCATTGCATCTTATTTAAGTTCTAAAATCTATAGAGTTGATTTAGTATGAAGTGTAGTGGAGAAGGTGCAAACGGGTAAGCCTATGACCATCAACATTGATGGATTTCATTGGAGGTCACCCCGAGCGTCAACATCTAGTAATTTAAATCTCAGTGATCGCGCTATTTTCTCCCTTTATATAACTTTGAGATTAACCATCGACTCTTTTTAAAAGTGATAATAAATAATTGAAACGTATTTTTAATTATTTCATAAATTAAAATTTATGTCAAAAACGTCTTTCTACTAAAATATCTACGCATGCAGACATAAGACTTCGCATTTTACTCTCTAGCTTTTGAGATCCTATTCAGCATTAGATTTTTTTATCCTTACGAAGAATGGTTTGCTCGGGACGAGCAACAAGTAAGAATGGAGGTGTTTGATGACTAGTAATCTAGTAATCATTTTGGGCGAATATCTTATTGATATTTAAATAAATAATCATTTTTATTCGTTGTGATTTATAAAAACCTTGTAAAAATAATATTTCAAGCTCTAAATCTTATATTTTCTATTTTGTAGGATTACGACAGGTCTGGGGGGGATTTACGTGCAATGTCCCGCTGTCGTGTCCTAGAGTTCGCATGCGAGTCCAACTTATCAACACGGAGCTCGACCGGATATAATCAACGCCACCGCCACCCTCCATGCATGCAACTCCTCCGTCCACCCATGCAAGCTACCATTCATTATATATACATATATGTATATACATATGTATATATATATATTATAGAAGTTTTCGGCCACCGCCTACCTATGCATGAAGAAGCAGCTCCGTCATCACCACCTTGCATGCAGCTCCTCCACGTCAACTCCAGTCGGCCTCATCTACAAACCACTCACTTCCTCCATGCTTAACTCGATGCTCCCTCTCCCTCCTCATAGCATGCAGCGCCACCACTCACAGCACTACTAAGAAGCTTGATCGCCACCTATCTCGACCACCATGCAGCCCTTCCACAGCAGCTAGCCACCCGAGCTCCACGTCAAACACAAGCTTCCCCGTCACCATGTATGGAGCTCAGCCACCTCACCACCCAGCTGCCCCCGCTCCTCCACCAGTCACTGCTGACGTTGCCCAGAAGATCCCACCGCTGACGCCTTTGTCGTTTCACCCGAGATGAAATAAAATGCTGGAATTAATTTCATTTGGTCGGTACTGTAGCATGAACAGTAACGGCCAAACAAAATTAATCCAGCCGATTGTGCTAAAGAGGATTATAAATATCTCATTTCTTGGGTATTTGAAGGGGCATTCTACGGTATAAATCCATTCCAGAAATCTGTTCATGAAGTTTTTTTATTCCAACGAAGAAATCATTGGAAGAAATTTGGTGTTTGTTCATTTCATCAACTCGTAACGTCGGGCTGTTATTTCTTTTATCTTCGCGCTTTAATTTCTTGTAACCTCTTTCGTTTACTAGCAATAAAATTTCATTTCTCTTTCACGTAAAATAATATTCATATTTCAATTTTGTCTCGTGTCACCTTCGTACTTTTTCATGATATTGCATTTTCATAATAATGATTCCCCCCATCTTCATGAGTAAGTAATCTTTATAGTGCTCGATCGAGATGATCCGAGGATGAGATAATATTTTTATGATTGAAGATTTGCTTTTCTCTAGTTGTTGAACGCCAAAGATTTATCTTTGATCAAATATTATTATGAGGCTATATCGTCGATATATAGTTTCATGTTGTTTTCGCTCTTTAGTTAGCCAAGAGGCTCGTAAGACAAATCGATCGTACATAAGGTAAAAGGAGTAGAACGCAACACTCGAGAGAGGACGACGTAACTCTTCCGGATTGGAGTAAAATTCAATAGTGAGGTTCACTACCTAAAGCAAGTCTTAGACGATCCGATTTGAGAACGAGAGTTCGATCGATACACCAAAGCTTAGTTGAACCTAATCCTCGAAAGAGGGGAGTTCATGCTTCGGGAACCTCCACGGTCAAGGTCTCTTCAACAAAAGAATTGCATTCTATTTTCATTTTGTATCTTCATTTTCCGAGGTGATTCATAGATCGGGCACTAACTTTTAACCCATAGAATTAATTTCATTAACATTTCTAGTGTTTACTATTCGCAACCCCAACTCCAAGTTTTAATTGATAAGATAATAACGATTTTCAAAATAGAATTACTCAACCACCCCGAGTCTAATATGACCTTAGTTTTTATAATTCTATACTACTTTCGATACGGTACACTTGTCATTGTAGTTTGCAGGCTTAGTTTTGCGCAATCAGTCTTATTAGGAGAGCTCTTCCTCAATATAAGAAGGCTTGGGATAGTTAAGTGGGTGATCTTGGAATTCTTGTGCTCTCTCATTTTACAGATGGACTCTTTAGGGTACTAACCTCTAAGAAATAGTGTTAGCTTATCTCTCGAGGTTTTGAGTGTACTTTCTCCTCATTTCCTAAATTTATAAATTATCTCCTCTGTAGCATATAGCCACCACGATTAGAGTACTACACCCTTTTATGGGTACCATAGGTGTTATTAGTGGTTCATTAACAACTATAGGACCACGCATGTCCGTTCACAGCCTTTCTTTGCAAAGACTCCATCTCCAACTTCCATTGGGTGCAAGATACTTAGTGTGCCTTCCAATCCCATCAGTAAGCCCTGATTATAGATGCATTCTTGTCCATACCCGACTTCTCTAAAACATTTTAGTGATTTAGTTGGCGATTTGGGGGCAAAGCTTTACCCTAATATCCTAGGGGCCTGAGGAAGTTCGGTAACTTAGAAACAAAAGTATAAAAATGATGAAAGCCTTCAACAATCGTGGACCTGAGGAGCTCTCGTGGGAACGGGAGCAAACCATGCGGAAGAATACCCATAATAATTTCCTCAGGCATATAGAACTGGAATTAAAATCTAGTTATTCCTGTTAAATTATACAGTCATGTTGTTTGGAAATTTCTGGATGAAATTTCATTTAAATAGAGGATTGTAACACCCCAGTTTTCAAAAGTTGATGTCTGGGCTTTTTGAAAGCAAATGTCTGATGTTGAACAGAACCTGGACGGTATGCAGGGAGAAGACCCACCATTTAAAGATAAAGGATAGTGATCGTTGACCGATATGGGTCCGATCGGCGATCGGCGAACATTGTCCGAAGGGTACAATCGACAACCTAGGGGACTGACAGGCAATCAGCGACCGGCGATCGTTGACCAAAGAACCAATAAGCAATTGACGACTGGGGCGCCGATCAGCGATCATCAACCGAGATGGAACTGATCAGTAATCGTCGGTCGATAGTGTCGATCAACAATCGTTGACCGAGCCAACAGAAATCTAACAGGTCCCAAGAGTTAAAGAACTCAATCAAGACCATAGATCTAAAAGAGGGTTAGTTCGATGGCTGGAGACTTTACTTGAGACTCACTTAGGTCGGATTGGGGAAAAAATAGAACACTCTTTCCTAACTTCTAAAAACCAAGAGCGAGCGAGAGAGAGAGAGAGAGGGCAAAAACCTAGTTTGGGTGATCTTGTTGTTGCAACCGAGTGAGACTGTTGAACGACGATTTCAATCCAGGTCCGTGGAAAACTCTGTGCGCTGATCACTCTTTAATGGCCATGAAGAGACGTCCAAGGGTAACGACTCTTCTCTCCGGTCTTAAGACCGATGAATGCAAATTTTCTTTTCGGTTTCTTGCCTAGGAAGATCTCCTCTACTAATTATTAGAGGGTATGAATTCCTTGGATTCATAAGAACCCCAGGGCGTGGGATTGCGACATTTGCATCAATGCATTAGAAAATTCAATGTGTGAGTTGGATTAGGAATGATGTGTGAAGCCTACTCGTGGTCGTAGGCCCAAATCGGAGATGATGATGTGATGATGCACATATGCGTCACTAAATTCCCAACCAGAGAATGACTCTGAAGTACACTGGGTGTTGAAACCGTTAGTACGAGGAATAAAGGATGTCGCGGTGTGAGTAGAACGTGATGTCGTTCGATAGCCGTGAAGAGTCTACTTAGGGACAATGATGATTGCTGTTACGATATGTTTTTTATTTGTGTTATGTAATCCTCCTCTATATATAGAGGAGGACCCCTCTTTTACTAAGTTGAATAATATTCTACACTCGTTAACATGGTATCAGAGGAACGCGCAATGCCCTAGCCGCTGGATTCGGCGCTCGCCCGCCCGCTGGATTCGGCGCTCGTCTTCTCCGCTCGCCCGCCCGACCGCTGCTCCCTCTTCCTGCGCGCCATCGACGACACCGACGACTCGCGATTCTTCTCCCGGTGGGTTCACTGTTCCTCGACGACGATCCCGCCGTCGGCTTCTCACGACGTCTTCGTCGTCTGTTTCCTGTGCATCTGCGACGACCTTGTCGTGCCGCTTCTTCCCCTGCGGTGCCGACGACTGCTTCCGCCGCGGCTACCCTGTGTCGCTGCTTCTCCTGTCGTGCCGCTGCTTCCGCTTCCGCGTTCCGGCGTCTCCTCTGCGCTGCTTCCAGTGATTACTTCCGGCACCGGTCTTCAATGCATTGATTGCTTTTTTTCTGCCCTTCTCCGGTGCCGTTTCCTCCTCCAGAGCTTTATGGGGTGGATTTCTATTCCCCTCCTCGGTTTGATGCGGGTATGCCCCTCCTAGACAGCTGTTTGCGGATCCCCTAGTGGTCTCCAGATTTCTATTCTCGAGCCACGATGTCTGACATCTCAGATTCGGCCACTCCTCCCGCCGCGGTACCTGTTCTGCCGGCCCCTCTCCGTGGTGGACATGATCACAATACGCCTCAAATCACCTCTATTCGTTTGGATGACTCCAATTATCTGTCCTGGTCTCGGTCCATTACTTTGGCACTCAAGAGTCGTCGTCTCTTCGGTTATGTCACTGGTCAGATTCCGGCTCCAGCGACGTCGTCTCCTGAATGGATTACTTGGGATTCGGAAAACTCTCTTGTTATGTCATGGCTTACCAACTCTATGCAGGAGGCTCTTGCTCGCAACTACTTGTTTCTTGACACCGCTGCTGATATTTGGAGACGTGTTGAGGCTACTTACTCTCGGCGGGGCAATGCTGCTCAGATCTTTCAGCTGCGCCGCCGGATCTCCTCACTTCGCCAAAGTGACCGCCCTCCGTCTGTATACTACTTGGAGTTTACTCAGTTATACCAGGAGTACGATCACTTTGATCCGCTCGTTTTCACCAGTCCGGTTGATGAAGCCATGGTTCGTGCCCGGGAGGAGCGCAATCGGATTTTTGAGTTTCTTCATGGGCTTCATCGGGACTTTGACCAGATCAGTGTTCAGATTTTGGGTCGTACTTTGCTTCCATCCCTTCCTGAGGTCTACAGTCTTGTGCAGCAGGAGTTTGATCGTCGACAGTCTTTGGTCCCTGACTCCCTTCCGGAGAGTTCTGCTCTTATTGCTGGTTCTTCCATACTTGGTGTTCGTCCGCCCCGTGATGCTCCGATGAGAGGTCCTGACAAAGATCACATGGTCTGTGATTACTGTGGGAAGAATCGTCATACCAGAGATACTTGCTTTCGGCTCCATGGTTTCCCGCCACCAAGGGGTGGTGCCACTCGTGGCGGCCGAGGTTCTGGCCGGACTTCCAGTCGCCATACCTTTCCTCGCTCGGCTCATCTCACTGATGCTTCTGTGGACGTCTCCTCTGGACCTGATCCCTATGCTGTTACTGGCTCCTTCTCGGCGGAAGAGATGCTTGCTCTGTCGTATGATGCAGGGTCTCACGACCGAGCCGACTGCCTTATCCTCCTCTTCTTATGCTCACACTGGGACTCCCGGTGCGCACTCTGCTGAGTCCATGACCTCTCCGCAGTGGATTATTGATTCCGGGGCAACTGATCACATGACCGGCTCCGCTTCAGGTTTTGTTTCTTATACTCCCCTGTCTGGCCGGGATAAGGTGAGTATTGCTGATGGTTCCCTCTCCTCCATTGCCGGCAAGGGTTCCATCTCATGTTCCTCCCTCCTCTTGTCTTCGGTCCTTCATGTGCCCAGTTTTACCCGCAATTTACTGTCCATTAGTCATTTAACAAACTCGATGAATTGCTCGGTCACATTTCTTCCTTCCTCTTGTGTTTTTCAGGACCTGACGACGGGGAAGGTGATTGGCTCTGGTAGCTTGGTCAATGGTCTTTATGTGCTTGACTCTGGAACGGCGACACCACCTCGGGCTCTCCTATCTGCTTCTTCTCATCCGCTCTATTCTCAGCATTGTCGGCTGGGCCACCCTTCTATTTCTGTGATGCGATTGTTGTTTCCGCATGTTTCTACTACCGTTCTTAATTCCTTTTTGTGTGATGTGTGTGCTACTAGTAAACATAAGCGTCATGCTTTCATTCATGTGTCTTTACCTAGTTCTGTTCCTTTTTCTGTTATTCATACTGATGTTTGGGGACCTTATCCTGTTCAATCTATTTCTGGCTGTGCTTGGTTTGTTTCATTTATTGATTGTTTTTCTCGTACCACCTGGTTGTATCTGCTCAAGAACAAAAATGATGTTCTTCCTACTTTTCAACGATTTCACAAAATGGTCTCCACTCAATTTCACACAGACATCCAAATTCTCCGTAGTGACAACGGTCGGGAATATATCGATTCCCACTTTTCTCACTACCTTGCCGATCACGGTATTCTCCACCAAACTACTTGTCCCTATTCTCCCGCTCAGAACGGTGTTGCCGAGCGAAAAAACCGACATCTGTTGGAGGTTGCCCGTTGTCTTTTATCCACCATGCATCTTCCTAAATACTACTGGGGTGATGCTGTCCTTACCGCGGCCTACCTTATTAATTGCATGCCCACGCCCGTCCTTGGGAATGATACCCCTCTGGGTGCGCTACACCTCACACCCTCGACACTTCCTCCTAAGGTGTTTGGGTGTGTCTGCTTTGTTCATATTCATCATCCTCGCCCTTCTAAACTTGACCAGCGGACCCTCTGTTGTGTCTTCATTGGTTATTCTGCGACGCAAAAGGGCTACAAATGCTTTCATCCTCCTACCCGGAAGGTATTTGTTTCCATGGATGTTACTTTCCATGAGTATGAGTCATATTATGCCCCTACAGCTGACACCACCTCTGCTCCTTCCCCTACTACTCCCTTACCGGTTCCTCCACCTTATTATCCCTCACTTCAGGGGGAGTCTTTCCCTCGGAAAGTGAGCTCCTATGTGCCTCCTCCACCCATCTGCCCGGGTGTGCCTTCCTTGCAGGTGTACTCTCGGCGGTCCAAAGGGCCAAGCACACAAGACCACGCCATTCGACCAGATCAATCATTGGATCCGGAATCGGGTTCATCTGATGCTCCCATTGCTCTCCGAAAAGGTATCAGATCGTGCACTAAGCATCCCCACTCAAATTATGTGTCTTATGACTCATTCTCCACTGCCCACAAGACCTTTATATCTTCCCTGGCTTCCATCACTATACCCTCGTCCTGGCAGGAAGATATTGGGATCCCTGAGTGGAAAGGGGCAATGCTTGAGGAAATGATGGCCCTTGAGAAGAACCACACCTGGGATTTGGTGCAGCTTCCTTTTGGGAAGAAGACCGTTGGGTGCAAATGGGTGTTCACGGTTAAACAGAATCCTCAGGGAGTGATCGAAAGATGTAAAGCACGGTTGGTAGCACGTGGCTATACTCAGACCTTCGGGGTGGATTACCAGGAAACCTTTGCCCCAGTAGCAAAGATGAACACTATCAGGGTTCTATTATCATGCGCTGCCTGTAAAGGGTGGGACCTTTGTCAACTTGATGTTAAAAATGCATTTCTCCATGGGAACCTTGATGAGGAAGTGTATATGACCCTTCCCCCAGGTCTTATATCTAGCGGCTCTGAAGGGAAGGTGTGCAAATTAAAGAAGGCCCTATATGGCCTGAAACAGTCTCCCCGTGCTTGGTTTGGAAGATTCCACAAAGCTATGGTCTCATTTGGATATCACCAGAGTAATGCGGATCATACCTTGTTCATCAAGAAGAGGGCCACCCAACTCACGATTCTCATTGTCTATGTTGATGACATCGTGATCACTGGCAATGTTGTGGAAGAAATCAAGATCCTGAAACAAAAATTGGCAAGTGAGTTTGAGGTCAAGGACCTGGGAAAACTTAGATACTTCTTGGAAATTGAGGTGGCCAGGTCTAATCACGGGATCTTTATTTCGCAGAGAAAGTATACCTTGGACCTCCTTGAAAAAACAGGGATGAGTGGTTGTAAGCCTGTCAACACCCTGATTGAAGCTAATCACAAATTGGGGAAAGATGGAAAGACCATTGATGATGTCCCAGCATTTCAGAGGCTAGTTGGAAGACTGATTTACCTCTCACATACTCGCCCTGACATTTCCTACGCAGTTGGTGTTATCAGCCAGTTCATGCATGCTCCAAAGACCAACCATGTTGATGCTGCCCATCGGATCCTTCGTTATCTTAAATCTTCTCCGGGGAGTGGAATCCTTTTCTCTCATAACTCTTGCCTGGATATTGAGGTTTACACTGATGCAGATTGGGCTGGGTCCATTGATGATCGGAGATCAACTTCCGGGTATTGTTCCCTAATTGGTGGGAATCTAGTCACTTGGAGAAGTAAAAAACAGCAGGTAGTGGCTCGGTCAAGTGCCGAAGCAGAATTCCGAGCTATGGCACACGACGTATGTGAAGGCCTTTGGTTACGTTCCTTGATGAGTGACTTAGGCCTTGTGGAAGAGACACCAATCCGGCTATATTGTGACAATAAAGCCGCTATCAGCATTGCCCACAATCCAGTCCAACATGACCGGACCAAGCACATTGAGGTGGACCGTCATTTCATCAAAAAAAACATCGAAAAAGGAGTCGTGTGTACTCCTTTTGTTCCCTCAGAAAGGCAACTTGCGGATATTCTCACAAAGGGTTTGCATGGAAGTAACTTTGATAGGATTGTAATCAAGTTGGGCATGATTAATATCTCACGTCCAACTTGAGGGGGAGTGTTACGATATGTTTTTTATTTGTGTTATGTAATCCTCCTCTATATATAGAGGAGGACCCCTCTTTTACTAAGTTGAATAATATTCTACACTCATTAACAATTGCATTTGATTGAATGACGAATGGGTACTTATGTGTCATAATTGTGATGATGGAGATGATTGTATCTCCTTGGTCGGTATTCGGCGGTGAGGTATGCTTAGACTTCCCACTAAAAGGTGAGACGATGTAATACCTCCATATTGCTCGGCATTCTGCGGTGAGGAATGCTCCCACCAAGAAATATGGCGACTATATGCACACCTATCTTTTGGAATTCAGTGGTGAGATGGTGCTCCTGCCAAGATGTGTGATGGCATTATGCCTGCCTATCGTTAGAATTTGGTGGTGAGATGATGATCCACCCAAGAAGTGTTGGCTTTATGCCTGCTATCGTTAGCATTCGGTGGTGAGATGATGCTCCCACCAAGAGGTGTTGACTTTATGCTCATCCATCGATTAGTACTCGGTAGCGATGTGACATTCCCACCACGAGGTGTTAGCTTTATGCCTACTTATTGTGATGAAACAAGGTTGAGATAGAGTGTAAATCTCCCTTGATGTTTTGATGCATTGATGTGGAAACGGAGGCCACAAGTGCCCAAATTTGGTGTGGCTAATATGTCTAGTACTAGAACATGTGGTGATGTAATAGGAGGATGAGGTGATTTGGTGTGGCTAATACGTCTAGTACTAGAACATGTGGTGATGTAATAGGAGGATGAGGTGATTTGGGTGAACTCAACCATCATGCATTCCGAGGTCCACTCACTTTACTTGTGCAAACCTAGAAAATTGATTGTGATTGATCCTTCACCATGTTTAGTATAGAATAATTGTTTTCACGCTTTAGTTATACATGTTGCATGTTGCTCGTGCATACTTACAGATGTGTGGTGATCCAGCCCGGAGTCCGCTAGGACGACTGGGGGGGAGTTATTACTCGGTTTGCGATCAGCTAATAGCTCACCTTATTTTCCTCTGACTTGTATTTGGCGCAAGTGTCTTAAGAACGCAATGGAGCATAGAGAGCCTAAAGCCCTAAGCAACTGAAAGGAGGATGGCTATTTTCATGTTTTTGTTATTCTGGTCTACGAGCTGATGAGTAGATTGTATACTTGCACCAATAGTGTTTGTTGTCTTTTGATGTTCAAACATGATATGATGTAAGGATAAGGCCAAACAATGATGTATTCCTAAATATAATAGATGGACATTCATAGTGATATATATAATGCTTTTGTTCTTTTACCTTTTTATAGAATTTACTTGTGTATGTGTATGTTATGGGAGCCCGACTAAACCCATATTATATTGCGTGAACGTGATGCCACGGTAGCTATATATATATATATATATATATATATATATATATATATATATATATATATATATATATATATAGTGTATACTTGCACTAATAGTGCTTGTTACATCATCTGAAATCATTGATTTTGTCTCTACACAAGCAATGATTTTCTAGTAACAACGATTTTGTAGCAAATTATTTGACTTTGACTATTCCCCTTTCGTAGTTCACGCGGAAGGATTAATAGCCATCAGTACCTACAAACTCCATCCAGCACCTCCACTTTAGCCACCTTCACCGCTAGTCCATCTAGAGTCATCTCTTCTGACAATGGCCCCCCAAGTCAGCGCCACCGCTTTCGATCACCAAAGCTCATATACAGCAAGGTTCTCCATCGACGGCGGTCACTCACCGGGAGTACTTACTCTGATTGTTGATATTATGTCTGGCAGTCTCCCCTCAGCAAGCGCATTTGCCATGCCAGATCCTTCGAGCCCGTAGTCCTCGAAAATCTTGCTACCACCATCTGAATTCATTGATTTGCAACAACACAAGCAACGACTTTCCAGTAACAATTATTTTTCATCAGATTATTCGTTGCTCGTTGACAAATATAGTGATGAGATCTTTTCAATTGGACAACACGCCATGCCATTATTCTGGCAAGTGATTAAGGAACTAGATGATCAGTCACACATGCAATTTCCGACTATATATCATGGTTTGAGCTTTAGGACAAGCTTGAAGAAAAGGAGGGATGGTGTGTTATGGGCATAGTCTAGTCACCCTTTTAATTAATGTATTGTATTATATTTGTGTCTTTAGTGAGGTCATGAATAGTTGTGATTAATTACTTGGAATTATTGTTTGTTATGAATCAATGTGTCATTAGTTGTTTGGTAATAAGTCCAAGTGTTGAAACTTATTACTCTTACACCATTATGTATTTCTATTTAAGGACCCCTTGGGTCATGAAGGTGATCCAAAAAATTATGAAAAATTCTCTTCCTTTCTCTCTAGTTCTTTCATCCTCATCTACCTTCTAGGGTTAGGGTTGAGCTACACTCCCCCCACCTTCCTTTCTCCTCACGTTCACTGTAGGTCAAGCTCGGCTCCCTTGTATCTCTTCCTCAACCAACATCTTCGACGAGATCCTGACACCTTACGGGATAGGTCCGTAACAGTCTAACTTCTCCAAGCCCACATGAAATTTAAGCACTTTAAAAACCGTGTAGGATATAAAATTCAAAATATGTCGTCTCCACGTGCTAGAGCAGATTCAAAGAAATTGCTAACTTTCATATCTCACCCGTGAACTACTGCAGAAGGCTTGGCTTAGTTCATATCTATTCAAATTTGGGATTTTGTTTTATAATAAAGCACCATGAGAACTGTAAAAGATATTGGTTGTTTAATATTTGATCTTCCACGTAATCTTTGGTTGGTTTGACATCTTCTAGCCATCCCTGAATGTAAGATTGGAGATTTTCAGGTAAAAAAAACTCTTCTACTAGTACAGGCATGAGGCGTGGTTGTTCCACACAAAGTAAAAAATTCTTCTATTTGTACAGGTAATAGGACTACCAATTCCAATATGTTGGTAATTCCTCTCCTTATCTCTCCCTCTAAAACTCAAGTTCATGTTTGTGTATGTAATTGATATTATGTCGATTAATACAACTAAGATTTCTTTAACACGTGATTCTCAGTCACCTTCTGATTTTACATGTTTTTTTTATTTCTATGAGTCATTTCTAAGATTTTTGTTAAATTTTGGCCCATGGTGGTTTTCTTTGTATTCTCCAATTTAAATTTAAAAATTCGCAAAATTTATACATCAATGGTTTATGAATAGAAATTTTGTTTGTTTGGTGATAAACTCAATATATAGATTTGCATCAAGAAACCTTAGACTCTAAGATGTCTTAAATAAATATGGGTTGCGACAACCGATGTCAATGTAAAAAATTTACGAGGATGACGGCGGAGGTTAGAATGTAATATTTGATATCATGGGATGTGCTATTTCTTGGATGAGATATTGCTATAATAAAATTTTCCATGGAATGAGAGACAAGCAAAAGTTGGGGAGAATTCACGCTAGTCCTTTAAAAATGAAATAGGAATACCTTTAATAACAACAAAATTGGAGAGTTTACACTAGTCCTTAAAACTAAATTGGTGTTATACCTTCGAAGAATACACACTGTGAGAAGCAACGGTGGAAAAGTAAATGTTGGTATCTATTGCAGACACTCAATATTATAAGATGAAATAAATTTTGGTATTTCCAACTCAACATCTCAAAGATAAATATACAACTGCATATTTCTTCTAGTTATCATAATATATTGCCATACTCCAACAACTACCTTAGCACAATAAGAATATGGAAAATAAAATGTGAAATGAAATTGAATGCTCGAATTACCTATCTTGCATTGCTTTGGATGCTCGTAGCTGATTCTTACGGATTAGTAAATGCACGTGACGAGCATACTTGGTCAAATATAAAGCTTCTTCAGTAGCAGTGTCACCACCACCAACAACAGCAAGTACTTGACCCTTGAACAAAGGTGACGCGCCATCACATATGGCGCAAGCACTTATCCCTCTACTCCAAAATTCATCTTCGCGTGGTAACTTAAGCCTTCTAGCAGTGGCCCCGGTTGCTATAATAAGGCTATGGCACCTAACCTGGAATATGAAAATAAAATAACTAAATATCATAATGGAAGTTGTTGAGAAGAACCAAAATGAGAATGGTGTTGAACGTTAGTAACAAAAAAAGTATGTTATAGACTATGCAAATAACACGGTTACGGCTCTCTATGTAGAATCACTAATACAAAGATTCATGAACAAGAAAAATGAAGGGAATACCACCCACATAAATTTCATAGCAGGAGATATGAAGACAAGGATAAAAAATACTCAGTGCACCTAAAGACTTGAAAAACATATAAGCAGACGTATTTATTTTCCCTCTTCGGAAGAAACTGCATCTATGTTTACAAGCAGCAAAACCATCGATGATTTAAATGTCATAATCCATGCTCACATCCATATGGCAGTGACTTTTCAAGTCTATATGGTACAAATGTATCATGTAAAAGGAGAAGGCAGAGAAAGTCACAAGAAAGAACAAACATCCATTACATGATTTAAGAATATCAACATGCATTAGCTGAAGGTCTTACTTTTTTCTTCTATAGATGCAAATGTTGTGTGCCCTAAAAGTGGAACTCGTCATGGGCAATGAAGGATCATGTTGAACAAGACATCCCTAGGCTTCTCAGACCTCCCTTTTGAATCCTCATTGTTTTCTATTAAAAGCGAAATGACACGAACACGAATGGAAATTGTGCTAAAATAAAAAAGTAGATACAAATTCGAGAGACGATTAACTTGTCAAACTCTTAGGGGTTACTGATGGGGGACCATCTAGCGTGACTCGGCGCAAGGTGAACCCTACATTTGTTTATCCACACAGGCAGACTTGATCGAATCAGCGATCCTCCACTGCGGATGCGTCCGGATAGCTGTTAAAATGTTTTTTCATATTTAGCATTATTATTTTCGGACTTTATTTCATGTACTTATGTCCCCAACACCATCGGCCAATCATAGTCGTTGATTCTGGATGCTCTAATCTGAATTTTTTATAAATAGATATTAGGGATGCAGCTTTTGGATTATTGCTGACAGGTAGAGAGCTTTTTCCTCATTTCCGGTGATCCCCTCCGCGGAGCAGACTCTGTGGAACCCCTCAGTGAATACTCCTTGGGTAAGTTTTTGTATCTTTGAATTTCCCTCCGCCTAAGCCCCGCCCACCCTGCTGTCCAGCCTTCAGCCCCGCCCCAAAAACCGTCGCGGCTTCCTCTACTGTCTGCCCTCTCCCCAACAGAGCGCCGCCCATTTTTCTGCCCAGAACTAGCCGACTGCCCTTCCCCTCCCTGTTTCCAAACTCCGCTGACCCTCATCTGCAGCCCGCAACCTCAAGCTGCACTATCGTTGCCCCCCATCCCGTGGAACCACCTCCAGGCCTCATCTCCCCACCGGATTCACCCAGATCTGGGCATTCCAACACAGATCCAACCCCCCTCCCATCTCCCTATCTGTTGTCGCCGCCCCCATCCCATGGAACCACCTCCAAACCTCCAACCTCCACCGGATCTATCTAAATCTGGGCATTTCAGCCCAGATCCAGCCATCTTCCTCTCCGATCCAGCCCCCCTTCCCCTTACCCAATCTGTTGGGTTTCTAAGTGGGATGCACATCACATGTGCGCATCGGAATAAATCAAAAAAACCCAAAGAAAAATGTACCTTGCGATAATCATTGATCAAGAAGTAAAACAACTTTGAATAAAAGTATACCTTAGCGGGATTGAGTCACTACTCAATCAAGATGCCCCAAGGAAGTCCTACGAACACTTGTGCCTGGAGTTATGAGCGTAGAAGTATGTCCAAGCCTCTATGGGTATCCACACGAGCAAGAAGAACCCTTAAACTCTTGTCACGCAAGATCTAGGTTGGGAGAAGGAATGTCCTCAACGTCTCCACAGATTGCTAGACCCGTTAAAGGAGAAGCGGCGGTGACGAAGATGAAGCTCAGGAAATGCTTTTCGGCGACGGCAACTGGTCGGAATGGTCGGCGGCAACGGATCGGTGGTTGCGACTTCTTGGTTGCGGAACAGTTCCGTCAGGGAAGAAGAAGTCGTACTCACGATCTCAATAAATTAGGTTAAGCGTCGGAGATAACATTTATCTCATCTATTTGTATACATAGAAGACCGAAACTACCGTTACCCGCAGACCAGACTGAAAACGGACTTAGGGAATTAAACCGGAGTTAACAGAATTCGTCGAGATAACATGTATATATACGACGAATCAAAGATCCATTCGTCGAGATAACACAGGAATATTTGATGAATCCAGACAGACCAATTCGTCGAAACATCAAGAGTATACTTGACGAATTCAAGTCCAATTCGTCGAGATGTCAAGAGTATACTCGACGAATCCAAGTCCAATTCGTCGAGATGTCAAGAATATACTCGACGAATTCATATGAATTCTTCGAAACACAAAGATACCTTTCGACGAATTACCCTTGAGTCTTCCGACAACTCATCTGGTCATCAATATTCACAATATAGGTCTAAATCTAGAATGTCACGGGCTTGACCTTTCACTCATATCACATATGAGCAATGTCAACACAATCCTTTCCAACTTCTCCAATACTCTTATGTGTGACCCCATATGCTCCTATTGCGTTGACAATGATATTACCTGTTTGACCACTTCTAGGTCACAATGATAACACTAACACAATCCAGTCCACCCTCCACCAGAACTCCCCTTTTAGCCTCCAACGCTCTGATCGAATCTTATTACAGCAGCCCTAATATTATATGTTGTGTTTTGTATTGGATGATGGTTATAAGACATTGTTGTGGTTTGTTTATAACATGTTTGATTGGTTTTTTTTAGTTTATTATAGGGCTTGCTCCTTGATAAGTCTCTAATTGCAGGAAAGATTGATTTACCACGCGCTTGTTTTTGTCCCTCTTTACGAAAGAAAGCCGCGTCTTAAGTCTAAAAGAAATTTTTATTTTCATTTATCATTTGATGCAATATTAATTATGTTATTTACTGTTTGTGGTAATTGTTAGCGCCTATCGGCAAGTAGTGTATACATTGGGTTATTGGGAAGTCGAGAGTCAACCCTTGTGACGATCCAAAAATGCGCGAAATATTTTTAATATTTTTCCCCCGATTGAGAACGCAAGGCGGTACGGATTTTACGCACTAATTTTTTTGCGTTTTCTTTTTTTTTTATTTTCGTTGTCATTCTATTAAATTTTGTTATTGAATTATGATGGGGGTTCTTTTAGACATATTTGTGATGGCTTATTTTTTTTGTAACAAATGATAAATAGTGTTATATGGGTTATCATTAGTAATTTTAGGCTTGTGTTGGCTGGGTGTTATGCTGTCTTATACATTTGACACATGGAATTATGAAGTGTGGCTGATTTGGATTTGGTTTGACACTTGGCCAAGCCATGTGTTGGCTGGAGGTTTAAATTGGGCTTACTTGGGTGGCACCTGGATAGGTGTATTGATGTATTTGACTCCTTATTGTCACTGACCGCTTACTTTGTTTAATAAAATGAGCCTGAGCTCTTTTCATTCTTCCGCATTCCGTCTCTGTGTTGTTCTCTGCCGCTGAATCCCAGTTGTTGCTCTCGGCTTCTCCTTCTCGTGCTCTGATTTTCCTTCCTGATTGTTGTTTCACCCCTTCCTCTCCTCCTCTTAGTAGTTGTTGCTACTGCTGCTCTGTGCCGTTGTTTGTGTCGTTGTTTGTTGCGCCGCCGACCCTGTGCTGTCGAAAGTCTGCCGCCAGTTTGGGGCATTTCTGCCGCTGGTTTTGGGTTGCTGTTGTTGGTCTCCTATGCTTCCTACCTTCTTATGTACCTCCTCCAAAGAATTAGGAAGGATTTCGCCACACCTCTGCGATCCGAGAAGGATCCGTTGCGCAGCGACCTTCCTCCCTCTCCCGCTGTAAGAATGTTTTTATTTTGTTTTTCTTTATTACTACCTTGCTGAAATAAGTTTTGCCCTATGTTAGCCAGCCATTGTTAAATATTTTTTTCCACTGCTGATTGTGCCCTATTAGAGCTGTCTGTAGCTGTTTTCTCCATTTTTTGGGCTGATACTAGGTTGTTTGGGGAGGAGCAATTGCTCTTTCCTACTATTGTTTTATCCTACTTTTTGGACAGTTTTTGGGGGCTGATTGTCAATTTTAGGTGCTGTTTTGTGCTGGACAGCCTTGTGTTTTACTGGATAAGCCGTGTTTAGGGGTGGTATAGTGCTGGACAACTCTTTTGGAGGCTGTTTAGTGCTGTTTTTGTGCTGGCAACTTTGTTAAAAGGCTAATTTTGTGTTGGACATCAAGTATTTATCGATTTTGCAGTTTAATTAAGTTGGTTTTCGTATTTGGACGGATTTAATACACTTTTTCCTAAAACTTTTAAGCATTAACGCTACGCATATAAGAGACGCAACCCAATTAAAGTGTGCTATTTCAGTGATTATCGAGCCTGAGAAACAAGAGGATGACGTCTCAGGATAAGCGTGACGATAATGCAAATAAGAATGCAAATAAAGGGAAGGGGTTAGTAAGTTTCTTATTTCTTGAATTATGTTTATTTCAAGTATTTTTTATATTTCCTGTTTTAATTATTAAAAGATAATATTGACTGTGCATGTGAGTTTAACTCAATGATATATAGCTTTAAAATAATTGTGGGCGAGGGAAAATTGGAAGCGATACAAAAATTTTGAGGGGAAGTTTTATTTTAAAACATATGTTTCATAAAAGTTAGGGCAAGATAAGAATAATATAAAAACTTTACATAAGGAAAGGTTAAGAATTGAATTCTATGGTGTAGAGGTTATCTACTGATGAATTCACCAGTAGGAGTTCGCCTACATTTTTGCCCTAAAGGGGAGGGGGCTCAATTAAAGTTTGCACGCCTTAATATTTCCTACTTTATGCAACTAAAAATTTAGAGGGGGATCAAGTGTTGGGTTTATGAGTAAACATTTTGATAATTATCGCTTATTGTGATATATGCATATTGTTACCTCTCATTGTCTGTATGTATAACAGTTCACGAAGTATTTTTCACACATAGTCATATTTTTATGACTAACCCTTCGTGGATACATTTTTTTAGGCAACAGGAGCGTCTCCCAGTACACCGCAAAGGATTCCCCCTAAAGAACTGACGAAGGTATGACTCAAGATTTTCATAGGAATTGAAGAAGCTCGGGAAAGGCATAAAGCCGCATGTCAAAATTATGATTGTGCATTCTATAATGAGTATGGTTAAATACTCATAGTTTCTGTAAAAACTTTTGTAAATGTAAGTCAATGAATAAAAAAATCTGGTGTTTGATGTTCTTTGTACTGTGGATCTTTAGTTTGATTTTTTGCTGCGACCAGTTTATTGAAACTACGCTCGATTCTCGAATCATTTGGGAAGACCGGAGTTCAGGTCTTCACAACCCTCACTCACCACTAGTGTGAATTCCAAGAGTCCACTATACACCCTATCCTACATCAGTTGGTATCAGAGTCTAAGGTTTGGGTTACATCTATGCTCCGTAGTGATATAGGGCTTATAGATTCTCAATTTCTGTCCCTAATGTCACTGAGGATTGAACAAACAGTTCGAATTCGGGTGCGACATTCGCTGAATTCCAGCAACTTATCCTAAACCGTTTAGATATCATGGGTATCCAGTTTCAGGGTTTCCACTGTGAACTCACAGATATCAATAACCAGTTAGGGCATCTGGAAAATCAGAGTGATGCGTCATCTCAACGGGGGGAACCTCATGAGGATGAGCCTGAAATTCCTCCTCGCCCGGATCAACGTCAAAGGGGAGTGCCACCACCTCCTGAGCAACAGTATCGTGATGCTCCCCGTCGGAGTCCTTCCCCTGAGCGCCGACAAGGCCATGATTATAATAGGTACCCACCTTAGCGCGACAGACTTTGAGCAGCCCCTCGGGATTTTAGAGCTCGTACACCACAGGTCTACAGCACGACCGTCGTGATCTTGGTCGTGATGACTATTTTGGCCCCGGCCGCAGAGGGCGTGGAACCCCACCAGCTCGACGCGATTACACCCGGGATGAGTATTTTGAGGATTATCCAGAGCCGCATAGAGGAAATTATCTGGAGCCTATTGATCTTATTCCCATCCTGATCGAGTCACGTCCTAGCGAGTCAGCGGAGTCCTTTGCACGTCGTTTGCATGAGTTGCATTAGTCAATCAAGCACAAAATTAATACAAGCAATGAATATTATAAGGAACATACAAATAAGTGTAGGAGAGAAAAGATTTTTCTAGTATGTAAACAGGTGATGGTACGAGTCCGCAATAAGAGGCTCCGTCAAGGGCCTGCTAAGAAACTAAGCGCCATGCAAATTGGTCCCTACACGGTCCTGAGACGCATCGGGAGTTCGGGACAAATCCATATGAGCTTGACATCCCCGCGAGCATGGGTATCCATCCTGTGTTCAATGTCGAGGACCTAACGTCATACTTTGCACCTCACGAATATTCAGACCCACATCTTGGTGGCCCTTCCAAACCATCACCACCTCTTTCACCACCCACCACTCAGCTCCCACCGGAGCCTTTGCCACCGCACTCACTGCCACTTGCTCAACCCACATCTAATCCCCACCTACCCGGGAATCTGTCTCTGACGGTTTCACCATTGGCACCATAGATCCCATCGGATCCTCCTACTAGAGTGTTGAGCGATGAACATATCATTGAGATTATTATGCATGAATACGTCCCCTACATGACAGACTTGTGTGCCGCTACATGGTTCGCTGGCGCGGACGACCCTTCACCGACGACACCCGGATTGCTGCTGCGGAACTTGATCGAATCGCCCCTAGACTTTGACCGTCATAAGATCGTTTCCATTCATCAGAGATGAAGGCTTTTCAGTCGAGGGAATTTGAAGGGGGGCCATCTGGCGTGACTCGACGGCGACGCAAGGCGGACCCCACCTTCGTTTATTCACGCCGGCAGACTTAAACGAATCGACGATCCGCCACCACGGATGCGTCCGGCTCGCCATTCCGATGTTTTTCATATATAGCATTATTACTTTCAAACTTTATTTTATGTACTTATAGCCCAGAAACCATCAGCCAAACATAGTCGTTAATTTAGAGTGCCCTAATCTTAATTTCTTATAAATAGATATTAGGGCTGCAGTTTTTGGATTATTGCAGAAATTTGGAGAGCTCCTTCCTCATTTTCGGTGATCCCCTCTGCGGTGTCGACTCCGTGGAATCTTTTGGTGACGACTCCTCAAGTAAATTTTTGTATCTTTAAATTCCCCTCCGCCTAAGCCCTATCCACCCTACTGTCCAACCTCCAGCCCCTCCCCACAAACCGTTTCCCCCTCCTCTACAGTCCTCCCTCTCCCCAACAGGTCGTCTCCCATTTTTCCGCTCAGGACCAGCTGACTGCCCTTCCCCCTCCCTGTTTCCAACCACCACCCCTCATCTGCAACCTGCAACCACTAGCTGCAATATCACGGCCCCCCATCCCGTGGAACCACCTCCAGGCCTCATCTCCCCACCGAATTCACCCAGATCTGGCATTCTTCCCAGATCCAGCCCCCCTCCCCTCTCCCTATTTGTTGTCCCCCCATCTCGTGGAACCACCTCCAACTTCCGCCGGATCTGTCAAGATTTGGGTATTCCGGCCCAGATCCAGCCACCCTCCTCTCTGATGCATCCCCCACTCCCCAGCCGACCTTTCCCTTTCCTGATCCAGTCCACCCTCCACCGAAACTCCTCTTTTAGCCCTCCAACGCTCTGATCCAATCTTATTACAACATTCCTAATAGTTCGTGTTGTGTTTTATATTGGATGATGATTGTAAGACATTGTTGTGGTTTGTTTATTACATATTTGATTGGGTTTTTCAGTTTATTATAGTGTTTGCTCCTTGATAACTCTTTAACAGCAAGAAGAATTGACTTACCGCGCGCTTGTTTTTGGCTCTCCTTGCGGAGGAAAATGACGCCTTAAGCCTAAAAGAAATTCTTATTTTGTTTATAATTTGATGCAATATTAATTATGATATTTATTGTTTATGTTAATTGTTAGCGCCTATCGGCAAGTAGTGCATGCATTAAGTTATTGGGAAGTCGAGAGTCAACCCACACTCACCACTAGTGTGCATTTCAAGAGTCCACTACACACCCTACCCTACATCAGTTACCTTTTAAGAGTTCCTCTACAAATGAGAGATCCCTAAAAACTACCAAGAGCATAACCTAGGTCTCCACTACACTCCACTATATAAGGAGAAAAAGACTCGCAAGAAATTACTAAAATGTCATTAGGGAATGAAAATACATAAAATAAATGCTCGACCCATATTCGGTGAGTACACTGACAGTAAATGATGCCCAACAAAGGATATAACAGTACAAGAGACCCAGTGTGCAACCCCGTATTTGTCGAGTGGACTCGGTCGGCTCAAAGGCTAGGAGCGAGTGCCCAGCTTCATCAGGCACTCGATGCCTATCTAGTGGGAATTCATGGGCGAGTGGAGTCAAGGAGTCGTTTTCGTCCATTGGGGAGAGGCAAGTGGCGAGTGCCCAGCTCCATCGGGCACTCGCCGCCCAGGCGAGTGGCGAGTGCCCAACTTCATCGGGCCTCGCCGCCCAGGCGAATGGCGAGTGCCCAGCTTCATCGGGCACTCGCCACGCAGACGAGTAGGCTGGGGCCCGCCAACTGTGAAGCCCCCCCCCATTTCTCAGTGTTTAGATTTTGACTGTCAATAGCCTTTTCAAACAGCGGAGTTCCGCTGTTAGCAGACCACTTTGGGTTGCGTTTAACAGTAACCAAAAGGCGGAATCTCGTTATTGGCAAACCATCCTAGAAAACTATAAATAGACCCCCAAGGGCACCTTTGGAGAGAACATATTCTGGAGTTTTCCACTCCCCTGACTAGCTTTGGTTGGCAGGAACTTCAGTTCATCATTCACCGTAGTTTCTGGGTGGGTAATCAGAAGCTCCCTCGGCTCTCCAAAGGTGCTCGGTCAAGCATTGGATTGGGAGGGGAGCAATATAAGATCTTTCGGGTGTGTGGCGGGACCTCCTTCGTTGCGGCTCGGGGTTTGTTTGAGGTTATTCTGGCGGGAAAGTTTCTGAACTCTAAATCCTCGGCTAAGAAGCTGGTTTGAGAGAAGTAAAGGCGAGCTACACCCCAGATCCAAACTCCTCGTTGAACTGTGGTTTCCAGGTTCAACATTCTGATGCGGTGAGCGTGGACCGTAACTCATCAGGAAAATCTCGAGCGAGTATCATGGCTGGAAATGAGGGGCAAGGAGCTGACCCAGGCGACTCGCCACCCGCAGATGGATTCGTGACTCAGAAGCAATTTGGCGAGTTTATGAAGGTCGTGCTCGAAACCCTGCATTCCGGTCTTGCAATGCGGGGTAGCGAGTGCTCGGCCATGGCGATCCCAGTGCTCGCCCAGCCTTCTTTGGGCGAGGAGGCGCCGGGCCAGCGGGTCGGGAAGAAGATGAGGATAGAAGGAGGCGAGAGGGAGCTCCCGGGGCGCGAGCTGTTCCCCGTCTCGTCGGCCGCTCCGTCATCTGGCAAGTTGGTTAGGTGAGATCTCACAATTTTCCCGGAGGGCTCAGGGAGCCCCTTCTGTGAGTTGATTCTCTCGGCTTCGGTGCAGAAGGCTTCAGGGACCCAGTCATGTCTTTCTACTCTGGCAAGGAGGATCCAGTTCAGCACGTATAGTGGTTCGAAGATACGGTCTCTATCGGGCAGATGATGGATGCATTCAAGTGTAAATTGTTTGTCATCACCTTCAAAGATAAGGCGAGGGATTGGTTCCATCAACTTCCCTCTGAAACCATCTGCAGTTTTGAGGATCTGCGCCGCAGTTTCTTGCTGCGCTTTTCAACATCAAAGAAGAGGAAGAAGGGAGCTGAGTTTTTGTTTGACATCAAGCAAGGGCCGAAAGAAACTCTGGGAAGTTATGTGGATAGATTCCAGGAAGTGGTGCTCCAAGTCCAGGAAGCAACAGGGTACACCCTGATGATGGCCTTCACACTGGGGGCTTGTCAGGGATTCTTCAAAATGGAGCTGAAGCGGGAGCCACCTCTTTCTTTCGAGAAGCTGATGGAAAGGGCGGCGAAAGAGATCAAAGGGGAAGCCACGAAGTCTGAGTTCACAAAGAAGCTGGCAAGGCTGGGGAAGATCGAAGCGAAGAAACAAGAAGGGTTCAGGCAGCAGGAGGGGAGAATAAGGGATGAGCTGAGGGGTCAAGGCTTCTAGGCACCCCACAGGAGGCAGGAGCAGGGATGGGGAGTGCAGGAGCAGGGTAATCGACCGGCATGGAGGCCGGCGGGAGGACCATTCGAGGGCCAGGGAAGAGGAGTGGCTCAGGGTAGGGGCAATTACTGGACAGGGCAAGGACGATTTAACCCTTTGGGGTGGAGACCGGGACCAAGGCTACTGCCACCCCCCACCCCACCCCACCCCACCCCTCGTCGCCCTCAGCATGCAATGGCGATAGTTCGAGGTAGGGGAGGAGGAAGAAGGAGAAATCAACCTGGCAGAGGAGGAAGAAGGTAAGGTGCAATATTGCTTTTCTGTGACTTTCATCAGGAGGAGGGGCACGCGACGGCCACCTACCCCTAGTTTTTGTAGTTCCCAGGAGCGGCGAGAGCCGAGGGAACTTCCGACCACCCACCCGGAAGATCTTAGATTGCTTCCCATCCCAATTCAATGCTGGACCGAGCATTAGGGTAATCCACGGGGGGGGGGGGGGGGGGGGATCGAGGACACCCACAAGGAGAGCCTCCAAACTATCTTACGTCGGAGCATCTCTTCAACATCCATGACCCCTCCATAAAGAAGATCACCTTCTCGTCGAAGGATATGTCAGACTATGAATACCTGTTTGATGATGTCTTGGTAATCCAGACGGCCATCGAAAACTTTACGATCTCGAGTATCTTAGTAGACAACGGGAGTTCAGTAAACGTGAACTTCAAGAACGCTTTTGATGAGATGAAGGGGGAAGCCAAGAGGGTGCTAGCCTCAGATGAACCTCTGATCGGGTTCTCGGGCGAGAGGAAGTAGGAGTGGGACTCCATGTTACCTGGGGGGGTACGTCCCGAAATTGCCGGTTCGTCATCGTCAACGCTCCGAGCAGTTATAACGTTAACTTCGGGTGCCCCCTTATCAGCGCTTGCGCTTTTCGATGCATACCATCTTCTTTCCATCAGTGCCTACTAAGTTATCAAAGGCGCAAGGCGCACCGAAGCGCAAAGGGCCCCTGGAGCCTAGGCGCAAGCTGCAGGCGCAAGCCGCAGGCGCGCGCCTGAAGCACGTGAGGCACAAAAATGGGGAAAAGGAGAATTGAGCGAATTGGGCGCCCAATTCGCTGGAATGGAGCGAATTGGGGGCCCAATTCGCTCCATTCCAGCAAATTGGGCGCCCAATTCGCCTAGGGGTTCCTCGGGTGCGTCTAAGATCATGTTTTTTCCCATCGCAAATTTTTTTTTAAAACACCTTGAAAGGCCCAGGCGCACCTGAGAGCCTGTAAGGCGCGCACGTGGGCATGCCTGGGGCACATCGCCCGCCTCAGACGTGCTGAGGCACGGCGGGCTGCGCCCGGCGTGCGCCTTGACAACTAAAGTGACTAAAATTCAATAGCGGAGGAGTGCAAGTCCGGATCCGGGGAGACTCCAAGGTAGCAAGACGGTGTTAAGTCATGGCTGTCAACACGATCTAGTGGATGGGAGAAGCAGAAGAGTTCGAGAAGGAGATGAAAGAGAAGGCTAGGTTGGAGGCTGCTGAGGAGGTTGAGAAGAAGGAGATCACCATCCTGGGCGGGAGGCCCAAGACAGTGTAGATCGGGGGAAAACTGAAGAAGGAAGACCAGGAGAGGATCAAGGGCCGCATCCAGGACAACATCGACATCTTCGTCTGGGATGCGGCGAACATACCAGCAATCGAGGCGGACGTTGCATACCATCATCTTAATTTCAACCCCAGCGTTTGCCCGATCCGCCAGAAGAAAAGGTTCGTGTCGGGCAGACTCGCTGAACCAATCCGGAAGGAGGTGGAGAAGTTAGTGAAAGCGGATTTTGTATCGGAGATCCAGTACCCAGGCTAGGTCTCCAGTGTTGTGATGGTAAAGAAGGGGGACGGGAGGTGGAGAATGTGTGTTGAATTTTCTTTGATGAATAAAGCATGCCCCAAAGATTGCTACCCCTGCCTCTAATCGACGTGATGGTAAGATTCAGCCGTCGATTTTTTTGTAATGAGTTTCTTAGATGCATTTTCAGGTTACCACCAAATCAGGATGCATCCGTCAGATGTTAAGAATGTTTCCTTCATCACGGATGACGGGTGTTATAGTTATAAAATGATGACGTTCGGGCTAAAAAATGCAGGAGCAACATATCAGAGGATGATGGACAAGGTCTTCAAGGAGCAAAGGGGAAGGAACCTTGAGGTCTATGTGGATGACCTAATGGTGAAAAGCAAGGACATCAAGTCCCACCTCCTGGATTTGGCGTAGACGTTCGCCACCTTGAGAAAGTACAAGATGAGACTTAATCCCCTGAAGTGCATTTTTGGGGTCGGAAGGGGGAAGTTCCTGGGTCACCTCATCACCCCCTTAGGGGTGGAGCCTAACCTGGATAAGGTCAAGGCAATCTTAGAGTTGGAGTCGTCGCAGAACGCCAAGAAAATTCAACGTCTAACGGGAAAACTAGCGAGGTTGAGCAAGTTCTTATCTCGGGCAAGAGGAGAAGTGCTCACCTTTCTTCAAAGTGCTGAGAGGCAACCAGCGTTTCGAGTGGACCAGGGAGTGTGAGGAGGCCTTCCAGGCCCTGAAGCAACTGCTCACCAAGGCTCAACTACTCCAGGGTCCAAAGGATGGAGAGGAGTTGGCCTTGTATCTCGGGGTGGGAGAAGAGGTCGTAAGCTCTGTCTTAGTTCGAGAGGAAGGAAGTAAGCAGCTGTCGGTGTACTACGTCAGTAAGGTCTTGAGGAAAGCAGGGCTCACTTACCTCATAATAGAGAAGTTAGCCTTTGCTCTAGTCGTCTCAGCCAGGAAGCTCTGACCTTACTTCCAGGCACATTCCATCAAGGTGGTGACCGTTCATCCCCTTCGTAACATCATGGAATAGGTGGAGCACTCGAGAAAACTGGCAAAGTGATCGGTGGAATTGAGTGAGTTCGATATCTCATTCGCCCCACGATTGTCAGTAAAAGCCCAAGCGATAGCAGAGTATGTCACGGAAACGGAGGAGCCCGAACGGTCCGATCAGGCAGCTTGGGATGTGTTTGTGGACGGGGCGTCGGGAAAACATGCCTTCGGGGCAGGGGTGATCCTGAGAAGTCCCCAGGGAATGAGGATCGAGCAGGCCGTCGACATCCATTTTCCCATTACCAACAATCAGGCGGAATACGAGGCAGTGATAGCGGAGCTTCGTTTAGCCAGGAAACTGGGAATTCAAGATGTGAAGGTCTCCACAGACTCAATGGTGGTGTCATCACAAACCAAAGGAGAATTTGAAACAAAAGAGCCTACCCTTCAGAAGTATCTCGCTAAGGTCAAGGGCCTCATTGAGCTGTTTCGCACTTTCTCGATCCGACACGTGCCTCGGGAGGAAAACATGCATGCAGATCACCTCGTCAAGTTTGGCCCCCCGAGCAAGAGGAACTGTAACGGAGTTGTTCCGACCTTCCATCGACAAGGGAGAGGTGTTGGAGATCGACCGGTGGCCCTCGTGGATGGACCCCTTCATCCTTTTTCTAGCATCAGGAGAGTTCCCGGAGGACATCCCAGATAAAAAAAGTGCAGGTGCAAGTCGGCTTACTATTTATTGCAAGAGGGAGTGCTATATCGAAAGACCCTCTCTAGGCTCCTGGCCAGATGCGTGGTCGAAGAGGAGGTCCCTCGAATCTTAGAAGAAATCCATTCTGGAGAGTGCGGCAGCCACTCAGGAAGTCGGATTTTGGAGAAGAGGGTACTGCGACAAGGGTACTTCTGGCTGACCATCAGCAAGGATGCTGCGGAATACGCGAGGAAGTGCCAGAAATGTCAACTCTATGCACTGCTCCAACTCCTTCCGGCGCGGAGGCTCGGGACGATCACAGCAACATGACTCTTTGCAATCTGGGAATTGGACCTAGTTGGTCCTTTCCCTCAGGTGAGCTGCCAGAGGAAATTCCTCTTGCTCATGGTGGATTATTTCTTAAAGTGGATGGAGGTTAAGGCATTGGAAAAGGTAACGCCGCAAGTAATCCGCAACTTTATATGGGAGGAGATAATTTGCCGACATGGGTTGCCCTTGGCCATAGTCATGAACAACGGGCCTCAATTCGCTAGCTAGGAGTTCGTCAGTTTCTGCGGGTAATTGGGCATCGATCTCAGGTTTGGGTCCGTCCATCATCTCAGGAGTAACAGGCAGGTGGAGACCGCGAACAAAATAATTGTCAACTTGTTGAAGAAGAAGGTGGAAAATCTCAAGGGTAGCTGGGTGGAACAGCTCCCCTCAGTCTTATGAGCCCTGAGAACCACCCCGAACACTGCCACGGGAGAAATCCCTTTCAAACTATCACACGGGTTTGAGGTTGTACTTCCCATGGAATTCGAAGTGAGATCCCCGCGAGTTGTTGCCACGGGGGATGGCGATAAGGAATGGAGAGTGGAGAATGAGGAAGAGCAACGACTATCACTTGATCTAGTGGAAGAACTTCGTACCCTGACAGCCCTTCGCCAAAAGGAGGTCAAGCGTCGAATAGTGAGGTACTTTGACAAGAATATCAGGATCAAACATTTTGTAAAAGGGGATTTAGTCCTCAAAAAGTTCGACGTCGTAGGAAGGGGGGAGTCGTTGGCAAACTCCGCCCTAACTGGGAAGGGCCCTTTGTAACCCTTGAAGTACTTGCCTCAGGAGGATACCGCCTCCAGAATGTTGAAGGGACACCCCTTAGCAACATCTGGAGCGGTGACGACCTGAAGCGCTTTTATCTATGAAATAAACAAATGGAAAGATCCACTCTCCACCAAATGCCTTTTCCCCTATCACAACGACACATCAAGTCCGAACCAGAATACCCACGATGGGATCCCGCTAACCGGGATCTCACAAGCCGACAGGGCAGACAGGTCGCTCGGGTAAGAGGTTGAGATAAGATCAAGTCCAAACTAGAATACCCCCGATGGGACCCCGCTGACCGGGCTTGCACAAGCCGACAAGGCAGGTAGGTCGCTCGGGTAAGCGGGAGATAAGATCAAGTCTGAACAATAATACCCTCGATGGGACCCCGCTGACCGGGCTCTCACAAGCCGGCAGGGCAGGCAAGTCGCTCGGGTAAGAGGTTGAGATAAGATCAAGTCCGAACTAGAATACCCTCGATGGGACCCCACTGACCGGGCTCTCACAAGACGGCAGGGCAGGTAGGGCGCTCGGGTAAGAGGTTGAGATAAGATCCAGTCCGAACCAGAATACCCTCGATGAGACCCCGCTGACCGGGCTCCCACAAGCCGACAGAGTAGGCTCGGGTAAGAGATTAAGCCCTAAGGGGGATGGGGTCGGGGTTACGTCAGCAAGAGCTAAGTTTTGACAAACCAACAGGGTGCTCGGCCCTCTCAAGAAGAGTTAAAAAGAGGAGACGGGGAGAAGCAAGTTGGACCCTACTCTCTCTCACCGCCCCTCTTACGTGAGCGCGAGTGAAAAGCGCCGACTGCGCGGGAACTCGGACCCTGCAATAGTCGCAGGGCTCAATTCCCGCGAGCTAGAAGAGGGGGCAGGCATCTCGGCAAGTTGGGTGAATGTAAGGAACAAGCACCTAACTGCGAATTAAAAAGGAAAGTAATACAGCAAAAGGCCGCGCAATGTATGAGATAGACATAAAAGAAAAGATGATTCTTTACTAATCACAAAAATGTTGGGTGAGTACGCCATTACAATAGCCAAAAAAACAACAGGCCTCTCTGCTCGCGGGCGGGTCCTTGGATGAGCGTTCTGTCTCGCCGTCGTCCGAAGGGGAGTAGACTCGTCCCGAGGATTCCGGACTCGCCGCTTGCGGGTAAAAATCTGCCATGAGGTCCTTCGCCTGCAGCTCCATCCAGTCAACCCGCAGAGCATCGAGGTTGCGCAGTACGTTCAGGGTCGACTCCGTGGTCTGCGTAATCAGCAGCTTCCTGCGGCGTGAAGTGAAGAAGGTTGCACGCGCTGAAGGTGGATTCGCCAGGCATGGCAGGAGTATTCTCTGCGCGGGCCTTTGCGAGCTTCGCCTTGGTCGCAGCGAGCTCCCCATCCAAGTCATCAACGTGCGATCTAAGGCGCTCGGCAGTCTCGGCATCCTACAGAGAGATAGCTTGAGATAAGCCCGAGGAGAAAGGAAAAGGGAGACAAAATGAGGCGACTTACCACGCCACCAGAGTGCTTAGCGAGAAGGCGCTCCGTCAGCTTGAGGCACGTGTCAAGGTCGAGGACCTTTTCCTCGGCCAACTCTTTAGCATTCTCGGCGCCGTTAAACTTCTTATGGAAGCTAATACCCCTCTGTGAGACCATATGCGCGAGCTCAGTGGCACGAAGGTGAGCCCGCAAGCTCTCGTAGGCGAGCTTTTTCAAGGTTAACCTGTTGTACTCTTCGGCGTCTTGGCGTCCATACAACCCGAAGCTGAGGGAGTAGGCGTCCTGGACATCGTGCCCTGATTCGATCCAGGAGGGAAGGAGAGCAGAGAGAGACTCGATGTGAGTGCTCATCCCAGGCAAGCAGAGGTTGCTTGTAACCGTCCCGGGACTTTTGCCCCAGCCCGAGTTGGGGTGCGAGTCAGGGGGTCCACAACTCTCCACCCCCAACTCGCTGCATCCTTGTTTCTTCCTTGTCGGAGGGGTCGGCTCGCTCGTTGGAGCGGATTTCGTCGAGGGAGCTCACTCGCTGGTTGGAGCGGGTTTCTTGAAAGCCAGCGACTTCTGGCGCTTCGGGAGCCCGCCGGACAATGGCCCCAGGTCGGGCCCTCCCTCGGATTCTCTCCTCTTCTTCTTCTTACCACTGCCGGAGGCGGATGCTCTCAAGTCTTCGGCACAAGCCGCGGCGACAGACTGAGCGAGCGCGAGGGCAGGGTCCACCCTACCCTTTCCCGCGTACCGTGGGTTCGCAGGAACTTGACGCTCACCTGCAAGAAAGTAAAGGGCAGTAATACGCTGAGATATCACAAGAGGTGAAGGAAAGTCGCGAGAGCAGGTGCGAGCTTACCTGCGCCCGGGGGAACGGGTGGTAGCGAGTCGAGGTTGCGCCGCAGATAGGAGACCTTGAAGTTCTTCCCCCGAAAGAACTTGTGCAGTATAGCGTCCTCGTCATCGACGCGCAGCGCACGGCAGACGATCTCTTCCTTTTGAACTGGCGCGTAGGGGACATTACCGTGCTCGCCTTTGACAAAAATGAAGCAATTGGTCCAGTAGTGAGCTCTGTTGATGATCTCGCAGACTTTGATCTGCGAGCCAGTGAGGAAGGCCACCTCGTCGTTGGTGGCCTAATAGGTGAACAACTTGCGGAAGACCGTCAAGTTGAACTCTATCCGCTCCTCACCCACGTAGCACGTGAAGGCCACCAACATGGAGATCGCATTAGGAGAGACCTGCGAGGGCACCAACCCAAAGTATTTGAGAAATTGTCTCACCTCCGGACATAGCGGGAGGAGAAGTCCATTCTCAAAGTGGGCGAGAGGGATGGCGAGTTCATCCTCCTTTATGGAGTTAATGGACTCACCTTCCTTAGGGCGCGAGCATCAAATCTCGATGGCACGAACTCGGCAATTATCTCGGGCATCTTATCCTCGGAGACCTAGCTATCGGGAAAGCAGTAGTCCAGGAAGTGAGTAGCGCAATTCTGACGCCCCTCCGCGCCTTCGCCATCACCACCCATCTAGCGAGCACATAGCGCAAGTGCTAGAGAATTTGTGAAGAAAAGAGGGGGGAGCAGTTATGACGGTATGTGAGGACTGGCCAGGGGGTGGTATTTATAGAAGCCGACGCGAACCCACTCGCCGCCCGTGTACTCGGAAGACACCCCGCGGCACGCTCTACTTTGACTCACTCGTTGGCCACGGCGTTTACGCATTCATTCGCAGAAGTAAAGTCCGCTTAACATCGCAAGTCGTGCACTCGCAACAAAATATATGATACCTACACTAAAGAAGTATAAGTTCTCGCAAGCTTATGAATAAGTGAGCATTGTTCAGATAGTTCTCGCAAAACATAGAAGAAGATAAATAAATAAGTACATCCTGATATGTTCTCTCTAGCCGAGTTAGTGCGGGATTCACTTCCACGAACCCTGTCCTCGCGTCCTCACTTGCGGGCCTCCCCTCTGGGTGACTTCCTCGCGAACAGCGGCGACTTTGTGGTAGAGCGTTTGATAGCATTCTTCCATCTTCTTCAGGTGCACCTCCAGAGAGGTTGTGTTTCCTCCGAGTAGTCTCTGCATCGCACTCGTGAACGAGGCGCACTCGCATTCCAACGTCTCCACTCGTTGTTGTAGAGCAAGAAGGTGAAGGAAGTCGTCATTCGCTGGCTGAGCTCGTTCATCACGTATCTCGCGAAGCATGATTCCATGCTTCTGCAGAATGATCGCCACCCGCTCGGTCAGCTCGGCGACGGATGTCGGCTTGCCGAGGAAGCCTCGGATCATATCAAGAGAGGGTGGTGTTGAGTACGTCGTGGTGGCGTCGAGATCGACACCTATCGAGATGTCGGTCGCATCAGTTGAAAAGGAGCAGGAAATCAGCGTAGGCGGGTGCGATCAGAATTGCGAGTATGTGACGATTACTTACCCAGGGAGGTCTCGCCCTCCTTACCTGGGCGGTGCGAAGGAAGGCTTGGTTGGCCGTCGAAGGGGTCGCTTAGAGGTAGCGTCAGTGACTTCCTCGACCCCATTTGAGGGATGACAGGGTTGCGGGGGGATTGGACGCGTGGCGCCGAGGTTCCCGCACCCCCACTCGCCCGAGACTTCAAGACATTGGCGAGATATTGGCTAAGATCACGGGTTGGAGATCTAATTAGCGAGGGAGTCAAAGTAACATCAATGAAGGCAGGCACTGCGCAAACACGAGGAGGTTCAGAGGGGTGCTCATCCTAGGGCGCGAGCAGAATCGGGAAGAAGAATACCAACCAGGGATCTGCGCGCGAGTGTCCGGCTCACCCTGACTCGCAGGGGTCCCCTGCACCTCGTCCGCTTGGCGCTCCATGACCCCGGCAGGAACATTAGACTGCGAAAATATGCAGCACGGGCTCGCTTTGGCTCCACGAATACCGAGTAAACAATAGCAAAGATTCAGAAGAACATACTGGGGATGGGGAGACGGTCTCGCGGCTGGATACGGGGTGAAGGGGCTTTGGCAAGCCCGACCCCCATCCGGAGAGATCAGTGCTTGACTTCTTAAGCACCTGATCCTTCAGCTTCTTCGCCACGGTTCAGGATGAGTGTTCTGTAGCAATGGTCATCAAATTGGTTGTGGCCGCCTTGTTCTCCTTTTCAGCGGCCAAACGCGCCAGAGTAGCCTGCGAGATCGGCATAGCGTTGAAGAGAAGGAGGCTTTTGAAGGGCTGGAAAGAAGAAAAGGGGAGGGGGTCTTAAGTGTGATCTCCCCCACAGTATTTATAAGCTTGGGTGGGCGCCCACCAAAAGATTCCTTTTAGCCCCCACTCGCCAAATAACGATGGGGTTGAAATGTCTTTCCAAGCCTGGGATAGGTCTCGCAAAAAGCGGGGATTGTGTATAACCCCGTATTTGTCGAGTGGACTCGGTCGGCCCAAAGGCAAGGAGCAGGTGCCCAGCTTCATCCGGCACTCGCTGCCTATCTAGTGGGAATTCGTGGGCGAGTGGAGTCGAGGAGCCGTTTTCGTCCATTGGCGTGAGGCAAGTGGCGAGTGCCCAGCTCCATCGGGTACTCGCCGCCCAGGCGAGTGGCGAGTGCCCAGCTTCATCAGACCGCCCAGGCGAGTGGCGAGTGCCCAGCTTCATCGGACCGCCCAGGTGAGTGGCGAGTGCTCAGCTTCATCGGGCACTCGCATCCCAGGCGAGTAGGCTGGGGCCCACCGACCCGCTGACTGTGAAGTTCCCCCCCCCCATTTCTCAGTGTTCAAATTTTGACTGTCAATAGCCTTTCCAAACAGCGGAGTTACGATGTTGGCAGACAACTTTGGGTTGCGTTTAATAGTAACTAAAAGGCGGGATCTCGCTATTGGCAAGTCATCCCCAGAAAACTATAAATAGACCCCCAAGGGCACCTTTGGAGAGGACCTCTTCTGGAATTTTCCTCTCCCCTGGCTAGCTTTGGTTGGCAGGAACTTCAGCTCGCTGTTCACCGTGGTTTTTGGATGGGTGGTCGGAAGTTCCCTCGGCTCTCCAAAGGTGCTCAGTCCAGCTTGGATTGGGAGGGGAAGCAATCTAAGATCTTCCGGGTGTGTGGCGGGACCTCCTCGTTGCGGCTCGAGGTCTGTTTGAGGTTATTCTGGCGGGAAGGTTTCCGAACTCTAAATCATCGGCTAAGACGCTGGTTTGAGAGAAGTAAAGGCGAGCTACACCCCAGGTCCGAACTCCTCGTTGAACCGTGGTTTCTGGGTTCAACACCAGTGCAACTTATCGTCAACCCACCACGATCTCGACACCAACTTGTCTGAGGTAAGAATCATCTCGTGTGGACTTATCGACGATCTAATCAGGACACATATAGGTGGCCCCACCTTTGACAATAATGTATACCCTCCCTAGTCTCATTTGTCTACAGATATGACTTAGGGATGAGGGGGAGAGGTAATACTAATTGTTCACGAGGGTACTCCCCTACCACCAACCTAGCGCAACATTTGGTTTAGGAGTGGGAGTTCCTATACACTCATGGATGTGTGGCGATACATCTTTGTTGTAGCTCTTGGTGTTTTTTTGAGCCAAAAAGACTCTTGATCTCTCTTTTGTTTGCTTTTTCTTGTGCTTGCTAACTCGGGGGGGGGGAGCACCAGTCCATTTTTTGATCTGAACTTGTGAGCCGAGTTCTCGGCTCCAACATAGTGTTGCGGTAAGCGTGGACCTTGCTCGAAGAAGAAAAAATATTGGAAGAAGCACCATGGAGCATGACAGTTGGCAAGAGTCGAATCGTCGAGTACATGACGCTTTCGTCAGTCTGAGTGACTTCGCGGAATTCTGCAAGATGGTGGAAGAGACCCAGCGGGTCATCTCACGCTTCGCATCAAGGCTGAAACAACATACCCCATGAACTTGCCTCCTCAAAAACCCTGAAACCTTCTCGGCAACCTAGGAAGGAGCCTGTCACAAAAGACGGAGAATGACTTGCGGGCGAGAGAGTTCATGGTATGGCCGTCATGGCCTTATGAAATCGATCAGGAGACTCCTTTTCACTCACCTCACAAGTGATAGTCAGCCCATTCTATGAGTAGATACAGACTGCGCAGTATGACCAGCGCATTCAAGTGTCGGTTCTTTGTGATCGTTTTCAAGGGGAAGGAACGGGACTAGTTCCACCAGCTGTCGACGAGTACCATCTATTACTTCGACGACCAATGCCGCGGGCTGATGTTGAGGTTCGCGACATGCAAGGAGAGGAAGAAGGACCCGCGTGTGATTTTTGATTAAGAAGGGAGCTCAAGTGGCTCTGGGAAGTTACATTAATCGATTTTAGGAGGTGATGGGAATCTAGGAGGTAGCCCTTCAACTGGGATTGATGTGTGGACTGCAAAAAGGGTTGTTCAAACTGGAGAACAACAACAACCTTCTCATCTCCTTCGAAGAACTCATTGAACGCGCCAACCAGTTCATTGAGGGTGAGGCCACCAACAACAACTTATTGGACTTGCAAACGAGGTTGACCCGGGCGGAGGATCCCCGAGCTTCATCAAGAACCAGGCAACCTGAGGAGGCAAGAAAGTCATAAAGTGAATTTTGGAAGCCAGGTTCGGTGCACCAGAGCCCCAGCGACCTCATAAGAGCTATCAGGTGTCTGCATCGAGACCACCACGGAGGGAGCTAGGAGGACCTTGCGACTTCGGGCGAGATCGCCACAACTCGTTGGAGAGGTACTGAAGTGATGAGCGGAGAGGAGGCAACTTCTCTCCTCCTCGGGTGGAGATGGAGAAAGCGATACGCCAAGGAGGTCGCAGGGGCAGAAGAGCTCGACATCGACATCGGAGAGGCCCCGTACCCGACTGCGACTTCCATTGGGAAGAGGGAAAACAACCAGCCAAGGATTTCACAATTTGATGGAGAAGGTGAATGGGGATGAAAAGAAAGAAGGAGCCCGAGCGGCAAGACCGTAAGATGCTCCGCATGGCGCGGCCGCAGGTAGGGTTCTCACCACTACCCCGGCGCGACCTCGTTACGAGAACAAGGAATACATCGGCATATGTGGGGGCATAGGTTCAATCCACAGAAGTTTTGGCCTTGAAACCTTGCGCAAGGTTAGTTTGTATATGGTCTATAGGAGAAGTGTCGCTTCCACCTCGTGGGTTCCTCCCTGAATGACGAGATTGTGTTCTCAGCCGAGGACATGTCCGAGCATGAGAACCCTTTCCAAGACGTAGTAGTGATCAAGGTTGCGATAAAAATATGCATTGTTTCAAAAATCATGATGGACAGCAAGAGTTCGGTGAACATGAACAATAACGGTGCAGCCAAAAGGGTCAAGGCCTCAGGTGGTCCGTTGTTTGGTTTCTCGAGAGAGATGGAGGTAGAGTGAGGGGCGGAGCTAGTTGTCACCCTCGGGGATACCACGAAGACTTGTTGATTCGTCGCAGTGGATGCGTCGAACAACTATAATGCCATTTCGACAGACCCTCAACACTTTCCAGTCCATGGCATCTTTGTTTTACCAATGTTTAAAGTGTAATATCGGAGTGCATATTCGGGTCCACAGTGATCCAAAGGTGGCTTGCAAGTGGTATATTAGTGTCGTTAATGCCATCACATGGAAGGAAGAAGCTGAGGCGGAGGCAATGTTATAGATATCGGATATCGGGGACACGTCGGTTTAGGTTTTTCATGTCGGTTTTACTATGTCGGGGGATATATCGGGGATATTTCATATATCGGGTTTTAATATTTAATTATTTATATGTGTAATTATTTATAAATTTAATCATTTTTTCATATATATATATTAATAATTTGATATTTATTGAACTTCTAAATTTATTAAACTAATATAAGCATTTTTTGTTATCCAAGTAATAACGGTATAATGCATGAAATAAAACAAGAGAAAGTATAATGTCGGGAAGTTGTCCGTAACAATGAAAGATAAGAAATCTTTAGTCCATAATTCAAAGACCATGCATAATTGACATCGATAATACACTTGGGCAAGGAAGAAAACCAAAGGAAAAAAAGAAGCTAAACAATGAAACAATTTTGGTCTATTATCTATTAGACCATAGACACTAATTAAAATAAGTTGAAAAAAACCAATCGATAAAATATCGGGATATATCGGCCGATATATCGGCGAATATATCGGTCAATAATAGACATATCGGAGGATACATTTCAAAAGGATATTTTGCAAAATAATATCGGAAACGTGTCGTTTTGTCCATAAAACCTTTATATCGGCCGACATGTCGGACATGTCGGAGGATATCTACAACACTGGGCGGAGGACAAAAACTTAAAGGGTGCAGCACTCCTCGAAGTTGCAAAGGAGAGAGAGGAGATAGACTTGGAGACTGGACGAGGAGATCTAAGGAGCTTCAAGGTTAGCAAGAAGCTATTGGAGGAGAACAAGGAGTTGGTGTCCTTCCTCTGAGACAACATCGACAACTTCGCCCGAAGCACAGTGGGCATGCCTGGTATTGATGTTTATATCGGTTGCCATCACTCAACCTGGACCCGAGAGCTCGCTCCATCCCCTAGAGGAGGAGAGTTGTGACCACTACATTGGCCAAGCCCATCCACGAGGAAGTTCAAAAGTTGTTAGTTGTGGGATTTATTTCTGAAATACAATTTCGGGGTGGGTGCCCAATGTTGTAATAGTCAAGAAGATCAAAAGGAGGTCAAGGTTGTATATCGATTTTTTCTTTATTAAATAAAGTTTGTCTGAAGGAATGTTATCCTCTGTCTCGAATCGATGTGCAAGTCGATTCAGTTGTCTGATTTCATGTCATGAACTTTCTTGACACATTTTCATATTATCAGATCAAGATGCATCCACCCGAGATCATTAATACTTCATTTGTCACAAATGATGAATGCTACTACTACAAGAAGCCTTTTTGACTGAAAATTGTGGGACGATCTATCAGCGGATGATGGATCATATCTTTAACGACGAAAAGGGGAGGAATTTAGAGGTTTATGTCGATGACCTCATGATAAAAGGCAAGAGCATGGAAGTTCACATGAAGGACCTCACAAAGACCATCACTACCTTAAAGAAGTACAAGATGAAGCTCAACCCGACCAAATGTGCCTTCGGGGCCGGTAAGGGGAAGTTCATGGGGCATCTCCTCACTCCCTAGGGAGTCAAACCAAACCATGACAAAGTAAGAGCTATCATGATGATAGCAACACCAAGAGATACAAAAGGAGTGCAACGATTGACGAGGATGATCGTCGGGTTCAGTCGATTTCTCCGCAAGCCTATGGAGAAGTGTTGACCATTCTTCAAAACCATTCAGGCTAATCAGAAGTTCGAGTGGAATCAGAAGTGCAAGGAAGTGTTCCTTAGGCTCCATTTGTTTGGGCGTTTCGTTGCTCCGTTTTGAGCAAACGCCGCCGGAAGGAGGAAAAACAAACGAACCTCCGGCGGCGTTTGCTCCGTTTCCACCCGCACCCCTTGAGAAACGCCCCCAAAAAGCTCTGTTTGGAGCAGCCACCTCCCCCCTCCGATTAGAACACTTCGTTTCCACCCGCCGGATCGACCCACCACCGTCGAACCAAATGAAGCCTTAGTCTCAAGCAACAATTGGTGAGGGTTCCCCTGTTATAGATCATGCGGGTCAGAGAAGATCTCTTCTTAAATTTATGAGTGGGAGTAGAAATTTTTGGTTTAGTACTTGTTCGCGAGGAGGGGACACAACAAATGATGATTTATTATGTGAATCGATCCTGGGGAAGGAGGAGATCAGGTACCCGATCAGGCATGAGTTGTGTTAGGAAAATCCTTATTGATTTGATGGTACAAAACTATGATAAGAAAAGTCATAGAAGATGTAAGAAGCTCAAAAAAAGAAACCGGAAGGAATAGAAGAAGATCTGTAAAATTGGCTAAGTCATAAAGTGCTCCGCAATCACTGACCGGGCATTCGTGGAGCAGGGACTCATTTGCGGATTGGCTATCCCATCACGGACCGGGTGTTCACCGATTGGGGACTCAATAATTGATCGGAAGACCCAAACGCTAACCATTGACTCTCATTATACAAGTGGTCCCAAAACATAGCTTATAGCTAACCGATCAAGGATCTTCGATCGCCGGCTAAGGCCCTGCAATCGCCGATCGAGCTCAGACTGAAGGCACGCGCCAAATTCCATTCAGAGCACAGATTGTTTCATTCAGAACACAACCAAAAGGCATTGTTTCTAAATAAAGAGTTGTATATCGAATTTCATTCAGAGCACAACTAGAAGGCCTTGCTTTTATGTGAGAAGTTATACGTCGAATTGAATTTGACGCATGAAAAAGTATATCGGAATTCAAAAAAATATCGTTATGGAATTAGAAGGGAAAGATCAGAATAAGAAAGGCACCCCATTATTTTCGGGACTTGATCAGGAAGAAGATAATAGGAAAAAAGAAGGAGAAATATTTTTGTTACCATTTCCTTAGTGGATCTCGAAAAAGAGGGTTATAAATACCTCTTATATAAGAAGATGCAAAAAGCTCATCTCTCTCTCCCACTCATTCCCTCGATCTCTCACATCTTTGTATTCTTTTTTGAAATCCTAACTTGTAAAGTGTATTTCTCATCTTCTTGAGACAATCACCTCTTCTCTCGCTCGTTGATATTTTATCTGCAAATTTCTCAACTGCTATAAAAGGGTCACTGGATTCTCCCTACAAAAGATTTGTGTTGAGTTGGAGTCTCTAACGAAAAGACTCGTCAGATTCTTGGGCCTCTATTGGAAAAGGCTCCTACAGTTGGAAAAATCAATCGCCTTGTTAAAGGCGGTGGTATCCCACAGCCTGCGGAAAAGAGGAGTACCCATAATTACGAGAACCTTCATAAAATCCTATGTCGTCTGGATGATTCTCTCTATAGTCTAGATTCTGTTTTTGTGCTTGTTTAATTTTCTGCACTTGTTTTACTTTATTTTTCGTTTGTCTAATTTTTTGTTGCTGTGTTGTTTATTATTGTTATTTGGGAAGAGAACTTTTAATTCTCTATTAACCACTACCCTTTAGAGGAATATTCGGATTCTTAACCTGGACTTTCGATTGGTATCGCAGCTAAGTTAACATTTAAGGGTTAACACCTTGGTGAAACAAGATCTAACTATCTGAATATTTCCTTAAACTCATCTAGAATCATAAGATGTCGCAACAAAAGTATTATGCATCAACTTCCAAACGCCAGTACACATTCTGGATAATTTTGCAATATAGAAATTTAGGGTTATGTATAAACTTGTTTGATGTGAATATTTTTGAATCTATCTTAACAGGCCCCTTCATCCCTAAGAAGATTGACATGACCAGCAATATTGAATTTCTCAAACTTAGACATCAATGGTCTGAGGAAGAAAAAAAGATGATAACCTACAAAGAAAAGGCTTTGAACATCCTTGTCTCAACATTTTTTGATGATTTATATAAGAATGTGATGAACAGTTCAACTGAAAATAGGAAGTTCTAATTGTCCTGGCAGAAGGAAGTGGGAATGTAAGAAAAGCCAAAAAGGCTGATTTCATAGGCCAGTGTGAGAATTTTAATCGAAAATCTGTAGAAACAGTAGTGGACTGGTACAAGAGATAGGCAGTCATCATCAATGGTCTCAAGACCTATGGTAGAGAGATCTCTGATGAAGAGTAGAATAATAAGCTACTCCAGAGCTTGGTCCAACGAGTATTTCTCCTATTCTTAAGCCATCAAAGAAAAAAAAAGCTTAGAGAGATCACTCGTGATGTTCTCTATGGCATGCTTCAATCTTTTGAGCTTGTCACATCTACCTCAAAGAAGTATAAGAACAATTCACCTCCAACAAAGCAAATCCAGTGAAGAGACAAGGGCCCTTGCTTCATCAGAATCAAAAAGACTCATCATTCCCCACAATGATGAATAGATCAGTTTCTTAGACAGGAAGCTCCCTGGTTGGAAGAAAAATTCTTCCAAGTGCAGAAGCAAGGAGAGAAATTCCAAGAATCATATGTCTGAAAACAATAATAAATCTGATGAAATTGTGTCACTGCAAGAAGTGTGGACATATAGTCACTAGGTGCGGATAAAGGGAAAAAGGACAACAGTTCAAAAGAATGGCTGAAGAAAGGAACAGATCCAACAAAAGGAGAAATGCAATTGTCAAAAGTTGGTGTGATACATACTCTGAAGAGGGTTCAGACTCGTGAGTGAGGAAGAAATACAAAGCAGGCGTCTAATGGCCATGGAAGCTAAGTTGTTAAAGGCACGCCTAAGGCTCCAGGCTCAACAGGCTTAGATAATTGCGCCTTTGTGCGCCTTTTTTGCACCTTTGGAGCATAAAAGGCCCACCTTAGTCAAATTTCTACTATATTCTTTTCCAAAATAAAGAAAGAAATAATGTAAAAATTCAATCATTTTGCATGATGTAGTGTTTGTGAAACATAATCGAGCGTCGAGACTTAAATATGATTCTAATAACCACATTTATTTTATTTTTAAGAGATATAGATGATAGTAATGAATGATTAATGAGTAGGATAAATGAAGAATCTGATCAGGAAGATGAATTAGTGTTTAATGATAATTATTAAAAATGGATGCGATTGCGCCTTACCTTCGTCAGGTGCGCGCCTGCGGCTTGGGTCTTGCTCCTAGGCTCCAAGGCCCCTGTGTGCCTTGGAGCGCCTTGTGCCTTTAATAACTAAGCTTGGAAGAAGAGGAAGGTTGTAGACCTCAAGAATAAGGATGTCGCAAAACTCTAGAAGGAGAAACTCCTAACTCCAATAAGGTACTAGATTTAGATTCTTTTAATTTTTCAGCTAATAATTTAATGATATTTTTGTTGGTATGTCTTGATAATCTTTGTATCTGAAAGGAGAATCAAGATTCTTCAGCTAGAGAACCTCGAACTTGCCCAGTGTAATACTGAATTGCATGAGAAACTTAAGAGAGCTTCAACAGAAGTCCCAGATTGTGACTCTTGAGAGAAGGAAAAGAAGATTCTCACAGAAGAGCTTAGAATATCTCTCGAAGAAAATAAGAGATTAGCCACAGATCTATCAAAAGCTCAGGAAGAGCTTGATTGCATCAATGGAAGGAATGGTAAACTAAAATCCATGACCGAAAATCTATAAGATTTTAAAAGTGGGGAATAAAAGTTGATCCCTCTATGAATGCATCTCAAGGATCTCTTTCCTTGAGCAAAGATCCTCCCATTTTTATGTTTGGAAGATTAGAGAAAGAGATGAGTAGTGTGTGCTGCTCTAAGATCTAAGATCTCTCAGGGAAAGAGAAATCCTTTTAAACATGTGAGGAAACAGAAGCAACATGCTCCTCACTCTCCTCATATTCTAAATGCCAGTGTTCTTCGTCACTGTCCTCCCGCCTTAACAAAAAATGTGAAAGCTTTCTGCTCAGGAAAAAAGGAAAGGCTACAAAAAATTTTGTGCCGAAGGTTGTGGTCAACGATCGGAGACCGGCTGGTCATTGACTACAATAGCTTCAATCAGTGAGCGCTAACCACTTCTCACTCCCCTTGAGAACAATAGTAGATCGACTGACTAGTCATAGGTTGCTCAGCATGTACATATTTTTGTTGCTTCTTCCTTCCCTTCTCTATCTAAAAGGAAGAGTAGATATAATAAATTTCCATGCTTTTGTTGTGGAAAGGTAGGTCATTTTAAGGTTGATTGCTGGTTTAATCACACAAACACTTACTCCAGAGATAACATGTACCAAAGAAAACAAAGGGTTTTTGTGAGCTATGCTACTGATGGTATTGGTCTCAGGTCCATTTTTGGGCCATATTCTTTTTGAGTGCAGGTAGCTAAAAGTTCAAGATAACAAACAACACACCTAGTACCAAGGTTGTCAGGATCGAGATCCTAGATGAGATCATTTTGAGATAGGATCGAATCAGATAGTAGGGTCGGATCGAGGATCACTTTACAAAATCAGGATCGATTTACAAAATCTGGATCGTAGGATCGTAAGATCGTAAGATCCTATGATCCGGATCGCGATCCTGACAACCATGCCTAGTACTTGGACAGAAGATGCTCCATCCAAGACTAGAATAAGAAAGTCTACAAAGGGACTTTATGTGCATGGAAGAGTCCTTAGTCACCCTTCAAGATTCTGTTGAAAGTTGCACCAGAGTTGCAAAAATGAAGATGGGAAAGAAAAAGAAGCTGGAGAAACAGAAGAAACAGAAGAACCTTCACAAAGTTGAAACCCGATGAAGAACAAAATGAAAAAGAGGAGAAACTTTAGAAGACTACTCTGTAGAAGAAGAAGGCTGCAAAAAGAGAATAGCTAATGAAGAAGTGGTATCAGTTTCCGAATGAAGACCTATAGCCTATAGACCTCCCTATTTGTATGAGAACAAAAATGGAGAAGAATCTTGTAATCTTGTACAAGGAAATTATTCAGAAGAAGCCTCAATTTCAGTAAGAGAAGAGATAAGTAGAAAACCTTCAAAAATGGTGAACAAATGTGTACAAGAACTCAGAGGAGCATACATCAGTTCAAGGGAGATGTACATTGACAAGAAAGTAGGGAGAGACAGAAGATGATCGGCAGCCAGTGCAAAGTAATAGAGGAGCAAATCAGAAGAATAACAAGGTGTTGCTGGTTGGTCTTATCAATTTTCTTGCTATGATTTTGTGCTCATCAAATAAGGAGAAATTGTTAAGAAAATTCGTATTGATTTGATGGTACAAAACAATGACAAGACAAGGTATGGAAGATGCTCAGAAGAAGCCAGAAGAAAGACACGAAGATCTGTAAAATTGGTTAAGTCGTGCAAACGCTTGACAATTTCTAACAAGGTATTCGCTGAGGGGAGAATCGTTCGTTGGTCCGCTATCCAATTGTCGGCCTGGTGTTCGTCGATCGGGGAGTGGATCACCAACCGGAAGACCCAAAAGCTGACCTTTGACACTCATTCTACAAGTGGTCCCAGAAAACAGCTTGCGGATAACAGATCAAGGATAGCTCATCGCTGGCCAAGGATCAGCGATCACCGACTAAGCTTTAGAATGAAGGTGTGCATCAAACTGCATTTAGAGCGCAACCTGTTTCATTCCAAGCACATCCAGAAGACGTTGCTTCTAAGTGAGAAGTTGTACATCGAATTACATTCAGAGCACGACCAAAAGACGTTGCTTATAAGTGAGAAGTTGTACAATGAATTGAACTCAGCGCATGAAGAAAATGTCGGAACTCAAAATAGTGTCGTTGCACAATCAGACAAAGAAAGATCAGAATAAGGAAGGCGCACAATTATTTTTGGGACTTGGTCAAAAAAATGATAATATAGAAGAAGGAGAAATGATGCAGACTTGGAACAGGGAGGAATTGACCGGCACTTGCAGAGAAACGGAATTTGTTTCTCTGCTTTTGTCTGGAATAGCCCTTATTATTTCACGGGGCAATTTTTTAAACGGCAATAGCAGGCCCCATTTTGGCATAAGATTTCCAATGTGGCAAAAGATTTTAATTTTACTTGGCAGGTGCATTCAAAGAAATTATTTGTATAAAGGAAATAATTGACAGGGCCGGCTCCTCCATCAAAATCGATAATTTAGGCAAGAAGTATTGTTGCCAGCATAATAAAGTATTTTCAATGAGTAATTGCCGTAATTTAAGTTTGTGCTAGTTTGTGCTCCCTAAAATAACCTAAGCTTGTCTTTACACGCCCTAATTGCTAACATTATCGAGCCTTTTTATTTATGGTCTCATCGGACGGTCAACCCGATAAGCCTCAAAATAAAGATGGATGCGTAAGAACGAAATACAAGGCATGAAATAAAATACATGCATAATAAAAAACTAAAATAAATGCATAATAAACGAAGAAACAAATGCAAAAATAATCGAAGCTAAGATGCGCCGCAGGGCGCATCAATTCCCTCGGGGTTGAAAGAGCTCGACCCCGATGAGAACTCGTAAAAACTGGCGACGGAGAGATCTGAACATCGTCGTCGTAACTCGTCAGTGGTAATCCAAGAACTGTTTGTGATATCTCGTCCCTGTCATGAGACCAAGTAGCGCTGGTATGCCCCGTGGCGAGTGTGAGACTCTCGTACATCAAGAACCTGGTCTATCTCCTCTGTGGTGGGTGTCGACGTTGGAGCTAAGTCAGGTGGAATCTCTGGAGATGGCGCGGGTGGACTCGGGCTGGAACTAGGTGGATCTCCATAAAATGGCGTCAGATCGGCCACGTTAAATATCGGTGATGTACCGAATTCAATGGGCAAATCCAGGAGATAGGCATTCTCACTGATGCGCTTCCGGACTTGGAAAGGACCAAACTTCTTCTTCTGTAACTTATGGTATGTACCCGGAATGAATCTCTACTTCCTGAAATAAGCAAACACTCAATCTCCTTCTGAAAAGTATAACTCTCGGCGATGACGATCGGGGATGGATTTATATTTTTCAGAAATTGCTCGCAATTTATTAGTAATATTTTTATACAATTCCTTTAAATAATCAACATGAGTTTGTGTGTCAAGGGAAATATGTTCATGATTCGGAAGGGAATGGCGATTAAGTATATGAGGTATAGAGAACCCGTAAACAATCTCGAAAGGTGATTTAGCAGTGGAGCGATTAGTAGAATTATTGAATGCAAATATGGCTTGTGGCAGTATAAGGTCTCATTGTTTCGGATTCTCCCCAGTCAAACATCTAAGAAGGCCCCCAAACTCCTATTAACGACCTCAGTCTTCCAATCGGTCTGAGGGTGATATGCGCTGCTAAATTTGAGTTTGGTATCTAATCGGACTCATAGTATTTTCCAAAAATACCCAATAAAACAGGTATCCCTATCAGAAGTGATCGACCTAGGAATTTTGTGCAGTCTAATGATTTCTTTAAAAATAGTTCGGCGACATATACAACACTAGAAGTTTTCCTACACGGAACAAAATGTGTCATCTTCGAAAACCGATCTACAACTACAAAAATAGAATCGACTTTCCTCTAAGTGTGAGGATGTCCTACCACAAAGTCCATCGAGATGTCATCCCATGGGGGCTCAGGTATCGGTAAAGGGGTGTATAGTCTGGTGTTTTGTGTGTGCCCTTTATAACACTGACAGGTCATACAATGCCTAACAAACTCGATGACATTGTGCTTCATATTGGGCCAATAATATCGTGCACTAGCGAGGTCTAACAATTTGGATTGACCCACGTGTCCACCTAACCTAGATGAGTGGAGCTCCCTAAGTAGTGTCTCTCGGAGTGGCCCTTCGCAAATGCAAAGGCGGGTGCCCTTAAACAGATAACCCTCACTCATTACGTAGTGTGTAGTGGGATCAGTCTCACTATGCTGACATGAGACCCAAATGTCACGGAAGAAAGGATCAGTAGCGTGTGACAGCCCAAAAATCGCAAAACAAAATAATTATTTTTCTCCCGCTTAGTTTGTTATAATTTCCCCGATGATGAGAAAAAGGCATTTGAAAAGTTTCCGAAATTTTTGTTTTCGACGAATTTGTTTTATTTCGTTTTTTTTCTTTTATTATTTCTTTGGGTGCCGATAGCAATTTCAAGTGGGCTTTCATTTAGATGCGGGCTTCTGTATATGGGCTGGCTCGATAGTGGGCTAGATATATTGATGGTTTGGCTGGATTTGTGTGAGCTAGCTGGAATTATTGCTGGTTGGACATGTGGGGGCTGGTTGGATATGATTGTTGGCTGTTTTGATGTGCTGGCTGTTTTGTGGTGAGTGCTGATTGAGTTGGGTTTATGTTGGCAGCTTAATGTTAACACTTGTTGTTGTGTCTTGACACTTGGTATGTGTCTTGACACTTGGTATGTGTCTTGACACTTGGTGTTGTTGATGGCTGTTTTGGTTTCATTTTGTGACACCTATTAAATAGGTTTGGCTCTTTCTTGCCTCTTCACCGCTTATTTCCTCTATTTAAATACTTGCCTCCCTCCTCTTCTTCACCAACATCAACTCCTGCTGTCCTCCTACCCCGATCTCCTGCTGTTGCCTTGCCGTTGCTTCTTTGTTGTGCTGTCTTGAGCAGCTGCTGTCCCGGGCTGTTGCTCCTTGCTGTCCTGGGTTGCTGCTTCTGTGCTGTCCCGAGTTCCTACTGTGCCTTTTTGCCGCTGCTGCTTTCCTCTCTGTACCTTCGACTGGACTGTGCCAAGCTTTTGGGGGCATAGCCGCTGCTGCTACTTTGGAGTTCTAGGAAGGAATTTGTTGCACCCCGGCGATCCGTCAAGGATTGGTTGCGTAACATTCTTCTTCCTCCTTCCGCTGTAAGCATGCTTCTCCCTCTCCTTGAATTTCTGTTTTAGGGTTTTGAGCTGAAATTACTTTGGAGTTCACTATCATTTCGAGTTGTGCACGTGGACTATGTGGGTTGTTTTCTATAGTGTTGTTTGGACTGTTTCATAGTTCTTTTAGGCTGATTTTTAGGTTGTTTTCTTATTGTTTTTGGGCTGCATTTTCGCTGTTTTTCGACGACTTTTTGCTGCGCTGTTGGGCTGTTTTGGTAGCTGTTTTTGCGCTGTTTTGTTGCTATTTAGAGGCCTTTTTGGCACTGTTTTCCTATATTTTACCGGACAGCATGTTATAGGGACGGTTAGTCCATTTGGGGGCCGGTTTTAGCCCATTTCGAGGCATATTTATGGCTGTACGGCAAGATATAAAATCAGATTTTTGCCTTTTTGAGATTTCTGGTTTATTGTTTCAGTTTTTCCGATAATTTAGCGAATCTTTCTAAATCTTTTGCGCTTTTTGCTACGCATTCCAAGTGACGCAACCCAATAAATGTGCGTACAATTTCAGTAGATATCGAAGCTCAGGATTAAAAGGATGGCGTCGCAAGGAAGCCGTACCGGAAATGCGAATGCATGCAAAGCTGTGGTGAGTATTTTATTTCTTGAAATTATGGGTATATAATTATTTTGCAGTATCGGATTTATTGTCTTTTAAAGCCTTGCATGTGCATATGAGTTTCTCCTTAATGAAATATCGTTAAGGAATAAATGTGGGAGAGGGAAAAATATAAAAGCGATACATGTATTTCTGAGGGGATCAGTTTTATTCAAAATTCCTATTTTCACGTCAAGATAAAAGTCATTTAAAACTCTGCATGGGAAAATGTGATGGTTTCGAATCCAATGATGTGGAGGCATCCACTGATAGATTCACCAGTATGGGTGAGCCTACAATTACGTCCTTCGGGGACGGGGCCCAATCAAGTTTGCATTACCGGAGCATTTCTCAATTTATGTAATTAAAATAAAGGGGTAATTTAAGGCTAAGGATTAGTGTTAAAAACAAAATCAAGTGATTATATTCTTGTACTGTAAGCATATTGTTATCATCCCTTGTTTGCATGTACAACGTTTCACGAAATACTTTTCTCACTTAGTCATAATTTTATGACTAACCCTTTTGTGGACCCATTTTTTTAGACAGCGGAACAAACCTCAAGTGGAACACGCAGGAGCCTAGCAATTGAACTGACAAAAGCAATAATCGAAGCGCGGGATTGGCACAGAACTCGTTGTACTGGATCTACATGTATTTATTGTACCAAGTCCATATAATATGTGTTAATTTGTCTGTAATATAGTAACAAATGCAATAAAAGTTTTGGTGAATGTTCTTTGTACTTGGTGCTGTGACCCTTTTATTCAAAACTGTTGTCCGATCCTTAATTGTGAAGAGCCCAGGATTTGGGTCTCTACATAGCGTATAAATCGTGTTGTGAATCTAAGTCAGTGATGCAAGGCTGCAGTGTAACTAGTAGATGGGTGTGACGACTAAGTGTGTCGGCTACTCAGTTCGTGACACCGGGTTTGTGCTTCAAATGGAAAGTGAACTCCTGCAGGTAAGCAGCACACTTGGCATGACGTCTGATCTCCTTCTGGGAGTTCAGATGTTTTAGAATCTCGTGATTAGTATTCAGCACAAACTCGTGTTGAATCAGGTAATGCCTCCAATGACGGAGAGCTTGAACGATAGTGTAGAATTTTAAGTCATAGATGGAATATTTAGTACTCGCCTCATTCGGCTTCACATAAAAGAATGTGATAGGTTGACCCTCCTGACTCAAAACTATGTCAATGTCTATAATAGATGCATCACAATCAACCTCAAAATCTTATCAAAATCAGACAGCGCTAAAACAGATGTACTCGTGAGTCTCTCTTTGACCGATATAAACGCACATTCGGCTTCTTCAGTCCAAATAGACAATCCCTTCTTCAAAGAATTAGTCATAGGTGATATCAAGGTACTAAAGTTTCGAATAAATCTCCGATAAAAAGATGCGAGCCCATGAAATCCTCGAGCCTCAATAATCGTCTTAGGGCTAGGCCATGATTCTATCGTCGTGACCTTCTCTCTATCAACTCTAATGTGCTCATAAGAAATATCCTAAGAAGGTCATAATATTAGTCAAAAATGTGCACTTCTTCAAATTTATGTATAATTTATTTTCACATAGGATCTCTAAGACCTGCCTAAGATGAATCAGGTGCTAATCAGGATTAAGACTATAGATCAAGATATCATCAAAGTACACCACTACACAGACTGCTATGAGTGTTCTAAGCACTCATGTAATCCTTCCCTGGTGTTAAACACAGTCTTCCATTCGTCCCCGATTCGAATTCAAATTTTGTGGTATCAACTCTTTAAATCGATCTTTGAAAACACGCGGGAACCGCTAAACATATCCAACATGTCATCCAAATGGAGAATCGGAAAGCAATATTTGATGATAATTTTATTTATCGCTCGACTGTCAACACACATGCGCCAGATCCCATCTTTCTTAAGAACTAGTAGTGTGAGGACGGCGCACGAACTCGTACTCTCTACTCGAATGTGACCCTTCGAAATCAGATCGGTCCCCTGTCTATGTAGCTCTTCATGCTCTTTCGAACTCATGTGATAATGGGGTAAATGAGGTAAGTTAACTCCTGGAATAAGGTCGATGCAGTGTTGTATATCTCTCATCGGGGTAGTTGGTCGGACAACTCTTATGGCATAATCTCAGAGAACTCGTCAATGAAAGGATGCATCGTACTAGGGATGTCTAAAGTAGTGGGAGTGGAATCGAGACCGGACAACATATAGATGACATCACTATCCTTCATCTCCTCCTGGAATTGGGACCCAATCAGTAACATGGTGGCGGAGGGAAAGGATATCACAGAGACAGTGGTAGAAAGGGTGTGAAGTCCTCTCTGGGGTTTTGGGAACAAGAATATTTTTTGGGGGGAGAAGAACAATCTTGCGTCCATTGCGCTCGAAGGAGTAAGAGTTCTTTACACCATCGTGACTAACGCGTCTATCGTACTACAAGGGTCGTCCTAATAGGATGTGACAAACCTCAATATTAGCAATGTGACACCATACTACATCATAATACGTACTGCATATGGAAAACTCTATGAGACACTGGTGTGTGATAGGAATAATCGTGCTACTGGTGACCCATGACAGACTATAAGGCTTTCCTAAGGGTTGAGTTTTCAATTTTAACTTATCAACCATGCGTTGAGAAACGAAGTTCTCCATACTACCGTTATCTATAATGATAGAACAGAACAATCTATGTATGCGGGTGGTGATACAAAAAATATTATTCCACAACCAGTCGTCGTTAGCAGAAGTCTTAGGAGTTAGGAGACTATGTTGGAGAACACACACTAACTGGTCGGGTTGCTCTCCCTAAACTTCACACTCGCTCTCTAACTCAGTTTCGGGGGTCAGATCAGTCTAGGAGTCACTAAGGAAGACCCTGCACTCAGGTTCTGATCCACTCTCAAGATCGATAACGGCGACGAAGTGGTGTCGCGGGCACTAAGAAAACTTATGACATGGCTCCATACACTTAAAACATCTAAATGTCTCAGGATGTGGTCTAATGCTCATAACCTCCTTGCCTTTAGTGGGTGGGGCAGGAAGTGTTGGGGCGCTTGTGGGTACTGCCGGTCAAGAGGGTCCGGCAATCCTGTCAGCAGGAGTAAAAGTATGAGTCGGGTGGGGTCTATCAGTAGATCTGCTCCCAGATGTCCTTTTTTGCAGGGCTTCTACTCTACGTGTGCGGCTCGAGACCTCTCCTAAATCCTTATAATCAAGAAGTTCCAACTAATACCTAATGGAGTAGCGCAACTCGTTCAGATAACGGGACACGGTCATGTCATCGTCCTCTCGGAGGTCGAGGCAAGACTGGAGTACAAAAACTCATTCGTGTAATCATCCACGGTGGATTTGTCCTGTCGTCGGTTATGGAACTTACGATACAGAGTTTGCATATAGTTAGAGGGAACGTAATGTTTACGCAGCTGAATTTTAAATTCGTTCCACGTAGTAATCGGGTCATTCCTAAATTAAACCTAGATCGCTCTAATTATCATCACCAAACTAGGGCGGGCTCTTTCAGTCAAAGCATGGCGTACTCAACTTGCCTAGCCTGAGGCAATTACTTCCAAGTCAGGAAACGATCTATTCATTCGCACCAGTCTAAACAGCTCTCGGGGTCTAAATGACCCTCATAATTACCAACATCCAATTTGATCTCTACATCCAAACAAGGGGGGTTACGTCGTTCAAGTTGTGCAGGCTCTACTGGCCTAGGGTTATGGTCGACTTCGACAACTGGGATAGGTGCTCAATTTAAGTGCATGGTGACCTCTATAATGACAGTCGATGTGCCTAATCTGTTCACTACATGCCCCAGACATCCCACGGTGGTGGTGAGATTGCTGACCGCTTTCATTAGGTCACTCATACGTTGGGTCAGATCCCCTACGTTATTTTCCAGGTGATCGACTTGCTTTTCCATTTAAAATAAGTTAATTCTTAATTTTCTCAAAAAAAATTTAATTGATTTTAAAAAAACTAATAAGTTAATTAAATTTTTAAATTTTATAATTATTTTAAAAAAAGTAATAAAATAAAGTTTTTAAATTAAAAGGACATAAAATTTTATTTTTTTTAAAATACTTACAAAATTTTAAAATAGAATTGTTTTTAAAATTTTTGAAAACCAGATTGTTTGATTCGCAATATGAGCGAATCGAGCCTATAACTCTGATACCAAACTGATGCAGACTAGGGTTAGGGTTTTTCAAAAATAAATATTTTAGTAAAATATTTTATTTGATATAAAATAAATTTAGTTTTGGGATTTTAATTTTGAGAGAACAAAGAGGGCCGAGCGATCAAATCGGATTTTGCGTGCAAATCGAGCTCGTCGCTCTGAGCTTTAACAAGTTCGCTAATATCGCTCGAGTGGATTTCACACGTATCTTACGAGTCGAACCCTCCACGAGATTAATACAACCACAAGAAAAATGGCACCAATAATTTATGAATAACGATAATCTAAGCAAATAGAACATTCACGGCAAACCTATGATTATTTAGAGAAGCACATAAAAATGACTAAAAATTGGTGCGAGAGTACCCAAAAACTACTGCAAGGGAGAACGTCCAATCAAAGTCCCGTCGGGCAGGGAGAACAGGGGTTGCGTCGAACTCTTCAGTCGCAAAAGGAGCGGCCCATGGAGGATATCAGAATTGAATGCCGCAGTCGACGACACCCCTCTCGCAAGGACAGTGAACGATGTCGGAAAGGGGCGGGAAAATCGTCGACGCCGGCGGCAGGGACTGTGGAGGCGGGAGGCGGTGAGCGCATAGCAGAGACCTTCGCGGGACGAGGAAGTTGGCGGAAGAAACTAGCGGTCGCTGGCCACTTGGAGCAGGGAGGAATTGACTGGCACTTGCAGAGAAACGGAATTTGTTTCTCTGCTCTTGTTCAGAATAGCCCTTGTTCTTTCACGGGAAAATTTTTTATACAGCAATAGCAGGCACCAATTTGGCATAAGATTTTCAATGTGGCAAAAGATTTTAATTTTACTTGTCAGGTGCAATCAAAGAAATTATTTGTATAAAGAAAATAATTGACTGGACCGGCTCCATCAAAATCAATAATTTAGGCAAGAAATACTGTTGTCAACACAATAAACTATTTCCAACAAGTAATTGCCATAATTTAAGTTTGTGTACTCCCTAAAATAACCTAAGCTTGTCGTTACCGCCCTAATTGCTAACATTACCGAACCTTTTTATTTATCGTCCCACCGGACAGTCAACCCGATAAGCCTCAAAATAAAGATGGATGCGTGAGAATGAAATACAAGGCATGAAATAAAACACATGCATAATAAAAAACTGAAATAAATGCATAATAAACGAAGCTACAAATGCAAAAAATAATCGAAGCTAAGATGCGTCGCAGGGCGCATCAAGAAATACCTCTACCATCCCTTCCTCATTAGTTCTCGAAAAATAGGATTATAAATACCCCTTACAAAGTAAGAAAGCTATTTATCTCTCTCCCTCCCTTGTCTTTGTATTCTTCTTTGAAACCCTAACTTGTAAAAAATGACACTTCTTTTTGGGACACGGCTAGAATCATCTCCACTCTTTCTTGGGGATATTCTCACTGCAAATTTCTCAAGTGATGTAAAAGGGTTACTAGATACTCCCTTCAAAAGATGTGTTGGGTCAGGGTTTCTAGTGGAAAAGACTCATCAGAGTCTTAATCCTCTAGTTAAAGAAGGCTCTATTGGATTCGAGAGTCTCTGGTTTGAAAAGATTATCGCCTTCGTAAAGGCAGTAGTATCTCACATGTTGTGGAAGAGAGGAGTACTCATATTTAGAAGAGCCTCTATAAAATCCTTAGTGCCATCTGGATGATTTTCTTTGTAGTCTAGATTTTCTCTATACACATATTTAGGGGAGCCTCTATAAAATCCTTAGTAAGAGAGTACTTTATGTTTTCATTCCTTTGATTATCAGTTGTGTTGTTTCATATTTTGATTTGGGAAGAGAATTTTAATTATTTATCCCCCCGCCCCCTCTAGAGGAATATTCAAATCTTTGATCTGGAATTTCAAGTTGGTTTACGCCTTGATCATCTCGGTTAAAAGCCTTAGGCCCTACTTTCAAGCCCATGTCATTAAAGTTGTTATCGATCACCCTTTGCGCAACATCTTGCAAAGGGTGGAGCACTTAGGAAGGATGGCCAAATGATCGGTGGAACTCGGGGAGTTCAACATAATTTATCTTCCGCTGGTGGCAATTAAAGCGCAAGTAGTGGTTTATTTCTTGGACGACTTTACAGCGAACATGGGACCATGGAAGAACGTGACAACACCATTGTCATGGACCATGTGCGTCGACAAGGCCTCAAGAAAAAACACTCCAGAAGTTGGAATCATTCTGGTTAGTCCAAACGAAACCAAAATCAAGCAGACAATCGAGCTTCCTATTGATGTCACAAACAATCAAGCCGAGTACATTGCTAGCTTGTGGATGGCAAAAGAGTTGGGGGTGTAGGATGTCCAACCTAGTACTGACTCTTGTCATCAAATCCTATATCTATGGGGAATTTGAGTTCCAAGAACAGACATTGAAGCAATACCTGACATTTATCAATGGCAAAAATGAATTTGGTTTGAGATTTATTATCTTGTACAACATGAAAAGGATGGAATCTTCAATAATTGGATGTCAAGAATGATTTCCATCACGGAGATCTAAAAGAGGAAATTTCTATGTAGATGCCTCCTGGCCTTAACCCAAACGGCTCTGAAGAAAGGGTTTGCAAAATGAAAAGATTTTATGGATTGAAACAATCCTCTGGAGCTTGGTTTGGAAGGTTTCACAAAGCCATGGTTTCTTTTATATATACTCAGAGTCATGTCGATCATACTATCTTCATCAAATCGAAAAAGAAGAGGTATTTGTCCAAATTGTGTATGTTGATGATATTGTGAATTACAGATAACGATCTTGATGTGATTCAAACTTTACTAATAAAACCTGCTGGAGGATTTGAAGCGAAAGACTTCGAAAAACTGAGATATTTTATGGATATTGCGGTAGCAAGATCAAAACAAAGGATTGTTGTTTCACAGAGGAAGAGCGTCCTTGATCTACTAGAACATACAAGAATGAGTGGTTGGAATGATAAGGAGCTAATGGATGATGTAACAGCCTTACAAGATTCAAGGAGTTTCTAGGACCACTAATCTAGTTATCTCATGCTCGCTCAAATGATGTAGTAGAACATACAAAAATGAGTGGTTGCAAACCTGCTGATACTCGTATTGAAGTCAATTACAAACCAAGATAGGGAGCTAATGGATGATGTAACAGCCTTACAGACTTCTAGGGGCTTGTAGGACCACTAATCCAGTTATCTCATGCTCGCTCAAACATTTCATATGCAATGGGAGTCGTAAGTCCATATATGCATTGTCGTAAGGTCGGACAATTAGATGTTCACAGAATTTTGAGATATCTGAAGACTGCACTACGTAGGGGCACTGACGCGGGACAGATGTGAGTGAGTGAATATGTGCCCTACGGGAACATTAATGAATGAGTGTTAGTGCGGTGTCGTAAGGAATCTACATAATGTGGTGCACATGCAATGGTCCAACAATTAAATAGCAATAAATTTTGACTTGAATAAAGAAATTCGTAAAGAACCACAATTGAATTTAGAGTATCAGATAAAAATAATTTCTAGTCAAATTAAAACAAAGAGAGCTTCAATTAAATGGTAAGTGAGCAAGGCTTTGTTTGGCAAGATGGTGGCGGTCATGAACGCGGTGGTTATGAATCGTCGTTTGTGAACGTCCGACCACACCTAAGAAACTTCATCCGCAATTATGTTCAAAACTAGTTTTCTTTCTTCGTGGTGGTCGTAACCGTTGTTATGCCAAGCATACATTATATGATATTGGCATTTTTTGTCAAAACTCACCGGCGTAAAAACACCACGCCAAACGGAGCCTAAGTCTTGCAAGTAGGACAATTAGTTGGCAAATTTGTACGAAATAATATCTCAAATAATACGTATCTTCATCAAATAATTATTACAAAGTAATGTTGACTTCAAATTAGAACTTACTCAAGTAAAAAGAGTATGAAGAAATGATTGCTTGCTGATTTCTGAGTCAGGACAACAGTTTTACCCAAATTCTGCACAGATTTGAAGCCTCCTCGTGGAATTTGAAGGCATGGATGAACTTTGAGTGAACTGGTAGGTGATTAGAGAGGTGGGGAAGATTTAGTTTGCTGAGTGGAGTCTCAAAGGCCTGAAAAAGGACTCCCGGGTGCTCGAAACAGAACTACACAGTAAAGAATTAACTGCCAAGGCTGCTGGGAAGACCATCTGGCTCTGCACGGCATGAAGGAGTAATGCGTCTGCCTACAGGAAGCAAGGGAGCGAGGCATGATTGAAGGAATTGGAAGAAAAAAGCTTACGCTTTGGTTTGGGAGACAGTTGGTTGTTCAGATCGTGCAAGAGGATGACAGTTACAAGTGGTTATGGAGTGAATCTAGTGGAATTCATGTAATTAGAAGGGGGGTCTTTCTTACACGTGGGTGGCTGAGGGTGAGTAAATGAGAGAAGGGAATGGTTGGGGAGGGAAACTGAGGGTGAGTAAATGAGAGAAGGGATGGTTGGGGAGGGAAACTACTGGACGTGACTGTGAATGGGGAGTTCGTGGCGCTAGAATTGGAAAATTGGGGACAGTAGTTGCAGTTAAGCAGTGGAAGTGGCCAGTTAATGTAGGTATTTAGGTAGTTATGCAGGAATTAGGTAGTTATATGATGTTTTGTTGATGGAGGGAGTGGTTATGAGTAGTGGAGGGGAGTGGTTATGAGGTAGTTATGGAAGGAGGGGTAGTTACCTTGGCTTCAGCATGAAGGATCCACGGAATCGGCAACATGGGATGATAGAGAGAACCCAGAATTTTTGTCCAAAATCTACAATCCTTGAAAATCAGCCTCTACACCCTTATTTATAGACCTAGAACACACTACGGATGGTCATGATCCTCCGAAACGTAAAACCACAAAATATACATGAAATAAAATTACAAAAAATACATAAAATATATATAATAATATGTCGTCGTCATTCTGAATGCGACTACCAACTTGGACCGTCCATCCGACGATCCAAACTCTGGCTTCATGTAAGTAAACTTGATCGGGGTTTTGATAAGGGCCGGATCTCCCGTGAAATGTGATGGTAATGGCCATACTCTCTATGAAACCCAGGGGAAAGTAAGTCGAGCTCCTCTACCGAATGGCAACATCCAAGTATGATCAATAGTAGGTCACCCCCTCCAATGAACCAGGGATCAACTATTGACTGGTGTTGTTGATATTTCATGGCTGATAATGTGTGGTATGCTCTCGCCTCTCAGTGGAAGGGTGTATGCTCTTGGGTGTCGAACGAGAAACAGGTGCCGAAGTAGGAATTGATGAGTTTGCTAGTAGTTGGGTGATCAGCTGAGGTGGGAGCTGAGTAGGAGTGTCTAGTATTTGTGAAGGTTGAAGCCCAAGGTAAGTACAAGGGAATGGGCACAAATACTCACAATGCTCAAAATATGAAATCAGATCCTCAATGTTGAATACAAAATAAATTCTCATACTCTTAAGGATATTTAATTCATAAGCATTTGACCCAATTTTTCGTACTACTGTATAGAGACGCATTCGCCTAATATTTAAATTTGCAGCTGCTCCCAGAGGGAATCTCTCATCCTTAATTATATCAATCACTTACTCATCTTCTCTAATGATTTGCTCTCTCATGTGAATGTCTGCATAAAATTTAAAATCTTTATTATTTATTGCAATCTTAAGTCAAAAAAGTTCAACAGTTCATGCAAAAGATGCAAAATATACAATAAATATGAGTCATATAACAAAGAGGAGTTATGCAATATTTGTAAATGATCATGCAACCAATGCAAAAGATGAACAAGCAATATGATAACTTTGTACACTACGGCTTGATAGTGCTATAAGGAACTCCTAAGAGTGGAACATAATCAGGAGGCTTGTGTGGCATGGTCTGGAAAATTTTATCACTAGTACGATGATCATTCAAATAATTGTTTGTGACATCGATAATTAAATATGATAATATAGTATGTCAAATGTCTTCTAGAGTGTTGGTGGTCATAAAATAGGTCCTTGATCCATCAAGAGCACTCTTAACCACGACGAATTCACTAGTGATGAATAGGTCTCTAATGAGTGGTGGCTTCTCAGAAGGCATCAATAATCTAGTGCTCATAAATAGATTTCTGAAACATTGGGAGTGGATTCCTGAAAAATAGGTCCTTGATCTCATCAGAAATGCGATGAGTACCAATATAGATTCCTGAAACATTGGGAGTGGATTCAAGAGTAAGAGGGACAAACATTAAATACACAACACTGTTCAAGGATCTCCGGGGTGGGCTGACTCTTAGAAATGACTTGAAGAGGCATCAAGAATCTGGTGCTCATAAATAGATCGCTCGTCAAAATCTCATTCTCATCAAGAATGGGTGTAGGCAATAAACACCCATGCCTAACTCAAGTGCCCTATTAATGTTGCTCCTACAAATAATTTCAACATACGTGATACTATCCCCCACATCATACACTATCGAGCCGGGAATAGGCTCATGCTCACCATCAAATAATACACTCCTTGTAGGGCACTGGATCGCTACGTGTCCTACATACTAGGCAATAACGCATTGAATCTCATCAAAATGGGAGAATCTGAGGTTCGAGGATTGAGATGTTGTGACTGTGTGATCACAACTAAGTGCGCTTTTGGTCTCTAGTGGAGAAAGATCTCTGGTGGTGGACTGTTCAAGCTGCAAGTTAACTCATCTTGATCTAGTGGATCAAAGATAATATTCATGATGTAGGTCTAGGTAAAATATTTGATTGAGAGGCTTTAAACGATGAGAAATCAGCTCTCCACGAATTTTTGGGAGGAGTCCAAAGCGAAATCAAGAAGCGGACACAATGGGCTCCTCCTAAATATCGCTCCTCGCTACTAACTCATAAAATCGAGTCATATAATCGACAACGAACATAGTACATTTTTGAAAGTAGTGTAACTGGTCAAGGAGTTGATTCATATAGGATATCGAAAGATATTTCCCCCTTAATACTCTCTTAATGTCTATTGTTAGCCCATCTAGATATGTGACGAAGACCATCACGCTCAATTCTAAGCTTTATGTTAGTGCAATAAATCTTAGCCTAACCTTTAAACTTCATATTAACAAACCTAAAACAACACTCGTCGAGTGCCTCATACCAGTCAAAACGGCCTTCCATGCCTAAAAATTAACTTGTAAATACATTTGAATCCAATTGGCCATCAAAGAATAGTGCATCTAACCAAAATCCACGCATGATACCATCCCCATGATAATACCCTTTATGAAATCCAAGATACTCGTCGGAGTTGTCGTCTCTATAAGAATCAAAGTGTGTTAAATGGTTATCAAGATTTCTACAAACGGGAAAATCAGGACGATGATGGTCATCGTAATAATATGAAGATCTCTTCGGAATAATTCTATGGGATTGTACATAGAAGGACTCTGGTTCCACAAATAGAAGATTAGAGTAGCAACGACTACTTGGAGACGGCATGGATGATATATAGATTCTAGCTTTGATACTAATTTGACACATGATTGGATGTGAATGAGTGAATGTATCCTAAAGGAACACTAATGAATGAGTGTTAGTGTGGTGTCGTAAGAAATCTAAATGATGCAGTACACATATAATTGTCCAACAATTAGATGGCAATAAATTCTGGTTTGAATAAAGAAATTCGCAAGCAACGACAATTGAATTTATAGTATTAGATAAACGAACAATTGCTAGTTGAATTAAAACGAGAGCTTCAATTAAATGGCAAGCGAATAAGTCTTGCATCTAGGGAAATTAATTAGTAATTCAGTACGAAATAATATCCCAAATAATATGTTTATTCATCAAATAATCAATACAAAGTAATATAGACTTCAAATTAGAACTTACACAAGTAATAGGAGTATGAAAAAAATGAATGGTTGTTGGTTTCCAAGTCTGGACAACAGTTTTACCCAAATTCAGCACAGATTTTAGGACTCCTGGTGGAATTCGGCGACAAGGATGGACATTGAGTAGACTGGTAGGTGATTAGAGGGTTGGAGGAAAATTTAGGTTGTTGGAGTGGAAACTGGAAAGCCTAAAAAGGACTCCATGGTGCTGGAAACAGAACTGGACGGTAGAGAATTAACTGCCAAGGCTGCTGGGAAGACATTCTGGCTCTGGACTGCACGAAGGAGTAATGTGTCTGCCTACAAGAAGCTAGGGAGTGAGGCGCGATTGCAGAAATTAGAAAAAAAGTTTCTTTTTGGCTTGGGAGAGAATTGGTTTTTCATGATATATGTGAAGGGATGTGGCTATGTACACTCATGAGTAACCCAGGTTCACTTGAAACAAGCTCATTTAACTTATATGGCAATAAGACTATCATCAATATTGCTCACAATCCAATTCAGTATGACCCCACTAAACATGTCGAGGCTGATAGGCACTATCAAGAAAAATATTGTGAAAAGAAATATGTTCACTCCGTTTGTACCCTCAGAAGGACAACTAGCATATGTGCTCCTTAGGGCTTGAGCAGAAAAATATATGTAGAACATATTAAAATTTTGGTTATGAATAATATATCATCCTCAACTTGAGGGGAGTATTAGAAATATTGTAATTATTTTCATGTTCCAATTTCTTATTTATTTCTATCCACCTATGTACACCACTCAACTATATGAATAGAAGAGGACCCTTTCTTCAATGAAATAAAAATGATTTTCTCCTCTTGCTTTAGCATATATAAACTTACCAATTGGTGACCTCATTTCTTTCGACTTTTGGGGCATTTGAAGGTGAAAAATAAAAGAATTGAGAAGACAAAAAACAGTAAACTCATTAATGGAATACTGTGGCAGCATACAGAGTTTCTAAATTCATCTCCCCGCACCAAGAAACACATAAATGAATAAAACCAGGATACACACCTCCCGTTCGCTGCTCTTGATGATAAATGGACTGCTTCTTACATCAACTAACTCCACATCTTCTTGGAAAAGCTCTGCTCCCCAGCGTACTGCTTGCTTCCGCATCCTGGGATATGTAACAGTAGCAAAATATTCCAAGGAAGAAAAATAGCTCAAGGAAGAAAGCAACCACTTCAAATTCAATTAAGACAAATTTGAGGGGCAACAATTTACCTTTCCATCAAATCTGGACCACTGATTCCATCAGGAAAACCAGGAAAATTTTCAACTTCAGTAGTAGTCATTAGCTGACCCCCGGGAACACCACCAACTTGATACCCCTCAAAAACTACTGGTTTTAAGTTTGCACGAGCTGCATAAATAGCTGCTGTGTATCCAGCTGGGCCTGATCCTACTATCACTACATTCTCAACTCCCTTAGAAGCAGCTGTAACAAGAATATGCATTACACTTTTTGAGCAATTAATGAGAAAAGGTCCGTGTTTCTAAATTTCAGCTTGAATGAAGGATGTTAAAAAGATTGTTTACTGGGTAATAAATATCCAAACAAGACTACAGATTATTAGTTCTGTTGTAATATTGAGCATATTTTGTAGGCTATAAATAGTCATGGTAGCGCGCGACTTCGACGACTTCAACGGAGGACCTTCGCCTCTAGGGCTGCGGGAACCCTCTTTCCGCCGCCCCATCTAGCGGATGTCGCATCTGCGTTCGACGGAGGACCTCCGCCTCTAGGGCTTCCAGATCAAGCGCTCAACAGAGGACCTATGCCTCTAGGGCTGCGGGAACGCCCCTCCCTCCGCCGCATCCAGCGGCTGCCATCGTCTCTGACTGCTGCAAGACTGGTCGCAGTGGACAAACCAGCATGTCCGCATCTAGCGGGTCTTCAGCAGGTCTCCAGCAACAGCCTTAGTTATTAAAGGCGCACCAAGGCGCAAAGAGGTCTTGGATCCTAGGAGCAAGCCTCAAGGCGCAGGCGCAACCACATTCATTTCAAAGAATCGACATTAAACATCAATTTATCTTCTTGAACAGAATCTTCATATATTATACTCATTAATCATTCATTACTATCATTTATATCTCTTAAAAAATAAAATCAATATAGTCGTTTGCATCATATCTAAATCTCAACGATCGATTATGTATCAAAAACACTAAATCATATAAAACTTATTGAGTTCTTGCATTATTTTGAAAAAAAATTATTTACAACAAAAATCACACTCAGACGGGTCGTTAATGTCCAAAGGCGCAAAAAAGGTGCACGAAGGCGCAAACCTCTCAGCCTGGTGAGCCTGGAGCCTTAAGCGCGCCTTTAACAACATAGGAAACAACACCTCCGCATCCTAGCGGATCTGAGGATGCGGTGATCGGATCTAGAGCAGGAGGAGGCATTGATTGGTATTGAATGGGATGCAGTGATCGGTGAGGAAGTTGATCCATGGCGTCGAAGGAAGGAATGATGGAAGATGTCATCAAGATGTTGGGCCCGGATGAGTTGGTCATATTGTTGAGGGTGTTGGGTTCATCGCAACGGTCGGCGAAATTGGAACTTCCACCGATTGATTTGAAGCTTGACGGACCGATGACCTACCTGAGTTGGTCATGTCGTGTGAAGAAAATCCTTGCAGCAAAACAGGTTAGAGGATTCCTGACAGGGGCGTTGAAGAAACCAGAGAGCTCGGTTGGAGATAAGTGGGAGTCGGCCCATATGACGATGTTTATATGGCTTCTCAGCTCGATTGTCCCATCGATTGTCGTCACGGTAAATGGCTTCGAGACGGTCATGGAGGTTTGGGATAAGCTGAAGAACACATATGATGGTGTGGGGAACACTCTGCGGGTCTTCCAAATGAAGGGAGAAATTGATGACACTGCTCAGGAAGAGAAAACAGTGCAGGAGTACGCCACCGAATTGGAACGGCTATGGGTGGATTACGATCACGCCTCTAGCGGGATGTGTTGCGACGACTCACAGTGTCGGGCTTCCAAGATCATCGTGGAGAAGAGGACGATGAAGTTCCTAAAGGGGTTAGATGACAAGTTTGATCAGCGGAGAGCCCTACTTCTTTCTGGTACGACGATTCCTACACTCAACCGAGGTCATCTCTGTTATGATTCAGGAGGAGACACATCTCAAACTTCAAGCAGGGACAAGAGGGTCCACGACTGTGAAGTCAACATTAACGGTTATTTGTCGTGGTGTTGCAGGACAGAGGGAAGAAACAAACAGTGCTACAACTGTGGCGAGATGGGTCATCTGAGGCAAGCATGCCCCAAGCCGCCTAAGGAGAGAGATTTGGGTGGTGGACAGGGACGTGTTAGTGCTCGTGGTGGCAGAGGAGGCTAGCGAGCCAATTTGGGCATGACTGAGAGCGCGAAGGAAGTTGGCAACAAAGAATAGTAGACATTCACTCCCAACTCATATCTATACAAAGGAGGAGCAGATCATAATTAGCATGATGGAGGGCATTAGGAGGAAACAGACGGGTGAGGGGAGCAGAGATGGAGCTGGGAGGTCGCTATGTATGCCAACCCAACTGATGGATCTCTCGTTCTTGCATTCATATCTTCCTCCAGGGCATCAGATTGGATCATCGACTCAGGCGCATCACGTCACGTCACGTAACAGAAAATGCGGGCAAGTTCTCCTCCTACACTCGCCTAGTTACTGCAGATAGCATCGAGACAGCTGGCGGTACGTTCCAGACAGTGGTTGGTAAGGGTACTGTTAATTGCTCAGGTTCAGTGAAACTATTCAATGTTTTGCATGTTCCTTATTTTCTAGTTAGTCTCTTATCCAATAGTTTCATAATCATTCAATTGAGATGTGTTGTTTCTTTTGATATTCTCAATGTGATTTTCCAGGAGAAAGGGACGAGACGCATACTTGGGACTGGGACTTGGCATGACGGAATGTGGTATCTGGATCGGGAAGAATTGGATGCGGCTCTTGTATCTGTGGTAGAGAAGACGGGAGTTAGAAGACAGAAGATTAGTGTATGTGGATACTCCATCACAGGCGATTGGGGCACCCCCTCCTTTAGCACTGTAGCTAGATTATTTTCTGCTATTTTTGAAACAACAAATAAAACAAAATTGGTGTGTGATGCTTGTGATTTAGGCAAGTTTACTAGAAGTTCGTATGCTAGTACGGGCCGAAGAAGCTCTTCTGTTTTTGTTGTTGTTCATTCCAATGTATGGGGACCTTGTGCAGTAAGCTTTTTGAATGATTATAAATAATTTGTAACTTTTATTGATTGTGCGTCTCGTATTACTTTGTTATATTTGATGAAAACTAAGAGTGAGATACTCACATACTTCTGAGATTTCCATAAGCTTGTTCAGACACAATACACTACAGTGATTAAGGTACTAAGATCGGATAATATAACAGAATACACTAACAAAGCAATGGAGGAATACTCATCAGCCCATGGGATATTGCACCATACCACTTGTGCCTACACACTGACATAGAACGAAGTGGCGGAAAGGAAGAACAGACGTCTTTTGGAGGTGACAGGGAGTGTGATGCTCAACAAGAAGGTTCCTCAGAGTCTGTGGGGATATGCGGTATTAACAGCGACACAGCTGATCAACAGGATGTCACACAAGTTCTGGGGTGGAAGTCTTCTTGTCAGCAGTTGTAGGGACATAATGGGGGAATACTTCCTTTGAAGGTATTTGGATGTGTGTGCTTCATGAAGAACAACAGGCCGGGTGTTAGAGTCAAGTGTATGCTTGTGGGTTACTCTCGTACTCATAAGGGGTACATGTGTTGAAGCCCAGTGAAGAAAAGATGTTTTGTGAGTATGGATGTTCACTTTAGATAACTAGAACAGTACTACCGACAATAAGGAGCACCACCCACATTAGACTCGTCAGACCAAAAATATAAGGCTAGAGAGAGAAAGGTTGGTGACTGATCTGGGAGTATGGCAGGGAGGATCTGTGGAGGAGCAGAAGAGTGATGAGGAGCAGGAGGAGATTGAGAAGGAGAGGCGAGATATGAGACCTACGAGTCAGGGAGATCTGCTGATATATAGTAAGAGGAAACTGACAACAGTACTAGATCCAGTGTCTGTGCCCAGTCTAGCTCCTAGTCGTTTGGCTACATCGCTCCCTACTCCTGGAACACCTACACCACCACCACCCTCAAATGATATCCTTTCTCCTTCCCCTATTTCTTCTCTTATGTTACGAAGGACTACTCGCAGCAATGCGGGAAATCCTCTTGATAGATACAGTTGGGACCTTGCGTCCTTTGTCTCTTATGATCATATCTCCTCTACTCACGGAGCATTTATTATATCTTTGGATAATATTATTGTACCTAACAATTGACAAGTTGTCAAAGACGATCCAAAATGGAAGGCAGTGATGAAGGAAGAGATGAGGGCTCTTGAGAAGAACAATCCCTGGGAGTTGGCACATCTGCTAAAGGACAAGAAGGTCGTTGGGTACAAATAGGTGTTCACCATGAAGCAGAACCAGATGGACGGGTCTGGGCGCTACAAAGGTCGATTAGTTGTCAAGGGGTACAGTCAGACCTATGTCATCAACTACGACGAGACATTTGCACATGTTGCAAAGATAAGCACTGATGGACTCTCATCGGCCTGGTAGTGAATAGTGGATGGATGTTGCACCGACAAGATGTAAAGAATGCATTTTTTCACGGAGATCTAGCAGAGGTGGTGTACATGGAGATACCACTGGGGTTTGGTACGTCCAAGACAGAAGACAGAGCCTACAGGTTGAAGAAATCCCTCTATGGGCTGAAGCAGTCACCTCACGCGTGGTTCAACAGGCTCGAGAAAGCGATGATTGGGATGGGGTATCACCAGATCAATGCAGATCACACAGTTTTTCCAGGCAAAATAAAGGTCATATCACCATGCTTGTGATGTATGTGGACGACATGATCATTATGGGGGATGATGAGCAGAAGATTGGTCGCCTCAAAGGGGCTCTGAGCAAGGAGTTTGGGGTGAAGGATCTGTGCCTTCCTAGGTACTTCCTTGGGATTGAGATTGCTTATGAGGCAGAGGGGATAGTCTTTTCCCAAAGAAAATACGTGTTTCATCTCCTCACTGAAATTGGGATGTTGGGGTGCAAACCTGCTGCGAAGCCAATCGATCAGAGGTGTAAACTGGATGCAGAGGTTGGGGAACCAGTAGATCATGAGATGTATCAAAGGCTAGTTGGGAAGTTGATTTACATGAGCCACACTCGCCCGGATATCTCTTTTTTGTGAGCGTGGTGAGCTGCTACATGTACGACCCAAGGAAGGGCCATATGGATGCAACATACCAGATTTTGCGATACTTGAAGAGTGCTACTGGAAAGGGGTTGGCCTTCAGAAGGAATGGACACGTGAAGATTGAGAGTCATTGCGACTGTGACTGCGCAGGCTGTGCGGATTATAGGAGATCTTCTTCAGGCTATTGCATATTTGTGTGAGGCAATCTGGTCTCCTAGAGGAGCAAAAAACAATCAGTAGTGGCTAGATCGATAGCAGAGGCAGAGTACAGAGCCATGGCAGTTGGGGTTACAGAGCTCTTGTGGCTGAAAAGGATGCTTGTGGAGTTAAAGTTGGATCAAGGAGATAGGATGAAGCTGTGGTGTGACAGTCAGTCAGCCATCAGTATTGCAAATAATCCAGTCCAACACAATCACACCAAGCATATAGAGATTGATAGATTTTTTATAAAGGAGAAGCTTGATAGTGGGCTACTGGAGTTGAGTCACGTCTCGACCAAGGATCAGGTTGCACATTGTTTAACCAAGAGACTCAGTTCAGAGAATATGATCAGGGGTTGTAACAAGATGGGCTTAGTGAATATCGTTTGTCAATCTTGAGGAGGAGTGTTGTAATATTGAGCGTATTTTGTAGGCTATAAATAGTCGTAATGTTTGCCCTAATAATACAAGATTCTTTCTTAAGCTGTGATTGAATATGATTCAAAAACAATATAAAAACTAATAGAATGGTTGATGGTGATAAATATAATCCGGAGACCTCCGCAATTCAAAAAAAAATGGGGGTCAAAAAGTAAGTCGATCGAACAATTACGATAACAAGTGGAAAGAAAGTGCAAGAAAAATACAAAAAAATAAGAGACGAAATTTATGTGGTTAGGTAAGAAGCACCATCATCCATGTCTCCACAGAGATATCTCCACACATTCAGAGCAAAGTTACATGGCACAATTTTGCACACACCAATATTTCCACACGCTCGCTAGAATCTTGCCTCTTTCTCTCATTTTTCTATCATCTTTGCCCAAAAAAATCCCAAGCCCATATTCAAAATCAATGTGGTTGCACCATCAAACCAAATCCGGAATGCTGACCGTCATCACTCATCGCATGTGCCCAATTCAACTTAATCAGCAATACTAAGCACAAGCGTGTGATGCATTGTCATCTTAAAATAAGAAGTGTTGATTGTACCTCAGTTTTCATGCACTTTGGTTGTCACTGTACACATGTGGCGGATGTTTGCTCCGCTTCTCAAACACAGCTTTTCTCCGCATGCAAACGTGCTCTGGCAGTTTCCAGCAGGCGGATTGGCTTTGTAGCATTTTTAGAATACCGCATGTAGCAAGTATCTTGCTCCACATGTTTTCACATGCACACTGTTACGATCACGCGGATCCGTAACACACACATAGCCTTCCTCATGCACAAACAATCTGTCTTCTACATGTTGATGTTGTGTGACAAATTGTAGACATTTTCTAAAACCTAAAAAAATTGCTTTGGGATTTGTTTTTGTTGATTTAATACACATGTTATGTCTTAATTTGGATAAAGAAGGTATAATAACCATTGATTTAAATTTGGTAATATTTTTGTAAAAAATTGATAGTCGTTGGGATAATTTTACTTAACCAACTATGAATGATTGTTTAGTCATTAATTAAGTCGAAAATTAAAATAATTAATAAAATGAGTGGTCATACTAAGCAGACACGTGTGATGCATTGTCATCTTACAATAACAAGTGTTGATTGTAACCCAGTTTTCATGCACTTTGGTTGTCACTGTACACATGTGGTGGCTGTTTGCTCCGCTTCTCAAACATGGCTTTTTTCCGCATCCAAACGTGCTCTGGCCGTTTCCAGCAGGTGGATTGGCTCTGGCATTTTTAGAATACCGCATGTAGCAAGTATCTTGCTCCACATGTTTTCACATGCTTTCACATGCACACACATAGGGTTCCTCATGCACAAACAATCTGTCTGCTACATGTTGATGTTGTGTGACAAATTGTAGACATTTTTTCTAAAATCTAAAAATTTGTTTTGGGATTTGTTTTTGTCGATTAAATACACATGTTATGTCTTAATTTGGATAAATAAGGTATAATAACCTTTGATTTAAATTTTGTAATATTCTTGTAAAAAATTGATAGTAGTTGGGATAATTTTATGTAAAAAACTTTGCATGATTGTTTAGTCATTAATTTCACAATTTTAAATAATTAATAAAATGAGTAGAAATACGCGGTGTCCTATGCAACAGCAACAGCACTGTCATCACTTGTTATCCTTTATTTAGCAAAACAAAACAATACCAATAGAACATCCTTGCAGTCTGATGTTTTATATCGTGACAAATTTGTAGCATAAGTTTGAGGTTGGCGATCCCAATAAGGTCGATAAAAGGAAAGCGGCGGTGATGGATTCCAATGCAAAGCCAATCCCAAGTCGAGGTCTGACTCAACCCAAAGCATATGGGCTCGTCCATTTGGAAGCCAAGTAACAGAAGGATGTGGTCACAGGTAAGAATATGTTAGGTTTAATTATTACTTTTCCATCCTAGTAGCGCTTTATTACTCATGTTGTATCCATGCATATAGGCATTCTTATGATTCAAAACGTACCCTTCAAGGTTCTCTTCGACGCGGTTGCTTTGCACTCATTCATCGCAGAATCTTTTACACGTAGATTGGGCTTAGACACTCTTGCAGACACAACGGCATTAGAGGTCATGATGCCTAACAGTTCATTTATGCAAACTAGGCACAAGTGTCAGATACATATGTTGTTTGAAGAATCTGAAGTTATTATAAAAGCATCCCTCCTACATATTGTTGAGTTCAATTTAGTGTTTGGTATGGATGAGCTGTCAGATATAAATGCTAAGATGGATTGCAGGAACAAGGAGATCCAGTTACAAGGAACCGACTAGTTCATCATCATCTTCTGGGGAATGGAAGGAGTTTCTAAGCTAATTATTTCTTTGGTCGAAGATGTCAGGAATATCAATAAGGATTGTTTTGCTTTTCTAGTGATGATGAAAGTAGAAGCCAAGAACGGCTTGCAGGAAGTACTGGTAGTTTGTGAATTTCCTGATGTCATCCAAGAAGAGTTACATGATGCCCCTCATGCTAGAGAGATTGCTTTTCAAATCGACTTTATACCTCGATCAACACCGGCAGTCAAGGCCCCTTATCGCATGGCTCCCAGAGAGTTAGTTGAACTAAAAATCGAGTTGCAAGAGTTGTTTGATTTGGAGTTCATCAGACTTAGCACATCACTTAGGGGCGCATCTGTTCTTTTTCTAAAGAATTATGGTAGTTTGAGTTTGTGCATAAATTATTGCTAGTGGAACAAACTTACTATTAAGAATAAGTATCAACTTCTGAGGATAAATAATTTGTCTGATCAGCTCCACGAGTCTTGCACGTTCACAGAGGTATACTTGAGATCGGGATACCACTAGTTGAGAATCCATGATGGGGATGTTTCAAAGACAGCTTTCAGTACGAGGTACAGGCACTATAAGTTTGTTGTCATGTCATTCTGGTTGACTAATGCCCCATTTTCCTTCAAGGATCTAATGAATAAGGTGTATCGGTAATTTCTGGATCGTTTCGTTATTGTCTTTGTTAGAAAAGCCCATGTAAAGGGCCCTTCTTTGAGCCCATGTTGTATTATTTTCCTCTTTCTCTCTTTAGTCCCACATCTTGTATAGGTTTTCTTCTCTCCTTTTCTCTCCTATATATTTGTATTCTCTCATTGTATTTACATACACAAATAGTTTATACAAGGTTGGAGCTTTTTCAACATGGTATCAGAGGGAGCGGTCCGACACCTGCGGTTGTCTAACCGCCCAGCCCGCTCCTTCCCGGCCCGCATCTATCCGCGGTCTGGGAGCCTTTCCGCTCTAGTCACTTGTCCGCCTCTTTCCGCGCAGGCGCTGCGGTCTGCTCTCTGCTATCTGCTTCTCCTCTCCTCCTTTTTTCCCTCCGTGGTTCCACCCTCTTCAGGCTTCTTATAGCCACCTTCTCTCTGTTTCGTGGGGCCCGCTTCTCTTCTGTCCGCTGCGGACTCTTCTTCTGTCCACTGCGGCCTCGTCCCGTGACCGCAGCGGATTCTGATGCCTGCGCTCTGCTCTGCGGTCTCCTTTTCTATCCGCTCGCTGCTTCGTTCTTCTTGTCGCGCGGTCTCTCCTTCTACCTGCTGTGACTTCTCCTTTCCTTTGTGAAGTAGGATTCTCGTCCTCCTTGCCGCTCGAGTATTCCTACTCGCGGTCCCCTTCCTTGCCGCTCGAGCTCCTTACTCGCGGTCTCTGCTCTCCGCTTGCTCTCGCGGCTTCCTAATCTATGACCGCTGCTATGATCACCCTGACCGTGCGGGCTCTTCTCTTGTCCGCATCTTGGTCGCGATCCTTCTACTCGCTGGGGTCCGGCGTGACCGTGCGGACTCTTCTCTTGTTCGCATTTCTTTGGTCGCGGTCTTCTCTCGTTCTTCCCGCTGCGGCCTTGCCTCCCTCTCCCTCTCTCTCTGGCCACTTGTCTTTGCTCTGTGACCGTGCGGATTATTCTTCCACTCAGGTCGCGGCCTCCCTTTTCTTCTCACCTGTCTATATCGCTGTGACTATCCACTGCGGTCTCCTCTAAACCGTGTCGGCTTCTCGTGTGCGGACAGCCTTCCTTCCTGCTTCCTCGCCGCGGTTTCCCTTTCTTACCGCAACAGTTTCTTCGGTCGGTCATGGGTTCTTCTGTGGACTCTGCCGATCAGGCGGCTAACACCTCTGATGACCGCATGGCACCTCCTCCCGAGCTCCGCGATGAACTACGGATCACTACAATCTCCCTCTCCGGAAAGAAGAACTTCGTCTCCTGGGTACACTCGGTTCGCCGTGTTCTACAGGCTAAAGGCCTTGCTCTTCACCTCACTCAGGGACCTCCGTCTCCCCTCACTGACGACTGGATACGTAATAACGGTCGCGTTCAGACATGGCTCCTTAATTCCTTGGACAGTGAGCCTTACCAGATGGTCATGTACCATGAGACCGCCAATGCTATGTGGACTGAGCTGCACTCCCTATACTCCGGTAAGGATAACCTGCAGCATCTCTATGATATTATTACCGACCTTCAGACTCTCGATGTCGGAGGGGCGGCGGACATGACATCGTTTGTCGCTTGGGTCAAGACTCTTGCTGAAGCCTGGATCCAGCATCAGCCCGCTACTACTGATCTTGCTGCCCAACGAGCCCAAAAGGAAGTCGTCTGCATTGCTCTGATGATGGCTCGAGTCCCGCCACATCTTCAAAGTATCCGGGCTCAGGTCCTTGCTTCCGCTACTACTCCATCTCTTTTGTTGTATGCTCGATGCTCCTTCGCGTGCCACCGCCCCTGGATACTCCTGGCTCGTCCTATCCGGCGGTTCTTCAGCACACCCTTCCCCCCTTGCTTTCCTCCTCGCCTCCTAATCGCAGAGGACGCTCTGGCTCTCGCGGACGGGGACGTGGGGGTCGTGGCCGCCCCAAGTGCTCGTATTGCGGGCGGGATGGTCACACTGAGACAGTCTGCTACAAGAAAAATGTCTACCCTCCTCGCCCGACTGCGACTATTGCTACTGCCGACTCCTCTACCACTGGTGCCGACCTTGAGGCCGTTCGCCTCCCGCGCCTCCAGGGGCTCCTTATCCCTCCTTCGGCTTCGGTTGTCTCCACCTCCACTGCAGGTAGTGCTTGTTTTTCCTCCAGTCCGCGTTGGATCTTGGACTCGGGTGCCACTCATCACATCACTTCGATGAAGCCTCCCCAGTACTTGGTTGCTCCTCATCCGAAGTCTATCACAGTTGCTAATGGGGCGACTGTTCCGGTTTCTGGTTGCGGCGACATCTCCCTCGACTCATCCATCTCTCTTCGCTCGGCTCTTTATGATCCGGGCTCACCATTTAACTTGCTTTCTGTTGGACGTCTTACACACGATATGAATTGTTCTGTTATATTCACTTCGTCTTCTTTTGTGATACAGGATCAGCAGACGCGGAATATCATTGGTAAGAGACGACTGCAGAACGGGCTCTACCTTCTCGACACCTCTCTGCCCATCATCTCCTCCGTTTCCTCCACAGATTAGCACCGCCGTCTTGGGCATGCTCCTCTGCCCGTCCTCCAGAAGGCGCTTCCTGATGTATCTCTACCTGTATTTCAGTGTGATTCTTGTGTGTATGGCAAGCAACCGCGTTCTTCCTTTCCCGCTCATTGTACTCGGAGCTCTGCTCCTTTTGATTTAGTACACTCCGATGTTTGGGGGCCTTTCAAGGTTACTAGTATATCTGGCTATCGTTATTTTATCACTTTTATTGATGATTATTCTCGCACAACGTGGCTTTATTTACTTCGTGACCGCTCTGAGCTTCCTCGCGTGTTTTGTAACTTTATCATCAAAACTCAAACGCAATTCTCCACAGCCATTAAAACATTGCGCACCGATAATGCGCGCGAGTACTCAAGCAACGACTTCGCCCATCTTTGTGCCAAATTTGGTATTATTCATCAAACCTCATGTGCCTACACACCCCAACAGAATGGCGTTGTTGAACGCAAGAATCGTCACCTCCTTGACGTCGCCCGCTCTCTCATGCTGTAAATGCATGTTTCGAAGATATACTGGAACTTTGCGGTCTCCACCGCCTGCTTTCTCATCAACCGTCTTCCTTCCTCAGTTCTCCACTATGCCACTCCATTTAATCTCCTATTTCCCTCTGCCACAGCCTTCCCTCTAACGCCCAGGGTCTTTGGCTGCACCTGCTTCGTCCATCTTCTTAGGCCGTCATCGGATAAGCTGGATCCCCGAGCCGCCAAACATATTTTCGTTGGCTACTCTCGTACTCAGAAGGGCTATGTTTGTTACTCTCCCGTTACTCGGAAGATCGCCGTCTCCGCGGATGTTACCTTCTGGGAGCATCAACCTTTCTTCTCCTTTGCTCTAGAAACTCCTTCGCAGCTGCCCTCTCCACCACCACGCCTCCCTCGCCCGGTCATTTCCGCTAATACGCCTCTTCTCCCGGCTCCTTCCGACCCTGCTCCTGCTCCCTCCAAGCCCCCAGTCATTCGTGTCTACACTCGCCGCCAACCTCCTCCCTCTGTTGCCCCTCTGCAGTCGGCCTCGACCTCGGCTACTCCGCGCCCTGCTGATCAGGTATCTGCCTCTACTGCTCATCCTCTCGCAAATTATGTCTCCTTACATCGCCTTTCTCCCCAACTAAATACTTTTGCTACTTCTCTTTCCTTACATCGCCTTTCTCCCCAACTAAATACTTTTGCTACTTCGATTCCTAACTCTGTACAGGAGGCCCTGCAACATCCTGGCTGGCGCGCCGTAATGGAGGAGGAAATGGCTACTCTGTGGGCCAACCAAACCTGGACTCTTGTACCACTTCCTCCGGGTCAGATACCGGTAGGGTGTAAGTGGGTATTTTTCGTCAAACATGCTGCTGATGGGACAATTAATCGGTTGAAAGCTCGACTGGTCGCCTGGGGCTTCACACAACAGCAGGGGTTGGACTATGACGAAACTTTCTCGCCAGTAGCTAAACTCAACACCGTTCGGGTTCTCATCTCCGTCGTTGTACATCGCCAGTGACCCTTACTGCAACTGGATATTAAGAATGCCTTTTTAAATGGAGACCTTCAGGAAACAGTCTATATGCAGCAACCTCCCGGGTTTGAGATCACGGGGGAGTCTCAGGTCTGTCGCCTTAAGAAGGCTCTGTATGGCCTCAAACAATCCCCACGAGCATGGTTTGACAGGTTCAGTAAGGCCCTTCGGGAAGTTGGTTTCACTCGCAGCTTGGCAGATTTTTCGTTGTTCACTCGTCACCGGACAACGGGAATGGTTCTTCTATTAGTCTATGTTGACGATATCATTATTACAGGCGATGACTCGAAAGGAATACAGGAGGTCAAACAACATCTAGGCACTGTTTTTCAAACAAAGGATCTGGGGCCCCTTCGGTACTTTCTGGGTCTTGAGATTGCTAGACGGTCAGATGGCCTAGTCCTCTCCCAGCGGAAGTACTGTCTCGACCTCCTTCATGATGCGGGGTATTCAGGTTGTAAGCCAATTAATACCCCGATGGATGTTAATGACAAGTTATGCGCTAAGGCATCAGACTCAGATCTCTTACTCGAGAACCCAGAATACTATCGACGACTAGTGGGAAAAATAATCTACCTCACGGTTACCAGACCAGATATTTCTTTCGTTGTTGGCATTGTCAGCCGATACATGCATTCCACTCGAAGATCTCATCTTCAGGCCGTTGAACGCATTCTCAGATATCTTAAAACGGCTCCTGGTCAAGGATTGGTATATAAAACCTTATCTTCTGCTCCAACATTAATAGTGTATTTTGATGCTGATTATGTTGGATCTCTTGATGATCGGCGATCAACTAGTGATTTTTGTACATACTTTGGAGGTCATCTGATTACTTGGCGAAGTAAAAAACAAGCGGTTGTTGCTCGATTGTCAGCTGAGGCAGAATACCGGGCAATGGCTTCGGTAGTTTCAGAACTAACTTGGCTTGAAAGCCTCCTTACCGATCTGGGTGTAAGGCTCCCTTCCCCAGCTCTTCTCCTCTGTGACAGCCAGGCTGCTATACACATAGCCAAGAACTCGATCTTCCACGAGAGAATAAAGCACATTGAAGTTGATTGTCACTTTATCAGAGAAAAGGTTCAAATGAAGAAGATCGACCTGAAGCATGTTCCAGGGACAGAACAAGTTGCGGATATCCTCATGAAGGCTCTGTCAAGTACCTTCTTCTATCAGTGCTTGTCCAAGCTTGGTGCATACGATTTGTACGCTCCAGCTTGCGGGGGAGTGTTAGAAAAGCCCATGTAAAGGGCCCTTCTTTGAGCCCATGTTGTATTATTTTCCTCTTTCTCTCTTTAGTCTCACATCTTGTATAAGTTTTCTTCTCTCCTTTTCTCTCCTATATATTTGTATTCTCTCATTGTATTTACATGAACAAATAGTTTATACAAGGTTGGAGCTTTTTCAACAGTCTTCAATGACAATATCCTAGTATATTAAAAGAGTAAAGAAGAGCATGTTGCGCACCTCAGAACAGCTTTTGTAACTCTCAAGAAGCGTTAGTTATATGCAAAATTTTCTAAATGTTAATTTTGACGTTTGTAAGTCAGGAATGACTCTCAGTTGATCCGAAGAAAGTAGAAGCAATCAAAGATTAGCCAATGTCATACGCAATTTTTTGGCTTGGTGGGTTATTACAAGAGATTTAGTACGGATTTCTCGATGATAGCTCTATATAAGACTCTGCTTGCCAGGAAAGGAAAATTTTTCAACTGGATAGCGGAATGTGAGTTTGCATTTGAGGAGCTGAAAACCAGGCTAATGACTGCAGCAGTAATATGTTTACCTTCAGGTGTAGAGGGCTTTCAATCAATAGTGATGCTTTCAAGTCAAGGATTGGGTTGTGTTCTTATATAGCATCGATAGCATTCGCATCCAGACAATTGAAGGGTCAAGAGAAGAATTATCATGTTCACGATTTGAATTTAGTGGCAACCATTCATGCGCTGAAGATTTGGAGGCACTACCTCTATGGAGCGCAATGTGAAGTCTTTACAGATCATAAAAATTTCAAGTATATTTTGAGTAGCGTGCACTCAATATGATACAGCATAGATGGTTGAGTTTATATTAGATTATAATGCGGATATTCAATAGTCAATATCATCCCGGAAAAGTAAATATGATGGCAGATGCTCTATGAGAAAGAAATTTGAGTAATTTACTCATTACACACCAAAAGGATTTGGTGCGAGCCCTACAGAGATTTGAGATCAGTGTGTTATCATGTGCAAGTAGGAGTTCTACAACCTTGAGTTGGATAGAAATTACATGTGACAATAAGGACAGAATCAGACAGACTTTACTATTAGATTCAAAGATGGTAGAACTCTGGGAATCTCCTCGGTCAGAATAAAATGAAAATTGTCATTTAGGAAGATTTATGCTAAACATAGGAAAAATCACCTTCAGGAAGACATGCTTATTGAATAAAATGAAAATTGTCATTTAGGAAGATTTATGCTAAACATAGGAAAAATCACCTTCAGGAAGACATGCTTATTGAAGCTCATAATTCCAAGTACTATATGCACCCTAATAGTGCGAAAATGTACGCAGATTTAGAGAAATCCATTTGGTGGTCAAGAATGAAGTATGATGTTGTTCATTATGTGAGAAAGTGTGAGACATACAAGCTAATTAAAGTTAAATATCAGAGACTAGGGAAAAGTTCCAGTCACTTCCTATTCCATAATGGAAATTTGAAGGCATATCGATACATTTCGTGCATGACCTTCCAAGGTCCGACTCTCGGAGTAGGAATGATTCTCAATGGATTATCATTGATCGCTTACTAAGATTGCCCCGTTCATTTCTAATAGAAAGGCAACTCAAGTTCCAAAATGAGCTCACTTGTATGTAGATGAAATGGTTCAACTGCACGGTAGACCGAAGTCTATGAGTTCTGACAGGAATAATGGATTTACTTCTAGGGATTGGAATTACATTCAAGAGCGCTTAGGTACGAAGTTGAAGTTTAGTATAGTTTTTCACACACAAACTGATGGACGAACAAAGTGTACTAATAGAACTATGAAAGATATATTACGGATGTGTATTCTTGATTTTGAAAGTAAATAGGAGAAGAATGTCACCTTAGTAGAATTCTCTTGCAACGCTAATTTTTAGGCAAGTATTGATATGACACTTTTTGAGGCTCTTTATGACATTTGTTGTTGGACATTATTATGTTGAGCTAAAAGAGAAGAGAGAACTTCAAATAAAAAATCATGAATTAACAAGACCACATCTCAAGTCAAGCTCATTCAGGAGTGTATGAAGATAGCCCGGGATAGAAAAACCCAATTTTATAATCAGAGACATAGAACAGTAGAATACAGTGTTGGAGATTTTGTTTATCATAAAGTTGGGCCTGTTAAGAGTGTTTTTAGGCTTAGGCTGATGAAAAATTTTAGTCTCAAGTTTGTTGATCCATTTAAAGTGCTTGAACGCATTGGTGAGGTTGCATATACATAAGTCTTATACCTGAGGAGATGAGTAGCTTGCATGATGCGTTTCATGTCTCCAATATGAGGAGAACAGTTAGAGATCTTAGTCAAGCGGTCAGTACTAAAATGTTCCAGTCGAATCAAATCTTACTACCAATGTTAAGTCAGCCAAATTTTAGACTCAAGAATTCAAAAGCTAAGAAAAAGATATTTATTTTGTGAAGGTCCTTTAGATTAATCATGGTCGACTATAACATATATGGTATGTCTTCCTTTTTGATCCAAGTATGATTATAATTATTGAGAACAAAAATATTATTAGGATAGAAGATTTGTAACACCCGAAATTCTTAGTATTTTCATAATTTTAATTTCAAGGTCCGATCATGCTTGATTGAGTCAGTATCACAGCTCGATCAAGGTACCAATGTTCATGGAGTATTTGAGCATGGAAAAAAATGAAAAAGAAAGAATTAGTATAAACTTTATCATAACGCATGAGCTAATTGCGGCAAATACGTTCTTCATGAAAAGGAAAGAATATTTAATAACATTTAATAGCGGACCAAATTAGTTACAAATTGACTATTTTATTAATCGCAAAATAAATAAAAAGTTTTGTAAAAATTGCAAAAGCATACTAGGAGAAAATTCGACAATACGACACAGACAAGTGGTGTTGGATGTGCAAATTAAATATAGTAAATTCAATAGAAAGATATAAGTGTTGCCAAAAATTCGATTGTGGAACTTAAATACGGAACAACAAGCATATTTCAAAAAAATTATTATGGAATAACAAATTGATGATTCTTATGTTGATCTTAGTGTCACATGAAAAGTTACGTCTTCACATTTAAGGATAAGTGAAAATAACATATTTGAAGAGTCAAAAGGTTGTGCGCTCTTATATAAAGAATCTTGATGGTGAAAAGAGAAAGTAGAAGAAAAAATGTGGGCAAAGAGGGTTAGTTAAAAACACTTTACGCTTGTAGCAATGATGAAAACATGACAAGGTATAAAGTCGTCAAGAAAAAAACTAGAAAGACAACAAGTAAAGCAAGAAGTCAAGTTTATAAAAAAATTTACAAGCGACTATATATCAAAGATAGAGTGTGATATATAAAATTGCTCGAACTAAAGAGAAAGACAAGGAATTTAAGTTAAGTTAAATGCATAAAGGATAAATAGATACAGTTTTGACGGATGATGTGGCTATAAAATAGTGATAGAAAAGATATCTTTATCAACTATACAATAAAAAAAAGACAATGAACTAAGCTTGGAAGAGTTAAGTAAATCGAAAGAGTATAGAAACATAACTTTTTATCATAAAATTCAAGCAACGGAGATAAACGCCCGAACCTGACACAACCCTTTGCATCATCGTATTCCCAACAACGGCTGCACAATACCAACGCTGAAATATCGGTTACTAAAGTATCTTCCCGCCTTTATAGCTTACCATTTTTTGTGTTTGCATTAATTATCTTGTTTGAAGTTGGATGAATGATGCTCTATATAACCTCACAGGCGCATGTAAAAGAATATGATGATTAATATAATTTCCTCTCATGTTACTCTGTTTCTTACACCCTGTTAAGGTTAACATTCGTCTGTCCTCTTCCACCGAAGACACCTACCCGCCCTGCTCTGAGCGTTGCTTCTCTACCCAACCTCCGGCAGATATTCAGGTCCCTATCAGAACCCCGGGCGTCCCTAAAACATTCGATCTGGGAATAGCCACAGCAATAGCACTCTTAAAGCCGATACCACCAGAAGCTCACTCAAAACAACCCATGACCCCGCAATAGCACTCGGGCATGCAACAAAAATAATAATTCAAGGGAGGAAAAGAAGAATCATCAGGGTTGCTTAATGGGGTTTCAGACCTTTTTAACTCCAGAAAAGTGCGCACGGATCTATTCAGAGAAGGAAGAGTGGGGAGTAACCAAACCTATGGCCGACGAGCTCGTGCCCTCCTCGGTAGAGGATACATTGAGCGGACGAAGGAGAGTGCGCCGGCGGCCTGGCAAGCTGCGGCGCGGGAGTGGGTGGAGGAGGAAGGAGGAGCTGTGAATGCCGGAAATAGCGGATGAGGAAGGAGGCGCAGTCACCGTGACAGCCGCCATTCCTATCCGGAGCACCATCGTTCTTCTCAGTATGCAAAGAGTTGAAAGGGAGACAGCAAGAGCGATAAATGATGAGACGAGAGGATTCGCGGCGACGAAGCAGAAGATCAGAATGCTGCGTCTTCCTTCCTGATCTTTTTTAGTTGGTGGAGGACGCGCCTGTCGGCATCTAATCCTAATCTCGGCTCTGTTTGCAAGAATGAAGATTTTCCAAACAGTCCCTTCAATTTTTTTGGAGTGGTTAAAAAAAAGTTTTCAAAAAGTTGCGAAGTGTTCCGAAAATTTTACATTGACGTTTTCAAGAAGTCGCACTATGTTTTCTACTAATTTCTATCTTTTAGAAATATGTTTTGTACATGTATTTTTAGGAAAAGTGTTCAACACGAAAGTTATAAATCTTGTCAAGATCTATAACTTTCGTGTAGAACACTATTCCTAAAAATGCATGTACAAGACGTACTTTAGAAATACACTCAGATTTCGCGTATTTTAGAAATACGTCTTGTGCATGCATTTTTAGGAAAAATGTTCAACACGAAAGTTGTAGATCTCGCAAAAGTTGAACACTTTTCCTAAAAATGTATATACAAGATGTATTTTCAAAAGACATGAAAAATTAGGAGAAAACGTAGTGCGACTAGCCAAAACTGTAGTGCTAATAACAATCACCTTAAATTAAGGTGATTGTTATGGACAAATCAATTTTGAATATGTGTAAATCAATTTTACAGGCAAATCAAAAATTTATGTGCAAATCAAATTGTTGTGTGCAAATCAATATAAATTTTTAAAAAAAAAATTAGTAAAATATGAATAAATAGTTTAACAACAATATTATATGATTTAACGTATTACAAAAGTTTCAAATTCATCATAGAAATTTTTTTTAATGGTGATTATAACTTTTTAACGTTCTTTCTCTTCGTTAGAGAAATACGAAAACAAATGATGAATATGAGAAATACGAAAAGAAATGTTTAAATCTATGGATTGTTTCAGATCAAAGGAGCTGAAGATGAGCAAGAATGTCCGACACAGATAAATTTGGAGCTCCCGTAGTGATCAGAAGCGAGGATGTGTGGTATGTGTCATCGTGTATGGCTTGCGGTAGGCGTTGGCGGCGGTGGCATTGGCGACGGCGAAGAGAGAGACATCGGCGGTGATGGCGGTGTCGTCGCGTATGGCTCGCTCATGTTGACGTGATGAGGAAATGGTTTGCCCCTATCAATTTTATCGCAACATTTAAAATAATTATTTAAGTGTTTTTATTTTAAAAGTTGGTTTGCACCTATCTAAAATAGGTTTGCCCATAACAATTACCTAAATTAAAGAGGAAAAAATTGTGGGACGGGACATGAAATTCGCCATAACAATAATAATGATTACAACTAAAAAAAATTTGGTTTGTCCAATCTAAATCCTCTCTTTGGATTTGACAAACCAAATCCCCCTCAGAGCACTCGGTAGAATATCTCATCAAAATGACAAAAATTACCTCATTTCTCTTCAAACACTCACGGCAACGAAGACGAAAGAGGAACTTCTCCAAGATGAAGACGAGCACATCGGCGGTGAGAAAATTATTCTTCCTCCCGACTTTTTTTGTTTTGTAAACTGCCATACGGCGATCGGGATTATGGTTTAGAACTTAGATCTTGAACCGCTCAATCCTTTAAATAGGATTCACCAACCCTATTAAACTCACTGATGCAATCGTTGACAACTCGTTGACTGGATAAAACAAGATCTACTGGCATGTAATCACAGAATTAAACAATCCAGAAAACTACAGGATTCGGCTATGAACTCGTGTCATCGACATAGGTCACATGTCTTGCTGATATGGCGACCGTCTCATCGATATGGATCGTGTCTCATCGTTACGGTCCGGACAGTCTCATCGACATAGCTTAGGAACCCTTCTTGTCGACATGGATAACTTGTCTCGTCGACAAGTTCAAGCTTCTCGTTGACATCAACCCCATCAAGTCGATATCCACCTTGTTTAGTCGACACGCTGCAGGCATCTAGTTGACACATTGGAGGCATTTAGTTGACACATTGCAGGCATTTAGTCAGCATCCTAAGTCATCCATCTGACTTGCCCAGCTTCTAGTCGACATAGACTCATCTTCTCGTCGACATTCATTGTACATTCTCATCGATATATAGCATAACTTGAATCTTGATTTGATTTTTCTCTTAAATCATCAAAACTCATCTTTAGGGGCTGAACCCCAACAAACTCTCCTTCCAGACCATAAAGAGGAGTTCACCTACATGACATCTTCATGTGGACTTCATATCGATCAGCAACCAGCATAACTCGTTTTTCTCCCTCATCACGACCTTCGTCATAATATTTGAAGGATTTTCTTTCGCGTGGAATTTATCCACCTTCAGCAGCTTCTTCTCGATAGCACCCTGTATCTAATGATACCTCACATCAATGTACTTCGTATTGTAATGGTAGGCAGGATTCTTGATCAAACATATAGCACTTTGATTGTCACTGTACACAGGGAACCCTTCTTATTGAAGTCCAAGTTCAACCGTGAACTTCTTCATCCACGAAATTTCCTTTGGTGTCTCCATAGGTGCTATATATTCTGCCTCAGTCGTTGATAGTGCCATACACAACGACAAACTCGACTAGCACGACACTGCTCCTCTCGCAAATATGACAGCAAACTCAGATGTGGACCTCCAGGAGTTAACATCTCTTGACATATCTGAGTTAGAGTGCCCAACTAGCATCGATGACTCTCCATCAAACTACAAACAAAGGCTTATGGTACCTCTAAGATATCAGAGTATCCATATAACTAAATCCCAATGAACCTTCCTTGGATTTGCCAGATATCTGCTCACTACCGCCACTGCATAGTCTATGACTGGTCTCATACATATAATAACATGCATCAAACTCCCCACTATAGATGCATGGGGATCTGGCTCATCTCTTCCACTTCCTACTCAGATTAAGGGCATTGAGAGCTTGGTTGCTTGAAGTGTCCACCCAATGGAGTAGCTACTAGTTTATTCTTCTCTATCATGAATCTCTTCAGCACATTTTCCACGTACTCGGCCTGAGGTAGCTATAGTAGACCAGCCCTCGTGTCCTTAGTGATCTTCATTCCAAGGATATTCTTAGTTGGTCCCAAGTCCTTCATCTTAAAGGACTTACTGAGCTCTTTTTTCAGCTCATCAATGATGGCCTTAACATTACCGACAATCAGCATGTCAGTAATATATAGCAGCAAAATAGTAAGGGCATTCTCAGTCCTTTTGGCATAAACACAATGATAAGTCATAGTCCTCTAGAACTTGTTCTTTGTCATAAAAGAGTCAAACTTTTTGTACCACTATCTAGGTGCATGCTTCAACCAATATAGACTCTTCTTGAGATGATAGACCAAGTGCTCATTCCCCTTGAATTCAAAACCTTTAGGGTTCTCCATGTACATCTCCTCCAAATCTCCATACAGGAATGTCGTTTTGACATCCATTTGCTCAACCTCAAGATTTTTGGAGGCAACCAATCCCAATACTAGTCTGACAGAAGACATTTTCACCACATGTGAAACTATTTCGTCAAATCCCCAAAGTGCCTTTGACTAAACCCTTTGACTACCAGCCTTGTCTTGTACCTATGCCGGAAGAGGTTTTAATCAGTCTTCAACTTAAAGAACCACTTGTTCTTCAATGGCTTCCTCCCCTTTAGTATTCGAACCATATCATAGATCATAGTCTTATGGAGTGAGTCTAACTCCTTCATAGTTGATGACCAAGACTATCAGTCATCAACCCTCTGAGCCTCCTCAAAATACTCAGTCTTACAATCAGTAAGAAAATTGTAACCTTAGGGTTGGTACCTGGTTCTTGGTCTCCGAGCTCTATCAAATTTCCTTAAGGGCACCTCCACAATTGGTGGAACATCAACTGACAAATCTTCCTTCATCTAGAATCTCTTCCAAAACTGGGATCTACCCAACGTCCTCCTCAGCATGTCCTTCATCAGCACAAACATTTTTAGCTCAAGATCTTCATTAGAACATCTAGCAGTCGGTGGATTCTATGGTTCAATAGCCTTCTACTCACCAATAATCTAGTCTTCCATAAAGACCATATCCCTACTTATGATATTCTGCTTCTCCGGATCCCAAAGTCTATAGACAAACTCTTTGTGTTGGAATCCTAACAGGATGCACTCCCGGGACTTCTCATCAATCTTTGATCTTTACTCTTTGGGGATCTTGACATGTGCTCTGCAATCGAACACCGACACATGCCCATAATGCACTTCCTTTCCAGACCAAACCCAATCTGGAAAATCTCCATCTAAAGGTGCAAAGAGGGACAGATTAATCAAATGCACTACAATCTGTACTGTATTTACCCAGAACTGCTTACCAATTTCGTCTTGTGAGACCATACACCCAATCTTCTCTACAATTATCTTATTCATCCTCTTTGCCACATTTTGTGGCGACGTCCTTGAAATAAACTTTACATGCACGATGTCATGCTCCTTGCAATAGACATCAAAAGCACTAATGTACTTTCCCCCGTTATCTGATCTTACACTCTTGATGACCTTCTCAGTCATCTTTTCCACCTTTGACCTGAACTCCATGAAAATTATCAATACATCACTCTTCTACTTCAGGAAGTAAACACATACCTTCCTCGAGTGGTCATTAATAAATATGTCAAACTAAGTTGTTCCGCCCACTAACTTGGGCTCTATAAGCCCACACACATCAGTTTGTACCAAGTTCAGTACCATTGTCTTCCTCTTCGATTCAAACTTTGCAAAGGATTCTCTTTTCTACTTACCTACCAAGTAGTGAACACACATGTCAGGAAACTCCCCTGACAACTCTGGAAGAACTTTGTTCCTCACCAATATCTTAATATTCTTCTCACTAATATAGGAAAGTCTGTGTTGTCACAACTTCATAGAGTTGTCTTCAGCTGCATTAACATTCAGACTGCAGATCATTATCTTTGCTCGATATAAACCGCAACATTTCTAGCCATGAGCCACCACCAAAGAACCCTTCACAAACCTCCAGACACATTTGCGTTTAATGATAGTAAAACCTTCATCATCAAGTCTGCGCACAGAAATGAGGCTCATCCTCAAATCAGGAATATGCTTGACATCCTTAAGGATAACCTTCCACAGATCAATCTCCAGATGAACATCTCTACTGCCAATGATCTTCGACACACCGGCATTCACCATCTAAATAGTGTCATGATCTAGTGCATCATACGAGTAAAAATAATCTATGCAAAGTATGTAGTGGTAGGATACACCATTATCCACTACCTAGTCTGTGTCTGCACACTTCTAGCATGCAGACCCACTATAATGTAAGCACAACAACTCATTTTCCGCAATAGAGGCCACACCTACACCCTCAACGGATTCTCATATCTCATTCATCTCCCCCTTTTGATCTCTTTGCAGCATGTAGTAGTCCTTCTTGATGTGGCCCTTCTTCTTGCAATAGAAGCACTCGATCCCCTTCTTGAACGTGCTCCTATACTTTCTTATGTAGTTGCTTATTTGCTTACCCTCGTTCTTTATCCGCCTGCCCCTTCCCTCCATGAGGGGCATCGAATGTAGAGGCTCCAAAGTCCTTCCTCCTCAGTTCCTCATTCAGAAGACCGCTCATCATCATCTCCATTGTCACATCTTCATACGGTGCTAAATTGCTAAGTGACACCATAAGAGTCTCCCAACTCTCTAACAAGGAACTAAGGGTCATGAAATCTAGTTAATCCTCCAAAATGATCTTCATAACTTCTAACTGATTTATAATACTCTAGGCAAAGTTCAGAAGTTCAATCAATTGTGAACCCTTTTTGTACTTCAAGTTAACATGCCTTTTGATTAAAAAAATAACCTTATTCCCTGTTGTCTTCCTTTCATACATCTCTTCCAACTTCTTCCACAAAGCTTGAGCCAATGTTTCAGTGGATACATGATAAAAGACAGAGTCACCAAGCCACTATCAGATGAATCACACTACCTTCTGATCCATCTTCTTCAACTCCATATCATCTAACATAGAAGCCAGCGTCCCAAACAAATCAGGATGGTGATCCTTGCAATACAAGAGATCCTCTATTCGAGGCTTCCATATACTCCAATTTTTATTATTCATGAACATCCTTGTTACTGACTCCATCTTATTCAATAGTCTGACGGTCCAAGATGAACCTCCATCTAATACCACTTGATGGGAATTAACCCACTCAAACACAGGCACACAAGCAAGACGAAAAATGCAACAGCAAACCACAAGTATAGAGAACACCAAAAAGTTTATGTAGAAAACCCTCTCTAAACCAATAAGGGAAAAACGATGAGGTGAGGCACGAAATCCACTAAAACAATATTAAGGATTACAAATACAAAATTTTAGGTTTATCCAACCTAGATTCCCCCTTTGGATTTGACAAACCAAAACACTCTCACTGCACACGACAAAAAATCTCTTCAAAAGAAGAGAAACTACCTCACTTCTCTTCAAGAACGCACAAAAATAAAGACGAAAGAGGAACTTCTCCAAGGAGAAGACAAACACATCGGCTGTGAGAAAACTGTTCTTCCTTTTGAAGAACACCTCTAGCAAGCGGCTGCGACAGTAGTAGTTCCATGACTTTTTTGTTTCGCAAAGTGGCAGGCGACAATCGGGATTAGGGCACAGAACTTAGATCCTGAACCGTTCAATCCTTTAAATAGGATTCACAAACCAAAATAAACCAACTGGCACAATCATTGGTAGCCCTTTGATTGAGTAAAACAAGATCTAATGGTCTGAAATCATAAGATTAAGCAATCCAAAAAACTATAGAGTTCGGCTCTGAACCTGTCTCATCAACATGGGTCACATGTCTCGCCGATATGGATTGTCTCGCCGAAATGGAGACCGTCTCGTCGATATGGACCATGTCTCGTCAACATGGCTCAGGGACCCTTCTTGTTGACATATACAACTTGTCTCGTCGACAAGTTCAAGCTTTTCGCTAAGATCAACCATATCAAGTCGATATCCACCATGTCTAGTTGACATGCTGCATCCTGCAAGCATCTAGTGACATGTACCAATCAAGCTTCTAGTCGGCATTCCAAGTCGTCTAGTCGACATGCCCAGCTTTAGTCGACATGGACTCAACTTCTTGTCGACTTTCATAGTACTTTCTCATTGATATACAACAAAACTTGAATCTTGATCTGACAGTTCTCCTAAGTCAACACGACTCGTCTTTAGGGGATGAACCCCAACACATTTAAGTACTTTTTTTTTTAAAAATTACATTTCTTTTTTTAATAACAACTTTCTAATAATACTTTTTGACTTTTTTATATTGCGCGTCATGACGAAAATTGCGCGTTCAGGGGAAAAATACACTCCAGGGGGAAACATGTGTGCCAAAGTAGAAAATACATGTTCATGCAAAAATGCGCACCAGAGAGAAAAATGTGTATATGGGCAAAAATGTGTGCAAGGGCAAAAAATTGCGCACTCGAGCGAAAAAATGCGTGCCCGATTGGAAAATATGCGTCCAGACAAAAAATGTGCACTCGAGAAAAATGCGCGCAAGGGCGGTAAATGCGCTCGTGAGCAAAATTTGTACGTCCTGTTGAAAAATGCATGCTCGAGCGGAAAAATGCACGCCCTTACAAAAAATGTGCGCCTAGGGCAGAAAATGCGCACCCAAGTAAAAAATGTCCGCTCGGGCGAAAAAAGTGCGCCCGGGCGGAAAATGTCCGCCCAGGTGAAAATGCACGCTCGGGCAATAAATGCACGCTCGGACAATAAATGCACGCTCGGGCAATAAATGCACGGTCAGGCGAAAAATGCACGGTCGGGCGAAAAATACACACCCTAGTGGAAAAATATGTGCATGGGTGGTAAATATGCACCCATGAGGAAAATGCGCGTTAGGGTGAAAAAATGCGCGCCAGGGCGAATAGTGCGTGCATAAGCAAAAAAATGAGCGCCCGGGTGGTAAATAAATGTTTGGGCAAAAATTGTGCACCTGTGCAAGAAATGCGCGCCCTACTGAAAAAATGTGTGCATGTGTAAAAAAGTATGTCCGTGCAAAAAATGCACGTTTGGGTAATTCTTCTTGCTATTTTTTGTCTAATTAACTTATTTCATTACTCAACATCATATTTTGCACTTAAATAATTGAGCACTTGCACGAACGACACTCACGTAGGGCTAGAGGCCTGTACTATTGCATTTACGTAAGGCTGGAGGCCCGTGTCGTTTCACTTGTGTGTGTGTGCAGTGTGTGTGTGTGCAGTGTGTGTGTGTGTGTAGTGTGTGCAGTGTGCAACATGCATGCATGCGTGGGTGCAAGGGTGGATCTATGTAGAGGCATACCTGGGCACTTGCCCTGGTTCAATTTTTCGAAAAAAACACTATATAAAGTATGTTAGGCCCATTATTAATGTTTGTCCTCTAATTTTTTACTTATGTAGACACCAAATTGACTGTCTATACTCCCCCCAAAATATATAGGGTGTGGCTCGTGACTCGCGATTTCAAGCGTGTGTGACCTAATTAATTTATTTCCTGATCCGCCACAGTGCCTCCTATATACGTGGGGTCGAAATTCGTTGATTTACTTTTTTGCGAGCAACAAGAGCGCCCAACTTATGCAATTTCCTTTTCCCACTTAGCGATCTTCTTTTCTCCTGCCGAGTGCCAACTCTATTCTCCAATGGGAAGGGGAGAGCCAGCGACCCTGTGTTAAGTTTTTTTTCTGATACTGAGTTGCAGCAAGCCAGTAAGCCAAAAATGCCCTTACGCCCATGTTTGCATTCATTATCTCCTTTAACTTCTCGTTCATGTTTAAGGGTAACATTGATGACTCTCAAATAATTATTTTGGTCTCCATAGATCATTTGGATCTTCTGAATATCATCTCTCAAGGATCATTTGGATCTCATTTCGAGCTTAAAGTCTAAAGAGATTCAAAAACATGTGAGACACTTGATAATCTCTAGGTCATGGGACATAATTTATAGGATTATTGTACAAACTTTCTTTCATTTTGTTCTTTTTAATGGAAAAAATATCATTTTAATTAAGGCTCCATTTGGTTCAGCGGTGGCGGGTCGATCCGGCAGGTGGAAACGGAGTGTTCAAACCGGAGGGGGGAGGTGGCTGCTCCAAACGGAGCTTTTTGGGGCGTTTCTCAAGGCGGGCGGGTGGAAACGGAGCAAACGCTGCCGGAGGTTCATTTGTTTACCCTCCTTCCGGCGGCGTTTGCACAAAACGGAGCAGCGAAACGCCCAAACAAATAGAGCCTAAATTTTAATTAGTCTCGGTTACACAAAAATCCTAGTTTCGACACTGTGTGTGCGTGCGTGTGTGTGTGTGCGTGTGTGTGTGCTTGTGTGCATGTGTGTGTGTGTGCAGTGTGTGCAGTGTGTGCAGTGTGTGCAGTGTGTGCAATGTGTGCAGTGTGTGCAGTGTGTGCAGTGTGTGTGTGTGTGCCCGTGCCATTTCACTTGTGTGTTTCACTCGTGTGTGTTTGCGTGTGCGTGTGCGTGTTTTGTTTTTGCAAGATTGAGTTGGCAGTCCATGAAATATTTTACCCAAGTACACTTGGTTTATACTGTTGTCTACATGAAGGGATACGAGAAATGAAAAATAAGGAATAAACTAGGAAGCAATACATGTTATTTCATTCCGTGCCTTTTCTTTTATATACTAATATATGTATATATATATTATTTATGTGGTGGGTGGTAAAAACAACACTGACATACAAGTGACTGTGGTAGTGATGAACAGTTTTAGATTTGTGTATACTAATCTAGGATGTGTATAGACAAATTGTCTTTTAGTTGGATGCAACTGTTGGGGAGAATCCGTGAAATCATGACAGAGACGGATTCGCTCTAGTCGAAACATCAAGATGAAAACTTGAGCGAAAGTATACCTAAATCTATGAGGATAGATTATTGCGGTCACAGATCTTCCAAGTCTACAAGGTCCTGATGAAGAAGATGACTCATCCTCTTCCTCTTTAGGCTCTCTCCAGTGATGTGATGCTAGAACTAAATGAGAGTGATAATAATTTAATTTTGATACATTGTGACCCGGAGACCATAACTTATTTATTTCAAAACCTAATGAGATCGTTTTACATTTAAGCTCATCATATAAATGCAAATAATGTCCGGTATCCACGCATTATTTGAACCACCCATACAATATAAATCGCATTCGACTCAATTAATTAAATCATCTAAATTTAAGTTGATATTAATGGCAACCTAGTAATGTGCATAATTAACATTTTGGCCCACATGATTATTAAATCTAACAATCTCCCACTTGGACCAACATATGTTAAATTCTTAATTGCGCATTACACGATAACCTTATGAGCTCAAAAATCATTATCATTACCGAAAACATTTCATCTAACCTGATCCATGATTATACACACAAAGGATCAAAGAGATCTTCACTATAAGAATCGTAGCTAGACCCATCAATGGTCACATATATATGCACAACCAATGACATAGATCAAGTATGAATGTGTGACATGGAAATTACATGTAATGTGATCTTGACATGCCTATTTTCAACCGGTCCTACTTTAACTTTAGTGAAATCAAAACAATTAGATTCAGAGTTTAATAATAAATATTTTATTTTGCACTATAATAATCATAAAAAAATGTCTAAAACAAATAAACGTACAAAAAATACAAACTCCCACTAATACAACATATCCTCTAATGATATGACACTCATATGAGCAGTGTGCTTGTGCAAGAATTTTGGTGTCAATCCCTTAGTAAGTGGGTATGTTAGCATGAAATTTGTCTCAATATGCTATATAGACATCTAACACTCTGAACTCTTCCTTTAACAACTCAAAACTTATTCTTTATGTGCTTAGATTTATAGGTACTTCTATTATTATTGGAATACATCACTACTGAATTATTGTCACAGAATAACTTGAGGGGCTATTCAATATCATCCAAGATACACAACACAGTAAAGAAATTCTACAGCCATATCTCACGATTAGATGCCTTATAGTACGGTATGAATTCTGCCGCCATGATTGAAGAAGCTATGAGTGTCTTCTTGGTACTTTTCCATGATATAGCTCCCACAGCCAAAATATATGCATAGCCTGAAGTGGATCTACTATTATCTTGACATCCAACAAAGTCCAAATCAGATTACTCAATGATCTCTATCTGAACTGATCTTCTATAAGTGAGCATGAAAGTCTTTGTCCTTTTTTGGTATCGCATAACCCGTTTAGCTGCTTTCTAATGATCTAATCTTGGATTACTCGGATATCTGCCCAACATTCCAACTATGAACGTAATATCCGGACTCGTACATACTTGAGCATACATGAGATTTCCTACAGCTGATGCATAAGAAAGCTTTTGCATCTCCAATTCCTCTACTTTAGTTTGGGACATTTATTGAGACAAAATTTGTCTACCTTAGCTACAAGGATATCTCCTGGCTTACATTCTTGCATGCCAAACTTTTTGAGTACCTTATCGATATAGCTTTCCTCCAATAACCCAAGTATACCCCGTGTAACGCCTCCCCTGTAATCACCGTATAATTTGGGTCCGGCCGGGGCCCCACAACATACAGACTCCACAGCTTAAGCATTTTTAGATGATATAAAACTACCCAACTCAAAACTCAGACTAAAAACAGCTAAAACAAATAACAAGACTAGAAGTTATCCACCATCAAAGGAGTATCAAAACGGCCTTAAGGCCTTACAACATTCATGAGTCCAAAAACTAAAACAGTAACAACAACATAACAACGTGCATTAACACTCCTAGGATACCTCGGCATGCAAGCCGGAATCATAGTGCACTAAGCATAACATTCAACCAAATAAAGCTACTACACAAAGAGATCACTTCATGAGGCTTAGGTCTTTTTGGCCGGCGAGCTTGCTCCCGCTTGCGATCCTTGCCCTGTAAAAGTTTGTAGTAACGTGAGTCAGCAAAGACTAACCTCAACTGTGTAACCAACACATCTCCTCACGGTCATCCTTAGCGGACCCCAGGGCACTCCATCGCCTTGCTGGTCAGCACTTCTTATGCAAATATACATGAACATAGAAAGTAGTAAAACAAGTTTGAATGTCTCATACAACAAACATATTTATATGTTGAGCATATAATAAAAGGGGCCTACAATGCAGTATGTATGCAAACATGAGCTTCACCCAAAGCACCTTGTTGGAACCCTACTTGAGATTTGGGCTAGGTTCACTATTAGGATTGTTGACCCAATATGTATAGTCTAGGGTCATAGGTGTTCCATGATCAAAGTCAACAACACCAACTTAGACTATCAACACTCCTCTTTAGAAGATCTTAGAGACAGAAGATCTTAGAGACAGAAGACTTCATGGATAAGCAGTTAAATCGACTGCAGAAAAAGTTGTTCGACGATAGCTGAACTCAGCTCGACGATCGTCGATCTCAGATCGATGAACTCAGAGTTCCTTCTCTGACTTGAGCTCGACGAAAGTCCAGCTGAGATCGACAAACTATGAGCTTATATCAGAATCTCAGCTCGACGAAGTGCCTTCTCAGCTCGACGATCTTGGATCTCGGCTCAACGAAGGAGAATTTATCAGCTCGACAAATTCCAGGTTTAGGTCGACGATTTATTTGCTAAGTTTGACTATCTCTGTGCAGCTATCTTAGGCAATTTTATTGGCAGAAGCAGAAAAATTTTCAGGCTTAATTTCAGGCTAATCATTCTGAAGGCAGAATATTCTAATGGGATTAATTTCAGGCTGTTATGGCTCTGATATTTAATGCAATATATTCCAATGAATATAGCCATTTAGAGGCAGCATTAAATGTGGATATTATCATAGAGTTTATTGCTGATTAATTCCCTAGGGCAGTTTCCTTTTTCAAGGAATGCTCCAGCTGTATCAGAGTTAATGATTTCAAATATTTGAAATCTATTCAGCATTCTATATATTCTCAGAAGTTTTTCTATCTCAAGGTTACAGAGTTACACACACAGACAGTTACAGGCTTACAAAACAACAAACTGTCATTCAGACTTTCTGCTTCAATTTTCTTCCAGTAAACAATCTTCATTCTGAGATCAACTTCATAATCACTCAGATACATATACTGGAAGGAGAAGTTCTCAAGAAGGCCTATACCCTGAGAAGAAAGGATTCCCTCACCTGATCACAAACTCCATAACATCAGGGGGAGCTTTCTTCTTCAACATCAGATCCACTAGTCTTCTTTCAGATTATTGATAGAGAAGAACATCTTTAACTTTTTGTTTATTTCATCCAATTGTGTACAGAGTTATAAATCCCTTCAAAAGTTAAACCTTTTTGATTCACAAGTCACCTGATCAAAAGACTTGGTTTGTTTTTGGGCACCTGATCAAAAGCTCAAGGGGTTGCTAGTTAGATCTCCCTTAGAAAAATTGATCTTGTTGTGACAGGGCACCTGGGCAAAAACCAATGGTGGTAGGACACCTGATCAAAAACTTGTAATGGATTCCTACTAGGGTGGTAGAAGAGTTGATGTACCCAGGTTTATTGGAGAACCACTATAAACTCCTTGTGTCGTCTGGTTTGCTTTTATTTTTTGTTTGTGTGCTGTGATATTTCTCTTTATATATATATATCACTAACTTTTAATCAGCTATAAAAATTATCTAAAAGTTTTTTAACACTCTATTCACCCCTTCTCTATAGTTAGTAAGATCTATTCCTCACTTTCACACCCTAGAACGTATGAATCTAACACATCAACACGCATCATCAATCAGGTACTTCTAATTTTCCCTTCGGCATTTAAGCTGCAAACACATGGGTACTTTCAATTTCCCCAAACGGCATACAAGCCGCCACACAGAAACTCTTGCATAGGCCCCACCCACTAGTGAGTCTCAAAACTCGGGTTTGCCTGCAAGCTTTGAAAACTCACGTAAGGATTCTGTCACACAAATAAATCGATGCTAAGAAACCTCGCTAGGCCCTACCCGCTAATGGGCTTCATCTCTCGGGCTTGTCCAAAGCTTAGCGTTCTCGTCAGTTTCATAGAAAGGGACTTGTCTTGCCGAGATACTCTCCACACATGACTTGTACGTCATAGGCTAGCCAGCTAAACACAGAGACAAAGCCACGCCTTAGCACTTCACAATCAAAAACCTTTCCTGTCCTAATCTACCATTCATTCTCACACAAAATCAAGGGGAACAATCATCACAAATGACATCTTGGAGCAAACAGATTTCTAGCACAATCCTTTGGCTCGTTATGCAATATCACCGAGTCGGACTAACGGTCGCGACTTTGGCTTCACCCACAATGCCTAATCCTCTAATGGAGTGGATTTCTAATGCAATATCATGCCGGGGACAGACACAATCGACTCGGTGGCTCTTCTTGAGCCATGGCAACCTGAACCCCTCTTATTTGAGAGATTCGATGCCCAAATGCTTGAAAGAAAGCAGTAATAAACATGGATGTCATGCACGCATCCTAAAAACTGAGAGGAGAAGTTTCGTTACCTTACGAATTCTCTTCCTTGCCATGGAAAACTCGACTTGCACGGATGAAAATGTGTGCCTTCAAGTTCTTTTTACTGATCTGCCCTCGAATCGACGATCAGAGTCCTGAAGCTTCGTCAATGGCAGAGAAAGGCCTTCTTCTTCCTCCCCCAATCTCTCTCAAACCCCAACTCTTTCTCAAATGAGAGCAAAGTGAGGGAGGGTTCAGAACATTTTAGCCCTACTTATGCCCTTTGGGCGTAGTGTCCTGGGACATAGGATCAAATCCTAAGAGAAATCGGACGGCTAAAACGCCAAATGACAGAACTGCTCCCGAGCGCTATCGTCGGGCGGTAACTACCTACTGCCGGGCGGTAGCTTCCCAAGTGCTCAACCACAAAATAATGTCGCGCTAACGCCGATGGTAGGAATAATGATGCGTGGTAGCTCACCCAATGCCTACCACTCAACGCCTCCACTCAATGCCCGCCTCTCAACGCACTCAACGCCAAACTACCGCCAAGCGGTAGCTAACTAACATCGCGTGCTAGTACTCAATACTCTCAACGCTTGGTTTCGACGAAAAAGGCTATCGCCTAGCAATAGCTACCTATCACCACACGATAGCTTCCTGAGGCTAAAGCTCTAGAAAACTGGGGTGTTACAACTCCTCCCCATAAGAAGAATTTTGTTCTCGAAATTTAGCATACACACAAACCAAAAAGCATATCTGAAGCAAAAAGTTCTAGGAAGTCCTCCCGCATTGCTTGCTCATGCTCCTAGGAGAATTCATCTTGCCCGCAATTATCCCAGTGCACTTTCACGAGCTTAACCTCTTTATTCTACAACTGCCAAACTTCTGAATCCTCTATGTCAATCGGACAGAGTTTCGTCCTCAAGTACTCTTCTATCGGCACCGCTGCCGACTCGACCACAACGCTCGTATCCATCAAGGCCTTCCTCAAAAGTGAGACATAGAAGACATCGTGTAATCCACTCAGCTCTGTGGACAACGCCAATCGCTAGGCTGTTTCTCCAATTCATTTCATGACTTCGAACGACCCCAAAAACCTCGAACTCAACTTCTTGAGTCTATGAATCCGCAGAACACCTTTGAACAGCTTAATTTTTAATTATACCCAGCCGCCTATTGCAAACTTCACGTTCCTATAGCGAGCATTGAAATACTTCGCCTGCCTATCCTGAGCAACCTTCATGCGCTCTTGAATGATTCACACCAACTCACACGCGTCAGCCCCCACCTCTTTTCCCAAAATTTTGGTGTCTCTCGCCTCTATCCAGGACATCGGTGTTCGCCATCACCTTCCATACAAAGCCTCGTATGGTGCCATCTTGATACTTGCCTGGAAACTGTTGTTATAGGAAAACTCCACCATGAAGAGGCGATCGTCCCATCTCTTGGCAAAATCAAGGGTACACATTCTCAACATATCCTCTATAGTACGGTTCGTCCTTTCGATTTGACCATCGATTTGAGGATGGAATGTCGTACTAAACTTGAGCTTTGTGCCCAGACTTTTCTATACCAATCTCCAATCCTTGGACGTGAACCGTCCATCACGATCACTAACAATACTCTTGGAAATACCGTGCAACCACACAATATTGCGAACGTATAGTTCTACTAGCTTCTCCATGCTATCCTCCTTCCGATTCGAGATGAAGTGAGCTATTTTGGTCAAGCGATCCACGATCACCAAAATTGCATCATTTCCCTGCTGCGACCGAGGTAAGCCATGCACAAAATCCATAAAAATATCATCAAATTTCCACTCTGGGATAGGAAGAAGCTTCAGGAACCCGCCCGACTTCTGACACTCAGCCTGTACCAAGGCACAAGTTTGGCACTGACTCACGTATAAAGCTACATCCCGCTTCAAACCAGGCCACCAAAAAGATTTCTTCATATCCAAGTATATCTTTGTACTGCCCGGGTGAATGGAGTACTTTGTGAAATGAGACTCAAATATCAACTCCTCGCGGAGCTTGAAAAACTACGGTACACATACCCTTCCATCTTTCCTTAAGATTCCATTAATCATCTCCCAGATACTACTCTCACATTTTTGAGCTTCCACCACAAATGGTTGGAACTCCACATCCACACTGGTCGCTTCCCGAATATAATTTGACAAGTCGTTCTGCAGCTCTATCCAGTTCAATCGACCTGTGCTAGACATGCCTCTGGCTACACACTCAATGCCAAAGGACTCAAATTCCTGCACCAACCGCTCATCATGAACTTCAATCCAATTCCTTTGTCCTGAATACTTTCTACTCAAGGCATCGACCACCATGTTGGCCTTGCCCAGCGTATACTGAATCGCCACATCATAGTCTCCAAGGAACTCGACCCACCTGCGTTACTGCATGTTCAAGTCTTTTTAATCTAGAAGATACTTCAGGCTTTTGTGATCCGTGAAGATCTATATCTTCGCACCGTATACATAGTGCCACCACAACTTCAACGCAAAAATTACCGCCGCCAATTTCAAGTCATGGATGGGGTAATTCTTCTCATGAGGTTTCAATTGCCTATACCCAAAGGCTATCACCTTGCCATGTTGCACTGACACACAACCCAAACCGCAACCTGATGCGCCACTGAAAATCTGAAATCCTTCATTCCCTTTATGGAGACTTAGGATTGGAGCTGTCATCATCCTTTACTTCAATGTATTGAACGCTTGATCGCACTCCTGAGTCCACAAGAACTTCTGTTCCTTATGAGTTAGAGTAGTGAGGGGCAGTGCTATCAACGAAAAGTTTCCATAAACCTTCTATAGTACCTGGCTAGTCCAAGAAAACTCCTGACTTCCGTCACGGTGCTCAAAACTGGCCAATCTCTGATGGCCTAAACTTTTGCTGGATCCACCGCCATCACATCACCATGAATCACATGGCCCAAAAATGTCACCTTCTCTAACTAGAACTCGCACTTCGAGAACTTTGCATACAACTGGTTCCCTCTCAACTTATGCAAGACTACTCTCAGATGAGCTTCATGCTCCGCCTCCGATTTGGAGTATACCAAAATATCGTCGATGAAGACCACCACAAATGAGTTCAAATATTCTTAAAACACTCGGTTCATCAAATCCATGAATATCGATGGCAAATTCATCAACTCGAACGATATCACCGAGAACTCGAAGTGACCATACCTCATTCCAAACACTGTCTTGGGTATGTACTCATCTCGAATCTGGAACTGGTAGTACCCTGACTACAAGTCCAACTTAGAGTACACCACTGACCCTACCAACTAGTCGAATAGGTCATCTATCCGTGGAATCAAATACTTATTCTTGATGGTCAGTTTATTCAACTCCCAGTAGTCTATACACAACCTCATACTACCATCCTTTTTCTTCATAAACAGCATTGACGCGCTCCAAGGGGATGAGCTGGGTCTGATATACCCCTGCTCCAACAGTTCCTGCAACTGTACCTTGAGTTCGGCTAACTCCTTCGGTGCCATCCTAAAAGGAAGACGTGACACCTGCCTAGCTTCTAGCACTAACTCAATCGAGAAATCGATATCCCGTCGAGGAGGTGCTCCAGGAAGCTCCTCAGGAAACACATCCTCAAATTCTGCCACTACTGGCACTTCTCCAATCAATAGCTTGGAAAGTTGAGCTTTTAACAATGCTACGAAAGCTACTCCTCCCGTGTTAACTGCCCGGACCAACTGCATGGCTGAGATCAGGGAACAAGCCACTCCACTAAGGCTCTCAAATTTAACCTCTTCCTTTCCTTTGCTTCTCAGGGTCACCACATTAGATAGGCAGTCAATATTGGCACGCTGCTCTGCAAGCCAATCCATCTTCAAAATCACATCGAATTCGGCCAGCGACAGAATCGCTGCTACCAACATAAAGTCAACTCTATCCAGACTCTAACCAATGCTCCCTCTCGTACCGGTAGCCATGAAAGACCCATTGGGCATGCGCACCCTAAGTTCTGCGTCCGTCGAAAAGGACTCGACTCTAATTCTTCGGATAAAGCTTTCCGCAAGAAAGGAGTGCAATGCTCCCGTGTCGAACAATACCCTAGCGGGGTATCCAGAAACTAGTATGAAGCCTAAAACACAGGCGACACATATAAAAGTATTGAAAGTCTAAAGAAAATAAGTAAACTTACACTTTCCCATACCTTTCACCACATCAGGTTGTCGAATCGCTTCCTGCTGCCCAAGATTGTATGCCCTTGTCTGCACGGGTTGGAACCGTGAAACGCTTGACTTTGCCATCTTCTCTGCGGCGCTGGGACCAGATCGCACTGACTGATCCTGCCTTGGCTTCTGCTCAATGCCACCCTCAGTGCAGGAATGAGCTATGTGGCATGAATTTCCACACTTATAGCACGATGGTGGTCCAGTGAAGCGAGAACCCCCAGGCATCATACTGCTCTTCTCCCATGACTTGAAGGGATGAGGCTTCTTTTTCCACTTACTCCCTTCCGACTTCCCTTGCGATTGAGAAGGATTTCCTTCTCCCTGTTTTAATGTAAATACCTTACGATGTTGGGTTCATTTTATGTCACTTTCCAATGTCCTGACCGCCTCAATCAACTCATTAAAGCTCGCATTCTTCATAGCTATGAGGGGTTGTCTCAAATTCTCTCTCAACCCATGGTAGTAGAGATTATCCCTCTCTTCATCGTTGGCCATGGTCGTTCCAGTATAATAACCCAATCGAGTAAACTCCTGAACATACTCATCCACGGTCTTGTCTCGTTGCACCAAGTGTAAAAACTGTCTCTAGAGGGCTAACTTTATCGACGAAGGGATATACTTTTTAAAGAAGGCATTTCTTAACTCTTCTATGGACGGGGTGCGTCCAGGAAACTGGCGGCTGCTATGACTCACCCACCACAACTTAGCATCATCTTCTAACATGAAGGTTGCAAACTCAGACTGCTTCTCCTCTAGCATCTCTGTCGCCCTCAACAGTTCTTGAATCCTCGCCCACCAGTCCTCCGCATTGGTCGGCGTGCCGACTCCCTTGAATATTGGAGGATGGAAACTCAGAAAATACTTCATCTGTCGGTCTCCCTGCCCAACGACCACTCTCTCATCCAACGGCTCTGTTGGCCTAGATCCTCCGCCCGGTACGACTGGTGTCACATCCGGGGTAACATGAGTCTACCTGTGTAACAGGGGTCACAACTTGCGCTACCGCTGCGGCTTGGGCCGCTATCATTGCCTCTGCTAGCATATAACAGAATACAACTGGGGTTACACCCATGCCCATTAGACCTGGAGCAGTAGCACTGCTCGTGGAAGGCTCCTCTTGCAGCCTTGACGTCCCCGTATCATCGCTTGTACCCTTAGCAAAAGCAAGGTAAAACAAGAATCAAGCTTTATTTACAAAACTTAGACACTATAACACTCACTGTCCCGCGATACTCACATGTAGACAGCTTCTTTACGCGATTCGATTATGTCAAATCGACCACTAAACCTTACCTTGGACACCAACCTCGCTCTTAAACCAAATTGTAATGTCTCCCCTGTAATGACCGTATAATATGGGTTCGGCCGGGGCCCCACAACATACAGGCTCCACAGCTTAAGAATCATAAGATGATAAAAACTACCCAACTCAAAACTCAGACTAAAAAAATAGCGGAAACAAATAACAAGACTAGAAGTTATCCACCATCACAGGAGTATCAAAATGGATTTAAGGCCTTACAATATTCATGAGTCCAAAAACTGGAATAGTAACATCAACATAACAACGTGAATTAGAACTCCTAGGCTACCTCAACATGCAAGCTGGAATCATAGTGCACTAAACATAACATTTAACCAAACAAAGCTATTAAACAAATAGATCATTTCATCGTCCGGGCTTGTCCAAACAAAGCCATGGAAAACTCGACTTGTACAGATGAAAATGTGCGCATTCAAGTTCTCTCCACGAATCTGGCCTCAGATCGATGATTAGAGTCCCAAAGCTTCGTCAATGGAGGAGAAAGGCATTCTTCTTCCTCCCCCAATCTCCCTCAAACCCTAACTCTCTCTCAAATGAGAGCAAAGTGAGGGTTTAGAACGTTTCAGCTCTACTTATGCCCTTTGGACGGAGTGTCCTGGGCCATAGGACCAAATCCTAAGAGAAATTGGATGGCTAAATTGCCAAACAACGGAACTGCTCCCGAACGCTATCGCTGGGCGGTAACTATCTACTGCCAGGCGGTAGCTTCCCGAGCGTTCGACCACAAAATAATGTCGCGCTAACATCGGAAGTAGGAATAACACTGTGTGGTAGCTTACTCAACGCCTACCACTCAACGCCTCCACTCAATGCCTGCCTCTCAACACACTCAACGTCAAGCTACCGTCGAGCGATAGCTAACTGACGCCGCGCGCTAGTACTCAACACTCTCAACACTTGGTTTCGACAAAACAAGGCTATCTCCTGGCGATAGCTACCTATCGCCGCTCGATAGCTTCCTGAGGCTAAAGCTCTAGAAAATAGCGGTGTTACACCCCGAGTGCGATCTCAATATATCTGTATGCAAAGTACATAAGAGGCATTGCCAAGATCTTTCATTTCAAATTTCTTTGAAAGAAATGTCTTAGTCTCATGCAGTATATCTATATCATTGCTGACAAACAAGATGTCGTCCACATATAAAGTTAGAAATATATATTTACTCTCACTGAATCTATGGTATAAACAATCATCAACAACGTTTATCTCAAACCCGAAAGAGACAACAACTTGATGGAATTTGAAATACCACTATCGATATGCTTGTTTTAGTCTATAAATGGATTTCTTTAATTTTCAAACCATTTGTTTTGGGTCTCCAAACTCAAAGTAATTGTCCCCATTGAGAAACCCCGTCTTAACATCCATCTGATATAGTTCAAGTTCAAAATGTGCTACTAATGCCATAATAGTCCTGAATGAGTCTTTCGATAAAACCTGAGAGAAAGTTTCTTTATAGTCCATGCTTTCTTTTCGAGTGAATCTTTTAGTGATAAGCCATGCCTTATATCTCTTAATATTATCCTTTGAGTCCTATTTAGTTTTAAATATCCATTTACAACCAATGAGTTTCACAATTTCGGGTAATGTGACAAGATCCCAAACATATAACACCTCCCCTGTAATGACCATATAATATGAGTCCGACCGGGGCCCCACGATATATAGACGTCACAGCTTTACCATTAAAAAGTGATATAAAAGAACTACACATCTCAAAACTCAGAAAACAATGGAAACACACAAAGACCAGAATTTATCTACAACCAAAGGGGTCCAACACGGCCTTAAGGCCATACAACATTCAAATGTCAAAAAATGTATCAACAACAAACATAACAAGGTGCCTTAACACTCCTAGGCTACCTCGACGTGCAAGCCGAATTACAGTTCATGGAACAAAACATTCAACAGTTCATGAACTAATAGAAGAGGGAACACTTCGCGAGGCTTAGTCTTTTTTGGCTGGCGAGCTTGCTCCAACTTGCGATCCTTGCCCTAAAAATTTTGTGGTAACATGGGTCAGCAAAGTCTGACCTTAACTGTGTAACCAACACAACTCCTCCCGGTCATCCCAAGTGGACCCCGATGCACTTCATCATCATGCAGGTCAGCACTTCGTATGCGTATGACATTAAACATGAATAAACATAAAAAAACACAGGCTTAAAGTGTCTTATACATCAAACACATTTCTATGTTGAGCATTTAAATAAAAGGGGCCTACGATGCAACATGTATGCAAACCTGGGTTTCACCCAATGCACCATATGTCGTGAATGATCCTAACATATCAACACGCATCGACACATCACAACATTCACACGGTACTTCCAATTTTCCTCATCGACGTTCAAGCCGCAATACAGAACTCTTGCTTAGGCCCTACTTGCTCATGGGTCTCAATACCTGGGCTTGCTAGCAAGCTCTGACTCTCACGTCAGTTCTTTCACACGACCAAACCGATACTAAGAACCCTTGCTTGACCCTTCTCGCTCGTGAGCTTCATCGCTCGGGCTTATACAAAAGCTTGACGTTCTCATCAGTTTCAGAAAAGGGGACTTGTCTCATCGGGGCACTCTCCACACATGACTTGCAACGTCACGGGCTACCCAACCGACCATAGAGACAAAGTCAAGCCTTCGTATACCATTCAACAACCACAACATTTCCGCCCTAAATCATCATTCGTTCTCACACGAAACAGAGGGCATCGCAAATGGTGTCTTCGCCGCAATCAGATTTCTATCAAAATCCCTATAGTGCTCGTCATGCAATATAACCAAATCAGACCACCGATCGCGAATATGGCTTCACCCACAATGCCTAATCCATTAACAGAGCGAATTTCTAGTACAGCAACATGCTGGGGACGGACTCAATCAACACGACGACTCCTCTTGAACTATGACGACCCGAACCTCTCTCATTTGAGAGATCTGCTGCCTAAAAGCTTGAAAGAAAGCAAAAATGAAACGGATATCATGCATGCATCCTAAAACTGAGAGGAGAAATATCATTATCATACGACTCCTCTTTCTAGCCATATAGATGTCGATTTGCATGGATGAAAGTGTGTACCTTCAAGTCTTCTCCACGAATCTTACCTTGGATCGACGAACGGACCTCCGAAGCTTTGTCAATGGCGGAAGATATATCTTCTTCCTCCTCTAACTCCCTTTATCCCAAAACCCTAATTCCTCACTCAAAAATATGAGAAGAAAAGAGCCCTTCAGCCCTTCTTATGGCTTATGGACGGAGCATCCTGGGCTATAGGATAAAATCCCAAGAAGAACCGACAGCCAGAAATCACAAACTACAGAACTGCTTCCACCTTCTACTGTCGGGCGGTAGCTACCTACCGCGCCGTGGTAGCTCACAAACCCGCCTACCTCTATAGAACGTCCCATTACCGCCAGCGGTAGCGATACCGCCGCGCAGTAGCCTCTCAACACATTCTTCTCAATGCTTTTTTCTCGATGAAAATGGCCTACAACCGGGCGGTAGCTACCTAACGCAGCACGCTACCACTCAACTATTCGTCTCGACACGTGTTCTCAATGAATGAAGGTTACCGTCGGGCGGTAGCTACTACTGTCAGGCGATAGCTATCTACCGTCGCACGGTAGCTCCCAGAACCTCAAGTTTTAGAAAAATAGGGTGTTATAAAATATCATTGTCCGTCATGGACTTCATCTCTTACTTTATGGCATCAATCCATTTTTGAGAATTAGAACTATGAATTGCCTGATTGAGATTGATCAGATCAACATCTAACATCCCTCCATCTTCATGTTCTTGGAGAAATATAATATAATCATCTAGTAACACCCTTCTCCTTTCTCTAATGGACCTCTTTAATGATAAATGTTCTTAATGTTGTTGAGTGTGTTCATTTGGGACTGTATGAGGAAGATCTTCAACAATATCTTGATCTGGATTTGTTACTGGAGCAATATCAGGAATGATATCTTGAGTATTGTCAGTAACAACTATAGGAAGAGAAATAAATTCCTCTTCAAAGACAAAGTCTCTAGTCATATCTTCCTTTCCAAACTCAACATCTTCAAATAAACTGGAACAAGGTATTTCCAGTTTCGAAGAAAACCTTAACAGTAGGATCATAAAATTTATATCCTCTAGACTTTTCAGGATACCCAACAAAATAACAGCTCACCATTCTCGAGTCTAGTTCCTTTTCTATTTGGCTTATAAGTCTAGCCTCAGCTGGACAACCCTAAAATAAAAGATGCTTTAAGATGGACTTTCGATCAGTCTAAAGCTCATAATGGGTTTTGGGTACCGCTTTAATTGAGACCCTATTAAGGATGTAAGCTGCAGTCTTAAGTGCTTCACCCTAGAGGGATTGAGGTAAAAAAGAATGAGCAATCATACTTCTCACCATATCCTTCGGCATCCTATTTCATCTCCCAACAACACCATTCATGGTAGGGGTACCAGATAAGATGTACTGAAGGACAATATCACACTACTCTATGAATTTAACAAAAGGACCCGGATGCTGTTCTCCCGATCCGTCATATATACCGTAATATTCGCCACCGTGAGCAGATCTGACAGCTTTAATCTGTTTGTCAAATTGGTTTTTCACCTCAGCTTTATAAGATTTAAATACATCCAGTGACTGTGACTTCTCATGAATAAGATAGATGGATCCATAATGAGAGTAATCACATATAAACGTGAAATAATATTGTTGGCCATTCCAAGAGGCCATAGAAAAGGGTCCACAAATATCAGTATGTATTAGTCCTAAGACTTTTATAGCTCTACTAGCACCTATATTCCTTATGTTCGTTTGTTTCCTTTTTAAACAATCTATATAAACCTTAAAGTCTGTAAAATCAAGGGAATCAAGAATTCCGTCTGACACAAATCTCTCAATTCTCCGTTTGGAGATGTGTATTAAGCGCTTGTATAAAAAAGAAGCATAATTATAATTAAATGTTTTATATTTAATACCAATAAGATTTGAATTCAAAAGGGACAAAATTTATTAATTTCAAAAAAACAATAATAATCAAATTTGTCCAATATAGAAATAGAAATCAAATTCCATCTAAAAGACGGTACATTAAAAATCTCAAACGAATCCAAGTAATGACCGGTCTCTAATAATAAACAAAAAGTGTATATAACTTCAACTTCAACTGATTTGCTATCGTCCACAATGATATATCTTTCAGCATCACTTGGATTTCGGTAGCTCAAGCAAACTTACATAAACACACTTATGTGAGTAGTAACACCAAAATCTATCTACCAAGTGTGTTTAGGTACAAAATTTAAATTAATTTTAGAACAAATAAAAGTGAGAAGTGTACCTGTCTTAGTACGTTAGGCGTGGTTTTTGACACGGTCTTTCTTCACGTGTCCACCACCACGACAAAAGAAAAAGGTGGGGTCTTTAACATGTTCCTTTTATGGCTTTCTTTATGGAGGTCCACTTGCAGCTTGCTTTCCTTTCTTCCTTTTCTATCCCTTGTTAAAAGGACCCACTGCCATATGAGCACTTTCAGTCCTTTCTTGCTTTAACCTATCCCTTTCTTACACACAATATGAAATGAGTTCATTAAGAGTTCATTTCTGTTTTTGGCAATTATAACTGACCTTGAATTAACTGAATTGTGCAAAAAGAGAAATCAAAATAAAATGCATGAACAGATCTTCCGACAGCTCTAACTTTAGTGCTTTTAGTTTTGAAGCAAGTAAGGATAATTTCATAATGTACTCACGTATATTCCCTTTGCCCTCGTACTTTATGGAAACAAGCTTCGTAAGAAGCGTGTTTGTCTTCACCTTATCATTTTGTGTACAATGTTTTTCAAGGTTGTCAAGGAATTTTAAGGCAGGGGTGCCCTCCTTAGTTCCCCTGAAGGCTTCTGAAACGCCCTACTGCATGATTATTAGACACATGCGATCTGAATGCTCTCACCTTTCATAATTCCGCTTCATCTCGACGAAACTATCATCTGAAGGAAATTTGGGAGGTTCAGCCATAAGCATAAGATCTAGGTACATGCAACCAAGCACAATCATGGTGCTTTTTTTCCAGCCTTTAAAATTAGTCTCATTGAACATTTAAGTTGAGTTAATATTAGCAGAAATCGTAATAACCAAGTTTTGAGCTTAAAAAAAGATAAAAGAATTACTTTTATGCCCACAAAATTAAATTATACATCATAATGTGCAAATTAAATTCATTATTTAATGGTGGAGCCCATCATAAGAGATCTAGCAGAACACCGACATTTAGTCTTTAGACAGTAATGTCGATTTCAAATGATCCTCTTGGTGTAGTATTCAAACACTGATGATAAGTACTATCTAGCAGTAGACCTTTCTTTGGACAGACATACTGCTCACATGGAGAATGAAATAATTGTCACGTATTTATTGCCACATGTGTGTGCGCAATTCGACAAAATATTAATCATCCTTTGGGCCGATCAATATTCGCATGAATTACACACATACTGCAATCTTAATAATGTTAAATTAAATTAATCTACGTGAGAGAGTCCACTTTGGCGGGATGTTGTTTCGATTAATTTATTCGGCAAAATTAGATATTTATTAATGACTAAATCATAATTTAATGAATTTAATTTTAAAGTTCAAATTTAATTAATCGATACATGCACATAATTACAAAATTGATCTGACAATTAAATTTTAATTTTAACTATTCAGTAGTAAGCACGAACATAAATGTGAGTGAGTGTAATTTACCAAAATTAGAGCCTCATTAATTTTAATAAAAATAATATATTAAGTATCCAAAACAAAATATTATTTTATCCAAATATTAAAACTAATTTACACACAAAAATAAATTGAGCGTAATATATTATTTCCTAAATAATAATAATATTATTATTTTTTGACAAATTTTACATCGAGCTAATCGCCAAATTATGTCCGAAATGACGAAGTTCAAGTCAGATTAAAGATTTATCTGGGTTACATATTTAAATACTAATAATTTTATAATTGTAATTTATCCTAAATCCATGAATTAAATTGAGCTTCATGGAATAATATAATATTGATTACCAAAATAATAATATATTTATTATTTATATTAAAAAATATATATTTATGTTAATTTATCTTTTAATACATACCAAAAATAAAAGGCCAAAAGAAGTAAGAGAATAAAAAACACACAACCAATGGTAGCCGAAAAACGACTCCAAAAGGCAGTCCAAATTTGATTTAAATGAACACTAAATTTGGATTGTCAAAATTATAACAGCCTCCCCAGCCCACGACTCGAAAGGACGGTCGCCGACACCTCCAACATCAAGCTCAAAAGGGTTTAGGCTCAAATAATGTGCAGACCATACGCCCCAACCCCTCTCCAGGTCCACAGACAGGTTGTTGGAGGCCTCAACCTCCTTTTGATGAGAGAAAGTCAAGGTAAGCGCCCCTATGAGGACTTTCCAGGAGGTCACCCATCCCAAGACTAGTCCAGCCCGAACACGCTTAACTATGAGATGCGTGCGAAAGTACTTCATAGTTAAGTGTGCTGGGGCTGGAGTAGTCCCGTGATGGGTGACCTCCTGGGAAGTCCTCGTAGGGGTGCTTAACTGCATCACTTCTCATCAAAGGGAGGGATGCAACCACTAACAACTTGCATGTGGGCCTGGAGAGAGGTTGGGGTGCATGGTCTGCACACTATATGAGGCTAAACTCTTTCGAGCGAGGGCTGAGGAGGTCGTTTGCCCAGAATAAGAGTTAATTATGACATTAAATAATTTTGCATAACACATAGATAGAGCAATATAATATACTAAATATTTGTTGCCAAAATAATATAAATTTTATTTTAGTCCTGCCTAAAAAGACTGCCCTACCAGTCCCGGACCGGTCTTTTAAAAGACCGGTCTTTTGCCTTGCCGGTCCCAGACCGGTTCCAGTCAAATCAGTCCCGGTCCCGGACCGGTTTTCCTGCTCAAGAGGAGGACCGGCCGGGACCGGAGGACCGGTCCTAACCGGGCCCGGACCGGTTTTTTTTTATATTAAATTTAAAGTTTATAAAATTAATTATTTAAATAATTAAATTTAATAAATAAAATTAAAAAAAAACAAAATTGGTGGCTGGCATGGCCGGCCGGCCATGCCATACCATGCCAGCCACCAATTTTGGGGCCAACGGCTCTTTAAAGAGCCTTTAAAAACGGCTCTAAAAAGAGCTGTTTAAAATGGCTCTTTTTAGAGCCATTTTGGCTCTTTAATATATACGGCACCGGTCTTTTTACCGGTCCCGGCTCCAATCCCAGTCTGGGACCGGTTTTTGAAGTGAAATGAGGACTTCATGGGACTTCAGGGACCGGTCCGGGACCGAACCGGTCCCTACCGATCCCAACCGGACCGGTTAGGACCGATTTTTTTGTACACCACTATTTTATTTGCAACAAATTTTGAGTAAATTTAGGCGCAATAATTATTATCATTATAAATGTAATAAAATATGACCTCATAAGAATTGTCCAAATCCAATTATTTTGTCATAATAAAATAATCCAAATCCAATTGTAGTTCGCCAAGCTTGATGTCCGCCGAGCTTGTTGTCCACCAATGAGTTAACTTTCAATATAGGTGTCGTTGTCCACCACCTTGATGTCTGCAAAGTTTTTTGTTTGCAAGAAGCTATCCGCCAAACCTCCTTGTTGCATGCTACTGTTCGCAAAGTTGCTGGAAGGAGTTCGCAGCTCCGCTGGCTGTTCGCACGGATTCCTGTTCGCCAAACAATAGCCGCTGCATGTGGTCCTGTTCACGCACTTCTCTTTTGCGCCACCTTGCAATGCTTCGGCATTATCACTTCCGCAAAAATTCATTGCCTATTTATAGGCAATGTCAGTCACTGAAATCTCTCAACGTGACCTTTCCAAAAAACGCCTCCTGCACGCTGCCGTTTTTTTATTTATTTTAGGCCTGCTACTTCCATGCCACCAATTAATATATAAACCATTATATATATTAATTTATTTTATATATTTATAATTTTATACATATATAAATAATTATCCCATTGACTTCGGTCAAACGAAACTCTTCTGTCAACAATCTCCCCCTCAAACACGGCAGCACATGCCAAGTTTGCTCTTACACTTCATGAACATCTCGGTCTTCAACGCCTTTGTGAAAATATCCATCATTTGCTCTCCTGTGGGGCAATAAACCAACTCTACCACCTTCTGCTGCACTTGCTCATGAAAAAAGTGGTACTTTGTCTCGATATGCTTGCTGCGCCCATGCAACACTGAGTTTTTTGCTAGCTGAATCGCAGACATGTTATCAACATACACCGTCATAGGAACATCTAGTGGTGATGCAACTCCTGTAAGAAATTTCTCAACCAAATCGCCTGATAAGTACAAGCTACCGCTGCGATGTATTCAACTTCACAGGTAGACAAAGCAATCGTTGCCTGCTTCTACGAATTCCATGAGAACACAACTGGTCCCACTTGAAAAGCGTATCCGAAAGTGCTCTTCCGATCATTCACATCACCACCATAGTCACTGTCAGAGTATCCGACCAACTTCAACTCTTCTGCAGATGAGTACCTCAGACCATGATCACTCGTGTCGTTGACATACCTTAAGATCCTCTTCGCTGCTGTTAAGTGATCTTGCTTCGGCTCCTCTATATATCTATTAACAACTCCAACAACATACATGATATCAGGTCTAGTGAAAGTTATGCAGCATAAACTTCCAAATAAACTCTTGAACATTGTAGAGTCAACAAGTTCATCCTTCGAATCCTTCCTTAACTTCATTCTCGGATCTGCGGGAGTTGAGATAGACTTGTTATTCTCCATCCGGAACTTCTTCAGAATCTCCTCCGCATATTTCTTCTGAGATATGAAGATCTCATCTTCACTCTATTGTACTTCAATACCAAATAAGTAAGTGAATTCTCCCAGATCAGTCATCTCAAACTCCTTCTTCATCGTCCTCCTAAACTCCTCGAACATGCCAGAATTATTGTTAGTGAATATCATGTCGTCAACATACAAGCATACGACCATGAAATCACCGTTCTTCTCCACCTTCGTGTAGAGTGCATACTCATACGAGCTCTTCATTTACCCGTTCTTTTGAAAGTATCCATCTATTCTTCCATTCCACACACGAGGTGCTTATTTCAACCCATATAGCGCCTTATTTAGCTTGTAAACCTTCTTCTCTTGACCTTTCACTTCATATCCAGGCGGCTACTAAAAATACACATCCTTTTCCAGATAATCATTCAAAAATGCGGACTTGACGTCCCTCTGACAGATCTTCCACTTATACTGAGCGGTTAGTGAAATGATCAGCCTGATAATATCAATCTGCGCCACTAGAGCAAAGACTTCATCGTAGTCCACACCTTGGACTTATCAGTAGCCTTTAACGACGAGTCTTGCTTTGTGCTTCTCCACTTCTCCATCCTTATATGTCTTCACTCTGTACACCCATTTCACACAATTGGGCTTGTGGTTTGCCAGCAGAGTGACTAACTCCCAAGTATCATTTTTCTTGATAGATGTCATCTCTTCATCCATCGTCTTCCTCTAAGTCTTCTCTTGAGCAGCTTCTTCATACGAATATGGCTCACAATCTGCTAAAAGACAATACAAAGAAAAATTAGCATGAATCGGCTCCGTCTTCTCGTAGATCTCCTGCAACCTTCTTGTCCTTGGTTGAGGACATGTAGAGTTGTTCCTGCTAGTGCTTGCTCTATTAGAATGCTTCTGTTGGTGCTTACTCCACTTGAGTAAGGAGTAGAAGCTCTCCCTGAATCTCTGTTCGGTGGTGATGGTGGTTCAGCTCCACCATCCTCAACTTCAGCTTCATGACCACCTTCTTCTTCATCATCGTCATAAAACATTCCCTTGATATTTCTTTCCTTCTCATCCCAGCTCCAACAACTATCTTCTTCGAACATGACATCTCTTGAGATGATAGCCTTCTTCATCACTGGGATGTATAACTTGTAAGCCTTACTGATCAGAGTATAGCCCACAAATATACACTTCTCGCTCTTGTTATCAAGTTTCTACCTCTTTTGATCAGGGATGTGAGCATAAGCCATACACCTAAACACTCTCAAGTGTTGAGCACTAGGCTTCCATCCACTCAATGTCTCATATGGAGTCTTGAACTTCACACTCTTCGTCGGACATCTGTTTAGCAAGTACACATCACATTGTACTGCTTCAGCCCAGAACATCTTCGACAACTTCTTGCCCTTTATCGTACTCCTTGCCATGTTCTGAATCATCAAATTCTTTCTCTTAGTAACTCCGTTCTACTGAGGTGAGTAAGCTGCAGTCAACTGATGAGTAATCCCATGCTCTTTGTAGAATGAATTAAACAATTTTGAGGTGTACTCCCCACCTCGATCAGTTCTGAGTACCTTCAAATACTATTCACTCTCCTTCTCAACCATTACCTTGAACTCCTTGAACTTGTCAAGGGCCTCAGACTTCTTCTTCAAGAAGTAAACCCAACACTTCCAACTAAAGTCATCAGTGGAGGTAATGTAGTATTTACTTCCTCCAACTGAGGCAATATCAAACGGACCAGCAATGTCCGAGTGAACTAGTTCAAGTTGTTTTCTTGCTCTTTAAGACTTGCACCTTCAACGTCTACCACTTTTACTTACCTTTCGTACAAGCTTCGCAGATCTTCTGTGGTGGTTAGATCTTAGGCAAACCTTCCACCATCTTTGCATGTGATAAAAGTTTCAGACCATTAAAGCCCAAGTGACCCATCCTATGATGCCACAACCAAGCTTCTTTTTCCTCTTCAGTTCTAGCTAGGCATGCCGTCTCCTCGACATCCATCTTCAATGTAAAGAGATGATTCGTCATCATCTTTACTTTCACCACCTCTTTTCCTCGATGGTTCTGCATAGCCAACAAATTATCCTTCAACTGAATGCAGTAGCCTTTCTCCACCAACTGTCCAAGGCTTAAGATGTTACTCTTCAAGCCAGGAGCATAAAAAATATCATTGAGATGCACCTTCTCACCATTTAGGGTGACCACAATCAACCCTTTGTCTTCTACCGAGATCTTCGAAGCATCTCCAAAGCTAACCTCACCAACACTTGGTTCAAGGTTAGTGAATAAATCCTTCTCACCACACATATGGTTGCTAGCTCTTGTGTCCAAGTACCAAACTTCATTTCTACCTCCTTCAGCTCCTCTGTAAGTCAAGAACATCATTGGGTCACCACCAGTGCTGTTTGCTTCAGCATAGTGGTCGGTCTCCTCTTTCCTCCTCAAAGGTTGCCTTGTCAACTCCTTGTAAGGAGTGTTGCAAGGTCTCCCATGCTTCTTTAGAACTTTTAACATCTGAGATCTTCTCAAAGGTTGCTTCATCAACCCATTGATATGGTAAGAACAAAGCCTTCTTGTCTCTCTTTCTTGCTTCTCGTAGCGTCGTCCTCTAGGCGTTAGTTAACTCCGCCTCTACTTCAGCAGTTAGCTCTTCATATCCATTTTTCACAATCTCCCATAACTCCTTTGAGTCAAGCAACACTCTCATTTGGATACTCCAGTTCCCATAGTTCGTCTTTGTGAACTTGGGAACTTGACCCGACATAACATTCACCATATCCATCACTTGAAGTCTTCAAATCTTCGGAGCGACTTCCAAGGTTCGCAACCTACGCCCTGATACCATTGTTGGAAGCAGTTATAGTGGGCACAACACAGAATAAAACGGAGCAAACTACTTCATCTATTATAACAAACAAGTGTTTATAAGGATACAACAAAATACAGCTCCACTATAAGTTACAACTCAACACATGCACACATAAGAACTTGCAAACAAGTTTGATAATGACTGTAACCCGCTTTGCTTGAAGCTTGATCGCCCAAAACTTGTTATCCGTAAAACTACAGTTTGCCAAGCTTGATGTCCGCCGAGCTTGCTGTCCACCAATGAGTTAACTGTTCAATATAGGTGTTGTCGTCCACCACCTTGATATCCACAAAGTTTTCTATTTGAAGAAAGCTATCCGCCAAACCTCCTTGTTGCCTGCTACTGTTCGCAAAGTTGTTGGAAGGAGTTCGCAGCTCCACTGGCTGCTCGCACGCATTCCTATTTGCCAAATAATAGTGCTGCATGTGCTCCTGTTCACACACTTCTCTTTTGTGCCACCTTGCAATGCTTCGACATTATCACTTCCGCAAGAATTCATTGCCTATTTATAGGCAATGCCAGTCACTAAAATCTCTCCACGTGACCTTTCCAAAAAATGCCTCCTGCATGTTGCCTTTTATTTTTTATTTTATGTCTGTCACTTCCATGCCACCAATTAATATATAAACCATTATATATATATTAATTTATTTTATATATTTATAATTATATAAATAATTCTCCCATTGGCTTCGGTCGAACGAAACTCTTCCACCAACAATAATATTGTTGACCATTCCAAGAGGCCGTAGGAAAGGGTCCACAAATATTAGTATGTATCAAATCTAAGACTTTTGTAGCTCTACTATCACCTATCTTCCTTATGTTCGTTTGTTTTTCTTTTATATAGTCTATGCAAATCTTAAAGTCTGTAAAATCAAGGAAATCAAAAATTCCGTCTGACACAAGTCTCTCAATTCTCCATTTGGAGATATGTCATAAGCATTTGTGCTAAAAAGAAGCAGAATTATAATTAATTAATTTACATTTAATACCTCTTAAATTAATGTGCAAAATATCATTATATGGAGCTATTGTATTAAACAAATATATGTTATCATTATTAGATAAATAACCAGTACTAATAAAATTTGAATTCAAAAGGGGACTAAATTTATTATTTTTAAAAGAATAATGATAACCAAATTTGTCCAATATAGAAATATAAATGAAATTTTGTCTAAAATACGGTACAATAAAAGTCTCAAACAAATCTAAGTAATGAACGGTCTCTAATAATAATCGAAAAGTGCTTATACTTTCAACTTCAACTGATTTGTCATCGCCTACAAAAATATATCTTTCACCATCACTTGGCTTTCGACAGCTCAAACAACCCTACATAGACACATTTATTTGAGTAATAGCACCAGAATCTATCCATAAAGTGTGTTTAGGAATAGAAGTTAAAATAATTTCAAAAGAATTATAAGTGAGAAGTGTACCCGTCTTAGTACACCAAGCATGATATTTGACACCGTCTTTCTTACGTGTCCACCACCCCGACAAAAGAAATATGTGGAGTCTTTAGCCTGCTCCTTTTGTGGCTTTCTTTGTGGAGGTCAACTTGTAGCTTGCTTTTCTTTCTTCCTTATCTAGCCCTTGTTAAAAGGACTCACTGTCATATGAGCACTTTCAGTCCTTTCTTGCTTTAATCTATCCTCTTCTTGCACACAATATGAAATAAGCTCATTAAGAGTTCATTTCTCCTTTTGGCAGTTATAACTGACCTTGGATTGACTGAATTGTGCAAGAAGAGAAATCAAACTAAATGCACAAGTAGGTCTTCCGACAACTCTAACTTTAATGCTTTTAGTTTTGAACCAAGGATAATTGCATAATGTACTCATGTATATTCCCTTTGCCCTTGTACTTTATGGAAACAAGTTTCACAAGAAGCGTGCTTGCCTCTGCCTTATCGTTTTGTGCAAAATGATATTCAAGATCGTCAAGGAATTCTAATGCAAGGGTGCCCTCCTCAGTTTCCCCGAAAGCTTCTGGAATGCCCCGCTTCATGATCATTAGACACATGCGATCTGAACACTCCCACCTTTCATAATTCTACTTCATCTTAACAGAACTATCATCTGAAGGGAATTCGGGAGGTTCAGCCATAAGCGCAAGATCTAGGTTCAGGCAACCAAACACGATCATGATGCTTTCTTTCAAAATTTTAAAATTAATCTCATTGAACATTGAAATTGAGTTAATATTAGCAGAAATCATAATAACCGAGTTTTGAGCTAAAAAATAAGATAAAGAGAATTAATTTCATGTCCATAAAATTAAATAAAAAAATCATAATGAGCAAATTAAATTCATTATTTAATGATGGAGCCCATCACAAGAGATCTAGCGGAACACTGACATTTAATGTTTGGACATAAATGATGATTCCAAGTGATCCTCTTGGTATAGTAATCAAACACTGACAATCAGTACTGTCAAGTAGTATGCCTTTCTTTGGACCGACATACTGCTCAGATGGAGAATGAAATAATCATTACTTTAGTAAAAATATTTCTTAAATATCAAAAACAAAATATTATTTTATCCGAATATTAAAATTAATTTACTCACAAAAATAGATTGAGTGTAATATATTATTTTCTAAGTAGTAATAATATTATCATTTCTTGACAAATTTACGTCGAGCTAATCGCCAAATTATGCCAGAAATGACGAATTTCAAGTCAGGTTAAAGATTTATTTGAGTTACATATTTAGATACTTATAATTTATCCTAAATCCATGAATTAAATTTAGCTTCATGGAATAATATAATATTTATTAACAAAATAATAATATATTTATTATTTATAGTAAAAAAAATATTTATGTTAATTTATCTCTTAATACATAAAAAAAATAAAAGGCCAAAAGAAGTAAGAGAATAAAAAACACACAATCAAAGGTAGCCAAAAAATGTCTCCAAAAGCAGTCCAAATTTGATTTAAATGGACACTAAATTTCGATTGCCAAAATTACCTAAAATAAGAGTTAATTATGACATTGAATAATTTTACATAACACATAGATAGAACAATAGAATATACTCAATATTTGTTGCCAAAATAATATAAATATTATTATCAAGAAATTTTAAGTGACAATAAATAATATACTCAATATTTGTTGCCAATAGAAATTTTAGATATTGACAGCTCGGCAGAACAATAAAACACACACATAATATGACCGCTAATAGCATCCCAAATACAAGCTTCGCCCAAAAACAAACTTCGCCCAAAAACAAACTTCACCCTGATTTAGGCAAAAAATGCAGAACACATGCCTTTTTAAAATAGTTCTACTATATGACATTTTTAGAAAAAATGTTCAACATGAAATGTTATATCTCGACGAGATTTACAACTTCACGAGAATTACAACTTTCATGTTGAACATTTTTCCTAAAAATGTCATATAGTAGACTTACTATATGACATTTTTAAAAAAAACGTTCAACATGAAAGGTTAGATCTCGACGAGATTTAAAACTTCCATGTTGAATACTTTTCCTAAAAATGCAATATAGTAGGTCTATTTTCAAAAGGCGCGTGAAACCCGCATTTAGTTAATTCTGAGTTTCACATTTTTACACTTTTTCGATTATATAAATATACATGCTGGGTTATCAATAGTCAATGAGCTATCATTATCGATTTTTTGGGCTGCCAATAGCCAATGGCCGGCTGCCAATATAAACGCCCTAAGACAACACACACACACGAGTGATAGTGCATAAACTTGTAGAACGGACACGCTGGTGCGAGCTGGTTACCTGTGCTATGTCCCACGCGACAGTACCTGGTCCTCGGCAGGCTTCGCCCGCCCCCCGGCGGGCTTCGCTCTTGTTTTACCAATTCACTCCTGTTTTACCAAAAACCAACTGTCTGTACTTATTGGATCTCTCAGGTAAGCATATAGATTCCTGAAGCATGAAATTGTAGTTTTATAAACCATTAGATCTGAATATCGTTGATAGCATGAAACCAAATCAAACCTGATGCATACCTTCTTCAGGTATCAAGATACCAAGTCTGAAAGAGAACAAAGCCTTTCAAAATATGGACAAATTTCCAATATGACCTTAAAATAAAACTGAAGTATAGAAATTGCCTTGTCTTAATAATCATTCCCAGTCTAGCCTCTTTTTACAGATTTTGAAGATAAGTGGGCCCCGATGCAAAATTGGTCGAGCGATTAAGGTGGCGTTTGGTTGGGCTGATGGCATGCGGTGCGGTAGAAACGCACCAGCATTTTGGGAATAAGCTTCGTTTGGTGCGACTTAATTTAAAAACTCCGTTTGTTTTGTTCCGCTCTTTTATACTTATCGCGATCCACAATAAAAGCTGCTTTTCCCTGCGTCTAGACACGTGCCTTCTTCCCACGAGCCCTTCCGCCCTCCTGTTCTTCAGCTCCAATTTTTGAGGGATTTGATCCAGAAAAATCTTGGGTTTTCAGCTTTTCTCCTATTCGATGAGGTCTCAACTCTCCAAATTGCAAAAAAAAGACTCATGGAGTTGAGCATGCTTGCTTTCAGAAGAAGAAGAAGGTCCTTTCTTCAAACCAGAGGAAATTGTGGGACATCTTGGCTTTCCGATGAACTGTCGAAGCCTGTCTCTGAAATATCCGGCTACGGAGAAGAAATTGCTTCTTCTGCCGGTGGAGGTGAGCTTGGTAAAGGTGAGAGGCCGTCTCTATCGAAGGATTGGTTGCAGACATCATCGCGCCATTCAACATGGCCGCCGATGAGCTTGTGGATTTTGATTAGAGTCGATTTCCTCTCTTCTAAGAGAGAGTTGTCATCGTCGAAGGAGTTGGAAGAAGTGCAAGGAGGGAAGAGGGGAGCTGTGAGAAGATCTTTTGGAACCTTAAGGGAGACTCTGTCAGCGACGATGCTGAGGAGCCTCCGGCGGTCGCAGAAGGCCAACCTTGAGGGAAAAAATGTATGAATGTAATACTTGAGTTTTGATCAGAGATGCTGGAGATGCATAGGATTTATAATTCATTGCGGATGAGCTAATGTAGTCGGGCTGTAACATCCCATTTTCAAATTAGACCCCCCTTAGGAGTGACTTGAACATGCTTAGGTCATAACAAGTCCTAGGTTGAGCCTAGGAGGTCAGGTGACCCAACTAGCTAGTTGAGACTCACTTGGGCTGCAAATAGTAAAATCTTAAAACCCTGATTTTTGGTAACCTAGTGGGTTCAATCTGACTCCAAGGCATTCCTAGACCTAATATGAGATCAATGTGTCACGAAGGACCCATTGGGTGCAAACCTAGTGGCTAAGTTGACCCAAGTCAACTTAAGCCCTAGTTATGCCAAATTAACCCTGCATTGGGTCAACTCACCCTCATTATGCCAAGTCTACCCTACCTAACCATACCTAGGCCTTAGGGGAGGTCAATGGGTCCCTAGGGGTCTATTGATGTTGACTCTGAAGGTCAAATTGACCAAGTCAACCCTAAATCCAAATCAAGTCAAACCTAGCTCAATTGGGTTAACTCAATCTCGAGCCCCCTCATGTAGACTCATGGAGTTTTATTAGGAGTTATTATGGCTGCCTATAGCCTAAACCCTAGGCTAGCCAACATGTTTACTAGGAGAGAGAAAGAAGTGAGAAATAGGCTAAATATAGGAGAGAGAAAGTGAGAATAAGGGGTATTTTCATGGTAGAATAATGAGCCCCCCTCTCATATGGCATTTAAGGTTTTAATATTAATTTTATGGGCTGATTTTAGGCTTCTAGGGGAAGAAAATTCGTGAGGGTGACTAGGAGAGAGAAAAAAATGAGTATTTGGTTATATAGAGGAGAGAGAAAAGGTGGTGGAGAGGTGAAGGGGTGTTTTGAAGAGGGAGGAGGCATGAATTCGGCCAAGGAGGGGCCCACAGCCACCTAATGGCTGGCACCTCTTCCCCCCAACCCTTTCCCGGCCACCAAGAGGTGGTTTCACCCCTCCTCACCTCTAACCCACCCCCCCACCATGAAGGGGTGTTTTGCCTCTTGGATGAAACCGTCCCCTCTTCCCCTCTCCCCCTTATATACTCACTTAGGAGAGAGGGGAGACCATTTTCGAAATCAGAGAAGGAGGAGAGAACCCTTGCCGGAGCCACCAAGGAGAGGAAACGCCGCCACCGCCGCCGCCATGCATTCCCGCCGGTCTATTCACATCCAAGCCCGAACTTAGGTCCTCCCTCACTCCCTTTTTCTCATGCATAGATCTTAGACATGTTAGGAGTAAGCCCGGGCTCAAACGAGCCGGTCGAGTGGAGTGCAAACCTAGAAAAACACCATTTTTAATGGAGTCTTGGTGGGCTTGGGTAGGGCGGCGCCGCCACCTCCGGCCGCCCTAGCCGCCGGCAAGGTTAGCCCCCACCACCGGGAACATGTAGGAGTTGTTTCCCGGTGGTGGCGCCGCCCCTAGTGGCCGGGAAAAGACCCGTAAGATTCACTTCTCACGGTTCTAGTTCATGCCATTTGGAGAAGACGAAGTACAGCTGCCCTCGGATTGCTTTAAGATGCGTGCGAGACTTAAATACACGAATTACAGCTTTTATTAATTCTTTTTCTGTATTTTAATAAAACAGTTTCACTGTAAATAAAATTTAGGCCCCTTATGGACACCTACTAAAAAAGGTCATAACATGAAAGTTGTAGGTATTTTAAATACCTACAATTTGATATGCAGGGGGTCAAAAATTGGATGAGGGGACTGCCCTGTATAGCCTTTTTAGTAAGGGTATGTCCTACAGCTAGGGCAAATTTATTCTAAAAATTATTTAGGCCCTTTAGGGGCATGTTCATCAAAAATGATCAACATAAATGTTGTAGGCATTTTTATTATATACAGTTTGATATGTAATGGAAAATTTTAGGACAAGTCTACTGACTTATAGGGCCATTTTTCTAGGGTAGGTCCTATACGTAGGGCATATTTTCAAATAATTCCCCACACCTAACCCTTGGTCCAAATTCCCTGAATTTTGGACAGGGGCTTATTATTACCTAGATCCAGCCCCTGTAAAAATTGGAGACCATTTGGAATAGTGTAGCTTAGGGTTTTTCCCTTACCATAGAAAAGCTAGGGCAAGATAATTAAAGGGTCAAATGACCTCCATACCCTCCCAAATTTTGGTGAGGTGTCCCTGGTATAGGTATCTAGGTCTGGTTCAAATTTCAACTCATTTGGTTGAGTTTTGAATAGGAATTCACTAAACCCTAGTTTGGACATAGGGAAGGGAAATTTAGGGAAAATGTACTTTTGACACTTGAGAGATCATCTCAACTCAACAGAGGTTGAGATTTTGACCATTGGTTTGAAATGATCCTAAGAACCCCTTGGGGAAAATGGGGTGGATTAGGGTGAGTTTACCCTAGGGCCCAAGTTCAAACCCTAAATGAGGACTTTGGGGGCTTGTGAAGGTCATAGGGGCAAATTCCCTTGTATGGTCTTGAGATTTGGTGGAGAGGTTGTTAATGGGTATTTAACCCTCTGGTTGAAATATTAGAGAATGTAGAGGTAGGTAGGTACCTCAAAACCTAAACCCTATTTTTAGGGTAGAAGAGCTTTTAGGTCAAAACAGTAACTTAAATTCATTTAAAAGCTATGAAACTTGGGTAGAGTGTCTCTAGGGTAGTTAGGACCCTTGGATGATTTTACTAGAATATTTGGATAATTATTTCTAGTACTTCACTTATGAATGTGGGTATAGCCCTATTTTGATATTTTATTTATTAAATATTTTTAAGTCAAATAAGACCCCATGAAACTCTGGAATTAGATGTTGTTGGCCAGCAAGAATGCTCCTGAATTTTTAGTTTAATTTTATGTTGAAGAAATCTAGTAGTTCTTTCACAAGTGTTATAAAAGGGCTTTTTGGTTTTAAAATATATTATGGCTTAAATACTTTCTGGAAAATTATGAAATTTGGTAAATAGGGTCCTTAAACCAATATTTACTAGTGGCAATTTATTCAAGATTTTTGGAGTTATGATTATGGTACTTGATTCACAAGCATGTTAGATTAAGAATTTAGTGAATGATTTATTATAAATTAATTTCCAGTAGAAAAATTATGAAACTTATCTAGTGCTGTTTTCATGGTGTTATTAGTACCCTATAATTGATTCAAATTATTTGAATGAAGATTTGATGTAGTTTATTCATTAGTCATGAAAGAAATGAATTATTGATAAAACATGATTAGGCCTCTTAGACCTTAGAGAAAAAATGTCAAACCTTGGATATATCCTTTTTAGATATAACAAAATTTATTCTGAATTTATTATGATTTTTACATAGCTAAAAAGTCTACCTCATGTTCAAATTGGTAGACCTTGGATTTGTAGGAAAATTAATTAATTATTAGATTAATTGAGAAAATGGTTATAATCTGGAATTGATTCATTTATGACATGATAGGACCCCAGTAAATAACTTAGGTCATTCGGATGAAGACACAAAGGACATCCTATCAAGGTCATCATATAGTGTAGGCTGGTCTGCATGTAGTGTTTCGGTAAAAGATCGCATTTGGAGCCGACTTAGGGCAATGTTGGAGTTTCTCAATGAGCTGATTGTGATGGATTTAGATAGGTTGCCATGGAAGGTTCTAAGGAGTGACTAGAAGTGAGTGGTTGTGGTAGAAGGTGCGTGGGACCGACGAAAGATCGTCGTCCCCATAGGAGTGAAGAGTCAAATTCACCCTAGGTTTAGTTTGATGCAATTTTAAAAGGGAACGGGTAAGGGAAAAACAACCAACAACAATAAGTGTCATGCAAAAGGGAACTTCGGGCCGTAATGCCGCCGTCTTGGTTCCTAGTGTTATTGAGAACCCTTTACGAGGCATAATCCGGAGGCAGTCCCGGGCTAACGTAAATCTTAAATAAATCAAAAGAGTAATTAATTGAAATAGGTTTACACTTCACACACTAGTTAGATAGACATTTGGAAAAGGTTAAGTCGTCCCGAGGTGTTCAAAGGGGCGCCATCCCGCGGTGCTCAAAGGGATGAGGTTTGGAATTGAGCCGGACGGTTTAGTCCGAGGAGCTTAGTCTCGGTTTGTGTTTGAGACGGACGGTTTGGTCCGGGAGCTTTACTCTTGACTTCTTATATTAAAGGTTGCATGTGCATAAATAGGAAACTTTAAGGTGGTGGGTCTTCGATATTGGGGAGTTCGTCACACCGACACCAATAGCGTTGACTCAGCAAGGTGGCTAGCACCTCGCCAAACCTAAGTCCGGCGGTCCAGTCGGCAAGAGTACGCAGGAGTCCGCCTTGTGCACCAGGCGTTGAGGGCGTACGATAGGTCAGACCGGTAGTGCAAATACTGGTTTTGAGGTGGGCGAGGCCCAACCCACCGCTTCCGTCTACCACTACGGAGGTATCCTGGGAGGTAACGACTCTGAAAGGGGGAACTAAAGGTTTGTGTACACAAAGTCGGGTGTGTGAGTTGCACTGCATGTACATCATTAACCCACCATATAGTTGCATACATAATCATTCATAAGAACCTTGACACCTAATGTATAAGTGGTATGGGACGCTTATACATTAGGACCTACAAAACGACCCCTTGGTCTATAAGCTTGTGTGGGCAAGTTTTATAGATTAAGGTCAATTTTAAATATTTATATAATGCTTGTGATAACCGACACCCCAACGTATAAGTGGAATGAGACATTTATACGATGGGAGCCTTGTAGAAGATCCCTTGGCTTATGTGTACTCATATAAGTGGAGGTTTAATTTCTTACTTACTTACCTTTCTGTTTTACCTATTACAACACTTATATTGCTCCCCTGTCATAATTTGCTAGTTAGTCCCACCGTCATCTGCTTTTGACTACTCTCCACTTTCATGTCCTCCCCTTTCTTCCTCTCCGCTCGGTGCCTTAGGGCATGGGAGAAGGGGTGGGGGATGATAGGACTTAGTCTTATAGACTAATGGTTTTCGGACCACATCATTTTAGGGAATCGTGGAGCCCAGCTTGGAGGAGCAGCCCAGGAGGCCGGTGCGCTTGGAGACAGGGCAGTCTAGCTCAGGAGTTCAGACAGCCGGGACCATGAGTTCCGTTCCTTAGTAGCAGTTTGTTTTTCAGCTTCCGTTTGAGTGGCCATGTAGTGAGGTGTTGTTGTACTGGGCTTAAGCCCTCTTCCGTTCAGTACTCTGTTTTTACTCTGATGTTATACTGTGGACACTCCCTTCGTGGAGTTTATATATATGTGATTTATTATTATGGACTGCATTTCTCTTTCTTTACTACATGCTACTTGATTATGATCGAAAAGGCCGACAGAATCGGCGCGTTGTAGTGACGACCTTCCCGCGTGCGAAGGTGTCACCGCAAAGCGGCGGTTCTGGGCATAAGACCCCGAGGTATGAATCGAGTTTTCAAAAAAAAGGGGGTCTTACAAACTGGTATTAGAGCGAACCCCGATCGATCAAATAGCAGTCCACAAAAACCCTAGGTCACCCCCGTTCGAGTTTAGTTTGCGGACAAACTAAGCAGCGGAAGCAGTGGTGGGCCCATATGGGTATCACATAATATATGTCCATTTTAGATTGAGTTAACGTTTTCTGACGATGAAGTTTTGTTGTGCAGCCTCCAACACTGCCTACATTACAGGGTGGGGCCCAACAGACCCCGGATACTGCACCGATTCCACCAGTTCCCGCTCAATTCCTACAAACTGACATGGGGCAGACTTTGACTGCCATCTTGGATACTTTCAGGGCCCATCAGGCCCCGGCTCCACAGCAGATACCAGGAGCCAACTGGCTCAGCATCTTCCGAGGACTTTCTCCTCCGTCCTTCTTGGGGACGGAGTCAGCAGTGCGGACAGAAGAGTGGCTGGACATCATGGAGGAAATGCTGACAGGGATACGGAGCCCGTGGGAGGAAAGAGTACCTTTGGTTGTGTCCTGCTTGGAGTCTCACGCCAAGCGGTGGTGGAAGACAGTTCTGGATACTACTTTTGCTGGGAGACTGGCTGCCGAGGTTTCATGGGATGAGTTCAGGCCTATGTTGTTGGAGCATTTTGTTCCACAGTCGGCCCGAGATGAGTTGGAGGACCGCTTCTTGCAGTTGAAGCAAGGTACCAGGACGGTGGTGGAATACCATCGAGAGTTCAACCATCTGGCTCATTTTGCAGACTCTTACCAGCTAGATGAGGCAGCGTACACGAAGAGGTTTTTCAAAGGTCTGCGGGAAGATATGAGGGATGCCCTTCTATTTGTGTCGGACGGGCCTATCTCCCGTATTGTGGAGATGACAAAGAGGTTAGAGGCAGATTGGCACACCACCAGAGGCCGGAAGCGGCTAACGGAGGATCAGAGTCGGGGAGCCCGGAGCGATCAGCATCGAGTCCATGCAGCAGATGGCAGGAGGACAGAGGTTCAGCCTCGATAGGAGGTGAGGCAGGAGCCGAGGGAGCAGGTGACACTGGCCCCTCAACCTATTCAGGTGCGGGAACTGCCGAGACCTCAGATGCGAGACGTGTAGAGACCGGGAGGTGGGGCTTACACTCCGCTGGAATGCTTCTACTGTCACCAGTTGGGGCATATCAAGAAGAACTGTCCTATGAGGGGAGCACCCCCTCCAGCACCGCAGATTGCCCCACCGGCTCAGCACTATGGAGGCCGAGGACGCGGCCAAGGTCGTGGATATCAGGGCGGAGATCGCCGACAGGAGAGGGAACAGGTATATGCATTAGATCTGACCCAACCTCGACATCCTGAGGAGGTAATCACAGGTACGTCAAAAGTTTGTATATTTCTTTTGTTTAATAGTTAGACTCTAAACTAAGAAATTACAAACTGGGAAATAAAACTTTAACTAAACTTCAAAAATTTTGTTACCCTAGGCATTGTCCTCATCAGCAACAAGCCCGCATATACTTTGTTCGATACGGGTGCGTCACGCTCATTTGTATCAGAGGCCTTCATTGCTGGCTTGGCAGGGGTGGAGAGATTCATCGGCTTGGCACTAAGGGTACGACTAGCTGACGGGTCCGAGCTACACACCACTGCACATTGCAACATGGAGGCACAAATTGGCGGGAAAGCATTCGAGGCACCAGCCGCAATCCTGAGGATGCCTTCATATGATTTGATTTTGGGCATGTCATGGTTATATTGGAACCATGCCCTAATTGACTGCGTGGCCAAGAAGATTATTCTGAGGCATGGAGATTCTTCCGTCGTAATAGAAGGTATAAGACATGCCTCCTTTTCATTTTTGTCATCTATTCAGGCCGTTAAGGCCCATATACAGGGCGACGAGATTTACCAGGTTTTATTCGAGATGGCAGAGGCCAATGTTCTTGTAGCGGAGATTCCTGTTGTGCGAGATTTCGAGGATTTTTTTCCCGAGAAGTTACCGGGGCTACCCCCGCACAGAGAGCAGGACTTTCAGATTTTACTGGTGCCAGGGGCTAAGCCAGCATCTAGAGCCCCCTACCAGATGGCCCCAAAGGAGCTGGTGGAATTCCGGAGCCAATTACAGGAGCTGGTGGAAGCCGGTTATGTCCGGCCAAGTTCCTCGCCATGGGGAGCCCCTGTATTGTTCGTCAAGAAGAAGGATGGGACACTTAGACTGTGCATAGATTACCGGGCCTTGAATCGACTGGCGGTCCGAAATACTTATCCGTTGTCAAGGATAGACGAGCTATTCGACCAGCTGGAGGGAGCTCACTTCTTCTCGAAGCTGGATTTGAGATCGGGCTACTACCAGTTACGGATCCGAGAAGAGGACATCCCGAAGACTGCTTTTAGTAGCAGATATGGTCTATACGAGTTTACTGTGATGCCCTTTGGGCTCACGAATGTGCCATCAGCATTCATGACTCTCATGAACCAGGTTTTCGAGTCTTACTTGGATGTGTTTGTCATCGTTTTTATTGATGACATTCTCATTTACTCTCGGACGGAAGAGGAGCACTCAAGGCTTTTGGAATTGACACTATAGAGATTGCGAGAGCATCAGTTGTACGCAAAATTTAGCAAGTGCCAGTTTTGGTTGAAGGAGGTGGCCTTTTTGGGTCATGTTATCAGTGGAGCTGGGTTGGCAGTGGATCCAGCGAAAGTTCAAGCAGTCCGAGATTGGCCACGATTGAAGACAGCTACAGATGTTCGGAGCTTCTTAGGACTTGCCGGTTACTACCGGAAGTTCGTAGAAGGATTTTCTAGTCTTGCGCTCCCTCTCACATCTTTGACGAGGAAGGAGACACCTTTTGTGTGGACCCCAAAATGCGAGGCAGCTTTTCAAGAGTTGAAGGAGAGACTTACCTCAGCTCCTATACTGACTCTCCCTTCGGGGAAAGAAGGATTCCAGGTGTATACAGATGCCTCCTACAGGGCTTGGGGGCTATTCTGATGCAGAATGGGCATGTTATTGCTTACGCTTCACGCCAGCTAAAGAAGCATGAACAAAACTACCCAGTGCACGATCTGGAGTTGGGTGCGGTTATTTTTGCGCTGAAGGTCTGGCGCCATTATCTCTATGGAGTTCACTGCGGCATATTTTCAGATCATAAAAATCTGAAGTATGTGGATACACAGAAGGAGCTGAACATTAGACAACGGAGATGGGTGGAGTTCCTGGAAGACTATCAGTATGAGATGCACTACCATCCGGGTAAGGCAAATGTGGTAGCCGATGCCTTGAGCCGGAGAGCTACTACTTCAGGAGCAGGGCACCAGGTCATGTCTTTAGAGATATTGCGGAGCTTTGAAGATATGCACATCACCTTGGTATCGTCCGAAGACACCGATCTGTACGAGGAGTATTTAGCTGCGACGAGCGCCACCGACACTATTCATGACAGAGTTAGAGATCGGCAGAGGCAGGATGCCAAATTGGAGCCGATTTTCAGGGCCATAGAGGCAGGCTCAGCTGGGGACTATTCGATGAGAGGTGATCTGTTATGCTTCAAGGGTCGGACTTACATACCGGATGGAGGGCAGATTCGGGAGGACATTATGACAGAGGCTCATCATAGCCGATACTCTATACATCCCGGGATTACGAAGATGACGACGAATTTGAAGAAGACACTCTACTGGCCGGGCATGAAGAAGGACATCACTTATTTCGTGACCCACTGCGAGGCGTGCCAGTTAGTGAAGGCAGAGTGCAGACACCCCGCTAGACTGCTGCAGCCACTCCCAATGCCGGAGTGGAAGTTTGATGATATCGCGATGGACTTCATCCATGGCCTCCCTCGTTCACGCACGAGAAACGATTCTATCTGGGTAATCGTTGACCGGCTGACGAAGGTAGCTAGGTTCATCCCGATCAGGAAGGATGACTCGATTGGAGTTTTGGTTCGGAAGTTCGTGGAGCAGTTTATTCGTTACCATGGAGTGCCCAGGACGATTGTATCTGATCGAGATGGTCGGTTCACATCCAGAGAGTGGAGATCAGTGCAATCTTACCTTGGCACACGACTGGCCTTCAGTACGGCCTTCCATCCCCAGACTGACGGGCAGACGGAGCGTACCAACAGGATGCTAGAAGACTTACTTAGGCTATGTATTGTGGATCACGGAGAGCCCTGGGAGCGGATGCTACCCCTAGTGGAGTTTTCTTACAATAACAGCCATCAGTCCAGTATACGGATGGCTCCGTACGAGGCCTTGTATGGGAGGAGATGCCAGACTCCCTTGTCTTGGATACATGATGCGGATCCGAAGATGCTAGATTCGGAGTTTGTTGAAGACACCAAGGCTTAGGTGTGACTGATTCGAGAGAGGATGCTAGAGGCACAAAGCAGACAGGCAAAGTATTATGACGCTCGGCATCGTTTGGTAGAGTTTCAGGTTGGGGACCGGGTATTCTTGAAGATCCAGCCGATACACGGGGTTTCACGAGTACGTGGTCGGCGGAAGAAGCTCAGTCCGAGATACATGGGGCCTTTCAGGATCCTGGAGCGGATCGGTCCATTAGCTTACAGACTGGAGCTATCGCAGGAGCTGTCCGGCCTACACGACGTGTTCCACGTATCTTCACTCAGGAGGGCTCTACTACACCCGGAGCTACAGATTACCACCACTGATGGGCCGGTAGCTACAGATCGGTCCGTACAGGTGGAGCCGATACGGATTGACGACCAGGGGATACGGGTCTTGCGCCGCAAGAAGATCCCGCTAGTCAAAGTCTTGTGGAGGAATCATGGGCAAGAGGAGCATACTTGGGAACCCGAGGACTTGATGCGAGAGAAGTACCCAGAGTTGTTTAGCCAGGTAATATCTTCTAACTTCTCAAGATGCTTGTAATTATTTTTTCCCTACTTGTTTTACACCGGAGTATCACCTGAGATTAGAGGCTAATCCTTTGTTTATTGGGACTAGCCATTGTTTATTAACCTTGGTTAAGCAATTCAACCCTCGTGGGATGTTACAAGCTTAAGATAACCCGGTAGAAAAGCTCCCATAGACTTAACCTTAATTTTGGGGATGAAATTTTTGTTTTGTTTATTGGGATTTGTAACATCCCATTTTCAAATTAGACCCCCCTTAGAAGTGACTTGAACATGCTTAGGTCATAACAAGTCCTAGGTTGAGCCTAGCAGATCAGGTGACCCAACTAACTAGTTGAGACTCACTTGGGCTGCAAATAGTAAAATCTTAAAACCCTGATTTTTGGTAACCTAGTGGGTTCAATCTGACTCCAAGGCATTCCTAGACCTAATATGAGATCAATGGGTCACCAAGGACCCATTGGGTGCAAACCTAGTGGCTAAGTTGACCCAAGTCAACTTAAGCCCTAGTTATGCCAAATTAACCCTGCCTTGGGTCAACTCACCCTCATTATGCCAAGTCTACCCTACCTAACCATACCTAGGCCTTAGGGGAGATCAATGGGTCCCTAGGGGTCTATTGATGTTGACTCTGAAGGTCAAATTGACCAAGTCAACCCTAAACCCAAATCAAGTCAAACCTAGCTCAATTGGGTTAACTCAAGCTCGAGCCCCCTCATGTAGACTCATGGGGTTTTATTAGGAGTTATTATGGCTGCCTATAGCCTAAACCCTAGGCTAGCCAACATGTTGACTAGGAGAGAGAAAGAAGTGAGAAATAGGCTAAATATAGGAGAGAGAAAGTGAGAATAAGGGGTATTTTCATGGTAGAATGGTGAGCCCCCCTCTCATATGACATTTAAGGTTTTAATATTAATTTTATGGGCTGATTTTAGGCTTCTAGGGGAAGAAAATTCGTGAGGGTGACTAGGAGAGAGAAAAAATAAGTATTTGGTTATATAGAGGAGAGAGAAAAGGTGGTGGAGAGGTGAAGGGGTGTTTTGAAGAGGGAGGCATGAATTCGGCCAAGGAGGGGCCCACAGCCACCTAATGGCTGGCACCTCTTCCCCCCAACCCTTTCCCGGCCACCAAGAGGTGGTTTCACCCCTCCTCACCTCTAACCCACCCCCCACCATGAAGGGGTGTTTTGCCTCTTGGATGAAACCGCCTCCTCTTCCCCTCTCCCCCTTATATACTCACTTAGGAGAGAGGGGAGACCATTTTTGAAATCAGAGAAGGAGGAGAGAACCCTTGTCGGAGCCACCAAGGAGAGAAAACACCGCCACCGCCGCCACCATGCATTCCTGCCGGTCTATTCGCATCCAAGCCCGAACTCAGGTCCTCCCTCACTCCCTTTTTCTCATGCATAGATCTTAGACATGTTAGGAGTAAGCCCGGGATCAAACGAGCCAGTCGAGTGGAGTGCAAACCTAGAAAAACACCATTTTTAATGGAGTTTTGGTGGGCTCGGGTAGGGCGGCGCCGCCACCTCCGGCCGCCCTAGCCGTCGGCAAGGTTAGCCCCCACCACCGGGAACATGTAGGAGTTGTTTCCCGGGGGTGGCGCCGCCCCTGGTGGCCGGGAAAAGACCCGTAAGATTCACTTCTCACGGTTCTGGTTCAGGCCATTTGGAGAAGACGAAGTACAGCTGCCCTTGGATTGCTTTAAGATGCGTGCGAGACTTAAATACACGAATTACAGCTTTTATTAATTCTTTTTCTGTATTTTAATAAAACAGTTTCACTGTAAATTAAATTTAGGCCCCTTATGGACACCTATTGAAAAAGGTCATAACATGAAAGTTGTAGGTATTTTAAATACCTACAATTTAATATGCAGTGGTGAAATATTGGATGAGGGGACTGCCCTGTAGAGCCTTTTTAGTAAGGGTATGTCCTATAACTAGGGCAAATTTCTTCTATAAATTATTTAGGCCCTTTAGGGGCATGTTCATCAAAAATGATCAACATAAATGTTGTAGGCATTTTTATTATCTACAGTTTGATGTAATGGAAAATTTTAGGACAAGTCTACTGACTTATAGGGCCATTTTTCTAGGGTAGGTCCTATACGTAGGGCATATTTTCAAATAATTCCCCACACCTAACCCTTGGTCCAAATTCCCTGAATTTTGGACAGGGACTTATTATTACCTAGATCCATCCCCTGTAAAAATTGGAGACCATTTGGGATAGTGTAGCTTAGGGTGTTTCCCTAACCCTAGAAAAGCTAGGGCAAGATAATTAAAGGGTCAAATGACCTCCATACCCTCCCAAATTTTGGTGAGGTGTCCCTGGTATAGGTATCTAGGTCTAGTTCAAATTTCAACTCATTTGGTTGAGTTTTGAATAGGAATTCACTAAACCCTAGTTTGGACCTAGGGAAGGGAAATTTAGGAAAAATATACTTTTGACACTTGAGAGATCATCTCACCTCAAAAGAGGTTGAAATTTTGACCATTGGTTTGAAATGATCCTAAGAACCCCTTGGGGAAAATGGGGTGGATTAGGGTGAGTTTACCCTAGGGCCCAGATTCAAACCCTAAATGAGGACTTTGGGGGCTTGTGAAGGTCATAGGGGCAAATGCCCTTGTATGGTCTTGAGATTTGGTGGAGAGGGTATTAATGGGTATTTAACCCTCTGGTTGAAATATTAGAGAATGTAGAGGTAGGTAGGTACCTCAAAACCTAAACCCTAGTTTTAGGGTAGAAGGGCTTTTAGGTCAAAACAGTAACTTAAATTCATTTAAAAGCTATGAAACTTGGGTAGAGTGTTTTTAGGGTAGTTAGGACCCTTGGATGATTTTACTAGAATATTTGGATAATTATTTCTAGTACTTCACTTATGAATGTGGGTATAGCCCTATTTTGATATTTTATTTATTAAATATTTTTAATTCCAATAAGACCCCATAAACTCTGGAATTGAATGTTGTTGGCCAGCAAGAATCCTCCTGAATTTTTAGTTTAATTTTATGTTGAAGAAATCTAGTAGTTCTTTCACAAGTGTTATAAAAGGGCTTTTTGGTTTTAAAATATATTATGGCTTAAATACTTTCTGGAAAATTATGAAATTTGGTAAATAGGGTCCTTAAACCAATATTTACTAGTGGCAATTTATTCAAGATTTTTGGAGTTATGATTATGGTACTTGATTCACAAGCATGTTAGATTAAGAATTTAGTGAATGATTTATTATAAATTAATTTCCAGTAGAAAAATTATGAAACTTATCTAGTATTTTTTTCATAGTGTTATTAGTACCCTGTAATTGATTCAAATTATTTGAATGAAAATTTGATGTAGTTTATTCATTAGTCATGAAAGAAATGAATTATTGATAAAACATGATTAGGCTCCTTAGACCTTAGAGAAAAAATGTCAAACCTTGGATATATCCTTTTTAGATATAACAGAATTTATTCTGAATTTATTATGATTTTTACATAGCTAAAAAGTCTACCTCATGTTCAAATTGGTAGACCTTGGATTTGTAGGAAAATTAATTAATTATTAGATTAATTGAGAAAACGGTTATAATCTGGAATTGATTCATTTATTATATGATAGGACCCCAGTAAATAACTTAGGTCATTCGAATGAAGACACAAAGGACATCCTATCAAGATCATCATATAGTGTAGGCTGGTCTGCATGTAGTGTTTCCGTAAAAGATCGCATTTGGAGCCGACTTAGGGCAATGTTGGAGTTTCTCAATGAGCTGATTGGGATGGATTTAGATAGGTTGTCATGGAAGGTTCTAAGGAGTGACTAGAAGTGAGTGGTTGTGATAGAAGGTGCGTGGGACCGACGAAAGATCGTCGTCCCCATAGGAGTGAAGAGTCAAATTCACCCTAGGTTTAGTTTGATGCAATTTTAAAAGGGAACGGGTAAGGGAAAAACAACCAACAACAATAAGTGTCATGCGAAAGGGAACTTCGGGCCGTAATGCCGTCGTCTTGGTTCCTAGTGTTATTGAGAACCCTTTACGGGGCATAATCCGGAGGCAGTCCCGGGCTAACGTAAATCTTAAATAAATCAAAAGAGTAATTAATTGAAATAGGTTTACACTTCACACACTAGTTAGATAGATATTTGGAAAAGGTTAAGTCGTCCCGAGGTGTTCAAAGGGGCGCCATCCCGCGGTGCTCAAAGGGATGAGGTTTGGAATTGAGCCGGACGGTTTAGTCCGAGGAGCTTAGTCTCGGTTTGTGTTTGAGATGGACGGTTCGGTCCGGGAGCTTTACTCTTGACTTCTTATATTAAAGGTTGCATGTGCATAAATAGGAAACTTTAAGGTGGTGGGTCTTTGATATTGGGGAGTTCGTTGCACCGACACCAATAGCGTTGACTCGGCAAGGTGGCTAGCACCTCGCCAAACCTAAGTCCGGCGGTCCAGTCGGCAAGAGTACGCAGGAGTCCGCCTTGTGCACCAGGCGTTGATGGCGTACGATAGGTCAGACCGGTAGTGCAAATACTGATTTTGAGGTGGGCGAGGCCCAACCCACCGCTTCCGTCTGCCACTACGGAGGTATCCTGGGAGGTAACGGCTCTGAAAGGGGGAACTAAAGGTTTGTGTACACAAAGTCGGGTGTGTGAGTTGCACTGCATGTACATCATTAACCCACCATATAGTTGCATACATAATCATTCATAAGAACCTTGACACCTAATGTATAAGTGGTATGGGACGCTTATACATTAGGACCTACAAAACGACCCCTTGGTCTATAAGCTTGTGTGGGCAAGTTTTATAGATTAAGGTCAATTTTAAATATTTATATAATGCTTGTGATAACCGACACCCCAACGTATAAGTGGAATGAGACATTTATACGATGGGAGCCTTGTAGAAGATCCCTTGGCTTATGTGTACTCACATAAGTGGAGGTTTAATTTCTTACTTACTTACCTTTCTGTATTACCTATTACAACACTTATATTGCTCCCCTGTCATAATTTGCTAGTTAGTCCCACCGTCATCTGCTTTTGACTACTCTCCACTTTCATGTCCTCCCCTTTCTTCCTCTCCGCTCGGTGCCTTAGGGCATGGGGGAAGGGGTGGGGGATGATAGGACTTAGTCTTATAGACTAATGGTTTTCGGACCACATCATTTTAGGGAATCGTGGAGCCCAGCTTGGAGGAGCAGCCCAGGAGGCCGGTGCGCTTGGAGACAGGGCAGTCTAGCTCAGGAGTTCAGACAGCCGGGACCGTGAGTTCCGTTCCTTAGTAGCAGTTTGTTTTTCAGCTTCCGTTTGAGTGGCCATGTAGTGAGGTGTTGTTGTACTGGGCTTAAGCCCTCTTCCGTTCAGTACTCTGTTTTTACTCTGATGTTATACTGTGGACACTCCCTTCGTGGAGTTTATATATATGTGATTTATTATTGTGAACTGCATTTCTCTTTCTTTACTACATGCTACTTGATTGTGATCAAAAAGGCCGATAGAATCGGTGCGTTGTAGTGACGACCTTCCCGCGTGCGAAGGTGTCACCACAAAGCGGCGGTTCTGGGCATAAGACCCCGAGGTATGAATCGAGTTTTCAAAAAATAAAGGGGGTCTTACACGGGCTAATGGCCTTATTCTAATCCAAAGCACATATGTTATGACTATAGTAAGCAAAAAGAAGCAATTAAATTAGATATTGTTCTTCTTCTTTGCATTCTCACCTTGGCTCTGTTGGGATTTTGATCCCCTGGCTGAGCACTTATTTTGGTTGAGCTTATTGCACATAGAGCAAGAAAACTTACAAGCCAACAAGGTAAAAAAAGTACAAATGAAGTGTAACATCCCAATGTTACTTCTAGACCCCTTAACTTAGATTGGGTTAGGCATGGGGTGGGTGTTAGGGTAATGAGCTAGGTTTGACCCTAGATAGTGGGTTGTGGCCATGTGGGGCCCACTATGGGGCCAAAGTCAAACTAGGTCAAACTAGCCTAAACAGGAACCCTAGCCACACCATGACCCCCCCCATGATGCCCTAACCCTAAATACAATCTAAGTAGACCCCAAGGTAGGTCAGGGGGTCAACCAGTTGACCATGATGGGTTAAGTCAACACCTTTGACCTAAATAGTGAAAATGGTGCCCTAGCCCAATTCACTGGGTTGGGTCCACCCAAATCAACCCAAATTCATCATGTGGGCCTAAAGTGACCCTATAAACCCTAGGGGAGAGAAAAATAGGGCCTCTCAATAGTACTTTTGGGAGAACATCTAGGAGAGAGAAAAGAAGAGAATAGGAGAGAGAAAGTGCCTAGGAATTTTTTTGGGCCACTTGGGCTCATCCCACCAACCCATGATGGGTTGGCTGACCATGCATGGGTATTAGGAGGTGTGGGACCCCCCACCATGCTGCCTTGGGCCAAGCCCAAACCCAACCCAAGCCCAACATAGCCTAAACAACTTGGTGGAGTCAACCCTCCCTATTCACTCACCCAACCCGGCCCAACACTTGGCAACCCGACCCACTAGACTCTAATCAGCCTTCATGGCCAGTGGGACCCACTCACCAGCCACCTAGCCGGCCAAACCCACTAACCCGACCCCCCCTCCTTGGTGAATCCGCCCCTACCTAGGTGAAGTCGCCCACTCTCTTAACTCAGCCCCAAACCCTTCCCCCTCTCTCATTCCATTCATCCCTACCCCAGAGAGAGAGAGAGAGGAAGGAAGCCATGGAAGGCCGTGGAGCTCGCCGGAATGTGCATGCTAGGGGAAGCCGCCGCCACCCTCAACCACAACCACCAAGGGTCCGTATCCCCTCCCCTCTTACTGTGCTAGTATCCTAGATCATCTAGGTTAGAGGTCGAGCTCAAACGAGCTCGACATAGGAATCAAAAAGCTTGGAAAAAGCTTTAAAAATGGCGGCCTGGAGGTTTTTCGGGTTGGTTGCGCCGCCGCCGTCCGCCGCTCTCCGCCGTCCAGTCGCCGGCCAGATCAAGCTCCGGCCACCGTGAGGCCGGGGAAGCAATTGGCCGGAGGCCTCGCCGCCGGTGATGGCCGGAAACGGCCATGCAAGTTCCATGGGCTCGGCTGCCCCTGCATGCATTGCATGGGGAAGAAGTACAGCAGCCGTTGGATTAGGCTTTAAGATCTGTGCAAACAGAATTTTATTATTTCTGTATTTTCTATAGTATGCATAGTGTAATAAATGTCACACTTTAACAACAAACATGCATGTTAATTTTGAGGCACTTAGAGGCCCCACCATTGGATGAAACCTGAATGAAAAAGTTAGGTAGATGGGTTAACTTTGAAATGCCACAGAAATCATGACTTTTGGACCAGTAGGTTGCCCTGTAGGGCTGTTTTGCTAGGACTGCCCCTAAACTAGGGCAGAAACCAAATTTGATACCCAAGACAAACCAAGCATCACCATGACCTGAAATTTTGGTCATGGGTGTATTTAGGGCATGCATATGCCCTGCCAAAAATTTGGAATTTTTGGAAGAACTTTTTCTATAGTTTTTATCAAAATATCAAAAATTAAATTAAGGGCATAATTGTAATTTTAGGCACCCAAATGACCCCAAATTTTGGTGGTATGTCCTTGGGGACATTATTGGTGTCTGGTAGAAATTTCAAGGCAATTGGACCCCTGCATGAAGGGTTATTCCATGTGTTTGTGTAGGCTAATTTAGGCCTTGGTGTGCAATTAGCAATAATTTATATTTTGTGTATTTAACCTAACTGAGGCACCCAAAAACCATGCAATAAATTCAAGTGATACTTTAGGGCATGTTTCACCCCTAGAATTGTTTTTGGGATTTTTGGAATTAAAAATACCACTTAATGGAATTTTTCAAATTATAGGTCCTTTTGTAAAATAAATGGGAAAAATAGGTTTTGGCTATAGAAAACCTTCAGATTCAGCCAAGTCAAAGTATGGTGTTTTAATTGACTTAGGAAAATTTCATATCTCTGTTTGGCAACTGTTAGAGCAAAATTCATGGAAATGACCATTTTACCCTTTTTGTAAATGTTTATGAATTGGTATAAATACTTGTTGGAAAATTGTGAAAATAATCCTAGAGTTGCATAATTGTTATATTAGTCTTGTAGATTTATATCAGAATTTTTGGGTACAATGTTATTTATTAACTAGCATAATGGCATTTTTGGTAAATAATTAGGAATGGATTTTGATAGACCATTACTCTGTAGAAATTAATAAAACTCTGCCATTAGTCATAAAATAGTAATATAAATGCTCAGTAATTTTCCTGGAGTTTTGGTGTATGTATTTCTTGTACTTCATTTGGAAAGTGAGAAATAGGTAGAATTTGTATTAATTATGGGAAAATAGAAATATAAAAAGAGAAATTATGAAATGTTGTAGACAGTAATATTTTATTCATATGCAACTCAGGAAAATTCCCTTAGGTCAGAAGATTTTAATTGATAATACTTCTTGTGTAAAATGACCTAGGGAATAATTTAAAAGATTTATTTAAAGGCCTTAATGACCTAGGAAAATTACGAAAATCAACACACTCATTTTATTAGTCCATACCACCCTAGGATAAATATTTGGAGTCAGTTGGACCAGGAAGTTAGAAGTTCGATCTCAGGGTGGTGTTAGGTCATGGGGTGCGCATAGTAAAGGTAGGCTGGACTATAGGCCGCCAGGGGATGAATCAACAACTGAGTTAGAGTCTAAGTTCGGAAGTATAACCCTGGGTGGCAGGTGCATTATGGAGGCGAGAGTAAAAGTGCAACATTAATCATGCCTAGGTAGAGTTGACGGAAGACCGTCACTCCTTAACCCATACCTTAAGTCACTAGGTCACTCTATGTAACAGGAGAGAGAAAAAGGGATTCTGGGTAGATATCAACTAAAGTAAATATCCTTGAGAAAGGGAGCTTTGGGATTCAGCCCATCGTAGCTCCTAGTGCCCCTGAGAGCCCTTCACCGGGAGTACCTTGGGCAGTCCTGGGACTAACCTTAAGACTCTAAGTATGATAATCTGTAGATAAGAGTAGTCTAATAGGCTAAGTGAACTGGACATGTGCTCACTCGTGCCGGGTTGGAGGGACTTGGAGTCTTTTGACTACTTGCTCACCCGTGCAGAGTTGGAGGAAAGAAATTGGCTTATATACACTCACCCGGCCAGGGTTGGAGGGTTTGTAGCATATACTCACCCGTGGCGGGTTGGAGAGATTTGAGACAGGATAGTCCTTGGAGCTGGAGGCTCAATATATAATACTTGCATGTGCATATACTAGTGGCGGGCCATGCGGTACTGGCCGGTCGTCACACCGACGGCAGTACGGTGGACCAGGCGGGTGCGAGGGTTAGAAGGACCAGTAGGATGTTTATACTGGAGTCTGGAGGACTTTTCCTAATAACGCGCACCCGACCCAACAAGACTGACAGGTAGTCAGCAAAGTGGTACGCAGAGGCTCTAGAGTGCACTTGTAGGTGTACAGAGGCGTACAAGAGAGGTCTAGGCCTGGTAGTGTGTATACCCGCCTAGAAGGCGGAGACGCCCGCTCCGCTGCTGCCGTAGCCACAATGGTAGTACCTGAGAGTGATGCTAGCTCTCGAAAAGTGGGAACTAAAGGTATGTGATCACGGAGTCGTGTGTGTGTGTGTCGCACTGCATGTTCATATCATACCCACCATATAGATGCATAACATTAACCTTCATAACAACTTAAGTCACCTAATGTATAAGTGGTATGAGACGTTTATACATTAGGACCTGCTATACGATCCCTTAGCCTATAAGCCTGAGTGGGCATGTTTATAGGTTAAGGTTATTTTCCTTTATATATATGCTTGTGACTCTGACACCCCATTGTATAAATGGTATGGGACATTCTATACAATGGGAGCCTTGCAAAAGATCCCTTGCTTATGCGTACCCGCATAAGTGGAGGTTACATTTCATTATATTTTGATTATATATACTCTGTTAGTTTCCTGTCACCTGCTTGCCTTTGCCACCCCTTGTTGTCCTCCGCTTCGTCCTCCCGCACGGTGCCTAGGAGTTGCAGGAGGAGGTGCTGAGGATACGACTTAGTCTTTTTGACTAATGGTCGGTGACCTTACTATTTTAGGAGCTCGAGGAGGTGGACCAGCACGTCGAGGAGGCAGGGCTTGAGGGGCAGATACCTGCTACTACTACTGGAGCACGTCTACAGGTGATGAGAGAGTTATGGTTTTTCCGCTGCTGTGTATGAGAGTGAGAGAGAGATATGATGTACTGGGCATAAGCCCTTCTTTCATACATTTTCTGTACTCATTATGGACTGTCTTATGTTTCATTTGATATATATATACTGTGGCTGTGGACTTGCTTCTGCTTTTACTCTGATTTATTATGCAATTATTCTCATATTGGCCGAACAGGTTATGATCGTACTAGCCGGCAGAATCGGCGTCTTGCGGTGACGACTAACTCGTGCGTTAGTGTCACCGTAAGGCGGCGGTTCTGGGCATAAGATCCGGGTTGCCTCGGATTTGAGGAACAGGATCTTACAAACTGGTATCACTTGAAACCACGATCATATGAGAATACAGTCCACCACACTGGAACACCCCGCTCCAGCATTAGTTTGCGGACAAACTATGCAGCGGAAGCAGTGGTGTGCCCATGCGTAAAAAGCCACATAATCAGTCCATCAAACAATGAGTTAGGCCAATTTTGACGTTAAGTTTTCCTTTATGCAGCCTCCGCAGGATACGGTTCCTCCCCCTCCGGCTGCCATTCCGTTCATGCAGACTGAGATGGGGCAAACCCTGACGGCTATCCTGGATGCCTTCAGAGCGCAGCAAGCCCCGGTTCAGCTGCCCAACCCAGGATCGAATTGGTTGAGTGCATTTAAAAGTCTGTCTCCGCCACTGTATCGCGGGACAGAAGATGCCGTGAAGACAGAGGAGTGGTTGGAGACCATCCAGGAGCTGCTAGCTGGCATCAGCTGCCCCGTCAGACAGGCAGTTCCCCTTGCCACCTCGGCACTAGACGCTCATGCAAAGAGGTGGTGGAAGTCGGTGCGGGACTCTACATTCGCCGACCGGGAGCTGATGGACATATCTTGGGAGGAGTTCAGCGACGTCTTCTTGGAGCATTTTGTATCTTCCACAGACCGAGATACCTTGGAGGCGAGGTTTCTGAGCCTCCAGCAGGGGAGCCGATCAGTTATTGAATATCAGAGAGAGTTCTCCCATCTGGCGAGGTTTGCAGGCTTCCATGATTGGGACGACCAGAAATACGCGAAGAGATTCTATCACGGGCTCCGCGACTCCTTGAGGCAGCCCTTACTGTTCATTGCCCACGGTACCATGGCGCAGATCATCGAGATGGCAAAGAAGCTGGAGGCTGACCAGCTGTTGGTGCAAGGCAGGGGGAAGAGATCGTTGGATGGACAGTCGTTTGGGGAGAGCAGCAGATCGTCTCAGAGGGGAAAGACGATTGGATACAGGAGAGGTGGGGGACGTCGTCGTCCCAACTATAGGTAGGATCAGGGGCCTCCTCCACCTTTGGCTCCCCCACCTATGCAGATTCCCGGACCGATGAGACAGGATGATCGAGGTCAGAGGCAGATCACCTGCTTTGGTTGCGGCCAACCTGGGCACATCAGGACGCAGTGCCCGCTTCAGGTCCACCCTCTTCCTCCTCCTCCACCTCCAGTGGCCCCTCCAGTTCACCAAGGCCGAGGACGAGGACGAGGACGGGGACGAGGCCGAGGCCGAGGATATCACGGCCGAGGCCGAGACCGGGAGCAGGTATACGCGCTGGATCTCACGGAACAGAGGGACCCAGAGGAGGTGATTACAGGTACTTAAAATTTTGTAAGATTTATAAATTTTAAATTTTCTCTTTCTAAGAATACCTTAGACATTAATAGTAATACTATTCTTTGAACTCAAACGAACCCAGGCATAGTGATGATTAGCGGCAAGCCCGCTCACACCCTCTTCGACACGGGTGCGTCACACTCCTTCGTATCGGACTCGTTTATTGAAGGATTAGAAGGAGTGGAGAAGTTTTCCGGTTTGGAAAAGAGAGTGCGACTCCCTGATGGTACGGAACTTCGAACCACAGACTGCTGCAATATGGATGTCGAGATAGGAGGCAAAGCGTTCGAAGCCCCGGCAACAGTTCTGAGCCTACCGGATTATGATCTGATCCTAGGCATGAATTGGCTTCATTGGAACTACGCGCAGATAGATTGCCCCTCGAAGAGGATCACACTCAGACACGGGGACTCCCACGTCATCATTGAAGGTATCCGTTCCATTCCCCGACTCTCTTTATCTTCAGTACAGGCCGTTAAGGCCTATGAACATGGAGAAGAGGTATACCTCATTTGTTTCGAGATGGCTGTGGTAGAGAGTTCCATAGCTGATATTCCAGTGGCACGAGATTATGCTGATGTCTTTCCGGAGAAGTTACCTGGGCTACCACCATCGCGGGACTTAGACTTCAGGATCCAGTTGGTGCCAGGGGCAAGACCAGTGTCCCGAGCACCCTACAGAATGGCCCCTAGAGAATTGGCAGAATTCAGGACACAGTTACAGGAACTGGTGGAATCGGGTTTTGTACGACCGAGTTCTTCGCCTTGGGGAGCACCTGTTCTATTTGTGAAGAAGAAGGACGGATCGCTGAGACTATGTATAGATTATAGAGAACTGAACCGATTGACGGTTCGGAATACATATCCATTGCCACGGATAGATGAGCTCTTCGATCAGCTTCAAGGAGCTTGCTGGTTTTCAAAATTGGATTTGCGCTCGGGTTATTATCAGCTCCGCATCAGAGAAGAAGATATACCGAAGACGGCCTTCAGCTCCCGTTATGGCTTATATGAGTTCACGGTGATGCCGTTCGGGCTCACGAATGCTCCCTCGGCCTTTATGACGCTCATGAACAGGGTATTCGAGCCTTATCTGGACCGGTTTGTTATAGTCTTTATTGACGACATTCTGATTTATTCGCGATCTCGAGAGGAGCACGCAGAGCATTTAGCACTGGTATTGCAGAAGTTAAGAGAATTTCAGATGTATGCGAAGTTCTCAAAATGTCAATTCTGGCTTCAGGAAGTGGCCTTCCTAGGACACACAATCAGTGGAGCTGGATTAGCTGTGGATCCTGCTAAGATAGAGGCAGTACGGGATTGGCCACGGCCAAAGACAGCGTCAGATATCCGTAGCTTCTTGGGCCTGGCAGGTTATTATCGTAAGTTCGTGGAGGGGTTTTCAAGGATAGCCCTCCCCCTCACGTCCTTGACGAAAAAGGATGCCGCATTTGACTGGACAGAGCGGTGCGAGTCAGCATTTCAAGAGCTCAAGGATCGGCTCACTTCGTCCCCCATCCTTGCACTTCCCTCGGGGAGTGAAGGATTTCAGATATATACAGATGCATCCTATTAGGGGATGGGTGCAGTCTTAATGCAGCACGGACATGTTATCGCTTATGCTTCGCGACAGCTGAAGAAGCATGAGCATAACTATCCTGTACATGATCTCGAGCTCGGGGCCGTAGTCTTTGCCCTCAAGACATGGAGACATTACCTCTACGGGATTCATTGTGACATATACTCCGATCATAAGAATCTCAAATACATCGACACGCAGAAGGTTCTGAACCTGCGACAGAGGAGGTGGCTTGAGTTCCTCTGCGATTACGACTATAAGATGCACTATCACCCGGGAAAGGCGAATACAGTAGCAGATGCTTTGAGCAGGAGAGCCGGCACTTCTGGACCGGAGTCCCGGGTGATGTCTATGGAGCTGCTACGCATGATGGAGGATATGCAGATTACCATGGTTTCGGAAGCCGAGCCAGTGCTCTATCGAGAGTACCTGAACTCTTTGGTCAGCAATGATGATATACAGAAACGCATTCTTACACATCAGAGATTGGATACTGATCTAGAGCCTATCTTTGACGCTCTAAAAGGAGGCAAGTATGGGGATTATACGCTGGAGGACGACCTTCTTCGATTCCGTGGCCGAGTGTACATTCCAGCAGGAGGTGAGATCCGGGATGACATCCTCAGAGAGGCACACTACTCCAGATATTCAGTGCATCCCGGTATCACCAAGATGTGGGCTGACTTACGGCGGACCATGTACTGGCCAGGAATGAAGAGGGAGATCATATACCTGGTGACACACTGCGAGACCTGCCAGCGGGTGAAGGCCGAATGCAAGAGCCCAGGCGGTATATTACAGCCACTGCCAGTCCCAGAGTGGAAGTTCGAGGATATCTCTATGGATTTTGTTCACGGACTCCCTCGCTCTCATTCTGGGCACGACTCCATCTGGGTCATTGTAGACAGGTTGACCAAGGTAGCACGGTTTATCCCGGTCAGAAAAGATGCCCCGGTTGCCGTACTGGTGAGGTTGTTTGTAGAGCAGTTCGTCCGGTATCACGGAGTACCCAGGTCTATTGTTTCAGATAGGGATGGTCGCTTTACCTCCAGGGAATGGAGGGCAGTGCACGCGTACTTGGGATCCAGACTTTCCTTTAGCACTGCCTTCCACCCGCAGACCGACGGTCAGACGGAGCGGACGATACGCACTATGGAGGACCTGCTCAGGTTATGTATTTTGGATACAGGGAAACCTTGGGAGAGGCTACTTCAGTTGATCGAATTCTCATACAACAACAGCCACCAGGCCAGCATCGGGATGGCTCCTTACGAGGCACTTTATGGGAGAAAATGCCGGACTCCGCTATCCTGGGTGCAAGATGTGGATACTCGAGCCCTTGGGTCAGACTTTGTAGAGGATACGGAGGCTCAGATTCATTTGATCAGGGATTGGCTTCTGGAGGCTCAGAGCAGACAAGCGAAATATTATGATGCTCGACACCGGAAAGTGGAGTTCCAAGTTGGGGACAGGGTTTTCCTGAAAATCCGACCGGTACACGGTATTTCTCGGATTCGGAGACATAAGAAGCTCAGCCCCCGGTACATGGGACCATACCTGATTCTGGAGCGTGTGGGCCCCTTGGCTTATCGGCTGCAGCTACCTCCGGAGCTGAGCAGCCTACACGATGTGTTCCATGTCTCTTCTTTGCGAAGAGCTCTCCTTCGCCCTGAGCAGCATGTCCCTACTGCAGCTGGACCGATAGAGCCTGACCGTTCGGTTAGATTGGAGCCGATCCGGATCGACGATTCAGCGGTCCGAACGTTGAGGAAAAAGAAGGTTCCACTCGTAAAGGTGCTGTGGTCCAACCATGGACAGGAGGAGCACACCTGGGAACCTAGGGATCTGATGCTGGAGCGTCATCCAGAACTATTTACATCAGGTACTTTTATGTTATTTTCTACGAAATTCGCTTAACAATTTCTGCAACTGGAACCCGTAGACCCAAACTTAAATTTCGGGGACGAAATTATTTCTTTTGTTTATAGGATTTGTAACATCCCAATGTTACTTCTAGACCCCTTAACTTAGATTGGGTTAGGCATGGGGTGGGTGTTAGGGTAATGAGCTAGGTTTGACCCTAGATAGTGGGTTGTGGCCATGTGGGGCCCACTATGGGGCCAAAGTCAAACTAGGTCAAACTAGCCTAAACAGGAACCCTAGCCACACCATGACCCCCCCATGATGCCCTAACCCTAAATACAATCTAAGTAGACCCCAAGGTAGGTCAGGGGGTCAACCAGTTGACCATGATGGGTTAAGTCAACACCTTTGACCTAAATAGTGAAAATGGTGCCCTAGCCCAATTCACTGGGTTGGGTCCACCCAAATCAACCCAAATTCATCATGTGGGCCTAAAGTGACCCTATAAACCCTAGGGGAGAGAAAAATAGGGCCTCTCAATAGTACTTTTGGGAGAACATCTAGGAGAGAGAAAAGAAGAGAATAGGAGAGAGAAAGTGCCTAGGAATTTTTTTGGGCCACTTGGGCTCATCCCACCAACCCATGATGGGTTGGCTGACCATGCATGGGTATTAGGAGGTGTGGGACCCCCCACCATGCTGCCTTGGGCCAAGCCCAAACCCAACCCAAGCCCAACATAGCCTAAACAACTTGGTGGAGTCAACCCTCCCTATTCACTCACCCAACCCGGCCCAACACTTGGCAACCCGACCCACTAGACTCTAATCAGCCTTCATGGCCAGTGGGACCCACTCACCAGCCACCTAGCCGGCCAAACCCACTAACCCGACCCCCCTCCTTGGTGAATCCGCCCCTACCTAGGTGAAGTCGCCCACTCTCTTAACTCAGCCCCAAACCCTTCCCCCTCTCTCATTCCATTCATCCCTACCCCAGAGAGAGAGAGAGAGAGAGGAAGGAAGCCATGGAAGGCCGTGGAGCTCGCCGGAATGTGCATGCTAGGGGAAGCCGCCGCCACCCTCAACCACAACCACCAAGGGTCCGTATCCCCTCCCCTCTTACTGTGCTAGTATCCTAGATCATCTAGGTTAGAGGTCGAGCTCAAACGAGCTCGACATAGGAATCAAAAAGCTTGGAAAAAGCTTTAAAAATGGCGGCCTGGAGGTTTTTCGGGTTGGTTGCGCCGCCGCCGTCCGCCGCTCTCCGCCGTCCAGTCGCCGGCTAGATCAAGCTCCGGCCACCGTGAGGCCGGGGAAGCAATTGGCCGGAGGCCTCGCCGCCGGTGATGGCCCGAAACGGCCATGCAAGTTCCATGGGCTCGGCTGCCCCTGCATGCATTGCATGGGGAAGAAGTACAGCAGCCGTTGGATTAGGCTTTAAGATCTGTGCAAACAGAATTTTATTATTTCTGTATTTTCTATAGTATGCATAGTGTAATAAATGTCACACTTTAACAACAAACATGCATGTTAATTTTGAGGCACTTAGAGGCCCCACCATTGGATGAACCCTGAATGAAAAAGTTAGGTAGATGGGTTAACTTTGAAATGCCACAGAAATCATGACTTTTGGACCAGTAGGTTGCCCTGTAGGGCTGTTTTGCTAGGACTGCCCCTAAACTAGGGCAGAAACCAAATTTGATGCCCAAGACAAACCAAGCATCACCATGACCTGAAATTTTGGTCATGGGTGTATTTAGGGCATGCATATGCCCTGCCAAAAATTTGGAATTTTTGGAAGAACTTTTTCTATAGTTTTTATCAAAATATCAAAAATTAAATTAAGGGCATAATTGTAATTTTAGGCACCCAAATGACCCCAAATTTTGGTGGTATGTCCTTGGGGACATTATTGGTGTCTGGTAGAAATTTCAAGGCAATTGGACCCCTGCATGAAGGGTTATTCCATGTGTTTGTGTAGGCTAATTTAGGCCTTGGTGTGCAATTAGCAATAATTTATATTTTGTGTATTTAACCTAACTGAGGCACCCAAAAACCATGCAATAAATTCCAGTGATACTTTAGGGCATGTTTCACCCCTAGAATTGTTTTTGGGATTTTTGGAATTAAAAATACCACTTAATGGAATTTTTCAAATTATAGGTCCTTTTGTAAAATAAATGGGAAAAATAGGTTTTGGCTATAGAAAACCTTCAGATTCGGCCAAGTCAAAGTATGGTGTTTTAATTGACTTAGGAAAATTTCATATCTCTGTTTGGCAACTGTTAGAGCAAAATTCATGGAAATGACCATTTTACCCTTTTTGTAAATGTTTATGAATTGGTATAAATACTTGTTGGAAAATTGTGAAAATAATCCTAGAGTTGCATAATTGTTATATTAGTCTTGTAGATTTATATCAGAATTTTTGGGTACAATGTTATTTATTAACTAGCATAATGGCATTTTTGGTAAATAATTAGGAATGGATTTTGATAGACCATTACCCTGTAGAAATTAATAAAACTCTGCCATTAGTCATAAAATAGTAATATAAATGCTCAGTAATTTTCCTGGAGTTTTGGTGTATGTATTTCTTGTACTTCATTTGGAAAGTGAGAAATAGGTAGAATTTGTATTAATTATGGGAAAATAGAAATATAAAAAGAGAAATTATGAAATGTTGTAGACAGTAATATTTTATTCATATGCAACTCAGGAAAATTCCCTTAGGTCAGAAGATTTTAATTGATAATACTTCTTGTGTAAAATGACCTAGGGAATAATTTAAAAGATTTATTTAAAGGCCTTAATGACCTAGGAAAATTACGAAAATCAACACACTCATTTTATTAGTCCATACCACCCTAGGATAAATATTTGGAGTCAGTTGGACCAGGAAGTTAGAAGTTCGATCTCAGGGTGGTGTTAGGTCATGAGGTGCGCATAGTAAAGGTAGGCTGGACTATAGGCCGCCAGGGGATGAATCAACAACTGAGTTAGAGTCTAAGTTCGGAAGTATAACCCTGGGTGGCAGGTGCATTATGGAGGCGAGAGTAAAAGTGCAACATTAATCATGCCTAGGTAGAGTTGACGGAAGACCGTCACTCCTTAACCCATACCTTAAGTCACTAGGTCACTCTATGTAACAGGAGAGAGAAAAAGGGATTCTGGGTAGATATCAACTAAAGTAAATATCCTTGAGAAAGGGAGCTTTGGGATTCAGCCCATCGTAGCTCCTAGTGCCCCTGAGAGCCCTTCACCGGGAGTACCTTGGGCAGTCCTGGGACTAACCTTAAGACTCTAAGTATGATAATCTGTAGATAAGAGTAGTCTAATAGGCTAAGTGAACTGGACATGTGCTCACTCGTGCCGGGTTGGAGGGACTTGGAGTCTTTTGACTACTTGCTCACCCGTGCAGAGTTGGAGGAAAGAAATTGGCTTATATACACTCACCCGGCCAGGGTTGGAGGGTTTGTAGCATATACTCACCCGTGGCGGGTTGGAGAGATTTGAGACAGGATAGTCCTTGGAGCTGGAGGCTCAATATATAATACTTGCATGTGCATATACTAGTGGCGGGCCATGCGGTACTGGCCGGTCGTCACACCGACGGCAGTACGGTGGACCAGGCGGGTGCGAGGGTTAGAAGGACCAGTAGGATGTTTATACTGGAGTCTGGAGGACTTTTCCTAATAACGCGCACCCGACCCAACAAGACTGACAGGTAGTCAGCAAAGTGGTACGCAGAGGCTCTAGAGTGCACTTGTAGGTGTACAGAGGCGTACAAGAGAGGTCTAGGCCTGGTAGTGTGTATACCCGCCTAGAAGGCGGAGACGCCCGCTCCGCTGCTGCCGTAGCCACAACGGTAGTACCTGAGAGTGATGCTAGCTCTCGAAAAGTGGGAACTAAAGGTCTGTGATCACGGAGTCGTGTGTGTGTGTGTCGCACTGCATGTTCATATCATACCCACCATATAGATGCATAACATTAACCTTCATAACAACTTAAGTCACCTAATGTATAAGTGGTATGGGACGTTTATACATTAGGACCTGCTATACGATCCCTTAGCCTATAAGCCTGAGTGGGCATGTTTATAGGTTAAGGTTATTTTCCTTTATATATATGCTTGTGACTCTGACACCCCATTGTATAAATGGTATGGGACATTCTATACAATGGGAGCCTTGCAAAAGATCCCTTGCTTATGCGTACCCGCATAAGTGGAGGTTACATTTCATTATATTTTGATTATATATACTCTGTTAGTTTCCTGTCACCTGCTTGCCTTTGCCACCCCTTGTTGTCCTCCGCTTCGTCCTCCCGCACGGTGCCTAGGAGTTGCAGGAGGAGGTGCTGAGGATACGACTTAGTCTTTTTGACTAATGGTCGGTGACCTTACTATTTTAGGAGCTCGAGGAGGTGGACCAGCACGTCGAGGAGGCAGGGCTTGAGGGGCAGATACCTGCTACTACTACTGGAGCACGTCTACAGGTGATGAGAGAGTTATGGTTTTTCCGCTGCTGTGTATGAGAGTGAGAGAGAGATATGATGTACTGGGCATAAGCCCTTCTTTCATACATTTTCTGTACTCATTATGGACTGTCTTATGTTTCATTTGATATATATATACTGTGGCTGTGGACTTGCTTCTGCTTTTACTCTGATTTATTATGCAATTATTCTCATATTGGCCGAACAGGTTATGATCGTACTAGCCGGCAGAATCGGCGTCTTGCGGTGACGACTAACTCGTGCGTTAGTGTCACCGTAAGGCGGCGGTTCTGGGCATAAGATCCGGGTTGCCTCGGATTTGAGGAACAGGATCTTACATGAAGAACATGTAAATTTTATTTTGTTCTGTTTTTTTTTGCGATATTTGCAAAAATGTATGAATGAAATTTTATTTTGTGTTATATTTGATTTTTTTTTATTCAAAACTCCGTTTTATATCCAAACAACTTTTTGAAAACTCTGTTTTGTAAACTCTGTTTCACCCAAACAGTTTTTTAACAAAACTCTGTTTTCCAGAATCAACACTTTTTCTATCAGCAACAGTTCATCAACAGCTTTCCATCAGCAACAGTCCAATCAAACAGAGCCTAAGGATTTTGATAGGTTTCACGAGCTGTTTTAATTAATGAGGAGGCTCTTATATACTGATAAACTAAATAAACACTCAGATTAATTAATGATGGTGCTCTCACACGCGTAAAAAATCCTGAAAGTAGCATGAGACTAAAATTTAGTTAAACTGTACAATAAATAATGCCTTAAAATCATTCCTTATTACTTTAATATACTCACCATTAATTAAAACAGTTATGATCACCAATTTTCTCTCGAGGGCCCACCTGCCTGCAAAAAAAGAAGTAAAAAGAGACTATTCCAGAAATGGTCAGTAAATGAGGGCTATTCCTATACTTTAATTTAGTATTAAGACTATGTTGGAAATTTGTCCCCAAAATATGCAGGAGAATCGACCCTTCCACTGGATCTCAATGCCCAATCACCGTATAAAAAACGGATCTCTTGTACTGGGATCAAAACAATCCTTTTAAACTCCAGATGTGCAGCCAGAAATCTCCAAAGCAGAGACAGGTAATGGAGATGTGCTTCTTCGCGTTCTGCAGTGGAAAACACCCCAAAGTCCCGACTTTTGTCTGGCTATCTGGTATCAGTCGGGGAAAAGTAAAAGACTATCGCCTATCTGCACTTCTATGATCGATATGAGTAAAACCCTAAACCCTAAGCAGCCCGCCAATGACCTTGGTAGAAGAAGAAGATGGCACGACCTGCTCTTTTCTTGCCGGCGATGGTGAAGGGATGAGGGCCGACTGTAGATCTCCAAGAATCTTTGGTGATTAGCTCTCCCAAAAAATCAAATGGTGGAGATAGTGGCGGAACTAGAATTTTGAAGTCGCACGTGCACAATCTAAGTACTGTCAATTCGGGGGGTTTGGGGGGTAGCGCCCACGATTTTTTTTGTTGCAAAGATATTTTTTTAAGGGAAATATTGAACACAATATTACAATAAAAAATTGAACACAAAATTACAAAAGAAAGGTTTAGATCTGAAAAATTACAGTTCAACAAGATACTTTCCGTTGATACATGCTTTGAAAACGTGAAATAATAGTTTCTATTGTAATAGTATTAGCAACTTCTTTTTCAGTATAAGCAACCAATCAATCATTCATCTCTTCATCCTACATTCTATTTGGCAAAATGCTGCATCTTTTTCCTTGCTGTATTCTAACCAGCCTTTAAACTCGTTAAACCAATTCTTATTAAAGCGTCGAGTTTTGTTTCCGATCTCTATTTGGGGAAAACTTTCTAGATGAGGTTGACAAGGACCCTTTTGAAAATAATATTTTCGTATAGACTCTTGAATGTTTCCATCGTAGGAGTTAATAGGAAGTCTTAAGCCCGGGTCTGAAGGTAGATCTTCAATTTTGAACTCGTCTACGCGGCTTCTTTTACCAATTGCAACTAACTCCTAAGAATCTAATGAACTTTGACATGCTCCTTTTTAGAAAAAAATTTCTCCATTGCACTAACTAAAACGCTGTATAAAATTGATGAGACATTCTCATTAGCGCGACTAGAACTAATCGATATGCACATGACAAATATTACTGATCCGGGCTTACCGCCACGGGTAGGCTTCATACAACATGCCTAAATCCAGACTCGCAAGTCGGATTACTAATGCAAAAAATATGTCAGGGACGGACACAATCGACCCGGAGGTTCGCAATGAACGGAGGGAGATACATACCGCGTCCAATTGGAGGCGGGTGACCCTCCTAAGCAAACTAAAATAGAAAACCGGGGAACAAGAGTAATTACCAATTGTGTGTTCCAGCAACACAAGACGATTGGAGCTCTAAATCAACCCTTCACGATGGATTCCAGCAACACAATGGTGTGTACCTAACATTAAAATGCTCGAAGATTAGAACAATGGTGCGTCCAAATCAACCCTTCACAAAAATCTGGACTGAAATCAGTCCAGATTTCACACAGAAATTTGGATTGAAAGAGTGAAATCAGTCCAGTTTTCACAGAAATATGGACTGAAATCAGTCCAGATTTCACAAAAATCTGGACTGATTTCACATTGATAAGAGAACTGATTTCACAGCAGAAGAAGAAGAAGAAGACTGAATTCACAGCAGAAGAAGAGGATTGATTTCACAGAAGAAGAAGAAGAAGTACTGACGACAACGGGAGCCGGAGCCGGAGCAGGTAGCCGCGACGGGAGCCAGAGCTGGAGCAGGTAGCGGCGACGGGAGCCGGAGCAGGGAGCGACGACGGGATCGGGAGCCTGGAGCTGTGACAGGATCGGGAGCAGGAGCAGGGAGCGGGATGAAATGAAACCTAATTTAGCGATAAAAAAACCTGTCGGGCACGTTCCCTGCCGTGCCCAGGGGTAGTTCCGCCCATGGGTGGAGAGATGGAGCAGGCGGTTACCGGAGAAGGAAAACGAATTGCACTGCTTTTGGGGAGAGTCAGGAGGCTTTCGGCTTTGCTGGGTATAGATTTTTGGGGGTTTTGTTATTCATAGTCCAGAAGTCTTTGATCGGACGGCTCAGATGCGTTTCATGGTCTTTTGGAGGCCATCGTGGTCACATAAGTATTTCTTTTTATTATACGAGCATCTTTGCACGAGCTACGCCCGTGATCGATGCTCTCGGGCGGCCTTCAGCCGCATCCAGGCAGACTTCACCCATCTTCGCACGGGTTTCACCCATGCTGGATGCGTCGTTGTAGGCTGCACCAACATCATATTGTATATTACATTAAAAATAACTTTTATATAATATACATAATATATAAATTATAATATAACCCTCTTTCTCTTTCTCACCTCATTCTTCCCCAAACCTTCGTAAATGTTGCGGCTCGCCGGCTCATAATATATCTATACATAATAATATATATAACTATATATATATATATATATGATAATAATATATAGCCCCCTTTCTTCTTAAATGCCGCCGCTCAGACTCCTCTTTCTCTCTATCTTTCCCTCTCTTTCCGTCTCTTTCTCTCTCTCTCTTCCCCTCTTTCTCAATCTTTCTCTCTATCTCTCTCATCATCCACTTCTGCACTCGCCCTCTCCTCCCTCTCTCCTATCTTTCCACTCTCTCCCTCTCCCTCTCTTTCTCTCTCCCCCTCTCACTCGGCCGCCCTCATACCCTCTCTCTCCTCTCATTTTTTTTCTCTCTCTCCCTCCCTTTCTCTCTCTCCCCGAGCCTTCCATGGCAGTAGGGTAAGGAGATCTACATTGTTTCATTGTTTTATCCTAAAATAACAAAAGCTTGAGATTGAATGTTTGGATCTTTTGGCTATCTTGAACGGTCTAGATGCAATCCAAACTACATCTTTATAAAAGATAAAGATATATATATATATATATATATATATATATATATATATATATATATATATATATATATATATATATATATATATATATATATATATATATTCACACGAGTGTCCGACATGGGGCTCCGCCCCTGTGGCAACGCGCCACAGTACCCGGCCTAGCGGGCTGCGCCCGCCCCCAGCGGAAGCCCGCCTCTCGGCAGGCTGCGCCAGCCCCCGACGAAAGCCTGCCTCCCGACCGGCTACGCCCGCCTCTCGGAGGGCTGCGCCCTCCCCCGACGCCCTTCAGCCACATCAAGGAGGGCCCCGCCCGCCTCCCGACGGGCGGTGCCGGCCCCGGGCAAAACTGGGATTAAATCCCGCCTAAATATACAGGATTAGGCGAGAATTAATCCTGCAATTAGGAGGGATTAAATCCCACCTAACTTAGGCGGGATTAATCCAGCCTAAATAGGCGGGATTAAATCCCGCCTAAGTTTGGCGGGATTAATCCCGCCTAAGTAATAGGCAGGATTAAATCCCGCCTAACTTAGGCGGGCCCAACTAATTAATCCCGCCTAGGATTGTATAAATCCTAGGCGGGATTTAGTCCCACACTGTTAGCAAAGAAAAAAAATTCGGGGTATATATATGTTTGGCTTCTTATAGAAGAAGTGTTGTATTCCGGTGGGCTGAATTAGTACAGAGTGTTTATTGGCTGGCGGCTTATTTGCGGGTTGTACATTAGTATGATTTTGGGCTTAATTTTGTGCTTGCGGGTTGTAGGGTGCCTTGTAAAAAATATAGTTTGAGAGGCCCTATATAAGTTTAGGAGACCTAAAAAAAATATGAACGACCCTGATTCGTTGTTGTGATCGGCGGTTGCGATCAAATATTTGGTTTATATTCAACGGTCGTGATCTGATTCCGATACTTCTTTATAATAGATAAAGATATATATATATATATATATATATATATATATATATATATATAACTGGCAAAAAACTTGGCTAAAAAAAGTCAAAATTGGCATTCCAACCACCTGCTCCAAAACAAAAAAATGCTAGATCCGTCATGAGCCTCTTGGCTGTCGCTGAATGCTGCTTTGGCAAAGAGATCGGCGCCGCAAAAACATCCCTAGATCCCTCCAGCATTTGCGACACGTTCGCAACGATTCCCCACTGCGTAGTCGCTCAGTTATGATGCTTAATCCAATCTCGCAGCCAAGCGAGTACACAAAATGAAAATGTGAAAAAAAACACCAAAATCTACCGAGAGGGAAGGAAGAAATTCGAGAACCACCAAATAATCTCGGTGAAATGACATAGAGTGGCTCGGATACCACTTATTGGGTAGAATCCGTGAAACCATGACGGAGACAGATTCGCTCTAGTCAAAATATCGAGATGAAAACTTGAGCGGAAGCATAACTGAATCCATGAGGATGAATTATTACGGTCACGGATCTTCCAAGTCTACAAGGTCCTGATGAAGAAGACGACTCATCATCTTCCTCCTTAGACTCTCTCTAGCAATGAGATGCTAGAACTAAATGAGAGTGATAATAATTTGATTTTGATACCCCGTGACCCGATGATCATAGCTATTTATAGCAAAACCTAATGCGACCGTATTACATTTAAGCTCACTATATAAATGTAAACGACGCCCGATATCCACACATTATTTGAACCGCTCATACAATATGAAACTTATTCAACCCGATTAATTAGATCACCTAAAATTGGATCGATATTAATAACAACTCAGTAATGCATATAATTAACATATTTGGTTCATATGATTATTAGTTCTAACAGTAACACCTACCTTTTGCTTAGGATAATGATAGTTTAATTAGAGTTAGGTTGTTTAGGTGTGAAAAGTTGATTTGATAGAGTTAAAACATTAAAATTATGGAAATGAAATTGAAAATTTTTCATAGCTAATGTTGTGAAGCTGGCTTATTTGCTCAAACAAGGTGTCATTTTGTGGTCTATATCATTTCAAATAAAAGCTTCCTCAATCAGTAATCTTGAGAGAACAATTTGTTGAGAACCATATCAATGTTTTATTTGTCTGCTGGGGTGACTAATCTATGCACACAAGTATCCATGGTGGTAAACACACAAGTTTAGAGCTCCATTTGGCACGGTGGCGGCGGTCGTGGACATGGGGGCTAAATTGTCATTCGTTAACGCCCACTTAAGGAACTTTGTCCACTTTTATGTTTAAACGGAAGAATTTCTTTAGGTGGGTGTTAACAAATGTCAATTTAACCCACATGTTCACGACCGCCACCACTGTGCTAAACAGAGCCTAGAGCAGCTTGCTTGGCACACGATAAATAGGAATACTAGCGGTTTTTGCATGGTTCCCCGTGCATGAAGATCAACTGCAACATTCTTTGTTGTCCGCAATGATCCTATTTTTTCTTTACATTTATGGCATGTTCATTAATATTTTTTATTGTCATGTATTCATATTATTTTGTGTATGCTATAAAGATTTACATTCATCTAGGACAAATTTTAAGCGTAATTTTCTATAAATTTTATATACTTGCTTAAAATAACAACTCGATTAAGTATGAACTCAACAACTTGAAGTTGCTAAACCAATAAATAGAAATAATTTATGTATATTTATATGTAGTGAAAATAATTTTAGTGAAATAAATGAAATCAATTAAAAGAAGGTTCTTCATATTTTTTTTTTTGAAAACACAAGTTTTCATCTAAATATAGCAAGAGAAGCATGTCCCCTAACATTTATGATAATTTTCTGATGAACAACTGGTCAATTATGCACAGGCCTTGCTTAAGACTGAGCGGGACAAGAAGGAGGTGTACTTTCCATTGAGCAATAATGCTATCAAAGCTTTGAATCTACCCAGTGAGGGAGATTTTTTTACTTTGTCTCATTTAACTATCCATTTACTTGGAGATTTCTGCACTCTATTTATGAGCAATTTTTTTGTTATGTTTTGCATTTTTACAAAAGAGACCATAGAGAGAGTGATGATTCGCGTTTAGATGTTTTGGTTTGGAGTCAATGTTCTGTTCTATTCATTGCTTCTGATGACCTAGCAATTTTTGAGGAGGGCACTCCTGCCTTGAAATTCCTTGATAACCTTGAGAAAAACGTTTTGCACAAAACGATAAGGCAGTGACTAGCACGCTTCTTGCGAAGCTTGTTTCCATGAAGTACAAGGGTAAAGGGAATATGCGTGAGTACATTATGAAATTATTCTTTCTTGCTTTAATCTATCCTCTTCTTGCACACAATATGAAATGTAAACGATAAGGCGGAGACAAGCACGCTTCTTGGACAAAAAAAATATCCCTAGATCCCACCAGCGTTTGCGGCACCTTGGCAATGATTCCCCACTTGCATAGTCGCTCAATTACGATGCTTAATCAAATCTCATAGCCGAGCGATTGCACAAAATAAAAATGCAAAAAAACACCAAAATCCGCCGAGAGAGAAGGAAGAAATCCGAAAGCCACCAAAAAATCTCGGTGAAACGACATAAAGTGGCTCTGATACCACTTGTTGGGGAGAATCCGTGAAACCATGAAGGAGACAGATTCAGTCAAGTCGAAACATGGAGATGAAAACTTGAGCGGAAGCATACATGAATCCATGATGATGGATTGTCGCGGTCACGGATCTTCAAAGTCTATTAGGTCCAGATGAAGAAGACGACTCCTCCTATTCCTCCTTAGGCTCTCTCCAGTGATGAGATGCTAGAACTGAATGAGAGTGATAATGATTTTATTTTCATGCCTTGACCATAACCTATTTATACCAAAACCTAATGCGACCGTTATACATTTAAGCCCATCATATAAATATAAACGACGTCTGGTATCCACACATTATTTGAACCACCCTTACAATATGAAACGTATTCGACCTGGTTAATTAGATCACCTAAATTTGGGTCGATATTAATGACAGCCCTGTAATGCGCATAATTAATATATTTGGTCCACATGATTATTAGTTCTAACAATTTCTTCCTATGGAAGATGTTTATGAAAAGTTTAGTAGGGATCTTCTACCATGTCATGTCATGTATTCATTCATAAAATTTTGGAAAAATTGGCTGAAGGTGGTATTAATTCTAGATGAGATGGCTAGAAACAAGTCTTTAAAACTTGTTTTAGTCATTATCTTTGCAACTTTGATATGATGGTTATTTTGAGATTCGTTTATTGATTACTTGTTTAGTTCTTTCATGTTTGTTTCTAATACATATTTTAGGTATTTAACAACAATCTAATTGAGATTTATGCTACAACATATATTTATCATGTATAGTGTGCCTTAAAATGATAGAATTCTAATAAATTTGTAATTACTTCATTGGTGTTCATTAGTTTGTGTTGTAGGGACGTATGGAGTCAACGTTTAGTCAAGTATTTTCTTGAGGTGAGAGATTTTAATGAGTCTAGCCTTTGGAATTCTTCTAAGCATCAATGTTTAAAGGGGCAGTTATATGCATATCCTTGTTCTTGTTTTGGTAGTTGGTACAAGTTAAACTCATCTTGTAAATTTTTTTTATTAATACGTGTTTAGGATTTTATTTTGGATATGGGGTTGTCCATTGTCTTCATGTTTTAAAGGGTTTGTATTGGTTAGGTGAACTCTTTTGTTACATCATTTGTGAGGTGCCACTTACCAGAGAGCCATGAATTTTGTTAAGTCATAGAAGGGGATGAACTCTTTTGTATTGGTTAGGTGAACTCTTTTGTTACATCATTTGTGGGCTGTCCATTGTTTTCCTTGTTCTCGATTTATGTTGGTGATCAACTGGTCAATCGTAGAGCATTCATCGAGCACATTTGTGATCTTCAAGAAACATATTCTACCTTGTGCAAGCACCATATGCACCTCAGCCCCCTCAAATCTATTTTCAGGGTCAGTTGTAGGAAATTCTTAGGACACCTCCTAACTCCAAATGTTATCGACCCTAACCCAGGCTAAGTTTGGGAATTAAGGTTCTTCAAAGACGGGGAATTCAAAAAACCAAGAAGAAAGAGAGATGAGAAATAAAGAAAAGAAGTATATATACTGACATTCTCAATCTTTTCTTAGAATAAAAAAAGTACATGTTACCTTAAACAGATAACTCTGAATAGAAATGATATCATGTAAAAAAAAACTTCTTCATTGAATTATATTGTTCCTTATAAACTGCTCTAATCACTTCTCTAATAACTGTAATTCTAGCAAAATAATCTCCTTCATATTTCATTTAATTGTTGAATTACATTTGACGCTTGAATTCTAAGGCTGTGTTTGGCGCGGCTTATCACGACTTATTTGCTCCGGTGAGGTTGAACAAAAATGTCATTCTCATATCAAAATCTCATGCCTCAAACTAGTTTTTTTTTGTAACATTTGTGGTACCAAACATACATTCTATGACAATGACGTTTTTGTCCAACCTAACCAGAGCAAATAAGCCGCGATAAGCTGCGCCAAACACAGCCTAAATCATACTTAAAATAAGATTTCCTTTCAGAGATCTTACTTAGTAGAAGATAGGAATTCAACTATCAGCTTTTAGTAATTTGTTCTCATAGAATCATTTTAATCATTGAGATCGCTTTAGCCTTCTAAAATACTTAATTATTCAAATGTTCTTTAAATAGTCAAAATCCATTCGAATTCCGCCTTTGAAATGCAACATTATTCAAATCTTCTTTATTTGAATTGCATTCGAGTTTCGCATTCTTATAGAACTCCAGTCTCCAAAAATACTTAGCTTTGATAGCTATTCGACTAAAAGCTTCTAATATCCTTTAGTCTTTGTGATGAATGTATTTTGTTATGCTTCGTGGTATGGTCGGTAGAGGGTCAAGCAGAGCTCACAATTGTTCTCTCATTTTTACAATATTGGAAAGAACCCAAATCCACATAATAACCTGAATTTATCTCGGTAGTCATGGAGAGTATCTCACATCACATATGAAAATGTCATATAATATGGGCTGAAAACCCGCCACACGGCGAAAATGCATGCCCGTGTTACGTTCAATGAACGTAACGTTATCTTATTTACGCATTTATGTTATTTGGCTATTTTGTAAGGGGTATTTTAGTCTTTGGGGACTTAGGGCTTCTTCTTATTGGGTTGGAAGGGCCTTGGGGTTTTTTTTATGCTGAAGATAATTTGCTTGTAAAACTGGGTGATCGGCTGTTCGGGAAAAGCTTCCCCTGCTTCGTTCAAGGATCTGTTCAGGCTTTGGCCTTAGGATTCCAAGTATCTTATGCTATTTAATTTCTGGTGCCTTCCTGGTTGTTGTGTTGTGGTGGATTGTGATTGTTAGCAGGAGGAGAAACGGTGAGCAGTTCCGACAGAACCAACTTGCATCAAGGTATCAGAGCCATCCTGCGTCCGCAGCGACATGCCTGTCTCGGACGCCACACGATCCAAAACCAAAGCACCGAAATGGAAGTACTCAGGCAAAACCATGACGATTTGGCTCGTTCGGTCACCGCCATTGGCGAGGATGTTCGCCTGTTGCTGGACGCCTGGAAGGCGGAGAAGGGGGTGATTCCGCACGCGGAGGAGGGTCTTCGGAAGGCCAGTCCAGGAACGCACACGCCGCACATGTCGCAACTCGTTTTCCACGCCTAGATTTTCCGAAATTTACGGGAGAAGACCTCATGGAATGGATCTACAAATGCGATCAGTTCTTCGACGCCGACAACACCCCAGAAGACATGAAGGTTAAGATGGCCTCAATACACTTGGAGGGGAAAGCATTGTTCTGGCACCAAGCATACATGAAGGCGCGCCTCACACGCCAGTGGCCAAGTTGGGAAGTCTACAGCCAGGCGCTGCACAGTCGCTTTGGCTCTGTCTTGGGTGACGATCCCATGAGCGAACTGAAGAATCTACGCCAACGCGGCTCGGTACAAAATTATTTGGATGACTTTGAACTGCTGTTACACCAAGTAGTCATGCCGGAAGACCACGCAATTAGCTTTTGTCTCGCCGGACTCCGTGATGAGATTGAGTTCGGGGTTCGCATGTTCCAAACAAAGTCATTGCGAGAGGTTTTCTCACTTGCCCGGTTACATGAGCAACAATTAGTTGTACGAAGCAAGAAAAATACATCTAGCTACAAGGAGGACCATCAGTGGGAGGAGGGGAACTTCTCTAAATCTGGATTCAGTCAAGGGTCATCAGCCTTCAAATAGAAATCGGTCACGACAAGCACGCGCAAGCTCACGTCGTCGGAAATGGATGACAAACGGAAGAAAGGATTGTGCTTTTGGTGCGATCAAACTTATGTACCCGGTCACAAGTGCCCAAATCGCCGGCAGGCTTACGCCTTGGAGGTTACCGTGGAGGCCGTATCAGACAACGAAGTGGAAGGCGACAGGGGTAGCAGTCTTAGATATGGACGGCCAAGAGGACGAGCAACAAACACCATAGGTATCGGTATATGCCCTGACCGGCATTACACATTTTAACACCATGCGCGTGACAACATCACATCAAGGTCAACCCATTCACGTGTTGATAGACTCCGACAGCACCCATAACTTTTTAGATGAGGCGGCGGCGCTGAAGTTGCAATGCAGTTTGGATTCCATTTCCCCCTTTTCGGTGGCCGTAGCGAACGGGAAAACTATTTCAAGCTCTCACAAGGTCAACAACTTTCGATGGGTCATGCAAGGTGTGGAATTCACGTCGGATATGTTAATATTACCTTTGGCGGATGTGACGTTGTATTGGGAATTCAATGGCTGATTACGTTGGGCATGGTGAATTGGAACTTTTGTGATCTACGCATGGAATTTACTAGCGGGGGCAAACGGGTTAGCCTTCGGGGCGCTCAACCGGGCAATGTACAATGGGGTAAGGAGAAAAGAATCCAGAAACTCTTGGCTAGGGAGGGGCAACTTAATATGTTGGCTCTATGTGAGATTCATGAAGTAGACACATACCGGCAAACCGCGGACTAGGAAGAGAACCATATGGGCTGCCAGGATTGGCGAGTTCGGGGAGAGCAACCTAGCTCGGGAGCCCTTCACCAACTTCAGCATGTGATTGAAGACTTTGAGGATCTATTCCACGAACCACAAGGATTATCACCAGTACGCGGTCAAGAACATCGCATCATACTGAAGAATGAAGGGGCCTATGTCAACCTTCGCCCCTATAGGTATCCCCCGCTACAAAAGTCGGAGATCGAACGACTTATTGGAGAAATGCTACAGACGGGTGTGATTCGTCATAGTTGTAGTCCTTTTGCATCGTCGGTGGTGTTGGTGAAAAAGAAGGACAATTTCTGGAGACTTTGTGTTGATTACAAACAATTGAATCAAAATACGGTGAAAGACAAGTTTCCAATTCCGGTGGTGGAAGAATTGATTGACGAACTGCACAGAGCGCTTCACTTTTCAAAACTTGATTTGCGGGCGGGCTACCACCAAGTTCGAATGGTGGAGGAAGATATCCAAAAGACGACATTCCGAACACACCAGGGCCACTACGAATTTTTGGTGATGCCCTTCGGGTTAACCAACGCTTCCTCCACGTTCCAAAGCATGATGAACCACATATTTCAAGGTCAACTCAGAAAATTTATCTTGATTTTTTTTGACGATATATTGATTTTCAGCGCGACATGGGAAGAGCATGTAACATCCCATTTCCAACTAGACCCCTAAGAGTGGTTCTGTCATGACAAAACCCTAGGAAGCCCAAGAAAGAGTCAAGTGGACCTGGTAGTGTGGATAGGGCCACTATGGTCTGCACTTAGCAGATCTCTAAACCTTGGTTAAAAGTGATCATGGGGCTTCACCAAGACTCCAAGACCCCACTCATACCCTTATAACCCTAGAAAGAGATCAATGGGTCACTAAGGACCCATGAAGAGCAATCAAAGGACCTAAGTTGACCAAAGTCAACTATAGTCCTAATTGGGTCAAATTGACCTACACAAGGGTCAATTGCAGTCCCTTGGCCCAGTAGACCCCACCCATACCTTCTTAGACCTAGTGAGAGGTCAATGGGTCACTAAGGACCCATAGAGAGTAGTCAATAGGGCTAAGTTGACCAAAGTCAACTATGACCCTAATTGGGTCAAATTGACCTACACAAGGGTCAACTGCAGTCCCTTAGCCCAATGGACCCCACCCCTACCCTCATAAGCCTAGTGAAAGGCCAATAGGTCACCAAGGACCCATTGGGACCAATCAAAAGGGCTAGTTTGACCAAAGTCAACCCTTGACCTAAAATGGTCAAAATGCCCTAGTTAAGGGCCAAGTGACCTCCAAGGGCCAATACAACCCCACCTTGACCCTAGGGGAGGCTAATGGGTCACCAAGGACCTATTAAGGAAATCTCAAGGATCAAATTAACCTAGGTGGGCCCTAGTCCAATTTTGGGTCAAGTTAGCCCAAATGGGCTAACTCAAGCTCAAGCCCATTTCAATTGGGCTAACCATGACTTAAGTGACCAAATGAACTTGTGGGCTGCCTTTGGGTTAGGTAGGAGCCAAAATTCAGCATGAAGTGTAGAGAGAGAAAATTCACCCATGGAGGAGAGAGAAAGTAGAATAAAATATAAGAGGAGACTTTGGGCTCACCCTCCCCCTTCCCCAACCTCCCCAATTTATTACTCTAGGAAAAGACAAGCTAACCCAACTCAACCAGCCACCTTTTGACTGGTTTGGACCAAGCCTCACCCCCCACCTACCCTAGCCACCATTGTTGACTTTAGCCAATATTGGCCATGAAGCCTACCAGCCACCTAACACCCCCAATCTCCCCTTTAAAAGCTTCACAGGACTCCCCTCACTCACTTCCACCACCTACCTGAAGGAGCCAAGCAGCCACCAAGAAGCTTCAAAAATTCGGCCACCACCACCACCATGGTCTCCCGCCGCTCCTCTCGCATCCAAGCCCGTGTGCAGGTCCTCCCTCACCTCTCTCTTCATGCTGTAGATCTTAGGATTATTAGGGATAGGGTTTGGGCTCGAATGAGCCCGAACCGAGCTCAGTTTTTCCTCCATTAATGGAGATCGGGAAGCTCACGGGTTGGGTGGCGCCGCCGCCTCCCGCCGCCCTAGTCG